>OZ038475.1:97292962-97953133 GCA_964036315.1 Acanthosepion esculentum
ATTTCAACTCTTTCTGATTGTAATCACAAGCGTCGTTTTTGTATCCATTTTCATTAAATCTTCTTTGTTATTCACATGTTCAGTCTATGATGGTCTTAGCATCCTTCGGTAGAACTATCCTCAGGCCTAATATGATTCCCACCAAAAAGCAAAGATAATATTTTTAATTAGCATTACTGAGGAATACCTGCAGGATAATGACCAACAAATGCAAGTAACAAAAATGACAACAGATCTAGTTAACGAAATATATTAATTACTGTTTGCTGCAGCATTCAGCTTAAATAGGTTGGAGAAATTACTGGTCAAACTATAGTAAACAAGTACAGTTTTTATTATTAGTTTGATTCTGGACATGCTGAGAATGTTTGAACTAATTTCATGTTTAAATGTAAATGTAATGAGTATTAGACATCCCACTTCCTTTCCGTAACAGAGTTAATAAAGAGATATAATAAATACGAAGCCTCGCTTTATACTTAGAATATATTTTATTTTTGGACTAATCACATATATGTTATGATTATAAACTGCTTGCGAAGTAAAAAATACGAAGACTTGCTTCAAGCTTTAAATACTTTATTTTTTAACTTATCTTAGCCATGTCAAGATTATAACCTTCATGCTAAGTAAAAAATACTGAGCCTCACTTCATGTTTAAATATGTTTTACTTTTGCTTATGTCAGGCATGTTTAAAATAAGCTTTATGTTTGGACATATCAGCCTTGTCACGACTATAAACTTCATATTAAGCAAAAATACTAAGCCTGGTTTCATGAGTAAAATATGCTTTATTTTTAGACTAATTTCAGCTGTGTCCTTGTTGTGGATTTGAATCAACCCACATCAACGAAAAATGCGTGAAAGCTTTTTTAAAAATATAAAATCTTTTTATTTTCGTCTTTTTGCAACTAAATTTTTATCGCCGTGTATGGGTGTTAAAATTTCTTGTTTGTAGTTGTTTGTTAAGATGAATAGAAATGTGATTTCTCCGCGTGTATGCGTGAAAAATAGGAAAGGGAGAAAGTGAGGTAGAAAATGAAAGTGTCACGTAGTTTGGTGAGGAAGAGTATAGATGCTACGTAGCTTAGTGTGGAAGACCGTAAGTGCAACGTAGGTTGGTGGCGGAGACGGATGAATCAGTAGGGAATCTTTATAAAGTTTTGCTGTGTCGTGAACTGTTGCCGGCTGTTGCAGTTCCTTACA
Source organism: Acanthosepion esculentum (assembly GCA_964036315.1). Lineage (NCBI taxonomy): Eukaryota > Metazoa > Mollusca > Cephalopoda > Sepiida > Sepiidae > Acanthosepion > Acanthosepion esculentum. The sequence goes on from OZ038475.1 coordinate 97,294,170, forward strand.
GTCTTGTGTGGTTTAGAAGCTTTGCTTAAATACTTTTCAAAAGGACCACGAAGCAGGGTTTTTTTAATTGTCAGCGGGAATGCGACCAGTCGGTTGAAAAATGTTAAATATTATTTTTCAAAGGATTAATTTATTAACCTGAAGGTGCGCGGATCTCTGGACTAAGAAACCATTTTTTTTTGTCATTTAGTTTTTAACTGTTTTGGTGTTTATTTCTGTTTTCGCTCTCATGCCGATATTAAAAATAACAAATAAGTGGCCACTAGTTTAATGAATTTATCGAAATTTAGAAATTTCTTGAGAGAATTCGTTGTCATGCTGTAGATCTTGGTACTCGCTTGCATCAATATATTTCAGTTACGTAACCATGTAGACTGTTGGCACCATAAGCAACTCTTCAACCCGCTGAATTTATCCCATATAGAAATTAATATCTAGTTTACATCTTAAATTAAACGATAATTGAGAATGTGTACGGTGGTTTTCTAAACGTAGCTTAGATGTAGCAAAAGGACAAAAGTATAGCGGCAACCAGTGAGAATCTAACTCCCTACTCAGTCGTAATCTTTCTAGCGACACAAGCTTGCTAAACATTACACCATGTTGAGGTACGCGTGTCTTAATTTGTATACGACGTTAAGAATTACGATGTTGTACATTCATTAGTAAAGCCACCTCAGTTTGAAAATGCCTTCATTGGCCATGGTCAGTGACATACCATTGACTCTGTCTTTCATATTCATATGGCATATAATTACACAAAGATAACATATTCAAGGAGAGCTTGTAATTAACAAACTTCCGTTTAGCAATTGACAGTTGTTGATAGCTCTGTGTTAATTGATACCATTTCAAGCATCGAAATAAGAGAATCCACAATAAATGTTTTGTGTATATTTCTTAAGAGCTTTTCAACATGGTGTAAAAGGTTACGCAAGATTTAATTCAAGAGTTGATCGTTATACTCTTTATCTTCATAATCTTCAGTTCTATCTACCCCCGTCCTGGGTATGACGATAAACTGCATCCAGCAGCATGGGAGGTTTTCATGAGCGAGGAATCACCTCATTTGCTGATGTTCTCAGATTCACCCTGACCCGGCGTGGCACCACCTGTTAGGCTCCCAGTTATGGGCAAACAGCTGCCAAATATGTATGGGAAAATAGTTATTGGCAAATTCCCAAAATGGGGTCAAATCTGCATGAAAGTATAAAAATAGATTTTTATAGTAAAAATACCAGCAATAATTTTTTGAAAAAAATACCAGCAATATATTTGAATCTTGACAAACACCCTCTTAGGAACTCTTTGAGGTTGTGTGAAAGGTTACGCAATATTCAATTCAAGGGTCGATCGTTATGCCCCTTATCTTCATAATCTTCAGTTCCATCTACCCTCGAAATGAAGCCTGATCTACAACCTGATTTCTTACAAAGAATACATATTCTGTTCATACAAATCTATCCTAAAAATCTTGTCGGTATTAAATAACCCATTGAGGTTGATATACCGTAAAATAAAATGAACCAAACCAATCAAACAACTCCTTCTACCTCCGCTTACAATGATATAACACACCATTCAGTAACTCTCTACCTTGAATTGTTCTTGAGCCATTTCAGTGTGCTGTTTATTCTGTCTAACAATCGTTATTTTCTGTCTTCTTAATTGTGGTTCTTTTATTGTTCTCTCTCTTTAATTGTATTTTCTTTTCTCATATTCTCTAAAATGCAGTAACCCCTTTCGTCGTAGTGGCTGCGTTGCCTTTCTTGGGATGGAATGATAAAAAACACATTGAAGAACAGAAATCGGATCACTGTCATATATTTAACGATTCAAAATTCTCTAAAATATTGTAATTCATTGACTACATAAATTCATTAAGTATACTTACCTGGACGAGTGGGGACAAAAAAGAACCACTCTACAATCTGAAAAGAGGCGAGTAGTTTTTCTGATGAAAAAAACGACGACGGCCATAGGAGCCCAAAGGAGAGAAAGATGTTGGACAAAGACGGGAAATGCTTACTTTCAAGAGAGCGAGAGAGAGCGAGAGAGAGAGAGACAGGCAGACAGAGAGAGAGAGAGAGATTGAGAGGAAAATATCTTTAGTTCCTGCTTAAGTGATTTTGAAAGAAACGAGAAATCCACATCGTGTCACAGGTAATGCCTAGTAACCCAGCAGATCAACTGATTGATTCAAATCTCAGTATTTTTTAACTGTATCTAATATATCTAAAACAAGTAGGAGTGGACTATAGAGATAAACACGCTTTTTTATGATTTAAAACTTGTATTTAACTTGAAATAATAATGGTGGGATTAGCTGTTTGGAAACATTTGACCTTCACCGACCGAACAGTTAGCATTACTGTTTAAAATTTATAAAATCTTCTTTTATCTGCCAGATCATTTTAAGACATGTCTCTTCACAGTTGCTTGTATTTCATTCCTCTAAGCCATTCTTTTGGCAATGGGGAGATTAGCTGTTTACTTATGAGGAGACATTTTGCATTCATTTACCGAACAGCTAGCATTACTGTCGAGTAAAAGTAAAATTCATAAAATCTTTCTATCGGTTGTAGCATACAAACGGACGATCATGGTATATCCCCATTCACATAAACACTGTAGTAAATGCTGTATGTAGTTTTGTAGTTGAAGATTTATTGTGGAATTCACTTGACTCACTTCTAGCAATTGACTACTTCTACACACCGCTGGCGAATCTTATATGTGTTGTTCTTGTCCTAAGTATTATCGTTCATTACCAACCTTCGTGTGAATATTCTATTCGCTAACCTTCCCTAAGTTACAACAATATCAAAACATTTTTTTTCAGAAAAAACAGTTTTCTCATGCATACTGTTCTTTCTCTTTCTAATATTTATAGGGGTTTCGTTCCTAACTTTTTGTCGTCGATGTTCTTGTTTGTGTCCTTATTTATACTTTGAGTTACATGTGCTATCCATTTTAGTTGTTGTTGCTGTAAAAAGTCTTCACAGTTTGGTTTGGGAATCTGTACCGTTAGTCTACAAGATCGAATGAAGTATGGTTGCTCAAAGTCATTTTTAATACTCGATCTGAGAAAAAGGTATACAGCTGATAGTTTGAACATTTCTAAACGAGTTTGAAGGTTTATTTTGTCTTTGTTTGTCTAACAGCATATCAAATACTTATGGGTAATTTATTTTGAGCTTTGGTAATTTCTTTCCAATAATGTATTACTGGTAGTTTTTTTTACTAGAAAAATGAATCGCTGGTAATTTTTTCCGATGTCTTTTATATTTTTATGTTTTGATCTCAGTTTGGGGGTTCGCTATTTGCCTATTGCTGGGATTATAACAGGTAGAACCAACTCCGGGTCAGGGTGGACTTGGGAAGAATAACAATTAAGAGTTGGTTCCATGCTTCTCAAAACCTCCTGATCAGAAGTCTTGCTGTCGGATGTCGTTTATCGTCATACGCAGAACGTGTGCTTGAACGTCATGTACGACATCCATATTTGAGTTTACATCTAGCAAGGTTGTTTAAGAATATTTGTAGTTGTGTTGGGCACACCTAGCACAGCCTTACCTATGTCCAGTTTCTTTATCTTCTGTACTAACTTTGTTAAAACCGATCCATATACAAATAAATTTGAAGTGTTTAGAATCTATTAATTGCCCATTCAGAATATTTGTTAATGTCTAAAAGGACAATCATACACGTACGTCTGGCACAACGTCATAAAATCAGTGGATCTTCGATAAATGGAATTTGCTATACTAGACAGTATGTTAAAACATCTCGCTATGCTAATATTGCTGCGTATTAAATAAAGATAGAACCCACTCCACTAGTGTCTACAAAGCTAGTAGTAAACCTACAAGGATTATTTATAAGTCAACATAATCTAAAGAGCATAAAATACGCAGATACTGTGCTGATGGCAGGTTCAGAAGGTAGTGGCACCACGAACCACTGCCAGGGGCACCATCAAAGCCAGGACGCCATCGAAGCCAGGCCGCCATCAAGGCCAGAGCGCTATCATACTGCCATGATATGTATTTGGGATCTTCCAAAGCTAAAGCTTATAAAAACACACTTGCGGCCGTTCATAACTCAAGACAGATTAAATTCTTTGGCTATTCTTTTAATAGAAAATGATCTTGTAAAGAAGATAGGTGTAGAAAAATGCCATGAAAAGATTTGCAGATCTAAAGGCTAGAAAAATGTTTTAGGTAGGATAATGAATAGTTTCTTTAGCATGTATTAATACTGTCATAATCTCGTTATTCTGAATTTTCAATTTTTCTGGATTGAATATTAGACCAGGAATGTAAACAGAAACAATTATTAGCTATAAGAAAACAATGTATGATTGCTAGGAAAAGAGACAACCTATATTCTAAATATCGAAGTCGTCAAAATCAAACAGGTACATGAATTAAATTATCAGAATTGTGTATAAAATCCGAGACAGAAATCAGAAGGCGTATGGAAAAAGCAAAAGGTGACACAAAGAAAATTTTTGAAAGATAGGAGAATATGTGTAGGAATAAAAAAAAAGAGTGCTGAACCTTTATCTAATGCCAGGTCCCCTCTAGGGCACTGAATGAACAGGAAATAGGAAGCGACTGATCTAGGTGTAAAGGGCAGGTGTAATTTCTCGGATACATAATAAGGAAAGAAAGATGTATGGGGGACATTCACATCACGTATGCATACATACATAGATATAGTGATGTGAGTTGGAAAACGCCAACCGTGTGGGTGTTCGCGGGCGCGTGAGGGAGTGCAATATTATGTTCATCGTAAAAATCAATACTCTAGTGTTGCTAATTACCAGCCAAAACACTTCTTACATTTTTGATCAAGCAGAATAATTTTAGTGACGCGTTTCGTTCTTCTATATTGGCATTCACTTATTCAAAATTAATCCTCTTTGTCTCTCTTTCTCTCAGTCTCTCTCTCTCTCTCTGTTTCTGTCTCTGTCTCTGTCTCTGCCTCTCTCTCTCTCTCTCTCTATATATATATATATATACTATATCGTTAGTAAAAACCCATTAAACAGGCTCCAAACAAAATCATACAACGACGAATTCTGATTGGCTAGAAAATATTAAAAAAATATAAATGACGTGTTTTCAACTACGTCCGGATAGTACTGACCTAGTTTATGACTCGAATGAAAACACTATAGCGCCAAATCAATATGGAGCCTTCAGCGTGACGTATGTTTTGTATATAAACGACAATTCTACCAACAACCGCGAGTGATGTGGGAAAATTTCCAACACAAAGCCAGACAGCACTTGTCGGCATTTTCATATTCAGACTAAACGTTACAATCACTTTTAACATCAAACCCAGTCTGTAATATATTTTTTCAACGCAAGCAAACTACTTTATAAGAAGTAAACCAAAAGACAAATAACTAATCAAAGAAAGACAACTCAATAAAGCACGACGTCAGGTAACAACATGAACACACAATATTTCCCAAACTCAAACTGTTTAAATTTGACATAAACATTATAATGTTGTAATATACTTCCTCATTTTCCTACACATATTTCAACACCATAAAATCTTTCTTGAACAAATCTTTGCTATCACTTCAATCCAAACATAAAAAGACATTTGAACAATTTAAACTACCTATTCAGCAGATACTTGCACCTTATTTTAATTATATAAATATTTTATTTATTGTTGTGCAAAAAACTCTTGTTTGAATATTATTATTCTTTTGTTGATCCATTATTTTTTTGCATTTGTGATAATATAAATGCGTAGGGGGTAACACACAACTTCTTCCCCCTACACATACATATGTTTGTGTGTGTATGTGTGTGCGTGTATGTGTACCTCCAGAGAAAAAGCTATACCTAAAATTTAAAATGAATTTTTGAAAAGGAAAAATCTTTGTTGAAGCTTTTATTTTAGTTTTAATTTCCAGTTAAGATATCCAGTAATCAAAATTATTTGCTTTATTTCAAAATTAATTTAAATTGAATGAGTTTTCGTTTTGAAAATTTAATCAGATTTGAGAAAAATATTATTTACTTTAAGTTTTAAATATCGCATAAATGCATTTTTTAACACGGCGTAGTTGTTTATTTAAGGTGTTGACAGTTTAAATGACAGAAGAAATTTTATCTAATTTTTTCTACGGGGGATATTGCTGTAAAAATTACTTGACGAATATAACATGAGGACCTTTATCTTAAACATTTTGGAAAATATTCTCCATAATCTAATATTTCATTGAATTTTAGGTACTTTTCTTTAAATTTACTTATTTGTTTTAGTTTCTAATATTGTCGTTTATGGACGTCCATATTTACAAAAATTGGCACGTTTATACACAAAACAAAAATTCTTTTAAATCATTGGGCGTCGACAAATTGTAGTAAGCTTTTACATTTATAAGTGAATATAGATTTTACTCAATAACAATGTCAGCTAAACGCTACAAAGTAATATAGAATTTTTAAAATTCAAAACTTTATAAATAATTGTAAGTAAAATTTTTAAAAATGAAAACAATTCTTGTAAAAATCACAGACAATAGTGTTCATAATATATCTCATTCATAAAAGCCATTAACAGATTCTCTAATAAAATAATGTCACAGTTTTATTGCATTTTTTATTTTAAGATTCAGGTCAGATTTTTGGTAACTAGGGCTCCTGTTTTACAATGAAAACTGATGATTTTAATTCCCCAAGGATATCTCCGTATAACGAATATAAACATTAGGCTCTACAAAATTTAATTTCTGGGAATTTCATGAAATTAAATAATTGGTTGGTTACCGATGTAAAAAAAATTGTTTGGCTAAGAATTTCTAAAAAAGAATCATTTTTAAAATAATTTCATTCATCTCTGAATAACTCTTGAAAGTTTCATTAAAACCCGACAATTATCTGATTTTTGCAAGAATTTCCAAATCAATGTGTTTTTCACTGCATAAAAGACGCAATAATTTCCTATAATAACCATTTCCCCACCCCACCGCTGACGCAAAAAAAGACTGTTAACCAAAATTTAGAAAATTTCTAAACAGGTTCAAAAATAATTTTTAATATTCCAAAAACATTTGGTTTTTCCTCTTAATAATAACATAAATATGCACACACACACACACACACACACACACACACACACACACACACACACACACACACACGCACACACACACACACACACACACATTCACTTAGCCGCAGATATATGTAAGCCCTGAAAGAAATAACAAAAAATAATTATCTCCTTCCATCAAAGACAGTAAAATTATAATTATGAACAAACAAATTTATCTACAAAAATGTAACGCCTTCTCGAAGACTATAATATTAATGAAAAAATAAAAGAACACCTGGCAGAAAATTAAAAAATTAGAATTTATTTAAAGATGAAAAGAGTCCCTTGTTAAAACTCGTCGAACGTCACCCTAAGTCACCCATATTTTACGGATTAGCAAAAATACATAAACCAGATATCCCGATGAAGTACATTTTATCAGGAATAGGTGAGCGTCCCACATAAACTAGCCGACACAATAGCCAAAATTTTACTCCCACTTCTTGGTACAATTAGATCCTCGCATATATGAAAAAATAAATGTAATCTTTAGGAACCTATTCTGTCTATTTACTTTTCAGTCTGAGAATGCAAATAAATCACTTTATACAGTCAAAACAAGTTAAAGAATTTTGATAATTTGAAAGAAAAAATTTATTTATTAAGATATTTCCAGATTGAAATTCTTATCTCATCATATTCTGTTCAAAAGTATGATGCTTTTTGACTCTAGTGTCATTAACTGTGTTATGGTTTCTTAGCCACATTCGAACTGAATAGCTGCAGTCCCAATGATCCAATAGAAGACCTATCAATGGAAGACCTATCAATGGAAGGCATATATATATATATATATATATATATATATATATATATATATATATATATATAATGGGTAGCAAAAGTATTTAACGCATCAGTTTATTTTATAAATTTCAATATAAAAATTGTTCAATTTGAATGATACTTCACATATTTTAATGAACATTAACTAAACATAGAGGAAAATTGAGAAATATTGTTTTGATGTACTTTTATTGCCAATTATCGAATACGACTGTGTGCATTTAACACAAATTGTTAACATTTAGTATCATATCCTCTGTTCTACCTTACAGCCTCTAGTTGTTTTTTTGTTGTTTTCAACGAGCTACTTGCATGAAGATTTTGGACATCCACGCTTAAGCTACGAAGACAAATTGAAGGACAACTTGAGACGTCTCAACTTTTATCTAAAAACCTGGGAAGCTCAGGCATCAAACAGAAATGAGTGGCGTTAGACATGTTTCATTAAGGTAAATTGTTTTGAAGACAGTCAACTGAAGCACCGTGATCTGTTTCTGTTGTGGATTCCGGGATGAATCCGATATCAACGAATAACAAACGCCAGGAATGGATAAGGACAATAAATGTATTAACGTAATAATACAAACTGGTAATACGGGTTAGTAGATCCAGGAATGCGGGTTAGTAGCAATAATATATATACAATCTGGGTATTGAAATATCGCGGTATGACGCTTTACTGAGTCTACGTGCTCGCTAACTGTGACTCTTGCCGCCGTCTCTGTGTGTGACTTACTCTACTACTACTGAACTCTACTACTCTTCTGTCGTTCCGTGTCGACTCCTTGACTGTTCGGGTATTCACTGGTAGTAGTATATGTATACCTTGGGTGAGTCCATTTGTGTGAAAAGGGGAGACCCCTCAATAGTTTCGTCAAGCTCGGAAGCAGAGACGCTATCAAAATCGTGCTTTAACAAATTTCAGCATGATTGAGCTAGTATCACACTTAAGAAAGCAAAGATGAAATATGTCTTTCCCTTACCTGATTTTCTCCCTTGCTAGCATGCATAAGTGTAAAACGAAAGGTAAGGTACCATCCAAAGCTGACCCCAATATCATTCACGATAGGAAAGTCCAATATATATATATATATATATATATATATATATATATATATATATATATATATATATATATATATAACAGTTATTAATCATATTTGAATTAGATCAAAAATCAGTTGTATTAAAAAGTGGTTAATACACGTATAAAGAAATCAAAATTTAATATGCAGAGCTTTTAAATTTAGAAAAGTTAGATCAGCCAATTACGCTACTTTGATTTCAACCTTTCAGTATCGTTAGTCGATATTTTGGCCCTTATATATATATATATATATATATATATATATATATATATAAACACCGGCTTCAATCTTCTGCCGAGCGCCGATGCAGTCTCTAATGAGAATCACCTATTAGATGAATGTGGTTCATGCTGGTTATGACAAATGTAGAGGTTAGTTCTCGATGAATCGTAAGTATTATCGGCACGCCGGTGACACTTGTCCACAAGGTGGCTCCAGACATAGTTGTCAAGGAAATTCTAGTTAGATGTAGGCAATTACATTTGAAGGGTGCAAACCTTTTGAAAATTTGTAATCAGCTACACCTGGGTCACGCTGGCCATGTAGGACGGAAAAGACGCCTGCTGAAACACTTATGTCCATCGCTTCGATCCGGAGGTTGATCCCCATATTCAGCACCTCGATGTCGACTGTGGAATACAACTTGACGCCCTACTGAAAGAAAGATCGTGGCAGGATGAGGCTCTCGTTGATCGCAAACACCAGGGACATCACACTCTAGGTGATCCTCAACGTAGGTACCTACAAGTCGTCCGAGAATATATCTATCCTGCTGAGCATCTGGTAATTTTCAAGAAACTCACTAACGCCACAAACTAGGAAGACATTCTTATTCAATTGTCATATTGCCGATTGCTGAGTTAATGTTTTGGATACATCTGAAAGTGCAATGCGAAAGGGAAAATTATGTACAGGCTGCATACGTTAAGTCGTTTTCTTTCTATTGCTCCCTGTATTAGGAGGGAGTACTAATACGTCTGGAATGTTATCTATTGTTCACACTAACGCTGTTAGGTATTTTAGTATATATATATATATATATATATATATATATATATAGTAAAATGATGGACATTCTATATCTGTTGAATTTATTCATCGTCTTTTACAAACTCCTAATCACCTTACGCAGACCTGGCTGATACAAAAAAAAAATCCAAAATCAAGGCCGTGTCCAACATTTCAACTGAAATGAGCCATCTTCAGGAGTAAGTTAAAACAAAGAAAATCAAACCTACTTTAAGTATATTCTGTTGTCTCCAGTTCAAGGAGAATGACTGGAAAATACTCCCCACTCCCTAATTTATAGGCAAAAAAGCATGATATCTTCCTCGCCAATAAGACAGGCCGATTCTCGGTTTCATTTCACTCAGTCCCGGTGTCTCTTGCCTTGAAGCCAGAATGCTACGTTCATTTATCCGAATTCGCTTGCTTTCTTAGTTTGTGAACTTTTTGCCTTATTACTGTCGCTTTGTCTTACATTTATTGTATAATTGTTCAATATTATTTTAGTCCTGTTCTTTTCTTTTTATTACTTATTATAAATTCTGTCAATTCTGTTTGTTGGGCAATTCTGACATTTACATTTAACCGTGGCCACTTACTGTATAAATTTAAAGTATATATTTTTACAAACAAAATATAATGAAACTTTTTCTAAAATACTTTTGAGTTACTTTCACTCAATTTAATTTTTCCCGCGCCAGCGATTATGACTCTTGTGAGTCGAAAAATCGGAAAAGGTGATTAGCGCTATGGAAAAGCGGACAGATGAATTCAATAGACAAGTTAAGATAAACAACTGCTACCTAATTAGAATATATATATATATATATATATATATATATATAAAAATATATATATATATATATATATATATATATATATATATATATATATATATATATATATATATATATATATATCCGTTGTCAATAACACATTAAAAAAAATACATATTTCGTTTCGCATTATATTATTCCGTCTCGGATGGTACCTGAATTTTACCAAAACGAAAATTTATTTCCATGCCTGAAGATGACTGAATGTACAGTAGAAAGTACTTGCGTATTTAAGAAAGAACTTATACAGCTTATAATTTTTAGAAACAAGGATCATAACTAATCATTAATTAAGTGATTAGTAGGTTATATATATATATATATATATATATATATATATATATATATATATATATATATATATATATATATATATGTCATAAAATAGTCATTTAAAGAATAAATCAATAAATTTAATGTAAATAATGGCGAATTCTCTTTGCTAACAGATTAAGAAGGCATTAACTTACTGACCAAAGGCGGAACCACGCGATCCTTGTTTTTATTAATTGTAATATAGATTTGATGCTTGGTCATTATTGTTCGCAAGTACTTCATAACAGCACATTTTTTTTTAATAAAACATGTTTTCACTTAAAGTACTTGCGAACAATATGGACCGAACATCTAATCCAGTGTGGAAACATTCACTATCTTCAGGTACATAGATTTTCTAAGCGCAGTTTAACTGTGGCACAAGGCCCACATTATGGGACACCCAGTAGTATCAAACGAACTTCTCAGTCATCATTGTTTTAGCGAGACAAGCTTTCTAACAATTGCACCACGCCGGGATGCCCAATAGTGATTTTCCAAGCATAGCTTAGATGTAGCACAAGGCAGAAAGTAGAGAGGCGCCCAGTGAGAATCGAAGTCACTACTCGGTCGTAATTGTTCCAGCGAGTCAAGCTTGCTAACCATTAAACCACCTCGAAAAGAATTTCTAAGCGTAGCTTAGGTGTGGCACTAGGCCGAACGTATGGAGCACCCAGTGAGGATCGAACTCACTATTCAGTCGTAACTGCTTTTTAGCGAGAGAAGCTTGCTAACCATTAAATCACGCGGAGGGGCCCCATCATCTTCAGGTATAGATGTTATTTATTCATCAATTTCAGGTAATTTCGGGTAAAAATTCCAAGAAGAAAATGAACGTGGTACTCGTCGAAAGATTTTTTATTAAAAGAGTGTGCTTTTATTAACTACTTGCGAACAATATGAGTCGAACATTTAATCCATATTACAATTTATAAAAACAAGGATGTTAGGGAAGTGATTAATTACATTAGCTTTATTGATTTATTGTTGGAATGACTATTTTATAATATATATATATATATATATATATATATATATATATATATATATATATATTCAAATTAATAAATAATACAGATTAATTAATATTGTAAAATAGTCATATATATATATATATATATATATATATAACGTGTGTGTCAGCGAGCATGAAATAAGTGAGCAAGAGTTGGGTGGGTAAAAATAAGTAAGATATTGGTTGGAAATATTTTAGCTAATGTAATGGAAGCCTGTGCAAAACCAATCTGCCATTCTTGGAAATCCCCATTTGGTACCCAACTCTCGAGCTGGACTGACAGACTGAAAATAGACATCAGATCCGAAATTTCCTTTGATGATATTTCGGAAATATAGACAAAGATAGATGTAATCTATATTAGATTGAACATGAATGATTCCTTTTACTGATATAAGCAAATGCATATGGTTTCTAAATGGATATAATCGAGTAAATAGACTTTACTTTTATATATATATATACATATATATACCGTTCCCTCTCCTTATATATGAGTATGTGTTTGTGAAAACATATGAAAACCACAATACATATATATGTGCCTCTCATTCTCTGTCATCATATATATATATATATATATATATATATATATATATATATATAAATGAAGAGAACTAGGTAAAATAATATAAGTGCATCAGGTAAAAAAAATCTTTCTTAGAGAAAAATTGATTAATTAATCTCTGCATTCAGAATGTAATACAGAAATTGCAAATACTTCTATATATATATATATATATATATATATATATATATATATATACATGTGTGTGTGTGTGTGTGTGTGTGTGTGTGTGTGTGTGTGTGTGTGTGTGTGTGTGTGCACGCGCGCAATGGATGCTATTGATTACAACGTTCATTTTCAGATCATGAGACCCGGATTCTAATCTTACCATGGTTGACTTCTCAGGAAGCTGGCCGTGGTTTTATCGAACTGGGGAGGCGATCCTTGCATGCGGCATCCTTAGAAGGGGAAAGAAAACCATATCCAAGACTTTTTGAGTGGATTTGGATAGATAGAACTATCATATATCTCTCATTCTTTCATCTTATATATATATATATATATATATATATATATATATATATATATATATATATATATATATATATATATATATTACTCTTCAAGTATGAATTGAAATCTCCGAGCCGCTAGTATATATATATAGTATAGAGAAAAACGTTAAAATTCCCTAACTTTCTGTCTTGCCTTGCGACAATGGCGTAGGGGTAAGATATCTGAATGATGTCAAATCATTCGGCTTTCGACGTCTAGTCTGTGATAGAGCGAAACAGTATGTGTGTGTGTGTGTGTGTGTGTGTGTGTGAAGAGACCTAAGCAAAATAATATAAGTGCATCAGGTGAAAAATAACTTTCTTAGAGAAAAATGGATTAATTAATATCTGCATTCAGAATATGATATCGAGATAACAAGAACTCATGTCATGGATGCATTTGATTCCAACGTTCGTTTTCAGATCTTGAGACCCGATTTCGAATCTTACCATGGTTGAATTGGTAGGAAGGTGACTTTGATTTTATCGGACTGGAGAGGCGATCCTAGCATGCCGCATCCTTAGAAAGAGCCTAAGAACCATATCCAAGACTTTTTGAGTGGATTTGGATAGACACAACCATCTCGGAGCCGTCCATGTTTATGCTAGCACGATGTCACTAGTCATCATGAGCTAACGTTTGAGCGTACTGGCCGAGTTGATCGTACGAGATAGTGTGCTCTCTCTTAAAAACTGTAACTAAGCTTCACTCAGTATCTTCTTTCTTTTTATGTGTCGTGTCCTTTAACGATATAGGCGGTCATGGCTCTCCACTTCCTCCTATCACTTGAAGCTCTCAATAAGTCTCGTCCCTCTGCCACCTCCCCAGACCACGTTCTGTCTCCCACTTACTTAAGCCCACCAGGTATGTCATGCGTTGCTTTCCCTCACCTCTTTTCCTTCTATTCGACCTGTGAGTATCAGATTCTCCAAGACCTCCTTTCTCATTACACGTCCAAGAAACTTCATTTGCCTCTTCCTAAGTATAAACATCCTCCTTGTTTGCATCCTCTCCAAGACCTTATCGTTGCCCATTCGCTTGGTCCATGATATCCTCCGCATCCTACAGCAGAAACACATCTCCGTCGCGTCGAGTCTCTTCTTCATCTTTGAGGAGACTGCTCAACAATCAGTGCCGTAACGGCGGACAGATGTCACGTAACAGCCCAGTACTCTTTTCTTTGTTACCAAAGAGATCTTCATGTCTCGCAATACTCTGTCTAGGTTTGCGTCTTTAGCCATCCCAATATTTCTTCGGATATCAGCGTCACACTTGTCAAAACACTTCCCAGATATTTAAACTTCCGCACCAGCTTGATTTTAGTGTTCCCGACCTGCAAATCGCATTTCTGGCTCATCCTTTTACTGATGACCATGAATTCTATTTTCTTGTAGTTTATGCTTTTTCCCTTCTCCTCGCTCTCCTTCGCTGCCTTCTGTAGGAGGTGTTGTAATTTTTTTGTGTCTGCTATCAGAACTGTGTCATCTGCGTATCTTCTGTTGTTGAGATTGTGGCCGCCGATGCTGAATCCCGGTAAGATTTCCGATTCTGTATAGATTGAATAGGTCCTGTGCGAAGACCCTTTCTGTTTTTGCATATCTGCTGAACTCAATCTTTATGCATACTGTTTGCTACCAGTATAGGTCCTTGATTATTCTAATATCTTTCTCGAATAAATCAAAGTTACTGAGCATTTCCAACAGATCCTTGTGGCGTACTTTGTCGAAGGCCTTTGCTTAGTCTATGAAGCATCGGTCCACGTCATTCTGCATTTGTATTGCTCTTTCTAATAACATTCTGAGCATGAATATCGCGTTCCTTGTTCTGGTGTCTTTAACGAAGCCGCACTGTTCTTATCCTATTTCTGGCCTGATTATGTTGCACACTCTATTCATCAGAATTTTGTTACATAGCTCATTAGTCTGATTGTTTGGTGTCGTTCAAATTCATTTGCACCTGGTTTCTTAGGCATTGCTATGAAGATAGATCTGCTGAGATCTTCCGGTATATCCTCATTGTTGTAAATTTCATTGATTATTTCTGTGATCTTGTCTATGCCAAAATCATCTAAGGCAGTCAGAACTTCCGTTACAATTCCGTCTGGCCCTACTGCTTTGTTTCTGTTCAATTTGGCCAGTGCAGCTTCTACTTCAGTTTTTAGAATTTCAGGCTCGTCGATAGTTGCCGGTTGTTCTCTTTCGTCGTGAAAGAGATCTCCAATATATTATTTCCAGCTTTGGATAATTCTTTCCTTCTCTAATATGAGCGTTCCAGCCTTTGATTTTAAACAGCTTGTTGATGAGCATATATTCTGCCCTGTTACTTGCTTTATTTGTTTCTCTATATCTTCTTTGTTGGTGATCCTCAACTACTCAGTATAGTTGTTGTATAAACACAAATGACTTTGTGTAGGCGTGTAGAACAGGGATTGGCTAGCTGCCGTTATAGACTTTACATTTGTGCGTATTATATGTGTGTGTGTGAGTCTGTGTGTGTGCGTGTGTGTGTCTGTTTGTGTGTGTCTGTGGGTGTATGTATATATATATATATAAAACAAACACGTTTGTTTTATCAAATTCTTCCGACAAGTTCTGTCTAATTAACTTTTTATTATATAGTACCAGTTATGAATGAGATATTGTCAGTCTGGATTTAAATTATGTATAAATTGTTCAATTCTCATGTCCTTTTCTTGTTCTTTTCAAGTACTATCGACTGTCACATATTTCGAAAAATTCTTGCTGATTAAACACAACTTACACACACACACACACACACACACACACACACACACACACACACATATATATATATATATATATAATTATTTATTTGAATATTACAACATAAATATGTTATAAAATCACGGCAAAAGTAGCCATTTTGTTTCAACACTTCTTGTGTCTTGTCAAGTGATAATATAGAATATAGAATAAATGGTTTTAAAAGTTTCAAATTAATCAACGATCCTTAGCTAAGAGTAAACTCTGTTACATAAGCTAGAGTGGCCAATCAAAAAACAAGTATAGGATGATTCGAAAAACTTGACAACTGAGCAAGGTTATCTAGATATTAAAAGATTTATAAAATTTCAAATTAAAATTAAAAGTAAAAAATTAAAAAAATAAAATTACCTATTTAGAAATCTAAATCAGATCTCTATTAAGTTTTAAATTGTAGAATTACCAAGGAGAAAAAATATAAAAATAAAAATAAAAGATATATATGCTATTTAATTTATATTTTCATTGAAATTAAGTTGCAAGTTGTATTCGGAATCCCAGACAGAGATGTATACATTTTTCGTTTCATTTCAACATGTTAGTCGCCTCTCACGTGAAATCATTCGAACAACGGCATGTTAAGCGCTCAGACGTATTTAGATATATACATACACATACAAAAAATCAAACCACACATAGGCAAATGCACTATACTTACACATACACATCGATACACACAGGCACATACATCTACATTCAATATGATCAAGACGGTTAGATGTCGAAGCTATTCGTGGCTTAAAATGTTATTAAACGAATTTAAACTTGAAAAATAGCTAAACCGGTCAAATATACATAGATAAAATTTAAACAAATAACTATATATAAATATATATATATACATATATACATATATACATATATATATATATATATATACACATATATACATATATATATACACATATATACATATATATATATATATATACATTTTTGAAAACATATAGTTTTCGACACATTTACAGACAAAAGTAAATAGCCACCTCCACATATAATTGAACACTCGCACATCCGCATATAAATTAATACATGCACCCGCATACACACATATAAGCATAATAGGTACGCATATACAGACCTACGTACATAAACATACACATAGATAAGCAGATATAAATATATTGACCCATACGTCGACGCAGAAAAGTAAATAAGGCAAGTGAAGAAATACATATAAAGATGCAACTATATACAAGCACACACATACATACATACACATATAGATGTACATACATAAGCACGCATGCATATATGCATATAAACTAAATATATACATAGACATTTACAAATACAAGTGTATACATGAAAAATTAAACAAACGTAAATTAAAACGACATGAGTATAAAAATGCATATACACATCCGCTAGTACATATATATACACACATACATACGCAACTCCACATAGATATATACACATATATATCTACAGACATACATATACATACATACATACACACATACAAACATACATATTCACAAATATATATACGCATATATACACATACATATACATACATACATACACACATACAAACATACATATTCACAAATATATATACGCATATATACACATACATATACATATATATATATATATATATATATATATATATACATATATATATATACACACATACATACACACACATACACATATACGCACACACACATACATATACAAACACATATACATATATACATAAACATATAGACACGTGCATAAAAAAGGAAAAAGAAATAAGCATACATAGACCAACTTATATTCTAATAATATTCCAACAACATTATGATAAAATATATTAAAAGTTAATCATAATTTAAGAAAAGAACAACGGTCTGTAAGCAATTAAAGGTACTTTATCAACAAAAGTAGATTTTAGTTTGTATCTATGATATACTCCAAGACACTAAAGCATACATACAAATACACATACAATGACACACCAACATATATATATAAATATCTAATCATATATAAATACCCATATCGACACATCCAGATAAACAATACACAAACAGTCGAGCGCAATCATATAAACACCCACACATACATATAAATATACACCCATATACATACAAATATACACAAACATATACATATTTAAACATACATATATATACATATATATGCATATATAAACTTATACATACACATAGAAACATACATACTACATATACATACATATATGCACACTCACACATACATATACATACATATGCAATATGCATACTCATATCTACACACACACAAGTACACATAAATATCTCTATATACCCATACATATACTCACACATTTAGTGGTAGACACTTACCAGAATTTACACCCTTACTCATACACATAAACAGGTTAACCTATGATAGATGCCAATATACACAACCATATACCTTCATAAAAAAAACAAAAAAACTACATATATATATACCCCTATATACACATATACATATCCTACAGTAGAAATAACTCTACATAACATACAAATATATACATCTAAATACAGACACGTATGATACTTTGGAAGTAACCAGTACACATTCATATCGATAAGGCGACTATCATGCTAAAAAGGTAATAGTCTATTAAGTTTAATTTATCATTATCATAGAAAGTATATGATTTCTATACTAAGTTAAATTTAAAACGATGCTTACAGTTAACTGTTAGTTCATATCTTTGATTTAAAAGATCAGTCTTATTTTTAAATCTAATTATTTCAAGTTTCTCGTTAAGGCATAAGTAACACGGGGCATATAGTGAGTTACATGTCCGGGCCTTTCTAATTAATTCCCATTTAACCTTAGGTGTTTTATTTTTCTCTTTTAGACTCCAAAAGTATTTGGATAATGAAGTCATATATTTATAGTTACTATTATTAAAAGATTGCAGATGACCCCGCCAGCGTTCCTTGAATGGTCTCATGGTGCAACCTATGTAGAATTTCTTTATATTTGGATTTTCTAGTGTTGATATAGTACTGAGATAAACTACAGAGCTAGTTAAACAATTATTATTTAGTGGACAATTATTGGGATTCCTGCAGTTACATGATTTATTATTTGTGTCATTTTGCTTAATGTTGCTTTGTGCAACCTTGTGGGTTGTCAGGCTCTCCGAATTTATATACTTGCTGAATATACTATTGTTATGTTTTTTAATTATTTTTTCTAGGTTATCAGCACAACTATAGCTTAACTTAAGAGTATTAGAGTTAAATATTTTACTGAGTGAGTTGGTTCCAGATTTGGGGAAATGTTTTTTAATGAGGTTTAGAAACAGGTTCCCCAGTTTAGTTTTAACCATAATGTTAAAAGGGGGAGTATACCATATGATTTTTCTAGATCTCTTTCTACCATTATTGTTGCTATTTATAGGGCTTTTATATTGAATATTAATATTTTTATATCCACTATTTTTAAGTGCGGAATTGTAAAGGTCTCTATGCTTATTAAAAATATCACTGTTTGAAGAGTTGTTACTGATCCTACATTCAATAGAATAGGGTATGTGTTTGATGATTGCAGGGGGGTGGTTAGAATTTGGATAAACGTATATTTGATTGGAATTAACTTTTACATATGGTTGGTATGTGTTGCTAGTGAGGTCTAGGGTGACGTCTAGGAAGTCTACTTGTTTAACATTAGTGAAAACTATTACTCTGAGACCTAGATCCTTAAATACCTTATGTATCATTTTTCTAATACGATCTACTTTAATTTTAGTGGAATTCCTAACTACTAATAACCCGTCGTCCCTATATAATCCTACACTATCAGAATCTAGGCAATCAAATGCACTTAAATTATACAAAAGAAATAATCCAACAAGATCAGAAGCTTCAGCAGAATCCAGAGAACCCATCGAAATGTCAAATTTTTCGTTACAGGACTTTTTGGTCCACTGTTCATCTTTGTAGATTAGAACCGAATTTCGGCACTCCATGATGGTATTCACTTCTCTTTCAGAAATGTTGGAGTATTCCCGAGCGAAATCCAGGGCACAAGAGAACAGATTTTGGGATATAGATGGATAATAGTCTGTAATGTCAAACTGTATGAAGGTACATTTATCCTTAAATCCGATGTTGGTAAACCAGTTGATGACATCTGCAGTGTTAATCCATTGTAGTAGACCGAGGGTTTTCTTTATGTAGTGGTTGGTTCTTTCTAAGATGTTCTTACTAATCCTGCCGATTTCCGGTCTAGTTGGGTTTATAATCCTAGTTGATGGCTTAGATCTGAAATCGGGTTTGTGATCTTTAGATTGTAATTTACTAACTCGATCACTTATCTTTAGTTTATCAGTAATTGATTTGCTGATAGAGTTAATTTTATCAATTTGGTTAAAATTGTCCGTATCAATTTTTTTGTAACTACTGGTTAGACTATTTGTTACTAATTTGTCATAATTCCAATATATCTTTTAATATCTAGATAACCTTGCTCAGTTGTCAAGTTTTTCGAATCATCCTATACTTGTTTTTTGATTGGCCACTCTAGCTTATGTAACAGCGTTTACTCTTAGCTAAGGATCGTTGATTAATTTGAAACTTTTAAAACCATTTATTCTATATTCTATATTATCACTTGACAAGACACAAGAAGTGTTGAAACAAAATGGCTACTTTTGTCGTGATTTTATAACATATTTATGTTGTAATATTCAAATAAATAATTATATCTGCTCTACTCTGTATTGAGCACTCTTTAAAGAATATTAATTGTTGGTTATTGGATTTCACTCCGTATATACCAATCCTAAACTTGGGTATATATATATATATATATATATATATATATATATATATATATATATCAAGAGATAATCATACATTGAATCATCTAGCAATATTAATGCAATTAATGGCGAATTCTCTTCGCGAACAGACTTAATATAAGCATAAACCTACTAACAATCTACTGAATGAATTAATTGCATTGATATTGCTAATTTATTCAGTGTATGATTATCTCTTTATAATATGAAATATATGCTGCCTAATATAATACGTTTATGCAAACAATTGATCCGCAGTACGAAATTCCGGAGAAAAAAACCTACTAAGATATATCACTCTATTAATTGAACTATGTACTTAGTTCATGTCACGTTAACTGGAAAACAATTACAACACAAGAATTCGTGGATTTACCAAATTACAAAATTCATATAAAAACAATTCTCACTTGAAATATTTGAACTTTAGAGTTGCGACTTGCACGTTCCAATATTACATAACTGTTAATAAATAACACATTCTTAAAAGAAAACATCTTTAGGTCTACAACACATTTATTTTGTCTTCGAGTCTTGATTTTAAAGTAAAAAAATTACAGCCTGATGATAAGGACATGAAGTTTTTGAAAGTACTTGCTGCTCAAAAAAAAATACACCAGATCCATCTGACAACAATTTTATACATCAGGACGACATCATTCAGTGGATTGTTAGTAGGTTAATGCTTATATTAAGTCTGTCAGCGAAGAGAAATCGCCATTAATTGCACTAATGTTGCTAATTAATTCAGTGTATGATTATCTCTTTATAATATAAAATATTTGCTGCCTAATATAATACGTTTATGAAAACAATATATATATATATATATATCAATTATGCAGTGCGTGTTCAATTTATATAACTTATTTAATAATTTATTCATTATTTGTTTTTCGTATGAATGATTTACGTTATATATATATATATATATATATATATATATATATATATATATATATATATATATATATATATATATACATGCATACATACATAAATACAGGGTGCGATGCGTAAACTGTCACAATTTTATAATTTTTATTTCGCGCATGCACATTGTTTGTTTTTGATTTCTCGTCTGCACAGTATATTAGGGTCAGTTGAGAACCACCTTTTCGAAAAAGAGCACCAAGGCGCAATTTACTCTGCTGTACTGTTTGGCATTCGCACCGGAATCTCAATATAAAAACATAATAAAAACAATCTGAGGACAGTGCAGAGGATTTGGAAAAAGTTGAATGAGTCTAATGGTGATTACAATGGTGTCTGGAGTGATCACTAGTAATGACGACCTTATGTCTTCATTCATCTTCTCACGGAGCCTTGGACTTCAACACCGAGGCTTGCATCAAGTTTCTTGAGGAGATAGTGCTTCCCTGGGTCAAGAGAGTGGCTGCTGAAAGACCCATATTTGGCGACAGGACTCAGTATCGTGTCACACAAGGAGGAGGCTGTCAGACAATTTCTGCAACCACATCACCCCTTACATCTGGCCACCTAACTCACCAGACTCTAAAACCTTTGGTTATTATGTATGGGGCGCAAGTGAGCGGGAGACCAACAAAACCCTTTGTAACAGCAAAGATGAACTGAACATAAGGATTATGGCAGCATTCACCAACCTAAACAAGGAGACCATCCACAAAAGTTGCAGAAGATTCCGAAGTCGTCTGGAGGCCGTGGTTGAAGGCAATGGTGATCTTATTGAATAAATTTCATTCTTTACTATTTCAAGATATTTTCGTGTAATTTTGGTAAATATATTTGTTAATAGGAGATGTCAGTATTATTTTCATTCTTAGCCGACAATTTATCCATCGCACCCTGCATAGCGTGTGTAATTTTTTTTTTTTTTTTGAGATTATATTTATGCTTGGAAATATTTATTTTTTTGCGTATAAGTCTATCGTTCTACTTTCTACCGCACTGTCCACTGTCATTCATGGTTGGTGTACGAACTTAGGAAAACCAAGTTTTCCAATCCTGATTTCTAAATCAAGAAAACCATTAACAAATAGAAGATTGGTTCAGGAAAGTTTTTCTTCAGGGCATATCCCTTTTTAAGACACTGCTGACATAATATCTTATAAGTATCAGTGAGGACATAGAAATCAACAATGCATGATTATTTTCAGTTTCACGCTTAAACGATCATCAGTTTATATAGTTTATGTCAAGATACACTGTCTCCCCGATATTGAATAGTCTACACCCATAAATATAGCAAATATTGAACATATATCTATATGGGCAGCAATCTTTCTGTTACTCATGTTTCGTTAAGTGCAACAAAAAAAATCTTATAAGTTGTTATTAAGATTTTTCTAATATTCTTGTTTTCCTTTTGAAGAACTCGGAGTAAAAAATTCCCCTTAAGCTAATTAATGCTCTTTATATGAAACAATTTCAGCCACGACTCATTTTTATTTTATTTAACAACAGTCGAGTCGTATTGGCTTTCTTTTAAGACGCCCAAATATGGAATAACAACCACATTTCTTCTTACACTGCTTAGAATTTCTACCACATACACACAAGAGAACTTTGAACATAAACGCAAGAAAACATATTAACAACGAATCTTTTGACAGGGTTTGGCATGCTGATCTTCTTCGCATATTGAAAGGTTATGGTATTTTTGAACGAATCTTGGAACAGATTCAATCTTTCTTATCAAATCGGGAAATAAATGTTGTCTTGAACAGCCGCTCTTCTATTTCTTTTTGCATTAATTCAGGTGTCCCCCAGGGCTTTATCCTCGGACGTACGTTGTTCTTAATTTTCATCGATGACCTTCCTGATGTTTCCAGTTCTCAACTTGTTATCTATGCTGATGACAAAACTATTTACTCATGTCTTAATAGTAAGTCTGTTCGCTTCGATAAGATTAAATTGGCAGTTGATTTCAGAAATGACCTCAATCTGTTCTTAACTGGGGGAGGAGTAGCTTGTTAGTGATTCATTAATTTTAACGCATCCAAAATGAAACTGCTCTTTTAATCGTCTCTGAGAGCCCTTTTTCATCATGGCTGAATCTAATCTCCACGAGAGTGACTCGTTGCGCCTTCGTGTGCTAACGTTTTCAGCTGAAATGAAATGGAATGACTGTATTCAATAAATTGCAGGTCTTCTGCCAGGAAATTTGTTTCACTATTTCGTGCTAGATGAAATTACTCGTCAGTATTTATCTTATATATTTATATGTCTACCATTCGTCCACTCTTTGAATATTGCTGTCTCATCTAGTCTTATGCTTCGGCTATATATTTAAAGATTATTAATAAATTACAAAAAATAATCTAACAATTATATAACTCCTGACTTGGCTTTTCGTTCGTCTTCACTCACTTTCCCAACCCCTTTCCCTTTTTCTATAAATACTTTCATGATAATTGTTGTCATAAACTTTCCTTCTTGGTACCTAGACTTTATTAATTTAAGTTCAGTACTAGATTGGCGTTAAGGTCTCATCGTTTTACAGATGAAATGGCTAGAGGTAAGCGTAAATCCTTCTTGACTGTGGAATTCTCTGCCTGCTTCTTGCTTCCCAGTGAAATTTAATGTTCAAAAATTTAAATGCAATGTCATTTGTTATCTTCTGTCTTCATGACACCTGTTCGCATATTGTCCTCTCTCCTTAACATTTTTCTTATATTCTCTCACACTCAATAACTACCTTGTGTCTTAGTGGCTTTATTGCCTTGATTGGTGTGAAATTATTTGAAAAAACCCTAAGACTGATTATGTAATGAAAACATCGCTTGGGGCAGTAATCATTGGCGACAGTTTCTAATCTTAGTCCACTACTAAAAAAAAGAATATTGTAAGAACATTAGAAAGACTCATAATAATTGCCGTCTCATTCAATATATATATATATATATATATATATATATATATATATATATATATATATATATATATGAAGGAAAAAAGAAAATAGGAAATCTATGTGTAGATTTAGCCGATGTTTTTCGTCTAATGTGGATTTTTTCAAGGCAAAAAAAGAAAATGAATTTATTGAAACAAAGTAAATATAAACAAAAACAATATGTCGTTAGTAACTAGAAGAATTTAGAAACGCTATTATATATTCATTGGGTCAATTGAAAAATTATGTTATTTACTTTTTATGTTTGATATTCTCTAAATGGGAAAACAATTCTCTTCAAACATAAAAGGTAAATGATGTAAGCTGTCTGGCAAAATTGCATAGCACATGAAAGTACATCCAAAGCAGATGTGTTTCGCCGAATTTCTCCCTCTGAAAAACATTGCACCTATTGTTATTAATCGAGTCTTACTGAATATTTACGGAGACGAGATAATGTATGTGAGCACGGTTAGGCGGTGCGTAATGCGTTTCATCAGTGTCGACAGCGATGTGCCTGAGAAAAGTGGGTCACCTTCGCTGGCGCAAGTTTTTACGAGTGCTGTGTTTCGCCGCTCGCGAAAACACTTATCCATTTGTTGTGACTTTGTGGGTTTGTACATCGTTCTATCCATCTTAATTTACAGTATCTCCTGTTGTATCCATGGAAATAATTAGGTGACATAACTTCAGAGCTTCGCACGCAGAAGCCATAGTGACAATTTTCCAGATGTTCTTTCTCTGGTATGTGGATTAATAATTGACGTGTTTCAGACAAAATATCGTTATCAGTTTTAATTTTTTTGTTATTAAAGAAGTTTTTCAGATAATGACTTATCCCTTTACTGGCAGTCAACATCAAAGCTCATGGAGAGTAACTGTAATTGTCCATTATTAATGAAAATTGGGAAGAGATTTTCGATATAAAATAACCGATGTTGCGTTCATTTATTTAGAGAGAAATGTTAATAATACTAACCGTTTCTCGTATTAAATATGCAAAGACGTCTTTCTTGAAATACACATGTATTGCCAAGACCCTGAATATATCATAGAACCGAATAAAAAAAATGTCGGTGATATACAGAATCTTTAGCGGTATATTTAACAATGTTATAAGACGAAATTTGGCAGAAAATTTTTTAAAAAGATTTGTCATCATGCGTCTCCTTCAAATATTACTAGAGACATAAGAATCTATTGCTTTATTTATAAAACCGAAAATCCTTTACTAAACTGAATTACTTTTAAAAGATCCTAAGTTTATAACATATTATGCACACGAGAAGCTTAATCTAGAATGTGCGTGCGGTGTAACGTTTAGCAGCTGGAAAGGAGAAATCGAGGAGCAGAGAAATACCATTAGGAAATGTATGAATCCATCTGTTATCCCCCTCCAGCTATGGGTTAATTAAGACAGAACGGGCTCTGTAGATTTAGCTGGCAACCAATCTAGGAGGTGGATAAATCTGAATTCAAAACCGGGTGGTTGTGGGTCTGGCAAATCCAACCCGTACAAATTCTACTTGCTAAGGAAGCTGCCGCAGCAACATCTGCTGAGACGAGGCTGTGAACATTTAATGAAGTCAAACAGCAAAACCTAATCTAATGCGTAATTCTTGGATTAAGTCGTCAAAGTTGAATACCTTTTATTAACATAATTCGAAATACATTTGTTGTATTTGTATTTACTCACCCCACCTCACGAGGTCAGGTTGTGACACAAGGTCTGTTTAATGTAAGGAGCCCGAGCGCGTACACCCGGACTAGGAACAAAAATTGCCCGCAGCCCCCGCAGCCGTTTGACAGAGCAGACATTAGTGAGGTGATGATGATACATATTTTTGTAGACTTAAAATTCCAAGCAAAGGAACTGAAACCTGCAAGTCTTGAATTATTTATTCACATTTTGGCAAAAAGCTAAAACACAAGAGAGCGCCGAATGTGTATAGTGAATTTTGTACCAAAACATTTACATTGAAGAAAAGAAAGCAACCAACTTCCAAACATCAAGCTTTATGTTAAAATGCAATTGTATTTATATTGAATCAATTGTTATGTCTGCTGTCAGGAAGAAGGTTCATTGTGCCGTGCTAGACAATTTTTCTCGCCACAATCTATCTTACACATTTATAAGTCCTTCCCCAGGGCCGGCACCTCTCAGTATAATTTTCCTCAGTTACGACTCTGACCTTTGACGGAGTCGCCCCTGAGTGCACCCTGCACAAAGACAGAGACGCAACTGAGAGTAATGATAAGTAATGTGTTACAGACCACTCGAGAGAGAGTAATTTACACACGTGTATTTGTCTTAAATTAATTATTTCACGAACCGCTGCTTTGTGGAATCGATTCCAAGGGGATGCTTTCCGGATCACTAATATCTTAACCAGTTCATGTCTCATGTCAGTGGTTGTCTTTCCATTACATCCCCATAAACAATGCCTCTTTATATATAACCCTCTACCTCAAGTGTCTCTTAGACCCTGTACAGGATGAATATCATTGTAAAAAAATTAAATGTATTTTCAATATTTTCTGTATAAGATATATTAGCATTGTCCCTGCATCGTAAAATGTATAGCCCTATTACACCTGTACACATTGAATTACCGTATATACTCTAGTATAGCGAGAGTTGCTTTTATCTGTTTTTACATGCCTTATCGGTTGGGGCTTCAGAATACGCCAAAAGCACCCCTGCAGAGGGATAATACAACCCCCCACAATAAGGTGTCCAGGATATGACGATAAAATACATCCGGCAGCAAGGCTTCTGGTCAGGAGCTTTTGAGGAGCGTGGAACCACTTTTTAATTACTGGGGTTCCCATGTCTACCCTGACTTGGGGTGTTAGTACCTGTTAGTGTCCTAGCAAATAGTTAAGACCGAAATTGTAGTGAAAACCTATTTTTATACTTTCATACTGTTTTAATACCAGCAATAAATTTTTGAAAAAAAAATACCAGCAATAAAAATCTCGGCATTAAATAACCAATTGAGGTTAATATACCGTAAAACAAGACAAAACAAACAAACATCAATTTTAAAAAAGAAAATAACAGGTCGCATTGTTCACAGGTAATTTTTTTGAAGAGGTTAAAAATCATGCATTTTCGGTAACCGATTGCAATATACACCGGTATTCCTTTCTGGAGAGATTAAAATTCTTGCGGAAAAAACTGGGGTCACATTATACATGAATTTGTTTTATACAAAAGTATATACATGAAGTCGGTTTATACAAGAGTATATACATGAATTTGGTTTATACAAAAGAACATACAGGAAGTCTGTTTATACAAGAGTGTATATATGAAGTTGATTTATACAAGATTATATACATGAATTCGGTTTATGCAAGAGTATATACAAGATTATATATATATTTTTAAAGACATTTATAATATGTTTAACGTTCTTTTTTTATAGATACAAGTATTTAAGCAAATACAAAAATATAAAAAAAGAACGTTAAACCTGTCATAAATGTCTTTAAATAAAATTGTCGGACTTTGTCCAATTCAAAAATATGAGTATATATATATATGAAGTTGGTTTATTCAAGAGTGTATACATGAATTCGGTTTATACAAGAATATATACATGAAGTTGGTTTATACAAGAGTATTCATATGAAATTGGTTTATACAAGAGTATATACATGAATTCGGTTTATACAAGAGTATATATATGAAGTTGGTTTATACAAGAGTATATATATGAATTCGATTTATGCAAGAGTATATACATGAAGTCGGTTTATACAAGAGTATATATATGAAGTTGGTTTATACAAGAGTATATACATGAATTCGGCTTATACAAGAATATATACATGAAGTTGGTTTATACAAGAGTATTCATACGAAATTGGTTTATACAAGAGTATATAAAATGAAGTTGGTTTATACAAGAGTATATACATGAATTCGGTTTATACAAGAGTATATATATGAAGTTGGTTTATACAAGAGTATATATATGAATTCGGTTTATGCAAGAGTATATACATGAAGTCGGTTTATACAAGAGTATATATATGAAGTTGGTTTATACAAGAGTATATACATGAATTCGGCTTATACAAGAATATATACATGAAGTTGGTTTATACAAGAGTATTCATATGAAATTGGTTTATACAAGAGTATATATATGAAGTTGGTTTATACAAGAGTATATACATGAATTCGGTTTATACAAGAGTATATATATGAAGTTGGTTTATACAAGAGTATATATATGAATTCGGTTTATGCAAGAGTATATACATGAAGTCGGTTTATACAAGAGTATATATATGAAGTTGGTTTATACAAGAGTATATACATGAATTCGGCTTATACAAGAATATATACATGAAGTTGGTTTATACAAGAGTATTCATATGAAATTGGTTTATACAAGAGTATATATATGAAGTTGGTTTATACAAGAGTATATACATGAATTCGGTTTATACAAGAGTATATATATGAAGTTGGTTTATACAAGAGTATATATATGAATTCGGTTTATGCAAAGGTATATACATGAAGTCGGTTTATACAAGAGTATATATATGAAGTTGGTTTATACAAGAGTATATACATGAATTCGGCTTATACAAGAATATATACATGAAGTTGGTTTATACAAGAGTATTCATATGAAATTGGTTTATACAAGAGTATATATATGAAGTTGGTTTATACAAGATTATATACATGAATTCGGTTTATACAAGAGTATATATATGAAGTTGGTTTATACAAGAGTATATATATGAATTCGGTTTATACAAGAGTATATACATGAAGTCGGTTTATACAAGAGTATATATATGAAGTTGGTTTATACAAGAGTATATATATGAATTCGGTTTATACAAGAGTATATATATGAAGTTGGTTTATACAAGAGTATATACATGAATTCGGTTTATACAAGAGTATATATATGAAGTTGGTTTATACAAGAGTATATATATGAATTCGGTTTATGCAAGAGTATATACATGAAGTCGGTTTATACAAGAGTATATATATGAAGTTGGTTTATACAAGAGTATATACATGAATTCGGCTTATACAAGAATATATACATGAAGTTGGTTTATACAAGAGTATTCATATGAAATTGGTTTATACAAGAGTATATATATGAAGTTGGTTTATACAAGAGTATATACATGAATTCGGTTTATACAAGAGTATATATATGAAGTTGGTTTATACAAGAGTATATATATGAATTCGGTTTATGCAAGAGTATATACATGAAGTCGGTTTATACAAGAGTATATATATGAAGTTGGTTTATACAAGAGTATATACATGAATTCGACTTATACAAGAATATATACATGAAGTTGGTTTATACAAGAGTATTCATATGAAATTGGTTTATACAAGAGTATATATATGAAGTTGGTTTATACAAGATTATATACATGAATTCGGTTTATACAAGAGTATATATATGAAGTTGGTTTATACAAGAGTATATATATGAATTCGGTTTATACAAGAGTATATACATGAATTCGGTTTATACAAGAGTATATATATGAAGTTGGTTTATACAAGAGTATATATATGAATTCGGTTTATGCAAGAGTATATACATGAAGTCGGTTTATACAAGAGTATATACATGAATTCGGTTCATACAAGAGTATATATATATGAAGTCGGTTTATACCAGAGTATATACGGTAAGCGTTAATGATTGACGATGCATTCCCTTTAATGTGCAATGCGATTCTGTAATAAAATAAGTTGCAATAAAATCCGATAGCAAAACCATATACACTGAATTTACTCTCGTATTTAGCACCACATCCTCACCACGCTAAGTGTTGCTACTGTGGATTCTGTATCAACGAGATTTTTACAGGATGGAGTTACAGCCCCACACCCGAGAGATTTTGAATTTAGGGTTGACCTTTTTAGTGGTTGCTAACCTAGACCAGAACGTCCAGTCTGTCCCGATATTTCATCCAGGGCTGGAGGGAAAAGAAACCGATTCCGAGCTTTCCCAACGGTATTTCTCTGAAACTGAATGTATGGAACTTTTCAGGAATTTTTAATCGTCGGTTGATTGGTTTTGTTTAGTAGAATATCAGTCTCTATGCTTTATTTAATGCTGATATCTAAATAATTTGAACACAGTTTTTTTGGCTGCAACTAAATATATTTTCAAGCAATTGATAAAATGTATTGCTGGTTAATTTGCTTTAAAATATATTGTTGGTCATTTTGCTATAAATATATGTTTTCGGTTCATTTTTATATAAAAATTTTTAACTGGTATTTTTACAATAAATAAGTATTTTTATACTTCCATAGAGTTTCGCTTTTGTTCGTGGGTCACTATTTGCCCACAGCTCTAACGCTATCATGTGCTACGATCCCGTGTTATGGTGGCCCTGGAAACAACAACAATAAAAAGGTGGTTCCGCATTCCTCAAAACCTCCAATGTCCCTATCAAAGACCTTGTTGCTGGAGGTTTATCGTCATACCTAAGAATTTTCAATCGTCACGACGATTTAACTTTCTGTACCGATAACCGCTACGCTACTCGCACAGTTAATTCCTACGATGTTATTCTGTCGATGACGCTTAGCATTATGTCCTGACCACTACCAATTCATTTAATTGGGGTTCTCACTTCAAACAGAAGCTACAGAGCTTAGTTTGTCCTTCCGTTTACCCCCCCCCCAGCTTGATCGTGGTGTCGTGTGAAAAGATATTTTAGCTCCAATTTCCAAAATCATTGTTAAAAAATCATGAAAATCAACTTCAAGGCGTCATATTACTCAAGGGCTTAATCATTACTCTGGAAACGATATTCAAATTTTTTCGGCAATATAATATATAATATAATATTCAAAATATGGGAACACATGAATTGCCTTGTGTCGTCAAGGGAGATAAATGCATCCTTTCTATTTTCAAAGCAAGCTGATGATAGCATGTTTCGTTTGCGATCAGAATGTTTATAAATATTTAATTATCAATTTTCAAATTCATATTTAATGACTGCAAAAAGGACATTTTGAAATTGTCGTAAATTTATGCGGGTTTTTATTGTTTTTGCACGCATTCTCTTTAATAATTTTGTTGCGGAGATGTATTATTTATTTCGATTAAAATCGTTTCTGAATATAAAATGCAGTTTTGAAATGGTTTATTCTGCATGATTAATTTGAATTTTATAAAGCATTGTAACCCACAGCTAAGCGATGAATCCCTGAAGCTTATTGTCTTGATTCATTCGGTGCATTCACGTGTTCGGCTAAATCGAGGAAAATTGGAAAAAAAGATTTTCAGTTTATATTCAAATAAAGCTTGGATAGCAAATCTCAGAATTTGACATCTCAAGTAGAAAAGGATATCTTAAAAGAAGATGCATCAAAAACAATCCATGAACTTATGGAAACTTTACGGATGAAAGAATCAAATAATATCAATGATATGTCTAAAGAGAATTTATTTTTTCTCGGCAAATGACTTTTCTGTGTGATATATATAGCAGACTATCATGGCGACGAGACGGCAAATCATTCCATATGTGACTATTTTTCAGGCGGTTCACTTACAGAATATCTTTTAGCTCCATCATGACATAATCAAAATGTACACCTTCTGTTGTTTAGGGAACAAAACAACTTGTTTTCCTTTTCTCTTCCATACGCTTCTTGCTTAACTTCGTCCTTCCTCTTTCACGGTACTTCGTTCGTTCATTATTCATTTCTGTCCGCCCATCTATCCGCCTGTCCGTCCGTGAAGTTGCTTGATACTTGAGTAAACTTCCTACCGATTAGTTATTTATTATAGTAAAAATACAATAATTGTGGCACAAGGCCAAAAAGGCAAATGGGGTAAGGTTAGTCAACATTAACTATCCTATACCTAGCTAATCAGATTCACGACCCATCCATACATTACAACTTACTCATTAAGCCTCCTATCAACAAATTTCTCATTGACTCATAAAGCCACTTTTCTACCCACAATTCCCTGTTCTGTTTTCACTATATATTATAATAATAGGTACGCTGCTAGCATCCATTACGACAAAATTCTTTTACACTTTCCATACTATTCCAAACAAAACCTTAGTAAAGAAATTCCTATTTATGCTATATTGATTTGCTTTTTTACGGCTTATCAACATTTTGCAGGTTATTTAAAGCCCGAAAATATTTTTGTATTGTAAGAATTTGAGGGAGATATTAATGATTTGATGATACAAGTCTTATTAAAAGTTGGTTCCAAAATCCTCAAAATCTCCAATCTCCCGATCAAAGGCCATTGTTGCTGGAGATAGTTTATCGTCATACCCAAGAATTTTCAGTCGTCACACCGATTTACATCTTCTTACCGATAACCGCTACGCTACTCACACAATTAATTTCTACGATATGTTATTCTATCGTTGACGCTAGCATTGTGTCTTGACTGCTGTGAATTTATTTATCTATATTTCTCACTTTAAACACAAGATACAGAATCCAGTTTGTCCTTCTCTTTAAAACATAGTTTGATCGTGGTGTCGTACGAAAAGATATTTTATCCCCAAATTCCAAAATCATTGTTAAAAACATGGAAATCAAATTCAAGGCGTCATATTACTCAAGGGCCTTTCACTTAATCATTACTCTGGAAACGATATTCAAATTCATGAGAAGTGAGAAGACGTGAATCTGTATCTTTCCCAAGGGTATTTGTGTATAGGGGAATATAACTGGAATTGGAACTCATTTCTCCAATTTCCAATTGCCGGTGATTATCCATTACACCACCCGCATATCCAAGCTTACAGCAACTGGCATTCCCAAGTCGCCACTCATCTAGGTACTAATCAAGCTCGATCTGGCTTAACTTCAGTAATCGGAAAAGAACTGGTGTTTCCACGTCATGTGGCCGAAAACCCCTATTCATAATAAAATGACCGATAATAATGGACTTGATACACCTACTTCCCTGAAAAAAAAAATTATTAAAAATATTTTATTACAACTAATTATAATACAACTAAATATATTAAAAGTAAAATCTTTACTGTTATTAAAACACGTATTGAAAACCAGAAATGACGGCGATATGGCTCTTTAAATAACATAACTGTTAAAAGGAAATAAAATAAGTGACATCCATTTTAGTAACACAGGCACAGATCTTTGTTTTACTGTAAATAGTGTACTTTTAGTCTTTAAGGTTAACCTGTTAGCATTTTGCATCGCATTGTCTGCCAAAAAGATGACGGATTATCTCTTTGCTTCTACAAATAACTTACTGAAATTTCTGTCAATCCTGTTTCATGGCCATCACTGTTGCATATATATATATATATATATATATATATATATATATATATATATATATATATATATAGCAATATATGAAGTGGCATTTGATCCTCAGAGTATGTAAGAGTGTTATTGAGTTGGACAAGATGATGATTTTCTGTTATCGTTTTTGACATGATTTAGCCAAGAAGTGTTTCCCTCGAGTCAATCAGTCTTTATGTTTAAGATAATAACTTTTCAATGGAAGCACTTCGGTATTTTTTTTTTATAAATAATTTAGTGGTCTAGCTGAAAGTATTATAGTGATTTGGTTGAAAATAGTTCAGTGTTTTGATTAAAGGTAGTTCATTGGTTTGGTTAAAAATAGTTCCATGATTTAGTTAAAAAATATTTCACCGATTTAGTTCAAAGTATTTACGTGACTTAATTAAAATTACTTCAATGATTTAGTTAAAAGTAGTTCAGTGATTTACTTATAAGTAGTTCAGTCGTTTAGTTGAAAGTAGTTCAGTGCTTTCGTTGATAGTTGTTAAATGATTTGGTTAAATGTGGTTCTGTGATTTAGTTAATGTTACTTCAGCGATTTAATTAAAATAAATTTTATGAATAGTTTTTATTAACCATTTCACCTGAAGCAAGGCGAGAATGTCACTAGGACGCATGAGGTTACTGGAAATTTAAGAGAATTAGAAGATTTTAGTGATGAGATGTTAGGACAGGTTTCAGGAAGCCAGATGATGATGAATGGCGTTATATTAAAATCTTACAGATCGTAGGTGATAGCGAAGCAAAAAATCAGAAGTAAGGTTCATAGTGCAAGAAAAGGAACTATCAGATGGTACATACGATTGAATCTAGCGAGTCCAACAGTAAAACGTTGAGACATAATTGCTAATCTAGAACCACGCTGAAATTCATGCAGCCTAGGCACCAAGAAGGAAAGCTAAACAGAAAATTCTTGTAGAAAAGACAGAGGGAAACCACAACACGCCTGTGAGAATGTGGCTGAAGTCGAGATGCCAGCCTTCCTTAAATTTTATCGAAAGTGTCGAGATAAATAACAGGAGCAACATAGCAGATATGCCAGCATTATTCCATGGACAGATGAATGGTAGATTTATAAACCTGACATGATAAACTCTGACGAGAAAATGTTCTGGTACGACACAGTGAACCAACTTTCCTAAGAGTATACTTAGCAATTGTTTTAATAGAGTCACTGAACACCTTAGTTGAAAACATGAGGCGAAGATGGTGCAAAGAGTTGCTCTACTGGAGGTTAAAATCAGCCATATATAGTGATTAAAGATAGCAGTTTTGTTTTGGAGGCGTTAGAATTTACTCATCATCCCGAAGGTTAACCACTGTGTGTAAGTCCTTTTCGAACCGAGTTACTAGTTTTAAATTGTTGAACCTGCCGGGATTCTTAAGCTAGAATTAAATAGTTGTGTCATCTGCATAAATACTTTGTTAGAAACTGATGACATAAGAAAGTTGTTTCAAAGGGTTAAAAAAATAGGTCCAAGGATAGGGCCCTGGTATGCAGCTGCATTAATATGAAATGATCTCGAAGCATGTCCGTTCAACACGATCTTCATTAGACAATTCGTTAGATACCATTGGGTTAAACCAAATATGCGTCCAGAGATACCATTGCCCTTGAACTTATGGAGAAGGCCAGCATACCAAACTCTGTCGAATACCTTCGAGATAACTAGAGACACAGTCCGAGCTTCGCTGTTCTTACCTAAAACTTGAAAAAACAAATTCTGTGATAGCTATTAATGGTAGACCTGGAGAAACAGAAGCCATATTGTTTATCCGAAATGGAGCCGTGTGAAATAAGATACTTTACCAAACAACTTTGATTGGAGCCTATAGTACTTTACCAAAAAAGAAGTAAAAGTCTACTAGGGCGATAATGTCGATATGTATAGACTGATATGTCCGTCAATATGACAGGCAAATGCTGGACATTCTGCTCAAAAATGTACAAGAGACTTTAAACAACAGAAATGTTGTCCTACAGAAGGATGCTGAAGATATCATAGACCGAACATGTGAGCAACGACGAGGTTTTAGAGAAAATATAAATAAAAAGGGAACTTATACATAGCATCAGGTAGAGGCAGTTGAAATTTCCGGGTCACGTGATAAGGGGTGCTTAGAAAATCTGATACCCACAGGACAGATAGAGGGATAGAGGAACATGGGAAAGCAGCGTGTAACTTGTGGAGCGTCATGATCGCCTACGTCCTGAAGTGACACGGCACATAAAAGAACTATGCACCGGTGTAAGTTCGAGTAGAGATAATTGCGTTACTGCTGCTTGTTAAAAAATGCATTGACAAATGAAATTTCCATGGGTCGTCATAGTCAGTGGAGGCGAATAGAATTGGAAAAATGTTTTAACAGAGCGGTATGTTCATGTGTTTTTATATAACTTTTAAGTGATTAACAAAAAAGAGAAAATACACTACTACGCATGCAAATATAGCTTATAATAAAATACATTACAATTCAGTAAATGTGGTTGTGAGATACGCGCACGCACATGTGTGTGTATGTTTGTGTGTGTATGTGTATTGGTGTATGTGTGTGCGTGAAACGTTCAGTCACTCAGTAAATATATCCACATTCTGGGAACAAATTCAATGTTAAAAGGAGAAGTGAAAAAAGAGGAAGAAGACAGGAACTGTCCCGTTTTTATAGTTATTTAACAGCGCCACGTATTGGCGGTATAGGAAAATTACCAAAGCCATATGGTGGAAATGCAGAATAGTAATTTCTTTTCAAAGGATTCTCCATTAGAGATATTGAACATGATCATCGCTGTTTAACTTCAGTGATCTATGCTTTCAGCATGACTTACAGTACGGTTTAAATCTAACACGTTCGCCCCAGCCCCACAACCTCCGACGTCTTACTTTCTGGGTTGAGGTGTCTACTTGGTCTTAAGGGAGTGACCGTAGGTCCACTGAGAATCCGTAGAGCATTCGACCGGTCCACTGGTTTAATCCTGCTACCTGCCCACGTTGTGTTTGTTTTGATCCAGAAAGCAGAAGTGATGTTCATACATTCAAAGTCGACTGAAGATGTAGACACGGCTGGAGAGTCTCTGCTAAGTAATTTAGAATGCACCAAAAATATGTATCTGCACAAAGCCGAACAAACAACTATTCAATGGTTGAATTGTTAAAGTCTTTTATATAGCAGAAAAGAATAGTATAGAAAAGAAACGGGTTACAGAAAAGAAAAGTAATTGACGTAAAAACTCATACACTGGATTCAAGACAGAGAGTGGGTTGTGATTAACTTGTTGTGAAATCGTCTCAGAACGATATACGACTCTTACGTTGGAGAGATAAAGATTTCTGTGCGCGGCTTAAAGTTTATAGTTGCGTTCCTCCTCGGCGGTAGTAACAGTAGTAGTAATCTTCGTGGTAGCAGAAGCATCGGTACTTATATTAACAGTTAGCGGGGGGCTTTGTTCCAATCCCTGACGTCACTTCCAATCTCCGATATCTCTCCACCCAGATCGATTGCACGCGACGACAGACAAGCCCCAAAACAACCTTTTGATTATTGTAGTTTGTTCGACGTTTCCGTTTCCAGTGATATTAATAATAGTAGTAGTAGCAGTCTTAGATTGTTGGAGGAGTAATTCGCTTCTTCGTACTTATATCAACAGAATATGTTAGCGGGCGTTTGGTTCCAATCTCTGACGTTACTACCCAGCTCGACTGCACTTGACGCCAGACGAGCCAACCACTCTGTCAACAGATTTCTGTTCGCGTTTATATAGATAAACTTGACTGATCATATATTGACCCTTGGCTCTCACCGATAATCACGAGTGCTGCCTTCAACCCAAAATCATGTGAATTTCAAAGTTCCTCATAGCCTTAGTAAGCTCTATTTCAACTTTTAACCGATAAAAATTATCTCGATCATTTTCCGTTGTTTTCCTAATGACTCAATTCCAAATGGGCTAGATCAGATTCACATTTGTAAACAAAATTATTCTGATCTAATTTCGCTGTTCAAATCTACTCCAATTTCAATAAAAAAATATATATGTGTGTGTGTGTTTGTGTGTGGTTCCTAAACTCTCTCTGTTACATATCAGTAAGCTGATATTTGGGAGTTGAATTACATTTTGTACACAGGATATAACGTTAATAAATTTATCAATCAAGGGATTCTGATCTTCCATCTCAGACGATTTATTTTCAATAATTTTTCACTCAGTACAAGGATCAAAAACCACTGAATGAAGTTGTGTGAATATCAGTGGAGGAGGTAAGAATTACAGATTGTGACAATGCAATGATGCCGCGTGTCCCGCGAAATGAAAAGGATAATATATATATATATATATATATATATATATATATATATATATATATATATATATATATATATATATACGATTCTTATGTATCCAGTAATTGTTCAGAGAACGCTGGTTTTTATTCCCCAAATATGACGGAGATATATTTCTGTAGAATTTTTCAGCAAATAAGATATTTGAAAAAGAAGACTGAACAGTTTAATGACATAATACAGGGTGCGATTGCTAAACTGTCGCCATTTTATATTTTTAATTTTGCATATGTGCGTTGTTTGTTTTTGATTTTGACAACTGTACAGTATATTAGCATCAGTTAGACACCGTCTGTAAAAAAAGACAACAATGACACAAATTATTCTGCCAGAAATTTGGAAACGGCATGCTGTACTACTTGGCATTAGCGCTGGAAACTCTAATACGAACATTTCAGAATGTTTGGGTCTCAATCTGAGGACAGTGCAGAGCATTCGGAAAGAGTCGGATAATGTTGATCACAAAGGTACGGCAACTCCGAAAACTTATTCTGATCGTTCTGATAAGAAAATCACTCTTGAATTTGTTGGCGAGGGCCACAAACCCAACACTCGATGAGGTAGTGCTGCCCTGGGCGAAGAGAGTAGGTGCTGGAAAACCCTGTATCTGGCAAGAGGACTCTGCACACAAGCACCATGCCACACAATCAGGAGAATCCAGTCATGGCTGTCATACAAATGCTGCGATTACATCACCTCTTATATCTGGCCGCCTAACTCCAAAGATGAATTGAACGCAAAGATTATGGCAGCATTCACCAACCTAAACAAGGAAACCATCCAGAAGAGTTGCAGGAGATTGCGAAGTCGTCTGGAGGCCGGAGCAGAAGCCAACGACAATTTTATTTAATAAATTTACTCTTTAATATTTCAAGATATTTTTGTGTAATTTTAGTAAATATATCTGTTAAAATGAGATGCAAGTGTTATTTTCATTTTTTTTTTTTGTATAATATAGACGACAATTTATCCATCGCACCCTGTACATTCCTAAAACGATGGCACACTAGTGGCAAATTAAAAATAAAATATCATGACAAAAAAATTGGGGACACTTCGACGTGTTTTAATGGTTGGCCAACTTGTCTCACTAGATCTGTTATGACTGAATAATGAGTTCGATCCTTACTGGGTGCTCCTTATTTTCGGCTTTGTGACACATCTAAGCTACGCTTAAAAATCATTTGGCCACCTCGGCCTGTTGCAATGGTTAGCAAGCTTGTCTTGCGAGAACAATTACGACTACGGAGCGAGTTCGAGCCTCACTGGTATGCTCCATAATTTCGGCCTCGTGCCACATCTAAGCTACATTAGAAAATCGTTATAAGAGCATATATATATATATATATATATATATATATATATATATATATATATATATATATATATATATATATGATGCGAGTCACATAAAATAGATTTACATTCAAACACGATGTACGATATTATTTCACAGCAAAATTGGTATTATTATCTAAACGATCTTGGTAAAATTCTCAGTGTATACTTAGATTTATATGAGCAACACATTTTGTGTTTTTTAGCTTAAAATATCTGCCATTCTTTAAAAAATATTTATAGCTGCTTTTGTGGCAGGTGCCAGCTTTTGTTCTGAAAAAAAGTATCTGCAACGTACAATTCTTCATAAATAGATCCAAAACATATTAGCCGACAGAAACGTATTAACCCATAGGCCTGAATACATTTTCATTTTTATTTTGCGCAGTCATATAGGCCTTTTGACACTCTATAACCTGCAACAGTTTTTCAGTCATTGATTTTGTTAGCTTTTCTATGTCTCATACTTAAGACGGTGTGACTTTTTCTATGAAGTGTCTACACTCTCGCACACAGACACGAGAGCCATCCAATATCGCTGTACATTGGGCACTAAAATTACTGTTGGGAAATCTGTTTTCTTGCACTAGTTCTTCCAATTTACATGTTCGTGTTTTTACGGTTTATTTAAAGCTGAGTTAATTTTGTTTTTAACAAGTATTTTTAATATTCTTTATTTTTCTCTGAGGATCACACGCCACTTGAGAAATTTCTTGATATATTTAAGTGACGACAAAGAAACAAGCTTGGCAGAAACTTCAGCAAAATGCTAGTAAATTGATCTGTTTTTAAGACTTATAATCCCTTTATTGGTTATGTAAAGCCAGTACATTTCTCGGGTGGTATGAAGTCGCTTACAGTACATACAATGTCTCTTGATGCCAACATGTGATTTTAAATGCTTATTACAGATGTGGCAAACAAAGATCTTGTATACAGGGCCTGGCCTATTTTGAAATATGTTCTACTTGCTTGTGGGCTTTTTGACAGTTTTTCTGACACACCCATCATTTTATTTCCAGCGTTACTGATCATAATTTATGAAAGGTATGCCAATATCCCTCTTCATGGGGCTAACGGAACCCGCAATGGAGAGAAATACTCTACCGCATGCATCTCTGTAAATTGCCGTTCTCATCTGACCGGGCACGATACTACTTATCTTCGATTATTTAACGAGAATTTTGTAGACGCAATGTGGACGCTATGTGGTTTATAATCCATTATTATGGCAGACTTCTTTATGTTCAACGATCCTTCAGGACCTAAGTGATCACGGCTGTCCAAAACTTTCTATCTCGTGTGGCAGTTTTAGTCCTTTTGCTAAGGCCCCCATGCCCCATTGCGCCATTTATTCATATAAACTCGTCAGATAAGTGGCTTGCTGCCTTCTCCTTTCTCCCTCGATATCAATAAGTTCCGTAACCCATCCTTCCTCGTTTTGTGTCCAAGGAATACTGTCATTTCCTGATTTGTGGTAAAAGTGTTCTTAGTGTTGTCATTTCTTAAAACTTCCTTGTTGCTTATTCGCTCCGTTCATAGAATTCTCACTATCCTTCTGCAGAACCACATTTCTGCTACTTTTAGTTTTTGTTTACCCTCATCCTTGGGGAAATTGTCAAACATTCACTGCCATATAAGAGGATGGATACCACATAGAGATCCAGGACTCTTTCCTTTGTGTCTAAGGAATATTTTCCGTATCTCAGCGCCTTCCTTAGCTAGTCCAATGCGTGTTTAGATCTCGGTGTCACATCTTCAATCCTCTGTTAAAACACTTCCCAGATATTTGAATTAATTCACCTGTTTAATGTTTATATCTAAAAATTGGAACTTGCATCTTAAGCATTTTTCTTTCTTTCTTTCTTTTTTTTTTTTTTTTGCTAGTGGCCATATTTTATGCATTCTTGTAATTGATGGTAAGTCTATTTTTCTCTCTTTGTTCTAGCACCTTGTCCAAGAAGTCGTCTAGTTACCTTTTGATTCGGCCAACACACTGCCATCTGCATATTTTGTATTGTTAAGATTACACCCACCAATAATAAATCCTGTTAGGGTCTCCAGTTTCCTTATGATAACGTCGCTTTAGAGGTTGAATCTGGGGAGAAGACGCATCATTATCTAACACCACTTCCTATTTTTCTATAGCTACTCCTTTTTTATTTTCTATCCGTATATTGCAATGTTTGAATATTTATAGCGTCAGTCCGATTAGAGAGTCCCAGGGTAAATCGGGCCATGGTTACTCAACGATTTAAACTTGCGCCCTAAATGGATTTTGTAACCAATTCACCCCAAGCTAGTCAATAAGACGCAGGAGGTTAATGAGTGTGAAAGATTTAAGAAAAAGAAAAGCATTATTAATGATCGAGAACAATAAAATAACAGAAATTTAGAAGCCAGAAAATAACGATTGCTATTGCATTTAAATGTTTGAAGATCAACTGAAAAGTAAGATGCCGGAAAATAATGAGACAATAATCTGTTAGCGTAGAATTTAGCCATTTCAACTATAAAATAATGAGATATTGTAGCCAATCTAGTACCGCGGATAAATCCATAGAGTCTGTATAATATAAAAAAAAATCTTCAGTGTCTTTTTTTCTGTCAGAGACGCGACAATTATGTAAAGAAAAACAAAGTGAGTTGCCTGTGCTGTTGAAACAAATGCTGCTTACTTTTTTTTTTCTTTTCACTGTTACATAATTTAAATATCTATCTATCTATATATATATATATATATATATATATATATATATATATATATATATATCATCACTTGATAAGACACGAGGTGTTGAAACAAAATGGCTATTTTTGTAGTGATTTTATAACATATTTATGTTATAATATTTAAATAAATAATTATATATATATATATATATGTGTGTGTGTGTGTGTGTGTGTGTGTGTGTGTGTGTGTGTGTGTGTGTGTGTGTGTGTGTAGTTTTATTCACTGGTCAATTCACTCCACTTGATTATCATCACACATTTATTTTTTATCTGATGTCTTTTTGCGACATTCTTAAAACAGTGTATTTTTCAAGTTTTTTTTTATTTGTTATTTTTTCTGTTTTCTCTTCAAATTCCTTTTCAACGTCCAAAGTCGTATACTCAACACAACATAACTCTAGATTATAATGTTTCTTTATTAAATATATATTATTCTTATGACCCATGGTAATATTTATATACATGTATCGGAAAGAAGAAAAATAGTATGAATAGAAGTACTGTTATATGAATTCATTTAATTATATTCATCTGGCGAACAACATTTTATTTGAACACCGTACATACTCAAGTATAGTGCTCGTTTATATCAGTTTTTTACGCAAAAAATAGAGAGTAGCACTATACACAGGTAATTTTTTTAAGAGTATAAAATAATGCATTTTCGATGACCGGCTGTAATAGACACAGTTAAGTTTTGTTTTTGTTTTTTTGAGAGATTCAGATTCACGCAAAGAATTCAGGGTTTGCACTATACAGGAAGTCGACTCATACACGAATATATACAGTAATAAAATTCTCCGACTTTAATAATAGGTCAGCTTCATTAAAATTAAAATTAATTTTTCTTTAAATCGATATCTGTTTTTTTCTTAATAAACTGTAATCAGCTAAACGTTGCAACTGAGCTATTATAATGACTAAGAATGTATGCTAGCACTAAACCTTACTTGTAGATTAGGAATCCCGTGTAAGCAAGAAAATCCGAAAATGTGTTTAGCTCGTAAATAAATCTTAACTG
Source organism: Acanthosepion esculentum (assembly GCA_964036315.1). Taxonomy (NCBI): domain Eukaryota; kingdom Metazoa; phylum Mollusca; class Cephalopoda; order Sepiida; family Sepiidae; genus Acanthosepion; species Acanthosepion esculentum. The sequence goes on from OZ038475.1 coordinate 97,337,619, forward strand.
ATCCATTATTGTACGTCAAAAATTTTCTGGCGTTAAATCTTCTAATTGGTATGAAAATCAGTTTTTATATATTTAATCCTGATTAAAAATATTCCCATTATTTGTTACTGAGATATTGCCACTTCGTCTATAAGCACATATTCCCTTCACTTCGCCACATCCAGTAGCAAGGACTCTGATCGGGATTGGGGGTTTTGAAGAACATTGAACCACCTCTTAACTGCTGTTTATCTCAAGTCCAACCTGACCCGGGATGGTAACACCTGTTAGGGCCCTAGTTATAGGCAAATACTGAACCACTAAACAAAATCAATACATTTTTATAACAGAATGAGCAACAGTAGAATTTTATATCAAAATGGCTATCAATGCAACACTAAAAAATATAAAAATACATTTTTATAGTAAAATTACAAACAGTACATTTTATGATCTACTAATTATATATAAATAAAAAACATTTACTCTGAAAGTATAAAATGTACAAAATATTTAGATTTCGGCATTAAATAACCCATAGAGTTTGATATGATGCTAAACAAAATCAAGCAACCAATCAACTTAGCCACGGCGTTGTTTGCTTCTTCTATATAATGAAGAATCTATAATAAATATAGTTTCTTTGTAGATATTACTATCGTTGTGCTCACTACTTTTAGTTGAACAAAAATCATCGGCATCCAAATAATTCTTTGTTTAAAATAAAATCAACGAATTTTCACAAAGATTACAATTTTTGAATGCAGTGTGGATGTGTGTTTATGCGTGCTTCTAAGTGCATGGCGTTTGTGGCGAAATTACTCACATTCAGAGCAGCATCTGATTTCGGGAACAGAGTAAAGGGGAAGAAAGAATGATTTCTGAAAAGGCGCTATTTTATTATAATATCACGTGACCATAGTAACGTGACTATATATCTAAGGGAGGTAATGCCTCTTCCGCCACATTGGTTTATTTATGACCTTGTTTATTTTATTTGTTTTATTCTTATTGTAGTTTTGTGTCCGACAGCGTCTTCAAATTATACCGGGGTAAAATAAAGAAAACAAAACCCCAAATCTATGAAACATTTATAAAAAAATACTATTATGGTCAAACGGTTTCTTCTAATCAAAAGCCGAAAAAATTATTCAGTACTTTGACTCCAGTGTCTTAAATTAAGTGGAGCTGCCAATAAATAATTTGTTTCATGTAGGGCTGGCTCTACCGAAAGCAGCGTTAGCCGAAATTTTTACATATAAATGGCGAACAAGTAAGCAAGCATTTCATTGTTTAAAATAAAAACAATGAATTTTCGCAAACATTACAATTTTTGAAAACAATAATAAAGTTTGTGCGCGAATACTTGTAAGTGCTTTAAAGTTGTGAGCGTTTGTATATGTGTGTGATACACGTGTGTGTGTTCATCCAGTGGGGATTAAATCTCGTGTGTCGACACTGCTACATCTTGTTTTTTTTACTTATTTTTTGAACGGCTCATGAACACTTTGTAGATTATTTAAACCCAGAAAATATTTTTAGATGGTTAGACAATTTTAGATAATGATCATTTTACTAATTCAGGTCCTGCTAATTAACCAATGAGGGGGGATAAGAAGGGAATTCATACCGCGTAGGTGAATATAACAAATCTGTAAGTGAATATGCACAACCGACTGTAATTGTAATCTGTCTCTCCAATTTTCAATTCCGAGCCGTTTACTATTACACCATATGCACATCCAAGCTTACGGCACTTGTTATTCCTAATCAGTCACCAGTCTCAATGTTTCTTAATTTCGGTGATCATACGGGAACCGGTGATTCAACGTGATATATCCGCAAACCTGCAACATGTTGATGCGAGAGAGAGACAAAGCTTGATTTCTTTCTTTTATAGTCGTAACAGCGTCATGCGGAACAGATGGTGTAGTTCCCATATTCCCAAGAAGATATTAGATTTTAAAAGACGTACGGCTTTTATAGGTTTTACCAAATTATTATATCAACTTAAAATATGTTTCTATCATACAGCTTTTATCTTTTAATTAACTTTTAAAATCAGTATTGTATTCAATTTATCGTGCTACTTTTCTATGCATTTTAAGTTAAAAACAAATATAATCGCCTATATCATAAGTTTAGTAAGGCACTTGTTTCTAGCCATTTCAACTGTCAAAAGATGAGAGTTGGAACGTCTAGATCTAACCGTAAGCTCTATGCAAGCAGCTTCTCCTCTCGCACTTCGCGTTTGTGCATCTCTTTTGGGCTCTTGCGTGCCAGTCAAGTTTGATCTTCAAAAATTTAAATGTCATATGAAATCATTATAGTTTGATTCCTGCTCATGTATCGTTCTCTTTCCTCTTTGCTTTTTCATATTCTGTAACCCCCTTGCATCTTAGTGGCCTAGATTAAAAGTGCAAGAGAAACAAGTGCCTTACTAAACTTATATAATTGTTCTAATGAAGTTTTCACTATGGTACTAGGAAAAAATTCATCAGAAAAAATTACCATGAAAGTATTTATAGAAAAATACAGGAAAGCTAAGTTATGGGGGCGGGAATGTGACAGAAACCGAGATGCCAGGCCAGGCCCAATAACATCACAGATTCTTCTTTGTATTTTATCAAGAATCTTTTAATACATAACAGAATCACCAGACCAGATGTGACAGCAATATTCCACGCATAGACGTATGGTAGATTTATAAATGTGTAAGTTAGTATGTTATACGCAGTTTTCTTCCGTCCAGCACACCCTCAATCTGTTATGTGAGTATCAGATTTCCCAGGCCTCCCTTCCTTATTATGTACACCAGAAATTTCAACTCTCTTCCTGATGTTATGTATAATTTCCTTTTGTTTCTTTTTTCGTCGTTGCTCATATGTTGCGTCCATGATATCCTTCTATAGGACCACATTTTTGTTGCGTCAAGTCTCTTTGTCATCTTTTTGAAGATTGTGAAGCATTCATTGCCATATAGACGGACAGATATCACGTAACAGTTCCGTATTCTTTTCTTTGATTCTAACGAAGGTTTTTCTGTCTCTTAATACTCTGCTTAGATTTTAGAAGCCATCATTGGCTATTCCAAGGAGGAGTAAAACAATGAAATTTTCAAATAAAAATAAGATTAGACTAAAGTATAATCTGACTTTGTCCCTCCTTCTGTTAGCCTCCACTTTTAATTTGTTTGTTATTTTAAACAATAAATACGTCACTATGAGGATTTGTCTGAAAAAATGGTGATTTAACAGGCGATAAGGAATGTAACAAAACTTTAAAACCTAATTACAATTTTCTAAAATAATACGAACAGAATAACTACAAAGCAGAAATATGTATGTTTAAACATCGAATCTTCGCTCTTTAATCGAAAGTGACATAACAAATGAGGCCTTAGACTTGGTTCCGTCAAAAGGTTGATGCAAAGATCACGTCCCCGTTTTTAGAAAACTGAAGCCATGTTCACCCAGAACTAATCCACAAGCCTTTGAACGGCAGCTTGTAAAGTAGCGAAATAATCCATATTAATCTTCTTAAATTTTGCTAATCCTCTCATATGTGGTGGTTGTCGGAAATGCAGAGACCCTACTGCTTCAATCGGTAATTCTTAGGCAGTATCTTAAAAATAATCTGCCTCCGTGAAAGAAAAAGAAATGTGAACCCAGATGAAAGAGGATAAAAGAATGTACAAAAAGACACGTCAGAATCCGATCATCGAGATTGGTGTTATATATATATATATATATATATATATATATATATATATATATATATATATACGCGCGCACACACGCACACACATACACAAACACAAACACACACACATACACACACACATACACACACACACACACACACACATATATATATATATATATATATATATATATATATATATATATATATATATATATATATATATATAATATTAAGTTGTAAGAGATATTAGGTGCCAAAATTGCTGATTCTTTTTCCGTAGTTTCCTGGTTAAAGGCATTTTAGGCAAGCGGGTTTTGTCATAAAGTGCTCTATATATCTAAAGGTAAGGACAGAGCGTTAAGAGAATTAATGGAAAAATTATCCCTTAACTTTATGCTGTTCTTTCAGTCAAGCTGTCTTCGAAGTTTCCTGAACGCACTGTAGTAATGACTTCATCTTTCAGGGCTTCTGTGAGAATTCACACACACATACATACACACACATACACACACAGTGGATTAATGGATAACGGCACGGATTGAGGAATCAGACATCCGAGTTCGAATTTAAATTCCATTACATTCACTTACGTGCTAATACCCTTCGCAAATGTAGGGAATCTTCTCGCACAGCTATGGGTAAATAGAAGAACTGACTGAATTCTATAGTCTTGTGTGGCGAGCGGTCTAGGAGAAAATAACTCTGAATTCAAAACTGGCCTGAAGAGGGTTGGGATCCGGCAAACTATTTGCCCAAGAAACAGCACTTCTATTTTGGCTGTAGTACATGTGGTGCCCCTACGACCCTGAAGTGTCACGGGATTCGATCGATCAATCGATATATATATATATATATATATATATATATATATATATATATAGAGAGAGAGAGAGAGAGAGAGAGAGAGAGAGAGAGACAGAGAGAGAGAGAGACAGACAGACAGACAGACAGACAGAGAGAGAGTTGAATTGATGTGATTTTGTGACCCTGGGTTTCACGCCATTTGCGATCGTCAGAAAAACTGATTAATTCTTAAATTTTGGATCTATATATGGTTGCGTATATTAGTGTTTTTATGGAAATGGGAGGAAAAAACTATCGTCGCAAAGCCACTCATACTTTCGCAAACATACATGCATATACGCACGTACACTCATTAACGTACGCAGACACACACACACACGCTCACTCATCGGAACTCACACAAACATAAACATATCTGAACAGATAGGGACTGGGCATATATGCTCATATGTGTGTCGTTGCGCACATACGTACGCATTTAGTCGCTGTATTCAATGTTGGATTGCGTAGCAAATATTTTTTTTTGTTTTTTCCGCTGTCAACGTGCAGACCGATGTTTCTATTTTTGTTCGCTGAATGTTTTCTCGCAAGCACGTATGATGGGGTCTGTGTAAGACTATGATAGGTAAAAATTTCTATTATTTCTAATTTTGTAAGTCTGTTTTGTTATTATTTTAAAACCGCCTATTTGCTTGTTTTTTGCTATTACGCATATGTAAATGGTATAAATTCAAATTTGTAATACTTATTAGTATTTATGCGGTGATATTAATTTTTCTGGGAGAGGGAGAAGTAAATATAATTATGGATTGATAGGGTAATGGTAATTGTGATGTCGTAGTAATGGTGGGTGAGGAGCGGGTGATGATAATATCAATTGTAGCAGCAAATAATTATTGTAAAGTGGTTTGAGTATTTTCTTTTGAAGAATGAAAGGTTGTGGTTGATTTTTCGCTTCTTGAATGGTCCCTCAGTGGCACCGATGTAGTTCATTGTGCTGTTGTTTGCACTTACCTTGGCTTTATATATTATATTCGTTTGTCGGCAATTTCGTTGGAGTGGATATGTTTTATTTCTGCAGTTGCATTGAGGTTCTTTGGTTGCATCCGTGTAGGCTGCTATTTTTTTTGTTGTGGCTTTTTATTATTTGTGACATATTTTTTTGTGCAGCTGTAACTGATTTTAACGTTATTTCTGTAGAATATTTTTACTAATCGTTTTTTTTCAGGGAAGTGCTTTTCTATTAAGTTTAGGAATGTCCTTCCTATGTTTGTTTTGACGGTTTTGTTGATGGTGGGTTAAACCGGATACTATTTCTTTTTCTGTTTCGGTTGTGATGGTGTGTATAGTAGTTGTTGTGCGTATCGACTTTCTTTTAGTGCTTTATCGTATGGTGTTTTTTTTTTTTGTTATTGCAAATTTCTGTGTTAGATGAGTTTTCAGATGGTCTGCGGCTGATTGATATTGATATTTATTTGATGATTGAAGGTGGATGGTCGGAGGATGTGTGTATGTAAGTTGGGGTGTCATTATCTTTTTTGTACGGTTCGTATGTATTATTGTTCAGGTTGAGAGTGACGCCTAGGAAGTTTACTGTTCTTGTACCTGCATTTATTTCTATTTTCGATCCAATTGTTCTTAAGGCGTTCACTATTTTTTTCCCTAAATTTGTCTAATTTGGTGCCATTGGGTTTTCTTATCAGGGTAAGTCCGTCATCTCAATATAGTTCCGTGTCCTTTGTCTCTAGGATCCTCGCTAGTTATGAGAGTATGGGTATGCCTAGTAATTCACAAAAGGATCCATCGTAGCTACCCATAGTTACATCAAATAGGTCGTGATTTTTTTTTGTCCATGGTTCATTATTGTGAAACAACAGAGATTTACGACAGTACTTGATTATTTTAATATCTGCGTCCGTAACCTTTACATGTTGTTGTGCTAGTTGTATAGCTTCATTCAATACGTTTTCTGTGATGGATGGGTAGAAATCCACTATGTCAAATTGCATGAAAGTAGCTTTGTTTTCTTTTATTTTGCTGTAAACCAGTCTATGACAGCTTTGGTGTTTTTCCATTGGTTGCTGTTGATAGTTTCTAATATGTTTTTGCTGATTTTTTCTATTTCGCTTTTCGCAGGGTTGATTAGGCGGAATGTGTTTTTTTCACGAAGTTGGTTTGGTGGTGTTTTGCTCTCATGAAAGCTTGTTGTTCGGCTGTGCCGTTTATCCTTTCATCTATTTTCAGTATGACGGCTATAACTTTAGCTTCTTGGTTTATCATGTTTTGTGTGTTCGCGGTTGTGTTCTTCTTTAATTGTGTGATGTGGTTAGTTATGAGTTAATTGTAGGCTGTGGGTTCCATTGTGTATATGTTCGTAGTCTTATCAGCCAATATGAATAGCTTATCGGAGTTCATTATTTTTTTCTTGTATTCTATAATTTTCTTCTGTAAATTGTCCAGGTGTTTTTTAACTTCATGTTTCTGAATATATTTGGCATGTCTTCCTCGAATTTTATCATTTGTTTATTTTGGTGGGCATTCACTTGTATTGAAGTCAAATGTCTCGGTTTTTTCAGTTATTTTGTTTTTTGGGTCGTTGAGGAAGAACGATATATATATATATATATATATATATATATATATATATATATATATATATATATATCGATTGATCGCGAGAATATATATATATATATATATATATATATATATATATATATATATATATATATATATATATATATATATATGTAATGATATATATATATATATATATATACTAGTTGTAATCTGATAAATATAAGAAATTATATTCGTCCGGAAAATCTTAGGTGCCTTGATTTGTGAATAAACAAAACAATACCAATATGTACGTCAGCCAAAAATAATCGTCTAGCATCCAAGTTCAGGGTCCAAAGAAAAAAACACCGATACGAATAAGTAAAATAACTAAATAAAGTGGTCGATACGCTAAGTAGAGCAAACCTAAGTTAAACCTAAAGAGCCAGACAAACCTACCACGGTTTCCCCTAAACGGATCGTCAGTACCCTGACGATCCGCTTAGGGGAAACCGCTTAGGGGAAACCGTAGTAGGTTTGTCTGGCTCTTTAGGTTTAACTTTATTTATTTATATATATATATATATATATATATATATATATATATATATATATATATATATATATATATATGAAAACATACATATATATATTTATATATGTATCTACACACAAACACACACACAGACATATATATATATATATATATATATATATATATATATATATATATATATATATATATATGTCAATTCTGATGTCTTTTATGGGAAAACCAGGTGCTGTAAGTTTTGAGGTGTAATGGATAACAGCAGGTTGAAATTGGAAATCAAAGAGCCGAGTTTCTGTGGTTCGTTATGTTCACTTATGTACAAATACTCTTTAGAAATGTATGAATCCAGTAATTCTCCACACTCCACCTATGGGTTAATTAGTACGACTTGTATCAGTAAATCATTATAATTTTCCAAAAATATTCTTACCATCCAAAAATATTGCTGACTTTAAATAACGTTAAAAAATCATTAGCAAAATCACATTTCTGTTAACTTTCTCTTCGTTGTTATATGGATTGCCCAGAATTCAATGCTATGGAAATGGGACGTCTAGCATTCAGTGCTATGGATATTTCATTACAATTCAGCACCATTTTCTTTATTTCGAACGAACTTTTCCTATTTCTAAGCACTGATGGTCCAGCATAGCCTTAGACAAAAGATGGAAATAGACACCAAGATGTTCGAATGCCAAATGACAAAAATGGTTTCTGGGTCGGGGGATTAGCGCATCCTTCCGGTTAATTAATTAATCCTTCAAAAATAAATATTTAAAAAAATTTTTCAAACAATCGGTCGCGTTCCCCGACAATAAAAACATGCTTTGTGATCCCCTTGAAAATTATTTAGGCAAAGCTTCTATACCAGACAAACCAGTAAGGAACTGCAACAGACGGCCGCAGTGCACGACGGGGGCTTCAAAAGGATTACCTGACTCATTCACCCGTCTTCCTCCCACCAAGCTACATGACACATACAGTCATTACTCACCAAGCTCCGTGACATTTACCCTCTTCCTCACCACTTACACATTCCTCCTCACTTTCTCTTTGGCCTCTTTTGTTCTCACACATGCACGCAAATAAATCACATTTCTATTCATCTGAACAAACTTTTGCAAAGAAGAAACTTTAACGCACGCATTTTAACGCTTGTACAAGCTGAGTAAAAACGAGTTGTAAAAACACGAAAATAAAAATATTTTATATTTTTATTTTAAGAAACGTTTCTCGATGTTTTTTTGTCTTTTGTTGTTGTTTGTTGATTCAAATCCGTAACATATTTATGGTTCGTTAACCATTCGAAGGTCAAGTCACAAAACTAAACAGAGTTTTTCTTTTCTTTTCTTTTCTTTTTTTTTTAAATATGTTGGTTTGGTTTGGTTTGTTTTACGGCATATCAACCTCAATGAGCTATTTAATGTCGACAAGATTTTTATTGCTGGTAATATATATGTTTTTTATTCAAAAATGTATTACTGGAATTTTTTTTAAATGTATTGCTGGTAATATTTTTTCAAATTGTATTGCTGGTAACAATGTATTGCTTGTAATAATTTTTCTTCAAAAATTTATTTCTGGTAATATTTTTTACAAATTATTTCTGGTATTAATAAATACTATTTTTTACACTTTGATAGTGTTTTGACCCCAGTTTGTCGGGTGATAATTACTTACCTATAGCTGGGACCCTGGCAGGTGCGACCACTCCGGGTCAGGGTGAACCTGGGAACACACGCAATTAAGAGGTGGTTCGATGCTCTTCAAAATCTCCTGATCAGAGAATTTTCTGTTGGACGTAGTTTATCATCTTACTCGGGACGCGGATCTAGTTTATCTTCATACCCAAGACGATTAAATATGTTGACGAGAAAGCACAATCTTGCACACATTAATATTTAATGCTGGTGATAGTGTTTCAGCTCCTGATTCTGCATTTTTATACTAAAGTTCATCCAATACAAGACTCGAGAATATATGAAGGTGATTCATGACTGTGAATGTAGCAAATGTTTCAATTGGTCGAAGTAAAGAATGAAGCACCTATTTGCCCTGGAAATAGCGACAGAATAGCTGTCGGCTTAAGAGGCTATTAAATAATTTCGTGAAAGTGGTAGAATTCAAGCCGCCCAACAAATATATTCATGAATGCTTCCCTGGTTGAAAATTATTGTGAAACAAAGGTATCTATATGTAAAATTCTGAAACTTTTGTTAGTCCGTCTGACTAACTGAATTCACAGAATTTTATATGTAGCTTAATACAATAAATTTACATTAAGTTTTTTGGAAAAATTAAAAGTTATATTATTTAACATACTCGCACTATTCAAAACAAATAATGATTAAGATAAAAAAATACTTATTTAATAAAAATGCAATATTGTGTTATGCATATATTTCTTTTTATATACAAGAATTCCGTTTAGAGTTTGTCCTGCGTTTGCGGAAACTATAAAAAAAATCCCAAGGACAAACGTTTTTAAAAGTTGGAATTTGGCTCCAGGAAGAAATATTTACGCATGGGCAGTTCAATATTACATCCCTCAGTTATCTCCCTTTAAGTCAACTCTCCAAGAACACATAGCCCAGTGGATTTTTTTTTTAATCGTATCACCCCAAGCAAGGCTGGAGGCCACTATCACGCAAGGGGTTAAAGAAGGGTTGGAGGAAGAGCAGATAGGAGTGGCAAAGGAGGGGATTTGGTGAAAGAGAAAGAAGCGTGGTTTGATCCAGTGATTTGACGCAGTGTGTTGTGAGTTCAATACCTGGCTACTGCAGTGGTGAACAAAAACTTGGAGAGTTGACTTAAAGGGAGAAAGCTGAGACACCGGAAGAGTCATGGCATGTTGAACAAGAACAATTTACGTCAGTGAACAAAATACAGGTTTCTGTTTGAACTTCCAATCACCTGAAGAAGGGTGGAGCGTACAACGGACGAAATATCGTGAATATGGCAATAAAGAAGAAGACAACAGTCCGAACAATGTACATAATGTAAATAATTACAATACCTCATCTCAGAAATTTATCCACGATAAATAGATTGATTATTTTATATATATATATATATATATATATATATATATATATATATATATATATAAATATATATATATCGAGTTAGCTCAACCAATTATTTTATATATATATATATATATATATATATATATATATATATATATTAGTTGATTTTATATACATATATATAATTTAAATTTTCAAAATAATTATAACAGAGCACACTCACGCATGTTTACAAAACTCACCATCACAATTACATTAAGTTGTTTCTTCGCAATTCACCCCTGAGGATGATGTCGGATAGGATCGAAAGTACTTGGGTTAACAACAACGGTGTCTTCCTTGATGAATATATATATATATATATATATATATATATATATATATATATATATATATATATATATATATATAGTGAGAGAGAGAAAGAGAGAAACAGACAGATAAACAGACGAAGGATAGACAGACAGAGAAATAGGTTTGTCTTAAGAACACAATAGCAACAGAGATAAAAACGAAAATTCAGTGCAGGAAGATTTAAATAATTTAATTGATCATCAAAGACTTTCAGCTTTCTTTAATATTCCACACCCCCACTAGACAACAATTCAAGTTATCTTTGAAAGGGAAGGGTAGTTTTAATTATATAAATCACGAAGCAGACCGTCCTAACCGAATAAAAAAAAATCAGTTATTAATATAGAAAAAATAAGAACTTTTCAATTTTCGTGATTTGATGTTAGGTCAGGTAAAAAATAAAAATAAATTCAATTGTGCACATAAACTTCTCTCTCCACGCGATTTGAAAATTGTTAATAACCAAAATCAAACATGTGCAAGAAATAATTCTTGTGTTCTTCGTTCATAAAGATTTCTTATTACGTTTATTTAATCAGATGCTATGCAGTGCCGACATTTCAATTAATATCTGCTATATTTGATTGCTGTAGAGTATTATCATCTGTAGAGAACACAGGAGTGTAGCTCTGGTCAGCGAGACAAGAATGCCTATGACTATCTTCTGTGGAGACATAGGCATTATATCATTAAAGATATTTCTGTTTCTCGTGTTTTGTCTTGTTATCAAATAATATTTTATTATATTACTCAATCAATATTAATCAACTAAACTCAGTCAGAACGTTCTTAGGGGTGTTGTTTTCTTGTATACAGATATAACATGTGTTGTTCTTTTATTTGTTTGTTTAGGAACTAGTGTCTGATTTTAGAATTAATATTTATTTCTACGTGAATGTATTTAGACAGTGTTTAAATCGATTAAAATAGGAATCCTCGAGATGTTCCGATATTGCTAAAAGCCTAACAGTTATGATGTGAGACATTTCTTTCACACTTTCACCTGGGTTTTGTTCTACTATTGTTCTCAGATGCTGATTGTCACTTGTCAACGGATGTCTTCTACCACATTGAGCTTTAAGATTCGTATTCCCGCGGCGGGATTTTAGAAAACCACACCGATTAACAAGTGCATCCTTCACCCCATGTTCATTTAATATAGGGAACATATTGTGAATACCAATCACAAAATTTCTTCTTTTTTCAATGTTCAAGGTGCGGGGTATATCATGTTTTAAGTTAAATTCTGAAAGAGATTTTATAAAATTAACAAAGAAGACATTTTACTAATTAGGAATGAGTAATATATTTTTGTACAAATATTTTTCTATATCAGGACACAATTAAAAGGTTTATACTAAAATCGGCAATTACTTTCAGAACAACCTTACATATTAGAACACAAAAGGTTTATTCTAATACAGACAACCGCAAACGGAGATTATTTCGAGCCACTGTAGAAGCAGAATTAATGTATGGCGTCTCTGCTTGGACATTAACTAAAACCCTTGAGTCTAAACTTGATGAATCTACACACGGGTACTGAGGCAATACTTAACAACTCTTAGGGAGAGCATCCAACTAAATCACAGCTCTTTGGGCCCATCCTTGCTAGTTTTACAATTTTAAGCGAGCGGAGAATCTTTGCGCGACACTGCTGGCAAGCAAAACACGAGCTTGCGAGTGATCTTCTGCTCTGGATACATGACCATGAGCAAGACGGGTTTTCTACCCAGCAACCCTCTACATTGCTCAATTATGTTATGACACAGAATACCACCCTAATGACACATCGACCTTGATTCAGGACCGTGATGTTTGACGTGACAGACTCTTGAATGCCCGAGTTAGCTCGACCAAATAAAATAAATACAAAAGAAAAATAAAAAAAATTACTTGTAACTAACGATTCAGTAATTGCAAAGACACAGGGGGTATGGTCTTAGAACCGAGCACAAGGGAATCCTGGCAACGTTTGCATCAACCTAATATTACATAGAATGATGAGTGACACGTATAGAATCACAAACTTAAGCGTAGAATCGTATTAATCATCTGCGTAAAAGAACCCACGCTGTCCTCGGTTTGAACTCAGCCGGCATTTCAATCAACGGGTAAGCTAATGCACAAAATAGATTATTAATTTGCCTTCACGTTTCTGTTCGTCATTAACTGACAGCGACGCAGTGAATTATAACGACGCAAGCGTTGATTGAAAATTATATCTTTGATACACGTGAGGCTAATTGTCTATATACCGAATATATAAATTCTTTCTTTGATTTATCAATAAAAACAAAGTATTTTTGCATAAAGGAAGCGAATATATCAGATGCATATTTAAATAAGCTGTAATATAAGCAAACTTTAAACGTCACATTTCCTTGCATAGAAATGGTTAACATGAAAATGGTTACGAGAGGTTACAGATCGTAGGCGTAATGTTTAAATAATTAAAAGAGAGCAGACGATAGATAAGTGCAAAATTACGTAGGATTGTTACACTGTAATACAGTCGTAAATTTAACTAGGAAGATAAAATATCACTTCAAGATTAAGAAAATTGGATTTGGCTGAGAGTTTTAAATGCAAATGCTAACGTACAACAATGTTTCGAAATACTTAGACATTTCAAAAGACACAATTTTAGTATCTAATGGACATAATTTCTGTACCATCAATAATTCCACATTACTCCAATATATTAAAACATCGTATTATGATTCTTTCTGTTCCTTAGTCAGAGCTTACGCTACGCCCTGGCAATACATCATAAAAAATGAACTATTCCGTTTTGATCGCGAGGAAAGACGAAAAAGACATATTAGAAAGAAATAAAGAATATAGAGGAGGCGATATCACTCATAACGTCTGCAAAAATGAAATAGAAAAAACTTGTAAATTTTAAATATTCAATTCTTTTGCTTTGTTTTTAATCATTTCACCCCAGGCAAGGCAATAAAGCCACTAAGACACAAAGCATAGTAACCCTTTGTTTTATTTGATGGCTTTATTGCCAGTGTGAAAGAATAAGAAAAAGAAAACTATTATTAAAGAAAGAGAAAATAAAATAAGAGACATCAAGGAAACAGCAGATAACGATTCAAATTGAATTTAAATTTTTAAAATTCAAACTTGACTGGAAAGCAAAAAGACGGAAGAGTGATCGAAAGGCCAGAAGCGGAAGAAAAGAAACTGCTAGTAAAGAACTTACGATTACATCTAGCCAATTCAACTGTAAAATGATGAAGCCTTGAAACCAATCTAGTACTGCGTTTTTATTTATAAAGTACCAGGAAGGAAAATCTATTGGAATAATTACCATGAATTATTTATAAAAATAGGTTCAAGAAACCTACATTATGGCAGATGGAAAGTGTCTGAAGTCAAGATACCAGGCTAGGAACAATAACATTGCAGATTCCTATTTGGATTTTATCAAAAATCTCTAAATATATAACAGGGGTACTTTTTCGAATCATGGACGAATGGTAGACTTATAATTACGTAAGATGGATTCCGGAGGGAACAATTGTCTAGCATGGTACTGAGCCAACTTACCTACACTCTTACTTCCTTAAATAATGTCCTCCATTCGTATTTGTGATTGTTATTGTAATATTTTGTTAAAGTTGTTAAGCTCAAATATTGAACGATGCAGTAGACGAATTTCCACGGGTATTATATAGTCGTGGAATCCGAAAGGAGATTATTCAAGCATAAAATTATGAATTAAAATTCATCAGAAAATTCAAATAAAAAAGTGTGAACTTCTCACGGCTATTTGTCGTAAATACCACGATCATTCCGCAATAGACATTATCAAGCTAGCGTAAATCTCAAACAAGTAATTACAACTGGAGGTGCTGTGGAAATTTCATGATTTTCCTCTCTTGATAAATTTCTGATATGTCACAATTCTAAATTTAATGACTTAATACGTACATAGCGATTTCCACGATAGAAAATGCCCAAGGAATTTCTACTGTTGCGTCGGCAAATATTTGAGCTGAATATTGCAATAGCAAATATAATTCCGAATGCATGTGATTATTTAAAGGAGAGGGTACAAATAAAAAGATTAAAAATTGATAAGGGTTTCCTTTTCACTTAAGCAGGTGTTAAGCATCTGATAGCGTTATAACTTTAACTGCCTTCCTTTCTAAGACTGAAATACTAAGAAGAGTTGCGCAGAGACAAGAACATCTGTCTCAGAACAATTCTCAATTTCCTGCAAGCAATGGTTCTATTTATTTTCTTGTTCCCGTCAGTGTATTACCCTGTAGATGTGCATATATTTAAACGTGGATAAGAATTACGATCTTGGTAATTATATGTACCCCATGCGATTAGTGTATGTCACATGAGCGATTTTACATGAGACGAGGGACAAAAAAGTCTTATTTTCGTATTGAAAGGCCTCAATCATTAAGGATATATCTTAACTTTAAAGAGTAACCCTGTTAGTTTTACTCAAATATCCTTTTCGAGGGGATAGACCCAGGAGCTTAATATAAGAGGACAATATAAGAAAAGCTGTGTTGGATTTATCTATGTGCCTAATCGATCGGATTCTGGCTCAAAGTCGTGTTGTAAGGAGAAGTCCAGCATATACACAGCTTAAGCTCACGGGGTCCTTTACCTCAGGTTACGCTTTAAACACCGGAGAGTAACTCATGTCTGACAAACATGAAAGCTGTACATCTTAGAGATGAACATAGAAATAAGGACCGCTTAACTGTTTCAATTGATTCCAAGTACACACGGCCTATTTGTTCGCGAACTTGGTGGCGGAGTAACTGTGAGTTCAATCCCTGAGCTAAGCAATGTGTACTTGGACTCAGTTGAGACAGAGCTGAGTAGTACTAAAAATAATAACTAGACGAGAACTGGGCAGTGGAATGAGAACGGACTATCACCGTAGATTAAATAAAAGCTCGCAACGCAGTGATAACAACAATAAAGACGAGAGCAATCGCCCGAATTTGAATGTCTCAACTTAATAGCCATGTTGCGATTTTAAAAAATGGTATATCGAACTTATTTTAAGTTTAACGAAAAAAAGGTTTAATAATTCAGAAATTACAGAAGAGGTTTACATTTTTAATGTAAAATTACCATCAACACATTTTTAAAGTAAATTTACCAGCAATGCATTTTTATTGCAAAATTACCAACACTGCATTATAACAAAATGACCATCAATATATCTTACAGTAACATTGAAAATATTGTCAAATGAAAATAAAAAATGAAAAAAAAAATCAATGTGTTGTGATTAATCTAATTACTTGCAAGGAGAAACAAGCTTTGATTTCTCGTTCGATTCTGTAAGATTATTTAGTAAAATAAATGCAGCTAAGGCATTATAATTTAATCATGAAATAATGTCATTCTCTTAAATTAATTATAAAGACTGAATTTTCATATTCATATTTTGACATTAAATAACCCATATGTGCTGATACGTCGCTAAATAAAGTAACCCCTCCCCACAAAAAAGAGGTTGTGAAATTAGTTGAAGATCCGGGACAACTCCAAGGTGGATCTGATATAGTGATTTACTACGTGTAGCTTAGATGCGGCATAAGGCTGAAAGTAAGGGGCACCTAGTGAGCATTGAACTCACTCTCAGTTGTAATTGATGTAGCAAGACAAGCGTTCTAACCATTACACCACATCGAAGTGCCTGACACGGATCTTGATATAAAGGCAAGTTGGGAATTTTATCTTGCCGGTTTTTGTCCGGTATCAAGTTAAAAAGCAATCCGTCTTTGTCAATCTATGAAATTCTGCCTGCAATCTCCCGGAACTGTTCTACATTGACCTAGGCATTGAACATATAATACTACAGAAAATCTTCGAATATTTCTCTTTTTTTTCCTTTTTTTTGTTTGGTAGGCGGGGTGTAGAGGTGGGGTACGTAAATACATCTGTTGCAGAAAACCATGAATTCTGTGCTGCTAAATCAAAAACGGCAAAATTAAATCTAAGTAGCGTCGCACGAAATTTGAACATGAACGTCACACACTTTTTGCAACTTCTACGACATTATTTTCAATTGATCATTCTCCACCCCAGGAATGAGACTAGCTGAGGTTGTGCTTCATAAATACCAGAAATTTAAAAAGTTCGCTATTTAAAATTTAGTGTTCCTACATTTTCAGCGTTTCACGTCGTTGCTTAATTATAACCGGCGTTGTAAGGGAGAGGAAATGTCGAGAAGCACAAAATCGCAAATTAATTCTTTGGATTCGAATCCTCATGTTTCTTCAGTCTCGCTATAGCTGACCATCTTCAATTGTAGAACGCAACAGTTTTTTTCTACTTAAAGTGTTCTAAACAGAATTCTACTCTGTCCATTTGTTTTCATGTCCAAAAATGCCCCGAAAATATTTCCTTCAATTATGTTGGACCAAAATGTCAGAGGGAGATATTTATACTATTGTTCACCGAATACAAGGCGCAGAAGCCACTCAAGACAGAGGTTTTTTGCAAAGGCATAAATAGAGGGAAAAAAGTGCATATTATAAGGATATGTAGGATAGATAACATTGTAGTGATCAGAAGCTTCCACAAAATATCAATTGTAGTGAGGAAGCTATTTGAGTGGCACTTCCTCCTTATTAATAGATTACGAAAGTAATGAGGATGAATCGACCCTCTGTGTGTGCCATGGCGGGTCCTGGCTATAAATGCCTGAACTTATATGTCATGAAAATAGCGATAGAATAGCGAAAGGCTAGCGACGTTTCCGCTGTTAGAACGTGGGATCTAAAATTTGTATGGATAATCTGTGTGTTAGCTTTGGTCATATTTTGGTATGGGAAGGTGTTGCTTCAAAAACAGCGAAACAGCAACACATCAAGAGGTATATATAAAACCCTATTTTACATAATTGCCAGAAAGCACGCCCGTAACTGTACACTTCATCATGGCACCGAGAGTACACATCAGAAACGAATGTTCCGCCCTAATCCCATTCACAAAACGGCAATACAGTAGCCCCGGTATTATGCACCAGCTGATAGGATAGCCTCTTAATGTTGAGATCCCTAATTATCAGGTTGTAGTATGGAAGTAATGGTTGAACCCTACCCTTGCCAATAAAGCAGGAGTTGGGGGTCAGTTGTGTACGTCAAAATGGAATCTGTATAAAGTGAAAGTATGTCACTGAATTCCTCCATGCGAAACAAATTGCAACCACTGACATTCATCCACGCTTGCTGTACGTTTATGAAGGTGAAACATCAAGTGTGTTTCAACAATGCGACAGTGTTTCTTAATATTTTACTTAGTTTTTAGAAGGCATCTTTCGCTATCCAAATGCTCTTTGGGATTTCGGTATCATATTTTCCATCTTCTGTTAAAACACTTTAGGGTGATATGAACGGTTTGGATATGTAGGTGGTGTGATGGATAATGGCTTGGGGTTGTTAATTATATTTACTTATGCGCAAATACTCTTGGTAAAGGTATGACTCCATTTCTTCTTCCCAAGCTATGGGTTGATTAGTAAGACTTTTATCAGTAACCTTTATTATCTCCAAAAACATTTAAAATGTAAAACCTTTCTGGCTTTGAATGAGCTGCAAAATGTTGATAAGCGTTAGAAAACGAATCAACCGATCAATCAATTTGAGTTCTCACAAATAAACACCTATTAACATATCTTCACGAACACACACATAAATGGCTAAAAGAGGAAAATATATTAAAATATACGCAACGCGTAACGAGACCGGATCACAAACTACGAATACCTCCTCGGCGAAAAGGAGAGCAGAGAAACCATCATGACCAGCCACCGACTTTGATGGACTGGACACCTTGTCTGAATGCCATGCATCCACCTACCCAGACAAATCCTCTTCTTGGAGCTTGCGTCTGGTAAGATACCCCGTGGAGCCCCAGCCCGTCGATTTAAGGATCAGATCAAAAACACCCTGCTGGGGACTGAAATCGATCAGTTCAATTGGGAGACGGAAGTTGTAGAAAGAGTCAATTTGTGATGAAAAGTCCACGAAAGAAAACAACATCCTTCGAAAACACTAAACGCCAAATAGAAGAGAGAAAGAGAGCCCAAAGATAAGCCAGAGTTCTCCGACCACTGAACCCGCCAACCCTACCCATAATGTGGCTGCGGACGTCTCTTCAGATAAAAATAGGACTCATTTCACACAGAAGGAAATGTTGATGAGATCTCCAATACTCGGCAATGAGTCTGTCAACGTCGACGACACACACACACACACACACACACATATATATATATATATATATATGTATATGCAATTTCTATATATAATATTTATACTTTATACGATACTTATTGGAAAGCGCTCAATATCTGTGATAGAGCTAACATACAACTAAGTACATATATATATATATATATATATATATATATATATATATATATATATATATATACGTGTATGTGTGTGTGTGCATGTGTGTGCGTGTGTGTGTGTGTGTGTGTGTGTGTGTGTGAAAATATACAGAAAATAGGAAAGAACTCGTTAGGTAAACAATCCGAAGATTTTTAGCATTTTGTTTTTATTTATAAAAAACAGTGCTCGAAATAAAGTATAGCCTAAATTATAATTATTTATTTATTTAAAAATATGACTCCTCCGCTATATTTTAAATAAATAATTACATATATATATATATATATATATATATATATATATATATATATATATATATATATATATATATATATATATGTACTTAGTTGTATGTTAGCTCTATCACCGATATTGAGCGTTTTCCAATAAGAATCGTGCATATATAATATATAAATAATATATATCGAAATTGCATATATATGTGTGTTCGTGTGCATGTGCGTATGTGTGTGTGTGAAATCGATATAAATATTTTTAATATCAAGAACAATTTTAGGTAAACAAACTATGATAGACTTTTTCCACGTTGTCATAGATTAATATATATATATATATATATATATATATATATATATATATGAATGAGAGAGAGTCAGAGACAGAAAGATATATATATATATATATAAATTTGTTATATTTTCATGGAAAGAGTTCAATATCGGTGATACTGTCTTTATACAGATGGCGCGGACAAAAGTTTTCAGGTGAGAGCGCACAGGTATTTGTGAAATTATTGATTTTATGGAGCTGTGTAGATTTTTGTTTTATTTTTTTTATAGGTAAAAATGTTTTGCAATCGCCAGTGAATGATTTTCAATTTTCAATAAACCTATTCCTGTCTTACTGATTGTGATAAGTTTTTTAATTAGTTTTTAATGTTAACAGTAATGTCTCTATGCAGTTTTTAAAATCTCGTTTTATCTTTTACGTTGGGAGTAAGATTTGAGTCTTCTTTGTTTAGTATGACATCGAAATCGTTTATACCCCCATACATACATACATAGATATAGATATATGTGTGTGTATGTGTGTGTGTGCATGTGAGTTAAGAGGACAACACAAAGCATGTGTGTATGTATATTTATTATTTATCAAAGTCATTATAACTTTTCCACTCCACAAAGATGATGAAACTGTTTATCTGTACATCATGATCTCATTACATTTGGAGTAAATGCTAGAGAATGTCCTTACCGATGAAATTCATCGGGGAAAACCTACAATATATATATACTGACTTCCATGTCCACTTTTATATTTACACACGCTCTATCTCTGATATTGAGCACTTTATCCCATAAATATAGCACACTTTAAGACTATATTTCTTTATTCATATATATATATATATATATATATATATATATATATATATATATATGTAACCTTTCTTTTAAACATCTTCCGTTAAATATGACAGACGAGGAAACTTTAATGTTTTATTTAGTTTGTTCTTACACTTTTCCGTTTGGTGGAAGTAGGGCTTGATTCAAGTGAGCATCTTTGTATATTTTTAACTTTCAACAATCAATTCCCACTGTTAAATAAGTGAGGATAATCGTGGGAAAGAGATGTTTAATAATCAGGTCCTCTCTTATAGCGAGATGTTTCCGGTCATGTGATATATATTTTTTTAGTGTTTTCAACGATTGATTTTCTTAATGCATATGTTATACATCCATCCATCTATATATATATATATATATATATACAGGGGTTAGACAAAATAATTGAAACACTTGTTAAATTCAAAGAAAATTTATTTAATATGGAGTCGGTCCTCCTTTAGCTCCACATACAGCTTTAATATGTCTAGGAATGGAATCATACAGAGGAATTTTCAGCCATTCTTCCATTAACACCTGCTCTAGCTCTTTAAGACACGACTGTGGAGGATAACGGCTCGCTACAAAATGCATAAATAATATTGATATCTGGAGATTGGGGAGGCCACTAGCTCACTTTCATGCTCTTCATACCAATTCTTAACCACTTAAACACTGATTATTCAACTCAGCAGTCACTTTGGCCGAAGTAGTCCGATGATTTTTTGCCACATTGTGTTTCAATACACGTTGGTCCCTGTCAGTACGTTTGCAAGACCGGCCGAAATTGCTAAGGTTGCTAGAGGTTTTGCCCTGTTTCCCGAATTGCGTCATAGTTCTTGATATGGTAGCTCTTGAAAAATCAAACAGTTCAGCAACCTTAGTGATCGAGGATCCTGCCATGCGAGCTCCAACAATTTGCCCTTTTTCGAACTCGGAGAGGTCACGCATTTAGCTTAAATTTTACTAAATTCTAAGAATAAATAAGACAAAGAGAGTAAATTAGATAAATACACGTATTTACAATAGATATAACCTGCAATTACAAAGTTTTAGTTCTTAATATAATAGGTCTTTGAAATATAGGAGTGGAATTTGCATCTGCTCCAATTATTTTGTCCAAACCCTGTATATATATATATATATATATATATATATATATATATATATATATATATATATATATATATATACATTTAACTATAGTCTTGTTTCTTTGGGATCCATCTGATATATGCGAAGCCATTTCAATGAGGTGGCATTTGTTTGTTTTGTGTGTGTGTGTGTGTGTGTGTGTTTTAAAGACTTTCATGCCTGTTTTGATGGCCGCAAGGATGCGATCTGTTTTGATTTTGAAATCCCTAGATCTTCACTTGTTCGTTTTCGATCTCCTTCTTTGACTTGTCGAGTACCATTGCTCATCGACGTCAAGTCCATACATATTATATAGGCACCGATGCTGATGATAGACTGTTTTATTATATCGGTGCTTGCAATTTTTATGCACAGGCGTTTCGCACGCGTTAATGATGTGGGTGACATTTTACACTTCTTCGCCACACAGCCTGCCCTTTTCCGAATCCACTTGGCGATAGATATTGTTCAAAACAGAATTAGTATTCATGGCTTGGTCTTGGGGCGGCTACTAGTAGGTTTTCTGTCTAGCGTTTCAATTCGCATTTCACTTATTATTAGTAATATTAGTATACATTAAGAAAATGAAGTAGTGGTTCTGGCATTCTAAAACAAATATATCGTAAATTCTTATACCAAACAAATATACAAAGAACACAGAAAAAAAAAGCAAATGATGTTTTGTTTTGTTTTTTCTGGGGAAAACATACAAGACTGAATGACATATTATAAACGAAAATGACAGACTGGGTTAAAGGTAATACAAAAGCAGACATGACAGACTACTGGGTGTATTATACTTTGAAATATACAGAAGGAAAACATAGAATTGAAACCTGGGGAGAGCTGTTTTAAGACTTTTTGACACACTCTGCACCATCTTCTTTGTTATCTGTTCTTCCGAAAAGTGTGGCCGATTCTACCCAAGTCTTCGCCACTATAATCAAACCATCTATCTGTTCAGTCCTAATCGGTCCACCGGGGTTAATCCCTCTGTGCATTTAGGTAACACGTTCTATTAGTTTAAATGATGCCAGTAGCAGGTACAAATTTCCGAGCGACCTAATGTAATTGTTAATTTTAAATGAAAGCAAACTACTTGGAGTTTGAATCGCTTTAAGGATCCCATTTTATTTGCTGTTATCCATTAGGCCAACCCCGCAACACACATCTGTACGGCTGCAAATTAGAACAATTGTACTGAGCCAACCTTTCCAATACTGATGTCTGCTTGCCATCATAAAAGAGATAATTAGGTGACGTAGCTATGACTGTGGCAACCATTGGATGCGGACACTGTCTAACCCCGGGGTAATGATTGAGGACAAACTTATAGGGCTTTAATTTTCGGATTGCTCTACGTTTTTCTGCAGCAACAGTAGATATCAATGACACATGGAAACTTCAGGCAACCAAAGCTATTGCACTGCAGAACTATTGTTGGTGCCGTAAAGATGGAGCACTACATTTCCAAAGTTGTAAATGCTCTACGTTTTACTTAGACAACAGTATCAAGAGTAGAGCCGGCTGTACAGTTGCTGGCACCACGGGCAAGCTGAACTTTCCGCCTTTATATGTATAATTTTTTCATTTTCACATGACTGTGTCCTCGGACTTGACAGCGGCCCTGGCGACTTCTCGAGTTGCTAGAACTTTGAGCTTGCTCTGACCAAGAGTATACCAGGAATATGTGAATTCTGGACAGATATCTGGCACGCTCAAATATTCTGGGAATCCACAGGTACACGCAGGAACGGAGTCTTCCACGACTAAAGATCCAACAAAGAGAAACATTGCATCAAATAGCATTTTCAGTTCAAGGCTGGTGAGGCTCAACACAAGAGTCAGCACAATGTACGTGGGGTTTATTAGTCATCTAAAAACAAGTATAATATTATTGACGTTATAGCACGAGATACTGCACGTAGACGAGAGAGGATCGTTATTGTACCGAGTAAGAATGATGCCGAGTCGCTTGGACAAACGATTCAAATCTGCTGCTCTTTCATGCAGAATGTTGTATTCAGGTATGGAGTAGACTGTTCTCATAACACACAGGCACACACACATACATACATACATACATACATACATATATAGATAGATAGATAGATAGATAGATAGATAGATAGATAGATAGATAGATAGATAGATAGATATAGCATCAGGAAAATCGATGACTGATTCCAGTGAGACCCGGAAAGATTTTGACCACCTCTTGCACATATAAATCAGAGACGCATGATGGAAAAACAACTGAACTCAATAAATGATATGAATTCCAAGAAGCAGTTTGATTCCATTGGAACCATATCACCGGAATATATATATATATATATATATATATATATATATATATATATATATATATATATAGAATATGGCCACATCACGTTGAAACATCGGTTCCTGTAGGATTAGCGAAGTTAAGCTACGTCGATCCTGGTCACTGCACCTACATTGCTGACCGTTTGGTAATACCTGGTCCCTTAAGCTTGGATGTGAGTGTGGTGTAATAGACAATAACTCGGAATTGTAAATCGGAGAACCGAATTAAATTTCCAGTTAGCTTCGTTATATTCACTAACGCGCAAATAACCTTTGAAAATGTAAGATTTCGACTCTTCTCGGGCCCCAATTGTGGGTTAATTAGTAAGACTTATATCAGTAAATAATTATTATCTACCCTCACAAATTTTACCATCAAATATAATTTCTTCTTTTAAATAACCCGTAAAGGCTTGATAAGCCGTAGAAAAGGAATCAATCAATACACACACACACACACACACACACACACACACACACACATATATATATATATATATATATATATATATATATATATATATATATATATATATATCAAACAGTGAAAATTGAAGTCTCACTCATATGCGACAGGCTGTTTCATGCTAGACGCAATCGTTAGGTCAAGGGGGTGAGAAGGAAAACAGCCAGTCGTCTCTGAGTGTTGACTTCAATGATCACTTTTATATTTATATTTACATACGCTCTGTCTATGATATTGAGCACTTTATCCCATAAATATAGCACACCTTAAAACTATATTTCTTCATATATATATATATATATATATATATATATATATATATATATATATATATATATATGTATATGTTTGATATTTATTTATGGATATTAGAACATGTTAAAAATCGCTAGACATTTACAATTACGTTTCGATACCATAAATATGCCTCTTCAGGTGATGTTAAGCTACTGGCCAGTAGTTTAACATCGCCTGAAGAGAAAATTTTATGGTATCGAAACCTCTAAGTATTGAGCCTTCTTTTAAATTAAATGCTACGTTCAATTTAAATAATAAAACAAAAATATTAATATACAACCCAGTGTGTCAGAATTTTAAATTTTAACGTTCAAGTCGTGCATTGAAACAATACCTAATTATATATGTATGTAAATTTGTATAACTTCTCGTGTGTCAAAGCGTGCATCGGATGACCCCCCCCATATATATATATATATATATATATATATATATATATATATATATATATATATATATATATATATATATATATATATATATATATATATATGTGTGTGTGTGTGTGTGTGTGTGTATGGTACTACTTAAATAGACTGATCAACTCGTAAAAAAAAAATTGTGGGGACAAAATGTTCGGAGATTAACATTCTTTACTCCTTGACGAGGTCGTAACAGTTGTCCGAATCGAAAATATTGTGTTTTTTTTGGGGGGGGGGTTTGGGGGGGGTCTTTAGTGATTTAGAATTGATTTCCAGTTTATAATAGCAATGCAGTGTCAAATCACAGTTCAGAGTTATTTTCAATAGCTGTTTCCTGTATCCAAACAAGCTGTTTTTTTGGGGTTGTGTGTGGGGGAGGGAAGGAATTACAATTTTTTAAAATTCAAAACAAACTGTTCTATACATGTTGAATTAAAAACGAAAAATTTACATGAATTAATAAACGTAATAATACGGTTATTTTTCATTTGAGATTATTAATTGTTAACCTCAAATATGCTTCGAAAAAAGATTTTTGAAAATAAATGATATAAAATTCAGAATATAAAACATTATGTTACCATATTTTCAAATTTGACATTTGTAAATAACAGGTATGTCCAATAATTCTGCAAGAGTGAACAATCGATTTTACACTATGTCGATACAGGATACAACTTTTAATATGATGAAAAAAAATCAATATTTTTCAATTTTGATAAGTGTCACGGCGTAAGTGAGGTCTAAATAATGTCAATCTATACAAAGTATTTCCCTCCAAATTTTGATTTTGTCTAGTTTTTAGTACTGGACCAGTTATAAGTAATATATATATATAAAGAAAGAGAGAGTGTCTATAAGTATATATATATATATATATATATATATATATATATATATATATATATATATATATATATAATATATATAGAAAGAGAGAGAGAGGGAGATAGATGCATATATATATATATATATATATATATATATATATATATATATATATATATATATATATATATATATATATATATATATATTAGAGAGAGAGAGATGATTATAATAAATAATGTGGATATAGGAATCAACATTGAATGGTGAAAGCAATATCACGCTTCTTCCATTGAGAGTCCTAACACTGACAGGATATACATTGGGTCAACGAAGAATAAATTTAAAATTAGATGGAGACAACACAAGAGCTCCTTCAACAATATCCAAAATAGAAATCAGACATCTCTATCCCAATACTACTGGCATTTAAAAGAAACGAATAAAACACCGAAAGTAAAATGGAAAATAATAAATAGAACAAGAACTTGTAAAACCTGGGATGACCCATGCCCTTTATGCCTACATGAAAAACTACACATCATTAAGTTTCTAAATAATGAAAATTTATTAAACCGTAGGCAGGAGTTAACGGTTTTTTGCCGACATCAACATATTTTCGCATTAAATAATTTTAAAAAAAACCAAAAAAACGATAACCAAATAAATTCTATAGTTTAATAAAAGTCTTAAAAGCTTAGCCCAATCATTAAATAGAAAAACCTTTTGTAAAGTCGTAAAAAAAAAATTATAATCCAGTTCAACATGTTTGTATAAGAAGTAGCCATTTGAATAAACAAATAAATAAAGATATTAATAATACTGAAACAGAATCCTCTCGACACTTAACGACCTGCCGCAAAAATACCTTTCGCTTTAGACTAACTAGACGGCGACCTCTACTATCAGATTTGAAATAGGGACCCCCAACATAACCTGACATAAACTTTCCGAAGGGGACTGGTCTGTAGATGAAAATTAACTCTTAACTCTCCGACCACCTAACCAATATGGCCGCCCCCAGCCGTTTCCATAGTAACTAATGTTGCAAGAGACCATACATATAAACACGCGTAAGATAGCTTATTCCTAAATTTTCGCTTGACGATGAAACGAGACCAGATACCATAATTCAACTAAATATCAATAATTATATTCAGGGTCTCGACTCTCGCTTTTGAAACATGAGAACTCTTATGTAGCGAAAGAATCATATTTAAAAAATATATATTATAATATAAGCTCTACTTCTGTATGGAGCACTGTCTTTTTAAAAATAAAAATACTAAAGAACTCCGGATTATTTACCTAACGTGTTCTTTTCTATTTTTCTGCATATATATATATATATATGTATATATATATATATATATATATATATATATATATGTGTGTGTGTGTGTGTGTGTGTGTGTGTGTGTGTGTGTGTCATGAGGAGTCCTTAAGGTCAAAACCAGAGTTATGAGGTTGGTCGTCATTTTAGCCTTTTCTTAAATATCCTTCCTATATATATTCGATTTTAAATTTTGTATTAAACACTTTTTTGTTCTCTATACCTTTTAGGCGCGGCTGTTATAGGCCTTCCTTTAACATTTCTATCAGTATATATATATATATATATATATATATATATATATATATATATATATATATATATATATATATATATATATAATTACAATATATAAATAATAATATATAATTGCAATATTCACATTCTTCGGACAATTGGCCACATTTTATCGACATATTCACGACCTTTCGGACGTTGTACGCTCCGGCATTATTCAGTAGGTATACGTTGCAATTTCAAAACGAACACATTATTTAGGCCACGGGTGGTAGATTTTTACTAATGCCACGTGAAGAAAGACGGAGTATACAACGGCCAAAACATCTTAAATATGGCAGTTGTGTTGAGGACAACATTCCGAACGATGCAAATACTTTAAATATTTACTCCTGTCAGATATATATATATATATATATATATATATATATATATATATATATATATATATATATATATATATATATATATATATATATATATATGTATGAATTTCCTAAAATAAGCATATATATAAATTGTATAATTATTTATTTTAGGATATTCAAGAAAACATGTTAAAAATCGCTATACAATTGCAGTTATGTTTCAAACCTCAAATATTTATCATCGGAAGTTGTATATATACCCCATTTGTTCTCATTTTACCTGGATATATATATATATATATATATATATATATATATATATATATATATATATATATATATATATATTATAATTATTTTTTAAAAAATATGATTCCTTCGCTACATAAGAGTTCTTATGTTTCAAAAACGAGAGCCGAAACCCTCAATATAATTATTAAAATTAAATTGAATTATGTTATCAACCCTGTTTCATCTTCAAGCGAAAATTTAGGAATCTAACTAACGTGATCTTTCTTATTTTTCTACACACACACACACACACACACACATATATATATATATATATATGTTGTGTTGTGATAGACGAGCTTATACACGCTTGTTGTCATGATTATTTCAATACATTATCGATAACACCTATGATCGATGAACAGTCAAATATAAGGGACATTTCAATGTTTTACTTTGACGCCTCACTAAATTGTTTTCAGATAAATCAAGCTAATCCAAGGCGTAATTAATAAATTCGAAATTTGAACCTTGCAGTGTAACTAACAAAGTGTGCTCTTCCTGTAGCAGTTATTAGTGCTGAAAGATGTATCAGTAATCCGAGTTCAAATTGCAGTCTAGTCTGTCGCATCCACTTTTGCAAAAACATCTGTTGGAAAAAATGAATATGTCTCTTCTCATTCCACCCGGATAAACAAATGGACTAAAAATGGGCATTTAAATCTTTGATTTTAAACTGCGAGACATCCAATTCTGAAGTCTGAATTTGAGAAAACAATGAAAATACCTTCCCTAGCTTGTCTACATTGGAATTGAGCGATAATTAAAAATTAGAATTATCCGTGGAGAGCCATATTGGTGGGGACTAAGTTATATAACTTTTCTTTTCGCCATATTTCACAATCTTTAATTCTTGCCATGTCTGCCATAGCCATATCTGACGGAGAAGTTTTTCCTGCAGTAGGTTGTTGTTTTTCTGCCATAGACTAGTTGCCAACCAAGGTTAGAGAACACAGTCTAACCTACAATTTAACCCATAGCTGAAGAAGAAGAGATGGATTCATTCCTTTCACAAATGTACCATAATTGAGGGCATATAAGGCGCACCTTTTTCTACTAAAAATATCTTTTAAAATTCCCCCGCGTCTTATATTCCATATGTAGG
Source organism: Acanthosepion esculentum (assembly GCA_964036315.1). Taxonomy (NCBI): domain Eukaryota; kingdom Metazoa; phylum Mollusca; class Cephalopoda; order Sepiida; family Sepiidae; genus Acanthosepion; species Acanthosepion esculentum. Next base: position 97,367,150 of record OZ038475.1, read on the forward strand.
TTTAAAATTAATGATAGTCGGCCGAAATTAGAAGACGCATTATTTAACGACGATGATAGTGGTATTGAAAATGAGTATCAGAGTTTTGATAACGAAGACGACGAATCTTATGGATTTGAAGATGAATCAAATTTTAATGGCAGCTTTACTTTTTCGCTCAATTGTAATAATTGCTTGATTTTTATTTTATTTTCTTACCTTTGGATATAATAAAGTTTTTATAAGATCGTGTTCTTTATTTTTCCTTATTATTTTTCGTTTAATTGTAATCATGGATGGTTTAACCAAAAAAATACCTCATAAATATAGTGGCAGTACCATTTACTAATAATTTTACTAATTTTTTCTTCATTTGCCTTATTGACATTGGTTTGCGTCTTATACACCCGTGCTTCTTATATGCCGTCACATACGGTATTTGCGCGAAAATGAATCCGACTGGAGTTCTAACTCGCCACTCCGTTTTCTGATTCCGTGCCGATATATATTATATTAGTATCCTTTCCGTAAAAGTATAGAATTATTTTTCAATTTTCAAAAAGTACATGGGGAAGGTTACGTACAGCCATCAAAATAAACAAATGGGTGGCACTAGTAAAATAGACTTATTACTTTTAACATCATTTTTAGTGGGTGGACGTGTTTGAGTTGCTAACCCTGTTTGTTTTATTTTATTTTATTTTATTAAACAGTAAAGTTAATAAAAACCGGTCTGTCGGATGAAATATCCTTTCAAGAACTATTATTATTTATGATTCGGATACGAAGCTAGCAGAAAATAGATTTGTAGAAGTCTTAGCAAAATATGCGCTTTCCTTAAATAGGTTATCCAAACCTTGCTCTGTCAGGCTGGTCTATGTGACCAAACTGGTAACAGGACATTTTGGCTAAGAATGTAGCGAGTCATGTTGGACACACCATTTTTCTTTAGTCGAACTTTGCAGTTTAGGCTGTTTGTTATTAACTTAACTGTTTAAGAAAATTAAAAAGAAAAAAGAGGAATAGCAACTCAAATACGTATACACATTAAAAATGCCGTTTATAGTAATAAAGTCACGGGTGAAAAACACCATCGCAAAATTACTATACACTGATAAATAATTACTAATATATATATATATATATATATATATATATATATATATATATATATATATATATATATATATATATATATGTGTGTGTGTGTGAATGTGTTTGTGTATGTATGCATATACATATATATATATATATATATACTTACATACAGGAACGCCGATTTACAGTAAAAGTCCCCCACGTGTCAGAGTCGATGTCAGGGACATCTTGAATTGAACCTTGAAGCGTCGTTTTGTATCCCCACATCGACTCTTGCCACTGGTGAGCTCTTTAAATGGGGTGGTACTGGGGAGGCGATTGGAACACATTCTGGACACGTGAACCGCCAAACGAAGGCAATGTTGAAAGATGGTAACCTCAATGCTTGTAAGAGACGTTCAAGAGACTACCTCGATGTTGTTGATGTGTTCCTCCTAGCGGATGCGAACGATTCTTCGAAGCTTCGATTGCTGGAACCGCTCCAGATGTTTGACATCCCGAAAATACATGGTCCATGTCTCAAAAAGGTGGAGAGGACCACTGCCGGAAGACTATGATTTTGGTCTTAATGGAGAGGCCGTGATTTCTGAAGACTCGGTGTGAGAGCGATTCGTGCGCAATATTAGGCGCTTTGATCCTGTTAATATCTCTTTCGCAGGTGATGCTGACTAGGTAGGGAAATTTGTCGGGGACTTCTACCAACTGTCCGTTGATGTTTTAATGCTAATGTCCAATGTTGCTTGTCCGGTGTCAGCTGGATGAGGAACTTCGTCTTTTTGGCATTGACCTGTGTCTCGAAGCCTTTATAGTCCTCGTTATACAGGTTTACCTATCTCTGAAGGTTAATCGCAGTCTAATTGTCAACGTACTGAAATTCGCAGGTGGTGGTACTCTTTGTGCGAAAACGATGTCGGGCGAGGTTATGTATCGTGCTGCCAGAGGAGATCTCGTTGATCATGACAGCGAAATACAGAAAGAAGAATGTTGGAGCTAACACATCCCTGTTTAAGGCCACCGGTAATTGGAAACGGGTGAGAGAGAAAACGTAGATGTTTCACTCGGATCTCCATTCCGTCGTAGAGCATAGGGATCAGTACGAGCGTCCCGAGTAACCAGTACCGAGTAATCAAGAGTCGCCCACATTGCTGTTCTTAAGATTTTGTCGAAGGTTTTCTGGAGATCCCAAAAGATAAACATCACTATTTTTGCTGCTCATGACCCTTCGCCTGGAGCTGTTTATACTATGTCGACAGTGCATCACGAAGCCAGAAACGACATTGGGATTCTGGAAGGAACTCTGCTGCCACGGAGAAGAATCGATTCAGTAGTATCGCGCAACGGTCTAGTCCGCCATACTTGGAAGGAAGATGCCACGATAGTTTCCGCAGACCGAACATTCTCCTTTCTTGAAGATCATCACAATGTTGGCATGAAAGTATTCAGCGATTATTATATTTCCAGGATTTTTTGAATGAGGTGAATTAGCCGGTTTCTAGTCGTGGCTACCATAGGTGATAAATTCCAGGAGTGATATATATATATATATATATATATATATATATATATATATATATATATATATATATATATATGTGTGTTCATGACTTCCCTAAGAGTATTAGCGCGTAAGTGAATGCAATAAACACTTGACTGAAATTCGAATTCGGATTTTCGATTCCTTAATCCGACATATATATATATATATATATGTTGTCTCATATGTTATATGTTGGTCACACCACAAACTCGCTTTCACGACGCTTGACACTACATTTGAATGATAACTCTAACATTTTTAGGCATTTAAAACAACATGCCTGGCCGCATACACAATTCCGGAAAATCCTCGTCGAAAACACAACTATACTTAAACATGAAAATAATAAACAAAAACTAAAAATTCTTGAAGCTATATACATAAAACAGTTGAAACCTAACCTGATCAAAATAAACTATGAAATCTCAAAAAATATCCTTAAATGCCTATAATTAGTAACAGAAGTCATTGGTTCATACCAACGGCTTTCCATACTCAATACTCATCGGATTCACTCTCGCGTGGTCATGTGTGACGTCATGAGCTGTTGTGCGATTTTCGCTTTTAGCGTTTTATATGCACGTGTTTATCGTTGCTTGGAAATCATCCATGTAAACAAACAAGACTATCATCAATTTCTTGTTCGTGTATTGCTTAATATATTGTGTAATTGTCATCTTTGATAATGGCTTATGTAAGCCGAAAGCTTAGATTAGATTAATAAAAAAAAAATATGTATCAATATTGTGATTTTCTTTCATTGTTTAATGATAATGTTATTAAGCTTATCAGACTATATGACAAAAACTTACATAAAATATATAGACAACACTTATCTATATTATTTAATGAAACATGTATTAATATATATATATATATATATATATATATATATATTAATACATGTATATATATATATATATATATTAATACATGTATATATATATATATATATATATATATATATATATATATATATATATATATATATATATATATATATATCACGGTGGAGTAATGGATAGTTGCTCGGATTCCATTCAAGTTCGTTACACTCACTGACATGCTAATACTCTTGGGAAAAACATGAATCCATTTCTTCTCCCCGCAGGTCCAAACAAGGTCAGGACTGATTGTGTGCCAAACTGTCTACGAGAAGGACAACTCTGAATTCAGGGTCGTTTGGGGACCTTGTGTCATACAGTGCAACAACTCCCTGTATTAGGCTCTTCCAAAAAGTGTGGTTGGTTATGCACAAGCAATCACCATTGTAATGATATATGTGGGTAGTCTAGCTGTTGGTTCTAAGAACTAAGCTACGTGACCTCCATGCATCGAAATAGAAGGTAGAGCCCACTATATATATATATATATATATATATATATATATATATATATATATATATATATATATATAATTTTAATACGGATATAAATACAGGCATCCCTCGATTAATGCGTCTTCTATTAGTGCGCTAAAATTTTCATACACGAAAATTTGATTAGTGTATACATATTACTCGATTAATGCAATAAATTGTTCTCTAGTTTAACCATAGTAATTGAAAATTGATTTTTTTATAGTTACCGATGAACAAGTTAGCTGCACTAATCGAGGGCTTCATTGTTAATAAGGATATAGGTATGCTTATACATACATATATATCTATATATTGTATATTAATCACACATTAATATGGATATGACATGCAGAACAGACTCCCGAGAGAATGTTTCACCGATTAATACAATCTTAACTGCTTCAAATCCAGCAGGATCTATCCTACATATTCTTATAATCTACAATTCTTCCAGCCATAACTCAATTCCATTCAGTAACTCTCTAGCTTGAGTGGTTCTTGGGCCTTGGATGTACAATAGCTTTTATAAAATATATACTGGGTGTACCAAGGTAACTCAAGAGACAAGTTATAATGTAAAAACACACGATATTCAAAAGACAAAATCTGTATATTTTATAAAATATTTTCACATTTGGGAATCGCAAAAAGATAAAACAGATCTCAGTCTCGAGGTCGACAATGATGAAGCCTCAAAAAATAACTGCATACCGGGAACATGTTTCTTTCATACATGTCCAATACGTTCATGTTTCAGGGAGTAATTTGTCTTGTGAGGTCGCTGGTTAATCTTCCTCGTACGAATCTCCAGTCATACTCTTCCAAGCATCAAAATTCGAAATAATAAACAACAATAGTTTTTTTTTTAAAAACTAAAAACATAAATGTAACTGTTAAAAAACAAACAAACATATATCTACTGCAGAGAGGAAAACGCATTATGCTAGACGCTAACAAAGGAAGAAAACCCAAAAAGAAAAAAATATATCGGATTTACAGGGAAATAACGAAAGAAGGAATAAGCAAATAATTTGTTACCTTTTAAATATGAAACATATGGGTATAACACTATGTTTTTAAAATACATATCTGATGAAAGGTAAAACCGTCATCTCCATTCGCAGAATGGAATATATTTTTAATACATAGTTAAATGCAAAACAGAGGAAGAAATAGCCAACTATAGAGAAAAAAAACTATAGATTATTGGATTTAGGAACATCCATAATCTTATAAAGAAAAATGTAGTAAAATTATTTCAGACTGTCGGCAGCTGACGCATTCTTTTTAAATAACGTGAAAGGACCAATAAATCTATGGAAGGCAGCCATTTTTAAAATTCCATAGCTTGAAACTGTCGTTGTAAAAATAATGTGACTTTTTTGCGGTAAAATATATTCTAAAAGAATTTATACAAATAGGCTTTATATACCTAAGAAATTGGAATATATATCTATATCTATCTATATCTATCTATCTACACACACACACACACACACACACATATATATATATATATATATATATATATATATATATATATATATATATATATATATGTATATAGGGTGTCTCAAAGTATGTATACACACTTCTACAGTGTATTGCTCAAGTCAGCTTGCTTTCTTTTCAGAATTACACGTTAGTATAACTAATGCCATGCAGGTTTATCTTTGAACAAAGAAAGTTCATTCTACTGGAAGTATGAAAAAGTAGCTGAAGTTCAAAGGTAGTCTCAAAGAGAGTCTCATTCCGACACTCACCGCGACACACACAAACGCGCGCATGGCTTGCAATCTTACTAATTGGTGATAAGTTTGAAGCTGATTCTACTGTACATAATGTGCCCCAAAACTGTTTCGGAAGACCACGGATATCAACCACGCCCTGTGTACCAAGAACGGGTAATGGAAAGTCCTCGAAACCTATCGAAATGATGATTGCTGTTTGTGATTCCAATGCGTCGCGTTGTCGACAATGTCTCGATCATAACGGACATCAATTTGAAAACATGCGATGAAAAATCTTAATAGTATGCATTTATAATTAATACTGCCCTCATATGCATTGTTTAAAATTAGATATTGTTTCTCGAATAATTTATTGAGAATGCTTAAAAATATCAATATTTCTTATACCTTGTATATTATTAATTATTGTCATCATATATATGGGCATGTGACCAAGTGTTTAGAATTTTCATGTTCCAACAATAAGACCTGAGTTCAAATTTAACCATGATAGATCTGTCAAGGAGGTGACGTCTTGGTGGTATAATACTGGTGTGTCGTTTAGACAGAATCGTGAGTTTTGATAGCACGATATAACAAGTCATTGTGGCCGAGAGTTTAAATGTACTGGTTGATCAAGGTAAATTATAAGCTCAGGTCTGTAAGTATAGTTGCAGTATAAACCACAAGTTATTTTTTGTGAACATGTAATGAAAAAATTTAATGACCATGCATTTATAATAATAATGCCTTAATATGCATTATTAAAATTAGATATGATTGGTTCTAGTTGCTTGAATTCTTTCTTGGGGAAGCTTAAAAATCTGTATATATATATATATATATATATATATATTTTTGGGACAATCTTTGTATATATATATATATATATATATATATATATATATATATATATATATATATATATATATATATATATATATATAAACACTTGAAAACCGTAGGTGATATTTTATTTCAATGGAGTCGATAAAACACGGATTCAAACTTCAGACCCGTAAACCAAATAGTTTGCTTTACAGGTTTGAAGATTTGAATACGTGTTTTATCGACTTCAATGAATTAAAATATCACCTACGGTTTTTTTAAGTCTTTGTCATTATACAATAATTTTTGCTCTGTCTTTTGAATCCTGGAAATTACATACGGATTATATATATATATATATATATATATATATATATATATATATATATATATATATATATATAAGTGAGCCACCTGATTTTTTTACTTAAAAATTTTTTCGCCTATTGTTTTTGGGGTCAAACTAATTTTTAATCTTGCTAATATAAAGGCCCCTTCCCGACCACCTAGTAAAAAAGTTTACTCACTCTAAGGTATTCTATTGATAATTATAATTTTAGATATAAATGAGATTTAGGGAAAAACTCTGTGCAAAAAAAGTGACTGAATTATTTCCTGCAACTAGTAATCAAAAGAAACATAACCGAACAGCTTTAAATAAAGAATAATAGAGGTATAATTTATTTTTAATAGGTAATATAGTTCAAAATATTTAATAATCTATGGGTCCTCCTTTATTTTGAATAACCGTTTCAACCCTTTTTGGCATTGATTGATTAGGTTCTGGCAAATCTCATCACCAAGCATAGAATTCCCTTCGGATAGGAAATTCACAATCAAATCTTCTTTGTTGCTCAACTGCTTTCTCGAGAGCCTGTACTTCATAATGCTCCATAAGTTTTCTATGGGTTTGAGGTCAGGAGATTGGGGTGACCATGTCATAACACTCACCTATTTCTTATCAAAGTATCCCTTCATCAATTTTGATTTATGACAGGAAGCATTATCCTGCATAAAAATGAGCTTGGTGGGATCGATTTGCACTCTTTCAGCAGAAGGGAGCAGACAAGACTCTAACATTGTCTTGTACTGCTCGCTCCTTATGGTCTTTTCAGTACTTTCGTACTTTTTCAAGCCTTCAATTCAACTCTGCTCACTTTCAAACTCCGATATCTCTCCACCCAACTCTACTGCACTCGACGACAGACGAGCCAAACTCAATTCTTTGATTATTTTAGCTTGTTCGACGTTTCCGTTTCCAGTGGTAGTAATAATATTAGCAGTAGCAGTTTTAGATTGTTGGAGGAGTAATTTGCTTCTTCGTACTTATATCAACAAAATATGTTAGCGGGCGTTTGGTTCCAATCTCTGACGTCACTTTCATTCTACGACCTCTCTCTACCCAGCTCGACTGCACTCGACGATAGACGAGCCCACCACTCTGTCAACAGATTTCTGTGTGCGTTTATATAGATAAACATGGCTGATCATAAATCGCCCCTTGGCCCTCACCGATTATCATGAGTGCTGCCTTCAACCCAAAATCATGTGAATTTCATAAACTTAGGAAGCTCTATTTCAAATTTTAACCGATAGAAATTATCCCGATCATCTTCCATTGTCTTCCTAAAGACCCAATTCCGAATGGGCTAGATCAGATTCCCATCAGTAAACAAAATTATTCTGATCTAATTTCGCTGTTCAAATCTATTCCAATTTCAAGAAAAAGAAAATATATATGTGTGTGTGTTTGTGTGTGGTTCCCAAACTCTGACTGTTACATTTTAAAATACTGTTTAATTTTTTAAAATACTGTTTAATTTTACAAATACTTTTTAATTTAAAAAATACTGGTAAATTTAAAAAAAATATTGTTTAAATTTAAAAATACTGTTTAATTAAAAATCAGAGCTTCTAATCGAACATGTGTATCCAAACAATTAACGTTTAAACAAAATAAATTAAAAATAACAGACACACACACACACACATATATATATATATATATATATATATATATATATATATATATATATAGTGCGACTCAAAAGTATTCGCACTTATAACATTTCTAGAATATACAAATTTAAACAATTGTAATGGCTCGTGTAAACATTAGAATAAATATATGTAATTTAAAATGACATGTCCACCGTGACATAAAGGTTTAATTAACGAAAATCTCCATATTATTATTTATCTAAGGATTTCTATATATTTCAGGTGAATCAAAAGTGTTTGCAGGAATCATAAATTTTAAAATAATGGCTCGTGGGAAGATGCTTGTGAAACAATATGTCAATGATGGTAAAGTTGAGCGCAAGAAGCACAAGGGTGGGGTCGCCCACGTGCAGTTAACAAGAGAGATTTAAGGAAAATTAAAAGTGAAACCAAACAGAATTCAAACAGCTCCAGTAAAAATATTTTTAAGCAAGCCGGCATGGAATTAGTATCGAAAGCAACACGAAATCGCATCATCCGCAGAATGTCAAAGCAACGTTCTCCAATCATGCTCCCCCACTGCGGTTGAGTAAAATGAATCTCCCAAGAGGTTAGAATGGGCAAACAATTACTTAAAAATTGATTTCCAAAGAGTAATTTGGACGGATGAAGGCCGAGCTACATTAGACGGCCCCCGATGGTTGGAAAAGAGGTTGGCTCATTTACGGTCGAACTCCTCGCTTGCGTCTTAAACGCCAAGAAGGCGATGGTGGAGTGATATTCTAGGCTGGAATTTGTGACTCGACATTAATTGGATTATTTCTTGTGCCAGAAGGACTGAAACTAAATTCAGCTAGTTATTGACAATTTTAAAAGACAATTTCATACCCTGGTTGAATTCACAATATGATTAGTTTCGTAGTAATCTTGTTTATCAGCAAGATAATGCCCCCCACACACACATGCGGCGCGCTTCACCAAAGAGTGCCTGGCAAATCAAGGTTTTACAGGGGACAAGATAATAATATGGCCACCACAGTGTCCCGATTTAAACCCTATTGAGAACCTTTGGGCCATGGTAAAGCGACGAGTTTATGAAAACGGCGTTTTTCTAACAACGATCACCTCTGGAAGTGCATTTTGGATGTTTGTTCTAAAATTACAGCCATGAAGTTAGGAGACTCACTTCATCAGTCGATAAACGACTTAATTAGCTTCTTAAGAATAATGGTCGAAAAATGAAATATTAATGTGCTCCTTGTGTTTTCATACATTCATATCTAAACAAAGCCATACCAACTTTCATTGGTATATAATACATAATACACCTTTTCATTATTTCGTACAATTGATTTGAATAGGACCATTTTTTGCATTGAAATTAAAGTTTGCTATTATTTCCTTAATTAATAAAAAAATCACAAATAAAGCCAATTTTCGTAATTTATTCTAAGATGTAGTGTTTAGATATTGGGTGAGCAGTAAAAAATTAAAATATTAAACTTTTGTTCATAAAAGCATATTTTATTAGAGAAAATGCAAAATATCAGTATTTGCAAACTCTTTTGAGTCGCACTGTATATTGTTTCCACAGGAACAAATCCCTTATGTATATTTGTTTGTAAAAACTTGACATGTATTTTACAGTCCGATTTTAAATATCATTGAAAAGGATGCCGCACAAATGCAAAGACATAAGTGAATTTATTAAATATTTTTTCTCAGTGATTATTAAAATTAAACACCAGAAGCTCTTTAATTTTTAAGCTATTTAAAGTTAAATTTCTAACCAGAGGACAGTTGTTGGCTGTTTATTTACTTTTGGTTCAGTTGTCTGGAAACGGTCAATTACACACCATTGATCTCAGTGGCTGTACGACAACTCCATCATGGAAGACATATTAAGTTTCAAAATCAACTTTTTTTCCAATAGTGTATATTTCAATAAACTTATTTTTTGTTATTTTTTCACCTGTGCGATTTTTTCACTTGTGCCATTTATTCACTTGTGCCATTTATTCACTTGTGCCATTTTACCGTATCAATATTACCTAAATTCTGGTTGAAAAATACACAATGCAATATCAATATTTAATTAGTAAATCCGAGTAATTTACATGGGTCCTGCTAGTTTTTATGAAGCTAAAAATCACTGAAGTTGTTATATTCCTTAAAAGAATATTTAATACCAACCATGTACACATCGGAAATTTGGTTCGAAATAATTTGTTTTTTATGAAGAGTTGCCGATACACAGGTTGAATAACATCTGTAGGTACAGCCGGGCACTTTTATGAAGCAAATTTAAAACACATTGCAAAAGATAAAGATATTGGTTAACGATTTAATTTTCGTTTTAAAAATACGTAACTAACATTATATTAATCAAAAAAAATTTTAAAAAATACTTTCATGTCTAAATTTGTTTTTAAACTGATTTTTTAGTTATTGTTTACTTTTCTGTCACTAAAATCTTCGATTGCGCGATGATATATGTGTTAGAAAAAATTAAATCCCGATTTAAAAAAAAAAAATTAAAATAATTTGGGCCTCTTGATAATTTAATTTTTGGAAAATATTAAATTTAATATCTAATTAATTCGATTTAAATCAAATATGTCTTAGCTATTGCTTTTAAAATAATGAAAACGGCATGTTTAAACGGGAGTGTTTTTTTTTCATGTTCACTGGTTAAAGGTCAAACCATTGATGAATTAACTTTCTCTTTCCACTCCTGGCAATAACTGACTTATCAATATTACCTGCCTACGCCCGCTCCCCCCAAAAAATACGGCAGAACAATAATGTCAAATTTAAACCTTTTTTTTGTGAGTACGTTATCAGTTAACAATCGGAAAGCATAAATTAGTTTATGATTTTTTTCTTTTCAGAGGTAATAATCCTCTTGGAAATTAAAAAGTGAAAAAAGGCAACACATTTACTCACTGAGAATGCATTTGCGATCAACGACTCGAAGTTATATCTAAGATTGTCTTCCATAGATGCTAAATGTGAAACAATTGCAAGAGGAAAACATAATTTCAATATTCCATTTAAAAATAATCTGGAAGCATGAATTTTGTTATTTTTGATTCGTCAAACCAATTAACATTTATTGAATATAGATCTTCAGAGTGTTCCCGAAGAAGGAAAGAAATTTAAATCAATTATGTTTTAGTCTATAATGTTCATTGTTCATTAAAGCTAAATATTTTTAAAATAATTTAAATATTTCTATATAGTTTTCTTCCTTGTTTATTCTTACGATTCATAGCATACAGCAAGGGTTTTCGTATGTTTTTAGTTAATATAAAAATGGGCGGGGAGTAAAAATGAAATATTACTGAAAGATTTTTAAAAATACAATTGAAAAAATAATTTCATCCAATAATGAATAAATTCTGAATGATTCATTAAAATCCAATAATTGCCTGATTTTGCAAAGAATTTTATGTACTCGGTGTTTTTCTCTTAATTTGTTTTCAATGCAAATTATTGTGTCCATTTTGTTTAAACAATGTAAACAAGATTTTAAGCCCTATTTTCTCCGATTGCCTGAGTTGTACAAAATAAATTTTCGTATGGGAAGTTTTTCAATTCTTCTTCTTTTTATGATCTGAAGATTACTGGTATGAAAACAAAATTTTCTAGAAATTTTCGGCGTTATTTCCTCAGGTATCTATTTTCGTAAAAACGCATGACCTTGCCCAGGGCCGGCTCAAGTTAACGGCAAATTAAACAGAAGTTCGGGACGTCATCAAGGCCGAAAACGCCATTATGCAGCCATGTTATGTGTTTGAGATCTTCCAAAATTAAAGCTTGCAAAAACATAACATGACTCATGACAGATTAAATTCTTAGGTTATTTTGTCAATAGAAAATGATCTTGCAAAGATGATAAGTGTAGAAAGTGCCATGAAAAGATTTGCAGATCTAAGGTTATAAAAATGGTAGGATAATATATGTTTTCTTTATTTTCTATTAAGTTGTATATTGTAATAAATTGAAAGTTTTACTCCTTGTGAAAATTATAAAAAAATATCAGCTTACCCGGGATGCCAGCAACACTAGCGCCGTCATTGGCCGTGAGTCATATACTCTCTCTCTCTCTCTATAATATATATATATATATATATATATATATATATATATATATATATATATATATATATATATATATATATATATATATATATATATATATATATATATATATATATATATATATATATATATATATATATATATATAGCGATGTCAAAAATAATATGAAGTTAAAAATGATGACAGTCAATAGGATATTGTTGTGAGAAAGTCATTTATATATATAGGGAACGTATTAAATCCGACATATTGTTATTTTTAATTTATTTTGTTTTAAACAGCATTTTACAACCAACTACTATTCTGGCCGAGCGGTTACGAATGTCAAATCCACTGTGGTTTTCCATAGGCGATGAGGGTTCAAATCCTACCGGAGGACGCATATATTTCTGACAAGATTTCTTGGTAGATGTAGTTGGATAAAAATTGCCTCAGGTAGATGTAGTTGGATAAAAATTGCCTCACAGAACCTATACTCGAATATGAGTAGCCATAATAAATAATGCTTAAACAAATTAAAAATCACACAAATATATATATATATATATATATATATATATATATATATATATATATATATACACACATTGTTTTCACTGGAAAAATTCCTTATGTATATTTGTTTATGAAAAATTTACATGTATTTTCCAGTCCGATTTTAAAACTCATTCTCATCTTGGTCATTTCTCATTAACTTCACATAAAATAAAGATATGCTTGAAGAATGTACATTTTCATACCATTTTTTAGTGGGAACATTCTTTTAAATAATTTAAATTATATTTGCTTCAATTCAACAAGGGTTTCATTTTTATTCAAATAATTTCATTATATTTTAAATGAAATAATAGATTTTTTTTATACAGTCCGTCTGTAGTTATTATGCAAATTACATAAACTTCAATAACTCAAAAAGTACAGAACCAATATTTCTCATTTTTTAAAACTAATCGAATTTTTAGACACTTTTAATAAGTCCTGAAAGTTTCATTAAAATCTACCAATTATCTGATTTTTGCGAGAATTTCCAAATCAATGTGTTTGTCACCATAAACATCCTGCATTAACACACAAAAAATCTTTTGATCTTTCATCATAATAATAAAACAAAACTTTTGACGATAAAATTTTGTTTTTTTCATGTTGGATCTTTTCTGTTAATTCCCTACAAATAATGTAAAATTACTTACCGCAAATATTAATTCACCCCAAGAAATTATAAATTTTACATCAAAGTTTGTTTTTCTGATTACATTCTTAGCACTCTTGAAATTATTAATTTAAATCAAAATTTGTTCACCTTGCCTCGCGTTGTTGCGAGGCAAGGTGAATCCTCAGAATTAAAAATTACCAATACTCAGGGAGTTATTCACATTACGTAAATGCAGGTGCTATTTTTATGCGTTTTACAATTTAAAAGAAAATTTGTAAATATATGTTTTTGGCTTGTTTAATGAACGTTGAGCCTACATTTAGAAATAGCGTACCCGAGTACCCTACATTTGGGGCGATAGCAAAGGTCAAACCAACCGGAGTGAAATGGAAGGTCTTCTCTCTGGGAGAATTTGGTGTGAATTTTAGTAAATATATTTTTTATTTTTATTTTGAGATGAATTAATGTTTTGAGTGAATTAATAGAAATGATCTATTATGTTTTAGACATTTTTCATCAGGCGCGATTTTTTGGAGTTCCTACCTAGAAGCTTATATTTTTCAAATAAAAACAAAATTAAAATGTTAATAAAACATCTAAATTATTTCGTGAGGGTAAAAATAATTTAAAATTTTGTCATTAGCATTCAAAAAATAGAATAAGATAAAGTAAAAATAAATATATAAAATTAGGTAAAAACTATATCTACTAATCATAAATGGAACTGTTTACGATAATTCAGCGACCCCCGTATTTTATGAAAAATTTTGAATTTTTTGTGCGTGTATAAACGTACCAATCAGAGCGGTAACTATAGTACATTTAAAGCCAAATGCCTAAAATTCAATAAAGCATTAGTTTACTTCGAATATTTTCTTAAAATTTCAAGATTAAAAAATAGTTTAAAAAGATTATATAAAAAAGGCTCACATGTCATATTCACCAAATAATTTTTTCAGATATATCCTCCGTAGAAAGAATTAGCAAACAAATCTATCGAGATAGTTGTCAATACCTCATAAAAACATCCACTTGCGTATCAAAAATGCTTTTCTGTAATATTTTAAAATAAAGTTAATATTTGATTCAAATCAAATTAATTAAGCTTTGAATCAGCGAATCTTCCTCAAAATAAAGTTTCAGAAATGTATATTTTATTTTTGAAAGATTTTTAATAAAGAGAAATAGTTTGTGTTAAGAGTATTGTAATATGACTAAAATCAACCACTTTTAGCCATTAAAAAATTCGTCTTGAAATACAACAATGTATTTTGCTTATCTCAAATATTGAATTTAATCTATTAGTTTGAAATTAAACCTAGAATAAAAGCTTCAAGAAAGAATTTTCATTTTTAAAAATTCATTTTAGACCTTCGGTATCCACGTCCTGGGTATGACGCTAAACTACATCTGATAGCAAGGTCTTTGATCAGGAGCGTAGAACCACCTCTTAATTGCTAGTGTTCCCGGGTCCACCCTGACCAGGGATGGTAGTTGAGCAAATAGTTAATCCTCAATCTGGGGTCAAAACACTATGAAAATGTAAAAATAGATTTTAATACATTTTTATAAAAAATTATTACCAGCAATAAATTTTGGAAGAAAAAATCGTTACCAGCAATACATTATTACCAGCAATACATTTTTGAAGGAAAGAGTATTACCAGAAATACATTTTTGAAGGAAAGAGTATTACCAGCAATACATTTTTGAAGGAAAGAGTATTACCAGAAATGCATTTTTGAAGGAAAGAGTATTACCAGAAATACATTTTTTTTAAAAATATATTGTCAGAAATACTTTTTGAAAAAAATATTACCAGCAATGAAAATCTTGTCAGCATTAAATAAGCCATTTGAGGTTGATATGCCGTAAAACAAACCAAGCCACACCTTCGGTTTCTCTTTTTTGTACAGGTACCTATAATGAATATAATATAGATATAATATAAGTAATATAAATTAAAACAAATTAATAAATAATTCATTAAGTAAATTATACTACGATAATTATTTTTGACAATATTTACCGAGTTTATCTTACAATGTCATTTTTCTACATAAATATTTTTATGAAACCATAAATATAAGATAATTGCATAACAACTTTGGTTACTACCATGGTTTAATGTTTCTAATTTTCGAATTATGTAACCGTTGATGTGTTTGCTGTAAAAAAAGAGAAATAAAAAACTGGAACATTTTAATTGCTTCTAGATATTTCAACGCCACAATCTTAAAGAACTCTGGTGCAAAAAAAAAGAATATACCTATGTTTTATAGATTATGTAAAGGCATTTAATAAAGTACACTCATAACTACTATTTTGGTTTGATCTTTGGTGTGTAAGGGCATTAGAACAATCCAGAACTTATGCTGGAAGCAAGCCGAATAGAAAAGGACTTCAGTAAATACAGAAAAATGGAAAGGGGCACAAGACAATGATGTATCTTCTCACCGGATTTATTCAAGATTTACAGTGAGGTGATTGTCTGAAACCAGGATTCATTATTGTCAGCCACAATCTTACTAATATAAAATATATAGATGGCCCAATGCTGATAACAGATTCGGAAAGAAAACTACAGTCACTCACACAGAACGTAGTAAAGGAAAGCGAGAAGAAAGGACTAACTATCAATTATAAGAATACAGAATGTATGGCTGTGAGCAAGACGGACAGCCCAAGATGTGAACCACTAATATGAGAAACCAGAATTAAGTTAAGCAAATTATTAAGAAACATAAATGTTTCGTTAGTTACAAAATAAGGGTGTTGAACTGTTATTTAATATCGATCCTCCGATATGGCAGTGAATGGTGGACAATCGTATCACAGATGAAGAGATTTGAAGCAACAGAAGTGTGGTTCTACAAAAGGATGCTGAGAGTACTGTGAACCAAACATGTAAGCAACGACAATATTTTAGGTAAAATGGAAAGAAAAAAAAGACTTTTTATTTAATCATTTTGCTGTAAGCAAAGCCACTAAGACAAAGGAGTTTAAAGAAAATGAAAAGACTTTAGTGAGAAGTTAGGAACATGATAATTGTTATATACCGTACCTAATAGTTATGTTGCTGTCCTCAAATATATGTTGGACACTATTGTATGTGGGGGTAATATGCTCTCTAAGTAGTCCATTACTAGCAGTGGTTTACCTACTTCACGCCGCTGGCGAATAATATATTTTCTTGATGTTATAAAGATTATCGTTTCATTTCCAACCTCCGTTTTGGTTATTCCTCACTCAGTAATCTTTTCTAGGTTACAACATCAATAAAGGAACAATATTCAGGAAAACAGAAGATCGTGATTGATGTTGCATTTGCATTTTGAAGATTGTAGGTGGCAGGAAAGCAATACATCAATAGGGAGTTCCCCATGCGAGAAAAGAAACTATTAAAACAAAACATTTGCTTTTAGTTCCTTCAACAGTAAAACGGTGAGACCTAGTTGACAATCGAGTAGCAAGTTTAAATTCAGGCGGTCGAGACACTAAGGAGGAAAGCCAATCAGAACATATGCACATATTTGAAAAGTAAACAGAGGGAGCCACGTCACGTCGGTAAGAAAGTGAGTCGAGATGCCATGTGAGAATCGAAGGCATTACAGACACGTTTTCAATTTGTTCAGAAATTTCGAGATCTATCGCAAATGCACCAGACCAGATATGCCAATGCCCGGACAAATGGCACATTTATAAATGTTCAAGATTGAAATCCTGTGAGAAAATTTGTCTGAGACGAAAAAAGAGAACCAACTTTCCAAGCAGTAGACCTAGCAACTGTTCAATACAAGCACTCATGTCATGGAAAAACGTTACCACAAGAAGGAGCAAAGAATTGCTCCCCTGGAAATTAGTATCAGCCTTGCCGATGGCAAACGGAAAAGATTTTATCTTGTGATTAAATGAAAGCAGTTTTGTTTTGGTTGATATAATGTTTATAGAGCATTCCTTACCCCAGTTGAAAACTGATTGGAGGTTCTTCTCGAGAGCAGTTGCCAGTCTTCTTTGTCAGAATTCCTAATAAGATATTTGTCATCTGCCTAAATGCCTAGTTGGGAACTGATGACATCGGGAATGTCGATGAAGACTGGAAACAATGTAGGTGCAAAGAAAAGGGCCATCGGCGACCCCTGCATTAATATGAAATAAGCTAGAAGACGTTTCCGTTCAACATAAAATTCATTACATGATTTGTTAGGAATGACTGGATTAAATCAAATATTCTTCCAGTGACACCATTGTCTTTGGGTTTGTAGAGAAGGCTAACATGCTCAAAGCCTGTCAAATGCCTCTGAGGCATCTAGAGCCACAACCCATTTTCTTATCTAAAGCTTGATAGACTAATTCAGTGATAGCCATTAACACATCGGCCGTAGACCGGAAAAAACGGAAGTTATATCGTTCAAATTAGTTACTCTTCCTCAAATGAATTAAAAAAAACGTATATTTTATTTTTGAAAGATTTTTTAATAAAGAAAATTATTTTGTGTTGAGAGATTTGTTAATATGGCTGATTTTAGCGATTTTAAAAGTATTCCAATCAATTTAAATTATGTTTGAAATACAGCAATGTATTTTGCTTATTGAAAATACTAAATTTAATCTATTAGTTTGGAATTAAAAACTAAAGTAAAAGATCTATTATAGATTTTTCATTTTTAAAATGCATTTTAAACTTTAGGCATCACTTTTTTAGAAGTGCCTACTGTCGCAGATGAGGTGCATATGCATATATTGTTTAATATGCAGTATAAATATGGAAGAAAAAGCTCTGTACCAATAGATAGTTTGTAAATTGTGGACAGAAAAAAACACCTTCGATTTCACGCCTAAAACAATAATGAAACGATAATTTTATCTCCACAAACAACTATCTATACATACATACATACATACATACATACATACATACATACATACATATATACATACATACATAATGGTTTTTCGATCGAGTTCGCCCGTAAGGGCGGCTAGTTACAGACACAAACTCAGGCATATCTATGCTGAGTGAGTCTTACTTACAGATTTTGGAAGACAGCGCATAATTTTTCATGATTATGCTCAAACCCTCGGTCACGATGACTTGTAACTTCGTGCTAACACAAACATTGAGGGCTTCCGAAAGTTTCCGTCTATCCAATTGGTCTACGCAGCGATCTTTTGCTTTACTTTCGAATAAAAAAAAACATTTTAGCGTGATGCTTAAAAAAATGAAATTTAAGTTCAAGTAAAATATTTATTTTGAATACGCTTTTTGGGCGTTTTAATGAGTCCATAAGGTTACCTTGTATATAGAATATATATTATTATTATAGGTTATATCAGATGATATATTATATAATGATTTAAGTATCCATTTGCGTTGTATATATATCGAGTATTTTATTTTCATTATTTCAATTTGATTACGCTCTACCATTGTCATAGTCTTGGGTATGACGATAAACTACATCCGGCAGCAAGGCCTCTGATCGGAAGATTGGAAGTTTTGAAGGGCGCGGAAATGCCTCCACATTTTTAGTTCCACTCTGACCCGAGGTGGTAGCACCTGTTAGGGTTCCAGCTATGGGCAAACCAGACAAAACCAAAACACTATGTAAGTATAAAAATACATTTTTATAGTGAAAATACTAGCAGTATTATTTTATATTATAAATTAACAACAATACGCATACTAACAAATTGTAGTGACTTCAGTAAAAATCCATTTAAAATACTACCCAAAAAACGACATAAAAGAACTTTTATGGCATTAATCAATGCAAGCTCCTACTATTTCGTATTCTTTACATTTCATGCCAAAATATATCTTCAACTAATGCACACCATGAAATACAGTGTAACCCGGATATAAGAGAGTCGTCGGGACCGGAGAAGAAGACTCTTATATCCGGGTTTCTCTTATATCCGGGTTTGGTCTATTATATATACAATAACACAGGCTCTAATTTGGGACCAGAGAAAATCTATCTTATATCCGGGTTACATTGTACATATTACTTTTATTATTTCTAGGAATCATGTCCACACAAAAATGTAAATGCACAAAAGCTGAGTATCATCTACCACGTATTCATTTGTGAAGGCGGAATAACATATATCTTTATTATTTCCCAAGAAAATAAAATTTCGCCATTAAATGACCCATAATGAGTCGATATGCCATTAAACAAACAAATCAATCAATCATATTGTCTACCCTACTCTGGAGGTTTTATTTTTATTTTTAAACATCGACTGTTCCATTCGTCAGACAAAACAGGTTTTGATTTTTCTTCCTCGTTTGACGTTTAAATAGCTTGGCAGCGCTCATCGACTCCCCAAGCTCTTACCCGACAGACAAACACCACGAACTATGGTGTGTGTCGTCTTCAGTCCGTACACTAGGCCCTCAGGTTTTTAATTCGATGTTGTCCTTTCCCTAGACCGGTTACCACCTATTTACTCATAGCAGGCGAGGAGGAGAAGGAAGAGATTAATCCATACCCTCTACCAAGAGTATTGTACGTAAGTGAATCATACCTTTTCCAAAGTTGATTCGCGTAAGTGAAGGTAATGAACTCGACTGGATTTCGAACTCGGTTCTGCGATTTCTCAATTTCATTACTCCACCGTGCCTCCGATAGAGCGATGGATAAAAAATCTCCACCGAAATGAGCCTGCCAAACATTTACAATCATGCATCGTATCCTCCCCAGAAAATGCATTAATCGCTTGATCTACCTTTTACATTACTTGTAATAAAAGAACTCATTATATTCTAAAACGATTTCTTTCGTTTTTAATATTTGAATCAACAAAGTAAATTTAATTAATTTTCACATCTAAAAGGAATCTACGCAAATCGAATAAAAAGCGGTCTTTTCGAATTAATTTAGTTAAAATTTAAATAAAAATAATTTAAAACAAAAAGAACATTTTTGCCTACCTCATATATGTCTATTATTTTTAATATTTAATATATTTTTTATTTGGTAATATTGAAAAGGTAGGAAAATCCGGTAACTATGAAATAAAAGGTGATTGAAGATTGATTTTAGGTCGATTTGGGGGCTAAACCTCCCCTATATTAATAAATAACTGAAAACCCCTCTACAACAATACCAGGGCCGTACTTGCAGAAGAGGGGCTTCGGGAGATAGGCACTTTCTCCATTATTTTTTAAGAAGTATTATTAATTATGGAGGTCTAGATAAACCCCCACCACAAAACAGAGCCGTACTTTCTGGAGAGGGCTACCCGCCATACGTTCAAGTAAGTATTAACTTTAAAAAATCATGTGTATCAGTCCAGATACCCACCCACTGCAACAATGACAAGACCGTACTTTCTGGATGGGACTACACCCCATACGTTTAAATAAGTATTAACTAAAAAATAACGGGTTCCAGTTCAGATAAAACCCCACTGCCATAATACCAGGACCGTACTTTCTGGATGGAGGGGATATTTTGCTAATCCCTCCGCTTCCAACATTTTTAAATAAATATTTTTTTAAATAAGTATTTATTTAATAACGATACTCTATTGTTATAAAAAAGTATATTTATCTAAGTTAATGATAAGTTATTGTATCTTATTTTTAAAATATGATTTTAATAAAAAGAAGTAGTAAACTAATTAAGTTTCAGATAGTTAGGCCTTTTTAAAGAAGCACAATCTATATATCCTCATTACTATTTCAAAAATATAGGGGAGGGGGCTTAATCCCCAATCCCCACTCCAGAACGATCTTAAAATCAATTAGATTTTGTTTCTTTAAAAAAGAAATAACTATCTAAACCTTAACTTATTTACTACTTTTTTTTATTAAAATAATAATTTGAAAGGATACAAGAACTTATCTTTAACTTAGAAAAATCGATTTTATTTGCTTGAAAACAATAGAGAACATTAATTAATTAAATACTTATTTAAAAGATATTTATTTAAAAATATTGGAGTGGGGAATAGTCCCCTCCCCCTCCCCCCCCCAATCCAGAAAATACAGTCCTGGTATAGTTGCAGTGAAGGTTTATCTGGACTGGAACACATGATTTTTTTCCAGTTAATACTTATTTAAATGTATGGGGGTAGCTAGCCCCCTCGAGAATGTACGGTCGTGGTATTGTTGTAGTGGGATTTTATCTAGAGACCCCATAGTTTTTTTTTAAATATTGGGGAAGGACGCCTAGTTCCCTAAGCTCCACTTCTGCCTGGCATTGTTATAGTGGTGTTTTATCTCGAACCCACGATTTTCAGTTATTTGAAAATAGAAGGGAGGGTGTCTTAGCCCCACAAACCCCACCCCAGAACGGCTCTAAAATCAATTTTCAATCCAATTTATTTCATAGTTACTGAATTTTCCTACCTTGTCAAAATTTCCGAATTTTACGTTACCTAATCTTCCATTACCTAATTTTCCTAAATTTCGTTAAATGCGTGTGTGGTGGGTAACAATTGTAAAAAAAATATATTTTTACAAAGATTTTCTAAAAAAAAAAAACATATAATAATTTCATTAATTTGTAAATCTTGAAAGTTAAATTAAATTATTATTTGATTTTTGCAAGAATTTCCAAATCAATGTACTTTTCACTGAAAAAAAAGGCTCTAAATTGTGCTCTTCAAATCTTTGGTCTGATGCAAGAAAAGCAAAATTTTAACCAAAATTTCGAACGTTCTAAAAATGATGAAAAAATACAATTTAATAATTAAAAATTCTTTCGTCTATCCTCTTAATATTAACACAGATTTTAACGATAAAACTGTTTTTATTAAGTTTGGGACTTTTTTTCATCATCCATGCTCATTTTTTAGCGAATCTGTGTAGGTACCTTGTGTCTACATATAAAATTTTGCGTAGTTTTTTGTGTACTCTTCTCTCTCCTTCTTTCCAATCTCTTTCTATACCCACATACACACCCATATACAAACATGCATAATATATATATATATATATATATATATATATATATATATATATATATATATATATATATATATATATCGGTTCGGTAGCAACGTAGCTTCACTGACGAAGTGATCAAATTTCAAATCTACATTCTAGTATTTTCAAAAAGAGAAATATTTACTTCACAATATATTCATTTAAAAGGCGACTGACAAAGACTTCAAAGAGCCGCATTTCCCTTTACACTCTTTTCCTCGTCACCGAGCGTTTTGCCCTGACAATAAAGATGTCCATTTCAATTTCATTCGAATTGTGTCTATGTATACTTGCAGGTGTATATGTATATTTCAATTTAACATCTGGATTACAAATAATTCTACAGAATTAAACATATATATATATATATATATATATATATATATATATATATATATATATATATATATATACAGTGTAACCCGGATATAAGAGAAACCCAGATATAAGAAACTTATTCTCCTGTCCCGACAACTCTCTTATATCCGGGTTACACTGTGTATATATATATCTTATATCCGGGTTTGATCTATTTTGTTTTATTAACACAGGCTCTAATTTGGGACCAGATAAAATCTGTCTTATATCCATGTTTGTCTTATATCCGGGTTTGTCTTATATCCGGGTTTGTCTTATATCCGGGTTACACTGTATATATATAGTGTAACCCGGATATAAGAGAAACCCGGATATAAGATATTTCTTCTTCGGTCCCGACAGCTCTCTTATATCCGGGTTACACACTATATATATATATATATATATATATATATATTTATATATATATTTATATATATATATTTTTTTAAATTATTTATTATTGCGAGATTTCCGGAATGTTCAATAAAATCTTATAATTATCTGATTTTTTAGGATTTCAAAAATAATGATATTTATTTAATTTTTTTTTCCATTTTTTTTCTCCCACTCAAGGGCACCTCAACGTGGTGTAATGGTTAGCAAACTTGTCTCGCAAGCACAATTACGACTTAGTAATGAGTTTGGTCCTCACTGTGTGCCCATACTTTCGGCCTTGTGCCACAGCTATGCTTAGGAAATCAGTTTTCTCTCACTCAATCTACGTTCTCCATTTTTTACTTGAATTCATTTTTTATGTGCACTGATTTTTATATTTAATATTTTAGTTTAAATTGACTTAGTTATCTCCGTGAAATCGCTAAAAAAACGAGTATAGCACGAAGAAAAAGACGCCAAACTTGACGAAAACAAAATTTTGCCGTCTAAATTTTTATGTTATTATTAAGAGGAAAGAACAAAGTACATCATACAAAACTCAATAAAACGAAGATATTATTTAATGTCAAATGTTTTTAATTGCTTTTATTTGTTTTAATGAATATTGATAATATTATCTAAAAGCAAAAATAATTTCGATGAAAAATGAGTTTTTAAATTTGTATTTCTTAAAATATTTTATTATTTTTACATTAAATGTTGTTAATTCTTCTAAAATTAGTGAAAAGTTTGTACCAATTTAGCCGATTTGTTATTAAGTAAATCTATAATTTCAGATTATAATTTTTAAAGCTTGTTACAAACTAACGAACACCAGTATATAAAAAATATAATTTGTGTCCATAAAAACGACTGTTAAAATTTTCTTTCATCAAGTTAGGCCGTTCTTGTCATGCTATCGATCTTCACAGAGGTACCTAAATTCACTTTATTTTCGGTAGCTCAAAAGATTCACTAAAAATGAACATACATTATAAAAAAACAAGTTTCATCATCCAAATCTTGGCGCTGTTAAGAGAGTGGCCGGTAATAAAGTCACAGAAAAAGTCACAATTTTCGCTCAGAAAATGTCACAATTAATTTATGGTCACCGATAATAAAGTCACTGGTAAAAGTTACAGAAAATGTATTTAATTACCATAAACAAAGCAAAAATATTTAAATCAGTTATTAAATGGGAATACAAGAATACAGTGCTCATATAGGATTTATTTGTATCAAGTCGGACCTTAAAGGGTACTCGGAAACCTATCTGTGCAATATCACGAATAAACGACCTTCTGTATGAATCTAAGTTTGAAAAAGATGTAATATTCTCTGTCGAATTAATTACAGTTTAACTAATCCTTATCACTTCCACTTCTGATGAAAACCGAAAGTGAAACTTAAAGGTTTTACTTAATTTTAAATTTAATTGCAATTTTTATTATTAAAACAACTGTAGTTAACTATTTGAATTTATTTTAATTTAATATATGAATATAATTGATTAGTTTTGTCTTCGGGAGGCCAAGTGACCACCCGTCGTTTGTCTTTATAATAAATTAGTATTGAAAATAGAACTAAACCCTATAAATTCTAAAATACACAACTGAATTCAACCATTCTTCGATTATAGGTCAGTTCTGGATACGAACAAACATAATCCGGAGTTATTTGATGAATAAAATTTTATTTAAGCACTTTATTCGGCATAAAGTATCTTTGTATACGGTCTAGCTTTTTGGTGTAGATTTTTGGGGCAAACTTTCCAACCTTAAATTATTTTTCACTAAATCCAAGTATTGTTATTGTTATAATAGAAAGACGCTGAAACAGTTCTAACGTTGTCCAATATCTTTTTTTTCCTGTGACTTTTTTCCGTGACTTCTTCCTGTGATTTTTATACTAGGATTCAAAACGCAATACCTAAGTTTAAAACGCATTTAAAAAAAAAAGAAAAATCCAGAAGCTTTAATTTTAGTTTTAATCCCAATCTAATAGATTAAATGTAATATTCATAATAAGCAAAATACTTTGGCGCATTTCAAACCAAATTTAATTGGTTGGAATCTTCTTCTCCTTATCAGTAAAAAATATAAATTCTTCTTTATTGACAAATTTGACAGGACGAAATAATTCTCTTTATTAAAAATATCTTTCAAAAAATAAAATATTTTTCTGAAACTTTATTTGAGGAAAATTGGCTGAATTAATGTTTACTTAATCTGAATTAAAACTAATATTCTTTCTTTTATCTTAAAATATAGCAGAAAAACATTTTAAACGCGGAGGTGTTGTTTTCCTCATATTGGCTGATTTATTGAGAGCCTGATGTTTGGGAAAAATTAATAAGTGGATAGTATTTACATAAATTAATTGACGAATACACGTGAACGCTATTTTTATCTATATGTGATTTTACTACTCATTAATCTTTAAAAAATTAAGAAAATATTTTAAGCAATCTATTTTTTTTTTACTTTCAGTTTGATGAACAAGTGTAAAACCTCAATTACTCCTTTCTTCAATCAGTTTGAAGTACATTACTATTTTCTGCTGATAAAGCAGAATGCTTTGCTCGGAAATTCTCTTTAACTCCATTCTCTACTCTTCAAGAGAAACTTGCCTGATTCATACCTTAGAACGGAATCTCTAGTGACCTGTATGAACATAGCCCCATCCGTGGTTTCTGCTTTTATCTCCAAACTAGATCCCTAAATGGTTGGCGGAATTGATGTTATTTCTGCAGTTGCCATAAGGAAATGGGCCCCCATTCTCTTCAAACTCTGCTTCTTGTTTCCCAGCATTTTAAGAACTGTGGCGAAGACTTCTGATCCCTTGAATTATCGTCCTGTTAGTCTTTTAACCCTTTTTGGCAAAGTGCAACCCTACACGCAAGCCGCTAGTTGCCAGCTGACGGGCCGCCGGTGGCAACGTGGTCCGCCAGTGGTAACATTGATGAGAGAAACACGCCGGCGTTCCGAGAGTGGACCACCAGCAGTAAACGCTAGTGGTATGCCACCCAGTGGCAGATTAGTGGCTTGCGTGTAGGGAAGGGGCTCCTATCAACTCCGAATTAGTTAGGTATCTCCCTTCGCACTGCCTTCCTTCAGGTAAACAATATGGATTTCGTTTCCCTAGGCCAGCAATGTGTTAACGGTTAGAACTGAATTTGTCTAACAGACTTTAAATAAGAACGGCGAAATTCGGACTGTATTTAGTTGTATTTTTTTAAAGCTTTTCACTCTAAGCAAGGCGGGAGTGTCACTAGCACGCAAGGTGTTACAGAAAGTGGGAGCAAGAGTAAAGAGGCGTGAAACAGGAAAGGAGTAAGAGACGAACAGTATTCCATGCAAGGGTAAATGGTTGATTTATAGATTTGTAGGATGGACTCGGTTGAGAAAAACTTTATGGTGCGACACAGAGAACCAACTTACGTTATCTCGAAGGCGTTTGACGGGGTTTAGCATGCTGGCCTTCTTCAGAAGGGCAAGAGCCATGGTGTCTATGGTCGAAATATTTGACAATCCAATCATTCTTAACATGACGAGTAATGAAGTTTGTGCTCACGCTTCGGTCATTTTATATTAATGCAGGGCCATTGGACCTACGTTGTTTCTGATCTTCATCAACGACATTCACGGTATCATCGGATCCCAACTAGGTATTTATGCTGGTAATACAGCTATTTACTCCTGTCTTAATAAGAAGTCCGATAGGTCTGACAAAGTAAAATTGGAAGCTATTCTCGAAAATGGTCTCCGATCAATTGTTAATTGGGGCAAGAAATGGCTTGTAAATTTCAATGCCTCAAAAATGAAACTGCTGTCATATAAGAGAACCATTTTTGCTCCTCTGTCAGCATGGCTGATGCTAACTTCTAGGTGGACAACCTGTTGTGCTATCTGGTTCTCATGAATTAAAATGATTATATTGAATCAATTGCTACGTCTGCTTCTAGGAAAGTTGGTTTACTGGTACCAGATAATTTTTCTTATCAGAATCCATCTTGCGGATTTATGGATCTACCATTTGACGTGCATGGAATATTGCTTGTTCTCCGGCTGGTTCTCCGGCTATATAACCCGAGAATATCGACTAAATCCAAAGAGCGGTCTGTAATATTATCGGTCCTGATTCGGCATCTCGACTTCAGTCACTTTCTCACCGCCGTGACGTGGCTTACCTCTGTCTTTTCTATAGATAATTTCATGACAGTTGAACTCACCCCCTTGATGCCTCGACTGCATGAATTTTAGCGTACTACTCGATTGACAACTGAGTCTCATTGTTTTACAATTGAAATAGCTGGAGATAACCGTAAGTTCTATTCTAATACAGTGTAACCCGGATATAAGAGACCCGGATATAAGAGAAACCCGGATATAAGATATATTTTTTCTGGCCCCAAATTAGAACCTGTGTTAATGTATATATAATAGACCAAACCCGGATATAAGAAAAAAACGGATATAAGAAAAACCCGGATATAAGAGACTTATTATCCGGTCCAGACAACTCTCTTATATCCGGGTTACACTGTAGTTTCTTTTCTCATACTTCGCACTTGTGAAATTCTCTTCTGATTTCTTGCTTTCAGTCACTCACAATCTTCAAAAATTTAAATGAACATCTACTTCCTTCCATAAATCTGTTCATTCTCCTCACTAAAGTCTTCTCATTCTTTTCCATTCCCTTGCATCTTAGTGGAATTATCGCCTTGATATGAATAAAAATGGTTTTATAACGCCCTACTTACGAAGATGATTGTGAAGAAAATGTTTAAAAATTACCAACAAATTTTTAAATATCTTTATCTATAATTCTCAAAATGTGTGTGTGTATGTATGTCTGTGTGTATGTGATCGGATGTTGTTTATGCGTTTCCACAGTTTTCATCCGATTTCGATGATTTTTTTTCCTGATAGATAATTCTTCATTGTCGGTATTGAGTCCAAATTGGCGGGAAAAAATACAACTTTGAAGGTGAAAAAGCGAAAACATTGATTTTTTACACTTTACGAAAAAATCAAAGGCAAAATTTAATGTCTGTAAAAAGAGCGTACAATCAATTTAGACAGTTGAAATCTAACGCAAAAGATTATTAGAATTATAAAACAAATATATTATAAATAAAATTATCGTATGTTATTATGACGGTCTATGGAAGCGGTTCCTTATTTTTGCAAGATTGAGAACGCAAAAAGGCCACCCATCCATTCAAATTGTTATTCCCCCCACATTGCACTCAAATGTTGTTACGTATATTGATTTTCGGGTGGGCTGATTTTAAACTTAAACTTCTCCAACTGAACGGCAAAAATTCCCAGTAATGAAAGACCCGGTCGAAGACGGGTTATCTTGCTGGTATTGTCATATATGTTAATTTTTGATCGTGACATGGATGGACGACTGTATTCACAAACATTGACACGTTTATACAGGCACACTCAGACAAAAATTAAAATTATTTTTTAAATACTTCGGGTCCTTGAATTGTAATGCTCTTTTACAGTGATATTTAGTAAATACTGTTTTAATTTTCTAAAATAATAAAATTAATATTATTATTTTTTGAAATATAGTTACAAAGAATTTCGAAAATAAAAACATTTCAAAATGATTTTCATTCATTTCTGAATAAATTTTGAAACTTTAATTAAAATCCGATAAATATCCGATTTTTAAAAGAATTGGTGAAACAATTTTTAACAACAAAAATAGTCTTAAACTTCCCATATATATTTTGATGTCCTGCTTTAAGCCCCCCCAAGCCCCCAAAAGAACTACATAACGAAATTTTCCAGAGTTCTATAAATAATAAAATAATAATTTTTGCATAAAATATTTGATATTTATTCTTCATAATGACAAAGATTTCAATTATTTTTTTATTGAATCATTTTGGGCATTTTAAAAATTATATATCCTTTTATTATCAAATTTTTGGAGCTACCTAGAAATAATTATTTAAACTCTAATGATTTACTAAGCGTAGCTGAAATGTGGCACAGGGCCGGAAGTATGGAGCACCTTGGGATCATTTAGCTCACATATTCAGTTGTAATTGATCTAGCAAGAGAAGCGTGTTAACCACATCGAATCTCACTGTAATTAAGAGAATGAAAAGCTGATTATTTTTTAATTTTATATTTTTTTCCCAGCAAATACACATGCAATCAGAGACATTTTGACAGGAATTAAGTTTTTGACAATCTTATCTTTCTTTTTTTATCTTTCTCGTCTCCAATTTTTATTGTACACTCAGGTGCGGGGAGGAGAGCGAGAACGGAATGTAATATTTTAATGTCTTATTTCAAACTCTTTTAAATTGTGCGTATGCCCGTGTGCTTGAGAGTATAGTAAATGACACAGGCACGTGTAAGTCAATCACATACGACACATACATACGCATATAGATTACATACGTGCATATAAGGCCACACGGAGACAAAACGCGACGAACGCAGAATCGACTGTGTTTGTAATATATCTCGACACAAACATACAGCCATGACCAGAATTCACATGAGTACACCAATATCATTTAGCCTGACATTATAAGGTAACAATTCGACAAATACATTTCAAGCATTAAATGTTGTCACCTCGTTGACAGACTGTTGCAACAAACATTCACCGCTTCATTAATCCAATTTCACGCTGATAGCTTTGGTCAAAGAGTAACTAAAATGCCTTTTTTTTTATCGAAATTAAAAATTAAAAAAAAACGAAAACAAAACCACCGCTACTCTGTTTTAAAATATTTACCAAAAATTAGTTAATTATCCGATTTAAATTAAATTGTTATTTCATATAGATTAACGAATGTTTTGTAGACTGAAGAGGTTATTTTATTAGAAAACTTTGTGGAAATATTTTTTGATCAGTGACACCCACACTTTAGATACTTGGGAACACTTAAAATTAGGAGAGGTTATGACAAATATATATATTATTTAATAGGTTTATACAGAGAGATCCCTGAGAATTATTTCAATAACAAAATTGCCCATATATATGTGGACAGTTGACGCAATAAAACACATTATTTTTTTATTTAACAAGGGGGAAACAATCTACAATTAATATTTATTTTTGAAACATTTACTTGTAATTTTTCAATGCAATTTTGAAATTCTTTCGTTTGATGATGATAAAACGAAATTTTTATTAAATAAAGATGTTTTTTAAGAAACAAAACGTAACATTTTATTTTATTTTTGAGTGTAATATGTTTTTAAATGAATTTTGTTTTAATTTTATTTTTTACAACAGCTAAATTCTTTTTGTACGGATGATCAAAGAGAATGTAATTGAACAATTGTGAATTACTTTTCTATTGCCTATATAGTGCTAAAAATATGAATAAACATATGGATTGAATTTAGGAAAATTCGGTAACGGAAGATTCGATAACAGAAAATTAGGTAACGGAAAATTCGGTAATTTTGACAAGGTAGGAAAATTCGGTAACTATGAAACAAAAGTTGATTGAATATTGATTTTCTGGGATGGGGATTTGGGGTATAAGCCATCTCCCGTATATTTTTAGATAACTGAAAATCGTGAGATCCACATAAAACCCCACTACAAAAATACCAGTGCCGTACATGAAGAAGGAAGGGGGTCTTATGGTGCTAGGCTTTTTTCCCCAGTATTTTTTAAAAGTATTACTAACTATGGAGGTCCAACAACAATGCCAGGGCCGTACTTTCTGGAGTGGTCTAGACAGACCCCACCACGTTTAAATAAGTATTAACCAAAAAAAATAATGTGTTTCAGTCCAGATAAAACCTCATATCCGCATTTTCTGGATGGAATTTTTTAAACACAGAGGGGTTGATTTTTTCCTCCCCTCCAATATTTTTAAATACCCTCCATCCCCTATATTTTATAAATAACTGAAAATTGTGGGATCCAGATAAAAACCCTCTCCAACAATACGAGGGCCGTACTTGCAGAAGGGGAGCTTAGTGGGAAAGGCCCCCTTCCCCAATATTTTTTTATTAGGTTGATGCAAAAATAATGTCGTTTTCTCACGTGAAGTTGAACGTCAAAAAACGACATTATTTTTGCACCAACCTAATAAAAGTATTATTAATTATGGAGGTCTAGATAAACCATCACTACAATAATACCAGGGCTGTACTTTCTGGAGGGGTCTTCCCTCCATACGTTTAAATAAGTATTAACGTAAAAAAATCGTGGGATCAAGTTCAGATAAAAAAAAACCTCTGCAACAATACCAGGGCTGTAATTTCCGGAGTTGGGCTACACCTCATACGTTTAAATAAGTATCAACTAAAATAAGATCACGGGTTCGAATCCAGATAAAATCCCACTGCAATAATACCAGGAGTGTACTTTCTTGATGGAGTGGGTAGGTGGCTAAGTCCTGCCCTTCCAATATTTATAAATTAATATCTTTTAACTAAGTATTTATTTAATTACTACATTCTATTGTTTTCAAGCAAATAAAATCGATTTATCTAAGTTCTTGTATATTCTTTTCAAATTATTATTTTAATAAAAACAGTAGTACATTGTTTAAGTTCACATAGTTATTTCTTTTTTAAAGAAGCAAAAACTATATAACCTCATTTCTATTTCAAATATATAAGGAAGGGAGTCTAAGATTAAAACGCGTATATTTAAAAATAAACGAAACCAATTTCAATATTTTGGTAGTTATGGTTTTCCATATTTAAGTTTGAAACTGCTATTTTTTGACTTAAGAATGTCTTGACAGGCAGAATACATATGAATGTGTTTTTCGATATTGTTTCAGCGTAAAGTAATATTTTTTCCAAAGTGTTATTAATTAATCCTTAAATTTACTAAAAAATATCTAGGGCAGATATTTTATTTGTAAGAGATTTTTAAATTGTCTTAAATTTTCTGTCATCATTTTTCATTTAAAATGTTTTAAAAATTTCTTTAGAATCCATAAATTATATTTCGTTTTGTTTTATATATAAACTAGGTTATTATCTTTCAAGTAAAACAGATATCTTACAAATGCATTTAAATTATTTTAAATGCGTTTTTAAGGTTTTTAGCCCAGATTTTGACAGTACCTATTACTTCACAACGATGCCGCACGCTTGGAATGTTTCCTCAGACTGATATTAAGAAGTCACCTCTCTGGCAAATCAACAATGGTAAAATTCGAACGCGTCTTATGGTGAAAATGCAAACCGTTACGCCGACTGGAATACATGTATCCTATTTTCTAAGTCCCTTCAAGATATGACTCTTCAAAACCTCTCATTTCTCGTGGTCCTGACTGCGTTTCTCCCTTTACCAAGCCTACTGCTAGCCGTTCCACCATCCATTCTAGTCAGGTAGCTGATCCTTTGCCTTTCCCCATCTTTCTGGTCCACGATAGGCCTTGTGTGGGTCAAGTTATCCAAGCTCTCCTTCCTTATTATGTGAAGAAATTCCAGCTGTTCCTAAGTTTTCTTTTTGATGCCATTTTCTTAAGGAATTCTTTGTTGCTTCCTGGTTTCTTCCTTGAAATTCTCAGCATCCTTCGGTAGATCGACATTTTTGTTTCCTCCAGTTTCTTCTTCATTTGTTATGAGATTATCCAGCATTTAGCGCTATCCAAGAGGATTGATATCACATAGGAATGCAGCCATTTTATTAGTTTCTAACGAAATTTTCCCATTTCCTGATAGTTTGGTTAACTTTTGGAAGGCATTTTACGCTAACCCCAAGAGCGTAACTGTTACGTGACATCTGTCCTTCTTTATGTCAGCCAATGTTAAACGATTTCCTCAAAGATGAAAAAGAGACTCGAGGCGACAGAGATGTGGTTCTACAGAAGGATGCTAAGGATATCATGGACCGTGCGTGTGAGCAACGATGAGATCTTAGAGGGGTTGCAAACAAGGAGGAGGCTTATACTTAACATCAGAAAGTGGCAGGTGAAGTTTCTAGGACAGATAGTGAGGAAGGAGAGCCTGGAGAATCTGATACTCACGGGTCGAATAGAGGAAAGGAGAGACAAGGGAAAACAACGCGTGACATCCCTGTTGGAATTTAGCAAGTTAAAGACAGAACGTGGTCTGGGGGAGAATGCAGAGGGAAGGAACTTGTTGAGAGCTGCAATGGATAGAGGTAGGTGGAGAGTCGTGATCGCCTACGTCTTGAAAGGACATGCTACATAAAAAGAAAAGACGGGCGTCTGGATTTCAGTGTAGACATTTCCATCCTCTGTTAAGACACTACCCAGATGTTTAAATTTCTGTACACATGTATGCAGACATTTAAACTCGACAATTCATAAAATATTGTTCATTTTAATTCCTTGTAGTTTATTCTTCATTTCCGGAATGTTAGTTTCAATTGAAGATTTATAGATTCCTGGAAGCACATGTTTGATGGTTACTGGTTGCCCACTCGTCTGACCTTTAGCAAGAATCCTCAGTGCCCAACCCGTGGGACATTGTATAACAGCGAAACTTCGACAATGTTATTTCCCATAACCGTCAATATAAAATATACATGTGGATTAATTACAACATATATATATATATATATATATATATATATATATATATGTGTGTGTGTGTGTGTGTGTGTGCGGATTAATTTATTGATTTATTTTTATTGTTTATCAAACTTTTGCAGGTTATTTAAAGCAAGAAAATCTAAACTCTAAGAAGATTTTGGGGAGATAATTCTGATTTATTGATACATATCCTACGAATGAACCCATGGCTTGGTGGGGAGGGGTTGAATTCATACCTTTCGCAGGGGGATTTGCGCGTAAGTGAATATAAAGAACCCGACTGGAATTGGAACTCGGCTCTTCTATTAACAATTCCGAACCATTATCCATTACAACAACCGTACATTCAAGCTCACAGCATCTCACAGCAAGGGGTTACCCATTTAGGTACTGACCAGGCTTGACGTTACTTAACTTCGATGATCATACGAGATGTTTCAACGTGATATGGCTGTAAGCTCTATACATGTGGAGACAATAACATGCGTGTTATATGTGTAATAAAAGAAGTAATAAAAGAACAAAAATCTTGGGTTTATTCTTCAGATACTCATACACGATTCTTTGAAACTGGTTGGGGAAAAATTAAAACAACTCGTGTATGTCACAAAGATAAATAAAAGATATAAAAAAGTATTAACTCAAAGAACTGGATTTTCATTCCTTACTCTAAGAACAGAAGAGAGAGAAAAGAAATAAAGCAAATAAATTCTCTGAAGCTTGTAAGATTTTTTAAACGGATTTAATTCCTATATATGAACTATTTTTTCTTGAGTCTACGAGTACAATGGCGTAATAAAAGTCACGGAATCGGTGCCTCGTATCGTTTCGATCACCATTCGATCAGGAATCGATTCCACAAGTGGTCGGAACACCTCTGAGGAGTTTTGTGCTTTGTTGTCCACTTTTAAAAAAAATATTTGTCGGTGCTGGATCAAGCGTGCAATTTACCTCCTCATCACATCCCACTTTATGTTAAGTGAAGCTTGGTAAATATCGTGGGCACATAATTTATTGGAAGTCTTTAGAGTGCTCTTCAAATCAATTCTGACCATCTTAGACCTGATGATATGGTGTATTATGTTGCTGGAATAACCCATCATTGTTGGGGTACGTGGAGTCCATGGATTGGTGTAACTGATCAAAAAACAGTGATATATATAGAGTTCATCAGTCAATGAGACAGACTGGCGGACCTATTCCACACTACTATAGAGCCACCAACGGCTTGCATAGTGCCTTGTTAAAAATTTTGATCCATTTCCCCCATATGCTATAAATGCTTATCTTAAGTCACGCTGGGATAATAAGGTGGGCACACCATTTTTTGGAAGCCTCCAGAAACCAATTCCGAGCAACTTGGACCAGATGACATGGGGTATTATCCTGCTGGAATAACCAATCATTCTTGAAGTCAATGAATGGGTGTAAATGGCCTTGTAGAAATGCAATGCTACAGCATCCAGTCAATGATGCATTTAGGCAGAATAGTGGACCCAATCCACGCCACATGAACACACACCACACCGTGTTGACAAGTGGTGTCTATAAGCGAATTGGGTTTGCCGCACAACTGAGCACTACCATCGGCCTTAGACAGCTGTAGCAGTTACTGATATACCAAAAGTCGTTGGATGGGTGCCTAGTATCAGGTAGGAACCCTCTTTAGCTTGGTGCAGTAACTTTACATGGTATCAATTCCACAAGAGGTTGGAAGACCTCTGAAAATCTGTTCATCCATGCTGTCTTGAGAGTTGCCCAGTTCCCTAATATTTGTAGGTGTAGAATCTTGCATATGAATAGACCTCTCCACCATGTCCTATAACTGCTCAATTGGATTTGTCTCATATAAAAGTGCTGTTCACAATATTCATCAGAAATCTCCGGAATGCTCCGCAAATAATTTTTAGATAACTTGGGCTCAAAAATATGGTCTATTATTATCCTACTGGAATAACATTGTCAAGATACATAGAATCATGAATGATTGCAATTGCTTATAAGAATTTCAACATAACGGTTACTGTTCACTAACATGTCGAGGCAGAACAGCGAACCCAACCCATATCACATAAACACAATTACCATATCAGATGAATGTGGTCGTCTGGTCACATTATTCATCAGAAACCTCCAGAATGCTCCTCAAATAATGCCTGGGTAACTTGTGTCCGATTACACGATTAATTGTTCTTCTGTAATAACCATCGGCCCCAACCCATTCTACATGAACACACCCCACACTATAATTGAATCCCCACCAGTCTACACAGTGTATTGTTGATAACTGGGGTTCATGTCTAACTAGGCTTAAGGCCTCATCACACTGAAACACCGGTTCCCGTACGATCACCGAAACAACGTCGAACCTGGTCTGGATGGGTGACCGCTTGGGAATACAAGGTGCTATTTTCTTGGATGCACAGGACGTGTAGTGGATAATGGTTCGGAATTGTTAAACGGAGAGGAGAGTTCAAATTCCAATCGACTTATATTCACTTACGCGCAAATACCCTTGGGAAAGTTAATAATCTACGTCTTCTTCCCTCACCTTAAGAAAACTTGTATCACTAAAACCATTATTTCCAAAAGGAAAATTGCGTAGAAAATATTTAGATTTCGGTATTAAATAAACCATAGAAATGTTGATATGCCGCTAAACAGTAAAACGAAACAAATAAATCCAAATTTACAACAAATGTAAAAAAAAAACATTTAAAAATAGTAATTTTTTGTGCTCACCAGAAAAAAATTAGTCGATTGAACGCGTATCGAAATAGCATTTTTGCGGAATCATCGTTTTGTTCAACCATTATTTCACAATCTTTGTATCTCATTAATA
This sequence comes from Acanthosepion esculentum, assembly GCA_964036315.1. NCBI lineage: Eukaryota > Metazoa > Mollusca > Cephalopoda > Sepiida > Sepiidae > Acanthosepion > Acanthosepion esculentum. The sequence continues at coordinate 97,403,921 of OZ038475.1, forward strand.
CTTTTAACTCTCTCTAGAAAAAGAAAAAGTCAGAATTTTCACATCCTTTTCTGTATATATGCCTTTCTATTTACCTGTAGCTCCTTGATAGGATCCAAAGTGGACTCATCAATAAGTCGGGTTCAGTGACTTGCCCATCGCCGTAAGGTTGCTGCTCTGTGTCATTTTTATGGATACTTTCAAGGTAATTACTCGGACGAGCTCTGCGCTATGGTACCTAGACTGTATGAGTTTAAGGGCAATACTAGATTGGCGGCGAGATCCCATCAGTTTTCAGTTGAGTTAGCTAGATGTAGCCGTAACTTCTATGCTAACATTGTATTTCCTCGATTGTGGAACTCCCTTCCGGATCCATGCTTTCCAGCCGACATTAATCTGTAATGGTTTGAATTCAGTGCCAATCGCTATCTATTGTCTCCCTGGTTGCTAATTTCTCTTTCTCCTCATTACTCATGTGTCTGTTCCTAATTCCGCCACACCCTGTAACCCCTTGCGTGCTAATGGTTGTACTGCCTTACCTGGGGCGATACCGATTAAAAGAATAATTCACTCATAGTCAGTAATTTATTTTAAAATCTTCTTTTACAGCCCCCGGCTTATTTTCTGTGATCAATGAGACCATTTGCAGTTATTAGTTGTGCAGGCCGGCTGTAGACAATTCTAGCGAGCAGACTTTGGTCCCATCATTAAGGACCTATCGTCGTCCAGTGCAAGGCGGTTTTTCCTGGACACACGGGACTCTGTAAATCTAGTAATATCAATCTTCCCTACAATGCCTGAAAGCTGTCTCATCTCTCTGGCATCCATTATCATGCCTGTTCAAGCATCGCCGTGCTATAAAGATAGAACCGGTGTCCACACTGATGTGAGATTACAATTAATATTTTTTATACTAATTTTCACCGAGTAAAAGGTCCAAGAGCTACTCAAGGTAGTTCGTTACTGTGTGGTGTTGTAGGAACGTAAGTGAAAGCAAGAAATACAAAGTTATGTAGGAAAGATGACTGTTAACCCTAAATTTGAAAAGGTCAAAATTATAGTAATTGGGAAAGCATCGTCTTGTCTGTTACACAGAGCAGCAGTTCTTGGGAAGAAACAAAACTTACGAATGGAATACAAAGGGAATGAGGATGATTTATCCTTGTGTACGTGATATGGCGGATCCCCATTTGCAAATGTCAGAGGCGATGGGACGAGATAATGTTGCTCGTCAGAACGCTATGAGTATTTGTATGAGATTTATATATGGTAGCATTTTCAGGCCAGAGATCAGGTGTCAGTATAGGCTTACTTCCCAGGAAGCATTTCTAGCTGCAGAATAGCATCAACCACACTCCTTAATGGCTGTGTTTTATTTTACAATGATGTTCACCCTGTAAAAGTCCCAAGAGCCACTCGAGGTAGGGGCTTACAGAGTAAGAGCTAATGGGTACTGTTTATGAGAATATACGGGGAAGATAACGCTTAACCCTAGATTCAAATCTAGTGTTAACAGTTATCTTCCTCACAGGTTAACATTGTAGTCATCGCTGAAGCATTCTCTTGAAAGTCACTTCCACAAAAGGGCGGTTTGTAGAAAGAAGATGTTTGAGTGGAACTAACACCTCACCAATGGAATACAAAGGAAATTAGGAGGCATTTAAATTATAATGTGGATGTCATGGTGGGTCTAAGCCGTGAATGCTAGAACTTGTGCAATTAAGGAATGTAATTTACCTGAACTCTTTCCATGAAAGTAGCGATAAAGCAGCGAGAGGTTTGCAATGTTTCGTCTGCGAGAAAGGGCTTTTAAGGTGGCAAATTCGTCGCTATGGGTAAATAGCAGGGCAGACTGGATTCTATAGCCTTGTGTGGCAACCAGTCTAGGAGAAAGTAACTGTGAATTGAAAACAGTATGTGGCCCTGGCATAGCGCATACTATAAAGCTAAAGAAAAGATCGTTCACATTAGCTCGATGATCCCGACTACGCTCGAATGATGATGATTGGTTGAGGAAATCAGGAGAAGTCAAGTAATTAGTGAAGCTGTATAGGGACCTAAACATTTTCGCCGGCATCTTTAGATAGTTTCACTTGTCTGAGTTGAGATTAAGCCACCAAGAAACGCACAAAGTACGGCGACTCCCTGGAAGAGTCGAAAATTCAAGATATTTGCGTTGTTCTACTAATAGATATACACCATTTTTCTACTTAGCTACAGGCAAAATACTAAGAGTTTTCCGTTTTTTTTTAAACAAGCAAATAAACAAGAACATTACGCAAGTCTCCATCTTCATCGGAGGTCGATCAATATGTCCATAATTAAGACATTAAAAAAGAATGTTAAACATAAAAATGTCTTTAAATAATTGTCGGACTTTGTCCATCTCCTAATGTGTGACGTCATTTGTTTACAGTTGATAAGCCATGAGCAGTTATGAATGTACGTGAGAGATTCATGGAAGATTGAAGTTTATAAGCAGTAAATTCGATCGTGCCAACCGAACGATCCTCAGTGGCCGAATCGGTTACGGCATGTCAGGCTATATGATGGTTCCGTATAGGATACAGGTTCGAATCCTGTCGGAGGACGAATACTTTCTATGATAACTTCTCGGACATTCAGGCCGGTAATTGTTTTTTTAATACTGTTTATTATAAACAGAGCATTTACTTAAATACTTGTATCTATAAAAAGAATGTTAAACATAAAAAATGTCTTTAAATAATTGACGGACTTTGTCCATTTCATAATATATATATATATATATATATATGTATGTGTGTGTGTGTGTGTGTGTATGTGTGTGTGTGAAAATAAAGACAAAAGGAAAAGTTATTTTAGCCGATGCGTTTTGCCCTTTGAATGATTTTATTAAGGCAAATGCAAGGGTTTTATTTTGTAACAAGCATTTATAGAAAAATGACAAACTGTTGCTAGATTTTCCAAATTTTTCAATTTGAGAAACTCTCATAAATATTCACCAGGTTAGCTGAAAAGTTTAAGCAAGCTATGGCGGACGCTAGGTGACATAATTTAATGTCTAACAAACAAAAGTTATTAAAAGATTTTCTTGAAACTTTTTAATGCAAATTAATATTTAGATTATTTTAGTATGAATTTATGCTATACATACATGACGTTATGAATTTAACGGTTTTCCTATGATTTTTTCTTGTAACTTTTAACATTTTTATAGTCATGTTTGTTGACTTCGAAAAGTAGTAATACTTCCAGGAAAGGAGATATTTGAAAAAATCAGGAGCGCATCTTTATATTTTGATAAGATTCGATAGCGGCACTCACGAGAATTTCCAGTCTAAGTAAATTACTTTCTCTTAAGAATGTTAAAGAATTTTTATGGCATTAGCATATTTCGTTTGTGCTTTAATAGGAGGATCAATTTAGAATGAATTTACATAGGAAGCTAGAATTCATTATTAACCTAAATAAATTAAAGCTGTTAATTAATTTAAAGTTCCATTTTATACTAAAATTCACCTAAAAAAAAGTTCAGGTGTCACGGAATGTAGAGTGTTATTGTAAAACTGATGATCACTAATGAGATTTTTTATGAATGACAAGTGGAAGAAATTGAAGATTATGACAATAACAGAACGACTGACTCTTAAAGAAGTTCTGTTTGCAGAATTCAGGAAAGCACTCAAACGGGACAGTGTTTCACGATATGGTAGTTCTTGAAATAAATCTCAGTGGGAGTTACTTAACTTTGGAACACGTAGACAGGGCCTGGCATGTCCTAGCAGTAAATAGCGCTACTGGTGGAAATTACGAATGGACGTTATGGGCAGCTATCAAAACGGCATAGCAAAACATCACTCCAGAGATATTCCGACCATTGGAATCAATCAATGACACGCCAAATTGTTGCATTTCGACAGGCGAGTCGGATTCCTATACAAAGCTAGTAGACTATCCAACTAATTTTAATCTAGATTAGTTTATATTATAAACGCCAGCATATGCATACAGAGTTTCACTAATAGCTAAAAATGGTTCTACAATAATATTCCTCAATTTTCCGGACATTTTAGAACAGGAGTTGAAAATAATTGCTTCATTCAAAATTTCGGATAAGTGAATACCGAAATTATCGAAAAAGAAGAGAGAAAATGCTCATTTTCTGAAATAAATTTAACATCTGTTGCGAGAGTATGCTGGTCTGGTGTTTAAGTGGAAAACACGTGTCTCCTAGAATGTTAATCCTAAAACAAAAATGGCTGATTTGCATATGTATCCGGGTAATAAAATACAAAGAAATAACTAAAACCAATATATATACAAACAAACGATAATCTATTATTAAAAAGACAAAAAGTTACATCGTTGCGAGTGACAAAGTCAATGACATTGTACATATGTGAAAAAAAATGAACATGTATTTAAGGACTAATGAATTGTTCGTGTATGTAAAATGTGTTTAGAGAAAATGAAGTAAAATTAAGTAGGGTACGTACATGTGAGTGTTTGAGTGTTTGTGTGTGGGTTTCCCAATGAGAATCCTAGAGTGTCTAAGGAAAATAGGAAAAAGATCATATAATAATATTACTGTGAATTTATATGTTCAGAAAGCGTCCCCTAGTATCGGTTCTTTTAGTTAGGAAAGTAAGGAGGTTAACTATACACATTTATATCACACAATAACATTTTCAAAGGCTTTGTCCAAGGTTATGTCCCGTTTATTTTTCATGAAAAATCGCATCAATATTAAATATTTATCTGTTTTTATCAAACGTTGAACATAGTTCTCTAAATTCTTAAAACGTTTTTTATATTATATTTGAATGTGTTTAGTTCGGATAATTGTAAAAGAATATGTTCGGATGAATCATACCCCGAACTGCCGCCAGTCACAGTGAGCGGATGTCCCTTGAGGAGACACCGTGCCTTGAGACAACATTGGGCCTCAAACTCACAACTGACCTCTAGTGGAACTAAAGATGCAGGTAAAATGATCAGCACATCGTACCTCACTTCTCCTTCTATCCTCTACTGTTACAACAGCCAACTGAAGCCGAAAGTGGCGTACTGTGACAATATATGGACAGGAGCTACCTAAACTACTCTTTCCTGTGCCGATGGAATTCAAAAGCGTCTAGGCAGCCTCCTGAATTTCGAAGTTACCACCTTAAAAACACTTACACACGGGCGAAATGTTTCAAGCCTCTCGCTCTTCTCTCGCTACTTCCATGGAAAGTGCTCGGATGAACTACATTCAGCCACATCTAAACTTCACAGCTAGGATCCGCCATGCCACTTACATTGTATCAAACCATCCATGTTTCGTACGTATTCAATCGGTGAAAAGTAAGTTCACATCGAACTACTTCTCCCCACGAATCGCTGCTCTGTGGAAGAGACTCCCAAGTGGATGCTTCCTTGGTCTTAATTTGTTCAAGTCTAGGGTTAACTGTTATATTTCACGTCGTATCCGTATAAACTACCCTTTAACGTAACACTCTACCTCGAGTGGCACCCAAGCCTTGTACAAGGTTATCTTTACTGTAAAAAAAAATCAAAGTGAAGTACGGATAATCGAGGAAGTACTGTTTCTAAGAATATTTCGTTGCAAATTCTATTTGAACTCTTATATAATTGAAACGGCATATCTATTTCTCTGTATTCTGTGTAGACTTATTATTGCTATGTTCACAGCATTAAAGACGAGGCAGATTTGATCAACAATAAGAACATTACATAGCTTGTAGCCCACAGGTGATTTAACTGTATTCTGGATATAACGATATTTTGTCCTTTGATGATTCGTATAATTTAAATTGCTTCAGCTAATCCCCTGTGTCAGTGGAGATATCAATTTGTAACATTTCTCATAACTTGATTCTAGATAAATTAATGAACTTCAGAAATGAGTGAACTTTCGCGTAGAAAGCTGATCCATTTTCAAAGTTATCTTCGTCATGAATAGTTTTAATCTCCGTTTTCCTTCTCAGACAAAGAATGTTCGCCATCAAGTATGGAGGTTTTCAAACGTGGAAAATTCGATCCACTGACACTGGTGAAATACATGAAAGGACTAGAATTATATCAGTCAGTTTGATAATATTTGAAATCAGTGTTTTGATAGCTGTTTGTGGGGCTAACATAAAGGTTACCAGTAATGAAATTAGATTTGGTGAACAGAATTCAACTCCCGACCTAGTTTGAGGCGTTTATTTCGCATAAATGGTCACAGGGAAAGGTATGTTCTTCTCACCCCCTCAGCTATATATTCCACAGCAGAGTAGACCGTGCTAAATAACCTTGTGTGGTAGCCAGTCTCGGAAAAGGACGATTATGAATATAAATACTAAGATGTCATGGCAATTCCAAGGTAATAAAGAAAAGGATATTGTGGAGAGCCATGATCGCTTAGTCCCGGAAAGTAGATGGCACCCAAAGTCTATCAAGAGCTTAATGACATGAGATAGATTGTTATCTTAATATGATTTTACTCTTTCATATAAAAAGAAATAGCATTAAATTCATAGTGATTTCTAATAGTTACTCAAATGCTTTCATGCGATCATGAAATGTTGAGTAGATCGAAGTGAGTAGTGGTTTCATTTTATATATATATATATATATATATATATATATATATATATATATATATATATATATATATCATATTGTGAACCATAAATGAGTGTCAGCATTGGCTGGTGCCTTTTGTTCTACACTTATGCATGTTAGCAGGAGCTATTGTGGAGAAAATCAGGTAAGGGAATGACATATTTCATTCGTGCTTTCTTAAGAGCGATACTAGCCCAGCCTTGCTGCGGGCGACAAAGTCACACTGACACATGAAATTTGTTAAAGCTGGATTTTGATGGCATCTCAGCTTCAGAGCTTGACGAAGCGGATCACGGTGCTTCAGTCTACTGTCTCTAAAACCCTTTAATTTAATGAAACATATCTTACGACAATCCTTTCGGTTTGATGCCTGCACTTCCCAGGTCTTCAGATCAAAGGTGAGACGTTTATATATAAATATACATTTGTTCCTCATCGATAACACAACTCTATGTTTCATACACAACACAATCGTCAGGTGCTGGTTGACCATTACGGTGTGCAAAAAGCACACAATTGTGCTACCGGTGAGGACATATATATATATATATATATATATATATATATATATATATATATATATATATATATATATATATATATATATTCATTATAATAGATTACAATAAAAACACATTTTACATTGCTACAGAAAAACATTCATGCTTCGGAACTATAATCGTTCCTCTTCGGGCGATGGCAGATAATATGTAGGACATGCATAGTGACGTGTTTTTTTTTTACTTACGCAATGAAGAATGTTAGGTTGGAGATTGTAATCATTTTTATCAAGGCATGTCTGTTTGTGTCTGAGTTAGATAGCTACAATAATATTTTGATGTTGTGTATAATGAGCAGTTTCGTTTTACTATGTTTTTATGGTGCTATCAAGGTGTCGTTTATCTATATATAGGAATGGGTAGGATAGAAAATCTACATACACGTACATATACTTGCACGTATGTATAAATATATTTCTTCCTCAGGTGTCAATATTATGAGACAGAGATATAAGTATATATTAATAAATATTTTCAGAACATATTTGCACCTGAAGATTGCAATAACTGCATGAGACTCCGAGTCGTGCTCTCGATGTTGGATATTATGTATATTCACTTATATGCATATATATATATATGTGTGTGTGTGTGTGTGTGTGTGTGTGTGTGTGTGTTTGTGTGTGTGTGTGTGTGTGTGTGTGTGTGTGTGTGTGTGTGTGTGTGTGTGTGTGTTTAGAACGTTCGCTCTCAGACCATCAAACTCGGGCTGAAATCTACCATGGTTGATGTTATCGATTCGCGGAGGCGATCATAGCACTTTCCGAAGTGTCTGTGAATGTGGGTAGACGAAACTGTTCAGAAGCCATCGATGGTTGTACTAATACGAATGTCAAGACATCGTGGCCGAGGTTTTGAGACTAACGATTAACTTTAGGTTCAAATCTGGAGCGTTGGAATTTTATTCCGGTGATCATTGCGCCATCGAATAAGACACTCATTTATATCAAAGGGAATTTAAACTAACACTTTAGCTATATTATGATATAATATAGTATACAGTGCAGTAGTTTTAGTGCGATTTTCAATAAACAATGAAAAATCCAAAACATTTTGTCTCATAATTTGTGGTGGTATATTCACTTTTATCTATTTTTTTGTTTTATTAATTATGATCTAAAAATTGATCTAACAAATCTTATTCATTGAGTAGCCATTTTTTGTAATCTTTCTTTTACTTCTTTAGTAAAAATGTATATTTTGCTTATGGTGATTCATCATTTGAATTCTGGCTTAAATATATTTTCCATTCAATGTATAGAATACAACACATAACAAATTTATTTGGATTTATTCTTCATGTAGTCAAAATTTGAAATCAGATCGTAAGCAAAACATGCAAAAATTAGGTATTTATGTACATTTTCAGACGATCTTTCAATCTAAAACTTCATAAACTGGTAACAGCTATGAATCTAATTTTTATGTCAGGACTTATCATATCAAACACCAGTTTTTACACCGAGTACAATTTTGATTTTGTAAAAGAAATTAAAAATCAATCTGCTCTGTTGCTTATATCTGGGATCCTAACTGGTGCAAGCACCCTGAGTTAGGGTGGACCTGTGAACAACAGAAATTAAGAGGTGGTTTCAGTCTCCAGATCAAAGATCTTGCTTTCGGATGTAGTTTATCGTCATATCAAAGACGAAACAAAAACTTCAAAGCCAGTTAACATTTGCCTAGAAGAAAAATAGATATGTCATCTTTCTAGGACTACATAAACTTCTAAAAAAAAGATCAGAACTTTTTTCCAAATGCAGACCTAAAAGAAATTACGAAAGGTTTACTTACAACCACATCATAAGTCAAAATGACATCTCATCAACTAAATATACTTTATTTCAAATAACAAAATTTGTTACAGGCGATAAAATAACAATAAATAAATATCAAACAAAATAATTAAAACAAGTTCAGGATTATAAATGGGCTAAAATGTTACCCTTATAATAAATACCTGGGAAGGACCGGTTTAAGTTCTTTACATACAATTAACACAGTTACCTATGCCTGGTACTTAGTGCTTGTCCATGAATAGACAGGCGGTCAGGCGAAGACAATTTCATGCTTTCAAGGGAATATGTTTTTCATATCTACACACAGTTTGGTATCCAAACGTAAACAAAGATATTTATTAGAATGGATGCTTATTAATCCTACAGCTATTTTATCACTTCAAGCGTTATTTTTACTGCATGCCCTGAGGGGCGCAGTTACCTATATAGCAAGACTGCGGTATTAGTAGTAACATATCACCTGAAGATCGATTGAAGCGGAAAAATCAAATGCACTATGCAGTGTTGATTTCTATGACGACATTGTCCAAGTCCTTACCTATATCGACGCAATATGAATAAAACGCTCTTAGTTTCATATTGATCACTCTGTCTCCATAAATATACAAAAGATTACACAATATATATCGTCAGTTTCTATGTTTCTGCTTTTCTTACAGTGGTTTTCACCCTGTTCAAGACTCAAGAGCCACTCAAGGTAGAGATGTATAGAGGAACAGTATATGGAGATATGTGGGAAGATAACGATGAACTCTAGACTTGAACAGGTTAAATTTGTAGTGATCGAGGAAGCATCTTCTTGGGAATCGGTTCCACAAAGCAGCGGTTCATGGGAAGGAGGTGCTCGAGTGGAACTTACATCTCACCAATTGAATGCGAACAATGTGCGTGACATGGCTAGTCTTAGCAGTGAAGGTTATAACGGGTTTAACTGAGGAATGTTGTTCTTCTAAACACTTTCCATGGTGATAGCGACAGAGCAACGAGAGGCTTGCGACGTTTCGTCTGTGGGAAAGGGCTTGTAGGGTGGAAAATAATTAATCTCCCACAAGGTCACGGTCACGGAGACTGTTTTGAACTTTATCAAGACTGGAAAGTGAAGACAAAGCACCTCCTGGTCATATACAGCAGCTGTATCTCATTTTCGACCTGATCTAGCTCTTTGAAAGGTAGAGAATAGCGGGAGGAGTCAAATAGAGTAATTTCTCGAAAATAATACGCATTTTTTTACTGTAAATTACAGGTGATAGTAGGGGTGCGTATTATGAATAGGTTTAAACAAAAATATTTTTTTCGTTATTGATTTATAATAATAAATACGGATTTTTGTTCTAAAATAAGAAATATATTATCCCAATTTTCATTTTAAATCCGACAATAATAATTGTAACATTTTTGTCATAAATTTATGTTCATCAGTAACCGCATTTGGCGAAAAAATATAAAATCTACAAAAAGGCCAATTTCGAAGAAAATAGAATATGAAGTTAACAATTTATTGAAATCTTCATGATCATTATAACCACTTTCAATTAAAGAATCAATATCTAAATTGTCATTAAACAAATTATCATTCACAATATTAACTTCATCATGATCTTCAAAATTATCTTAGGCTTCTTCATTCTCTTGTCAAAGGATGTCATCTTCAGAGCCATCCATGGCTGTTGTGAGACAACACATTTTGTCATATTTATCGGGAAAAACCGCATGGTAATTTTCAATATTATTTTAGCCGCTATGTTTCGATTTTATTCTTAATGTCTAGGGCGACAAAATGTCTTCGTAATTATTATTTTTCTTTGACAAAATTTATAGATGCGTATTATTCATAGAGATAGATATATTTCTTAATTTTTGGATCATTTGTTAGGGTGCGTATTATTTATGGGTGCGTATTATTTTCGAGAAATTACGGTACAAACTAGGGCGGTACAGAGAACCGAACATTTTTCGCCATCTATACAGACAATTTCGTGCCTATCTTGAGGAACGAATATTTATGTCTTTGTGAATATGTTTCCTCAGATTTAGTGATATGCCTTCCTAATGAACTAAGCAATTGATGAAATTAGATTATGTGAATATAAAATGTTTTCTGCAATTAAGTCAAGGACTATTTACGACCGTTGTGTATCATATACAGCATATGTTTTGCAGGCTCTATGATGACAGAAAGCTGGCTGAGTCGTTCTTAATTGGGTTATTTATGGTTTGGTCAGAAGATCATTCTTGTGGCGAAGGAAGTTAATTTACCACTGACACAGAAGTCTGTCTGCCTTAATAAGAAGAAATTAATTGCTAATGAGACAATCTCTGTGAGAGTTCATTAATAGCATTGAGTAGTCAAGATTGAAAGGCAAGAGCCCTTCGCAAACTGGTAAGATGTTATGCCCAATGATCTGATTAATAGTCGAGAAGATATTTTGTCCAAGAATCTCCAATACACACACACACACACACACATATATATATATATATATATATATATATATATATATATATATATATATATGCGTGTATGTGTGAATGCGATATATTTGAACGTTTAGAACGCAGTTGACGCAATGCTTAATTGACAAGCGATTATTAAACTAAAATAAATATAAAATAAAATTGTCATTATACAATTTCAAGTGTGTGTTTGTATATATATATATATATATATATAGATAGATAGATAGATAGAGAGAGAGAGAGAGAGAGAGATAGATAGATATAGATATATAGATATAGATATGTATATATATACAAACAGTTTGCAAAATATTTATTCCGATGTTACGCCTATAAACTGGCAAATAATATCAAAGTATAAATTTTCCACATACATATATATCTATATAAATATTTTTTTTCAGATTTTCAGATAGAGTGTATCTGTAACGGAACAAAATGAACAAAAAATATTTTTTCCTGTTGTCTTTTTATCCCCCCCCCACACGCACAAGTATATATATATATATATATATATATATATATATATATATATATATATATATATATATATATATATATATATATATATATTCTGTAAGATGAAAAATTATATTTATTAATATATAGTTTATAGCTCCGTTATATCACACCGATTACTATTTTATTAACACCAGCATTCAATGTGCGATATTACATATTCATATATATATATATATATATATATATATATATATATATATATATATATATATATATATATATATATATATATATATATATATATATATATGTATATATATGTATATATATATATATACACATATATATTTCTATATACTAATGTATATGTATGCATATACTAAATCGACGGTGACCAGTGGGTATTTGTCCCTTGACGTGAAGAGGTTAAGTATATTATTATATTGTTTAAAGTTTGTATATTTATTGGGGAAGGGCCCTCCACATCGGATATATGTTTGTAGATATAAACAGAATCAACACTGCATGGTTCACTATCAATTGCTTGCATCCAGCCATCATCAGAACACGTAATGATCACTTTAAAACCTGAAACTAATCAGTGGACACTGAGCTCAAGTGCGACAGTTTATTTCTTGCTTAAAGGCAATCTGCAGGTCGTTTTTATATTTCCATACACTCTATCCCTGATATTGAACACACTTTTATCCATAAATATAGAATACGTTAAAATTATATTTTTACAATATATACAGGGTGTATCAAAAACACTTTTATAAACTACTCACGCAAAAGCAAGGACAACTGCCCATATAAAGATATGAAGGGAATCCTTTACTTATTAAATTTAAAGTTTATAGTAGACCCTGTTAAATGTACAATTCAATATACACTTCAAAAATATATTTACAAACTTTGGGAGCGAATTCCTGACAGTAAAACAAAGTAAAATATTCACATAAACATATGTCCAAAAGGCCATCGTTTTACCGCAACCCATAAACAATGTTCAAAATGTCCTCCGCTTGCTTCTCGACACGCATATGAACCATTCGGATCATTGGCTGACGGACCCTTTGAAATACTCCCAATCGGTGTTGAATGGCTTCGCAGGCCGCCATGGCACGTCGATGAAGCATCTCTGCATTATTAATATCTACTGCATAAACCACCTTTCTCAGGTAGTGCACAGATAAAAATGCAAAGGATTGAAGTGGGGGGGAGTGCAGGCTGTGGAATTGGTCCTCCCCTACCTACCCATCATTCATGGTCGATGTCAGTCAGTGCATCGCGAACAATTTGACTAAAATGTGCTGGAGCTCTATCATGCATGGACCACGTGCGTCTTCCCATTAGCAAGAGTATATACTCTGGAATTGTGTTCGAAATAATATCCCTGTTTACAGCTCCTGTAAGACGTGCTGGGAGAATAGACGGACCTACCAGACAGTCACCTACAATTTCAGCCACACTTTAATCGTAAACTGATTCTGGTGTCAAGCCTGTGTTATATTATGGGGGATTCCGATCGGCCTACAAATGTTGGTTGTGTAAATTTGTTATTCCATCTCTTCCAAATGTTGCCTCGTCCGTAAAGTAGACTGAAGAGACAAACAACGGATCTACAGTTTGTGTAATAAACCATCGTCAAAAGTTCTGCCGTGATGAGTGATCAGAGCGAAAGTCACTGCACACGTTGCAAATGATACGTCGTCCATGAAACAATCTCCTTCAGTAACACTCTTCAGTGACGGCCGCTTGGTCCTTGCATTCGGTAAGCAATAGCGTAAAAAATTAACGAGACACTATGTTGTGTGTATCGAAATTGGGAGTGCTATCCCTTGGATCTTCCCTAGAGCGATATTCAAGGGAGATTACTACATAGATACATATATAGATGTGAGAATCAATATCACGGTAGTTTAGTTTGCCAAAATAGTTTGGTAACCACTATTCCAGTGTTCGAACCATGTAATATTTGCAGCAATAACATATGTATTTTATATCTTGCCTCTCGTTTTTGTGTATGCCTGTCAGCTGAGACGTCTATCCAGATCCTGCTCAGGCACTTTTTCATCATGAAAAGAGCCAGGCTACGGCTTATTCTGCAATATGTTGAGCGAACCTTAGTTACGGTCTCTTTGTGAGTTTTAAAACGCCAGTATGCTCAAACCCCCGGTGACAATGACTTGTGATTCGTGTTAGCACAAACATTGACGAAACTGGGCTAGGGTCACGCCGTGGTATGCTTTTCCTGCACTTTACAAAGGTACTGCATGCTTAAATCGCCTCCACTTATTCCTGTCAAATTGACTATTGTACGATTCAAATTCGGGTTTCCTGCTTAGAAAGCCAACCTGAGTTAGAAACAGACATAAAGCGAATGTTTTAACCACGTTTATTAGCATAAAGTGAATGGTTGGATCGAACACAGTAAATTGGGTTCTGAGGTCACTCATTAGATTTTCGTCTAAGGCTGACATCTTTGTTCTGGACTCTTTCTACTTCCTTGTCAACTATGATCCTCAAATATTTAAATAGAATTTCAATCGTCATCTTTTGTCTCCTTGTATCGTGTTCATTTTTTGTCGTCTCCCTTTCGCTTTTTGTAACTCTTTGCATCCTAGTGACCTTATTGCCTTGCTTAGGATGAAATGAGTAAAAAACGATTATAAAGTTTTGTGGTTTAAAACCTATGTAAAGTTTACCAAGTTATACGGAATTTGCTGACATTGATTAAAATACAATTAATTTATCTTGAATTATATATATTTCTGTTATGGCCAACACTAGTTCTTATACGCTTACTGAAGTTAAGCAACGTTGTGCCTAAATGGGTTAGCGCTTGGGAATACCAGGATGTATGAGTGGTGCAATAGATGACGAATGAGGAATCGAAAAGCCAGTAGGATTATTTACATTGACTTACGCGCAAATGCCCTTGGATGGTCATTAATCAAAAAGAGACATGATCGCCCAAGCGTTTCACATCCGTCCATGCCAAATTGCATTGAACCAGCGTAGTAGGGTAATGGTATATTTCTTCTAATGAACACAACCTGGGGAAGACCCCCGCCCAACAATGAACTTCCACAGGCTGAGAGGATGAAATTATAATCATTTCCGTATAACTTGGTGAAATGTACTTAAGATTTAAATTACAAAACTTTACAGTTATATTGTTGTTGATTAGTCCAGGTCGAAGACTTCAATCTTAGACCGTCAACCGTTTCCCTCCACAACTGCAATTCTTAATAACCTGAGCTTTTGACTCTTTCTGTAAAATCGGCGAACCTCAGAAAAGCATTTAGCATAAAACAGAAGATTCCTGCAGAGCGAATAGCAATCACCGTGTTTCTGGTATGCGAAAGAGTTAAAGAAGAAGGTAAAAAAGCGACATGTCCGAAAAGTGTTTTTATGGTTGAGTTACGTTTTTCCGATATGGAATAATAATTGCGCTCGACATGGAAAACGACGTAGCAACAGAGATGAAATGAAAGGAAAATAAAGATTACAAGAAAGAGGAAGAGATGCGGAGAAAGAAGAGAAAGTAAGAACAGAAATGGGGACACGAGAAATGGCAAAGCGTAAGAAATAAAAACAGAGGACGCGAACTAGCTTCAAGTGTTTATCATGGGAACGGAATATTAATGATGATGAATGGCTTGTCGGCAACATTTTAACGTCAAGTTGGTAGAAGTAATGCCGCTCAACCCGTCACTCTCATTCGATGAATTTCGTTTTGAAGAGACATCGAAAATTTCACCATTAAAAAAGATGAGGCAAAAGATGTCGTGGGCTCTTTTCTTTTCTTTTATAAATTATAAAGAGAATAAATTATATAGAGAATGTTTCCATTCGTGAATAGAGAAAATGTATCATTAACTTATTAGCTCGGATTATAGTGCACAGTAAAATGCGACCTGCTTATACCAACTGAAATCGGAAACACAACTGCACCTTATTTAAAATAACCGACAAACTTTATATTCAAATTATTTTAAACAAATCTTTGAAGAAAACAGTCACAAATAAGTCTTTTTGTTGTTGTCTACTAAACGGTTTGGTTTGGTTTGTTTTACGGCATATCAACCTCAATGGGTTATTTAATGCCAACAAGATTTTTATTGCTGGTATTTTTTTCTAAAAATGTATTACTGGTATTTTTTTTTTAAAAAAGTATTGCTGGTAAAATCTTTTCCAAAAATGTATTGCTAGTAATTATATATTGCTGGTAATAATTTTTCTTCAAAATTTTATTGCTGGTAATAATTTTTTACAAAGTATTTCTGGTATTAAAACCTTTTTTTACACTTTCATAGTGTTTTCACTCCAGTTTGGGAGTTAATAATTTACCCATAGCTGGGAGCCTAACAGTGCTACCACCCCGGGTCAGGGTGGAACTGGGAACACCAGCAATTAAGAGGTTGTTTTACGCTCCTCATAACCTCCTGATCAGAGGCCTTGCTGTTGGACGTAGTTTATCGTCTTACCCAGGACGCGGATGTAGTTTATAGTCATACCCAGGACTCTACTAAACGGAAAACATTTGCTAGAAACAAAGAAATGTGTACTGGGTTGCTATGGGGTACCTATCCCCTGACATAAAAATGAATTCTAGACCATCTCCTCACGGATGGGAACAAAATAGAGGTAGCAAAAATGCTATTCCACAGAAGGACATCGACAATTCCATGAACGGAGCGAGTAAGCAACGAGGAAGTCTTAAAGAAAAATGCCAACAGAACGAACACTTATACTTATAATCAGGAAAGGACAGTTGCAATTCCATGGACATTTAATGAGGAAGGAAGGTTTGAAAATCTTAACCCTCACACGGCGTATTGAGGGGAAGGCCGCGAGCCACTTACCACACGAGCTTGTGTGAATAGATTGCTGAACATGTGCGGATGCCTTAGTAAAAGGAGAAAAATAGTAAAAAGAACCACACGAGAAATAATGTTGTAGATAGCCACGGTCGCCTGTATCCTGAAGAAAACTAACCAGGAAAGGAGTAATCTATGCAACAACAAAAGTCTCGAGAGACACCCAAGGTAAAGTTATGTTAAAGTATTTATAATGAACGAAGTGCGTGAGGTGAATGAAAGAAGAGGTGGTAGGAAATTAAGGTTTATGAGAATAATAACCCTTGACTCTTGACTTGAAAGTGTTAAAATAATAGTTTTCAGAGAAACATCCACGAAAGAGTCAGTTCTATAAAGAGTTATTCTTCTTCTAGACAAGTTTCCAATTTTAATAACACCTAAACATTATCTGTCTATATCTCTGAGATGAGGTATTATGATTATTTACACTAGTCGAGCTATTATCCTTATCTTCATTGCCATATATACAACGTTTCGGCCGTTGTATGTTCCAGCCTTATTCAGGTAATTGGAATTTCGAACCGAACCATTTATTTCGTCAACCGGGGTAGATTGTTCTAGTTCCACGTGTCATGCCTCTTCCGGATGCCTCAGTTATTTCCCTTTAACTCAACTCTCCAAGATTTTGATTCATCACTGCTGTAACCTGGTAACGAACTCACAACTCTTTGGGTCTAGTCACTGGATTTAACCAATGTCTTTATCCACTCGGCCATGTGTTCTCATTATGTCATCAAATTATTATCAATTATTATTTGGGTTTCATTTCTTGTTGATTACGGTCACATCACATTGAAACACTGGTTCCCGTACAATTACGGAAGTTAAGCAACGCTGAGCCTGGTCAGTACCTAGTTAAGTGACCACTTGAAAATACCACGTACTGTAAGCTTAGATGTGTGGGTGGTGTAATAGATAATGGCTCTGAATTTTTAATCGGAGTGCCGAGTTCCTATTCCGGTTGGATTTGTTATATTCACTTACGAATACACCTCTTTTCTCCCCCCAGGTAGGGGTTAATTAGTAAGACTTGTGTCGCTAAAACAATTAAACAAGACCATAGTCGGGATCATAGGGTCAATGCAAATGATCTTTTTCTTAGCTACACTGTATGTGCGTAGCCAGAGCTACATACAGTTTTGAGTTTTCCTTCTCCAAGGCTGGATACCGCCCAAGGCTATAGAACCCAGTCTGTCCTACTATTTACACATCTCCAAAAATAATCCTTACAATCTAAAAATATTTTCTGGCTTTAAATAACCTTCAAAAAGTTAGTAAGATGTACAAAAGGAATCAATCAAGAATTTATTCACCTATTACTTTCCTAGTTTCTGGTAGAAAACATTTTTTCTTAAATTATAAGAGTGTAGATTTAAAAGTCATTTAACATATGTTAATCAGAGATTAGTCGACGTGCATATAAACCTTAGTTGAAATTTTACATGTAGTCGGAGTTAGGCTTATTACAGAGTTGATTTCCTTTATTTAGTTACTTGCAAATAATTATAATATAAATTGCCTAAAAGAAAGTGGACTGTTATCGACTTTAACAGTTGCCTTTGGCTGCCATTAAGTGAGTTTCGGAAACATCATTTCCAGTGCATTTTCATATTGAATATTAAATAGAGTATCGTAAATATAGGCGTTTCATTTTTTTTTCATATTTTATTATCTGAATAGCACAATTTAACACGTTTAATTTGTTAAAAATTTCAGATTGAAGAAAAACCGAGCAGGCATTCTGTTGCATTTTAAACAAGGACCAATCTATCCTGAACTTCAGAAGAAATAAAGAAGGTAAAAATTTAAAACATTTTATGAGTTAACGTATGAAGATGTGTAGGTTTATGGCTGGTATTGAGCGTAAAAGCTGTTATTCCCGTGGTAGCCTGAATTTCATCTAAATAAATAAATATTTAGAGTATATATACGGCACGACTCTTCGACAGAATTGAGTCACTCTCAGTCACTGTGTGTTTATCCGAATCTAAAAATAAACACGCTAAAATTCACCTCCATCCCGCACCGTACGCTGATGGCTTAACGGGTAGAGATTCCGACTGACGAAAAATCAGTCGGGTTTCGATCGTAGCTGGAGGCAACCGGACGTCTAGCCACACTGATGAGCTGTGAAACAGCGAAACAGTCTGTCTGTGGATGACAAAAATATATATATATATATATATATTTATGTGTATATATATATGTATTGCAAGAACAAGAATATATAAAGAAGAATATATATATATATATATATATATATATATATATATATATATATATATATATATATATATATATATATATGACAAGAACAATATTGAGAAAATTGTAAGAAAAATAGAAAAAGTTTATTTGTGATATGTTTCAGCCATTACGACTTCATCGGACTGGGTTTGTTGAATGCACATGAGCTGGAACGAGAGAAGCTGGCAGTTTCAATTCTTTTTTTAATAATTTTTAGAAATAATTTTTGCAATCCAGCCAAATTCATCTACATTATTTTCTTTTCATCACTTTGTTATTAAATATCCCACGTTGTGATAACAGAAAATCTGCCAAGAATGGTAAAACGCTGTAAGAACCTGGAAGTAAATTTACTGTGGCAGAATTAGTGATTAAAGCAGACATTTTCATCTTAGTGATTTGTTTTCTCTTTCAAATTCACTTTTCTCCCCGACGAGCTCAACCGAAATAATTTTTTACGAGCATGTATATATATTGTTATCCAAAGACAGACTGTTTCGCAGCTCATCAGTGTGGCTTGAGATTCGATTGACTCAAGCCGGGATCGAATTCGTTATCCCTCCGATTCCTGCTCTGCCATCAAGTTAGTTTTCGCCGCATTATTGCTTTTTTGCGTGTACCATATGCTCTAAGCCCTCTTCGTTTTTCTTTCTTCCAGAAATATACATCTCTTTTTTATTGTAAGAAAAATATTGATTTTTTAAAAAATTACCGTGAATGGTCTGCAATTTCATCTCGACTTCAATCATTTCCCATTGCCAAGACGTGGTTACCCTGTCTCTTTTCTCTAAATAATTTCTTGCCATCCCACTATACTCTCTTACTCCCCAGTTCCACTTTTCTTACAAATCTCACAGGATATCAGATGACGATTTAGTCAACAAATAGAAGGTGCGATTGATAACGTGTAGTAAATTAGGCAAAAATGGAAATAATATTGGCATCTCATTTTAACAAATATATTTACCAAAATTACACGAAAATATCTTGAAATAATAAAAGTAAATTTATTCAATAAAATCGCCATTGACTTAAACCACGGCCTCCAGACGATTCATGAATCTTCTGCATTTCTTTTGGTCGTTCTCCTTCTTTAAGTCAAAGAATGCCTCTATAATCCTTGGCTTCGGTTCATCTTTGGTGTTACAAGGGGTTTTGTTAGTCGCTTGCTCAAATGCCCCCCCACACATAATAATCAATACGGTTTCATTCTGGTGAGTTACGGGGCCAGATGTAAGGGGTCCTCTAGATCCATGGCAGCACTACCTCCTCAAGGCATTTGAGGTAGGCCTCTGTGTTGAGTCTGAGGCTCTCACCAACAAATTTGGATGTTCTTTTCTTATCAGAACGATTAGTTAGTTTTCCGAGCAGTCGTACCTTCGTAATCCCACCGGACAAATCTTTCTGAATTCGCTGCGCTGTCCTCAAACACTTGGCACCAAACACTGTACTGTTCGTAAAAATTTGCTGATTTAAATCCATGATATTTTTACCCATACACGTTTTCTTAATATCACTGCTGCTCTTTAAAATCAAGAATTGCTAAAATAATAACGTATCTCGTCGATTCGAATTATGAGGTCTCAGCAGTATTTTTAGTTCTTTTTTTTTTGTTTACGCCTTAAATGGCACTACAATCCAGTGGCTGATTTATACATTAAGCCGCATTAATGCAGATGACTGGATTTTGAATGGAGCAGACTGGAAGGTTTGACCGAATTTTGGTGTTAGATGTTAGATCATGAAGATGGACGAAAAGAGATTTTATAAAAGTGATTGTTATACGTTCATATAAAAGACAATATATACAACTACTTCATATAAAATGTGTATATATATATATATATATATATATATATATATATATATATATATATATGTATATATAAATATTTATACATATATATATATATATATATAAAAGTTAACATAGAAGTCAACACTTAGAGTCGACAGTCTGTTTTATGCTAGATGCAATCGCCAGGCGACTAATAATAAAATATCAGGTGGGCTGACGATTGCATCTAGCAGGAAACAGACTGTTGCCTCTAAGTGTTGACTTCTATGTTCACTTTTATATTTACACACGCTCTATCCCTGATATTGAGCACTTTATCCCATAAATATAGCACACTTTATAGCACACTTTAAGACTATATTTCTTCATATATATATATATATATATATATATTGACCTCCTGTTTTTTTAAACTTAAAAGCTCTACATATTGTTTTTATTTTTACTTATTTTTTTCGAAAGTGCCTTGAGCACTTTTTAAGGCAACTGTTTCCCGGTCTCATTCAACTCTGACCATCAATTATATATATATATATATATATATATATATATATATATATATATATATATATATATATATATATATATAACATGAAATGAAGTGGTTATAATGGTTCCAACGAGAGAAAAGTGTGTATATTAAAAAGAAGAGAGGTACCGCAAATTTTTGGTTGTAATGTGGGTTTTTTAAAAAAATATTATTCTTTATTTTTCATAGTTTTAGATAGTTTTACAACACGTGTTTCTGGTCTAACGACCGTCTTCAGGTAAAGGGTGGAGATTTCCACATATTTTGGAATATGTGGAAATCTCCACCCTTTACCTGAAGAATTGTCTGAAAAAATCTCAAATCTCGAGTTGACATCTGCTCTTCTGTCCATTCTCGCCAACTTGTTTCACCTTTTTTGGATAGACTTGTGACTGGCGACGAAAAATGGATCTTTTATCGAAATGTTAAGCGTCGTAGACAGTGGCTTGGTAAAGGGGAAGGACCCCAGCCACAGCCGAGAAGGGAGCTTCATGGGCAAAAGGTTCTTCTTTCAATCTGGTGGGATTGCCAAGGAATAATCCACTTTGAATTTTTACCACCTAATGCAACAAGTAATGCTCAAATATACTATCAGCAGTTACAGCGTTTGAACCAAGCTTTGAGTAAAAAAGACCTGCTTTAGTGAATCGAAAACGGGTGATGTTTCATCAGGACAATGCGCGACCACACACTGCAAGAATCACGTCACAAAAGATCGAAGAACTTGGATGGGAGAAAATTCCTCATCCACCTTATTCTCCCGACCTTGCTCCTTCAGACTACCATTTGTTTCATAGCTTACAGAACCATTTGGAAGAAACAGCTTTTGTAACACAGGAAGAGGTTAAAACTGACATTTGTGATTTCTTCGAATCAAAGCCAAAAGAATTTTACAGTAATGGAATTAGTAAGCTTGTTAATAGATGGAAAGAATCATAATTAATCAGGGAAAATACATTGTTGATTGAATCTGTAATTAAATGTAACATTTGGTCACTTGTTTTCTTTATTCAAAATTCGGACAGAACTTATGGGATGACTTGATATATATATATATATATATATATATATATATATATATATATATATATATATATATATATATGTCAGACAAGACAAAACAAAAACATTTCCATATCGACACGTTTCTTTCTTTGAAGAACTTTTTTCAGATATAGAAATTTTTTCTATTTGTCTTTTCTATTTATATTGTCTTCACAGACATATTTTATTTATGTCGGGATTTGTACACCCATATATAAACTTGATGAACATTATGAAATTCGTATAATAAATCCTACATTTGCCGTGGAAAATCCATCAGAGGTCGCAAGGCGTCGTTTGAGCATAGTTTTTCCTCTTATATTTTTATTCATTTTGTCCCTTTACAGATACACTCTAACTGTAAATTAATATATATATATATATATATATATATATATATATATATATATATATATATATATTTATATATATATATATTGAAATTCCAAAATTTAGAGATATTTTCATAAGAGGTTCGGGTAATGTATTTGATATCAGCGCGAAACTCAAATACATTTCACTGAAAATCCTCTTGCTATGATGACATCTAAATTCTTGCATTTTGGATCAAATCATATATATATATATATATATATATATATATATATATATATATATATATATATATATATAAATATATATATATATATATATATATATATATATATATATATATATATATATAATTTCTGTATTTAGGCAGAAATCCTTCTTTCGAGCACATTTCATTGAATACGACAGAGAAGGGGTTTTGATTTAGTTTTTTATACAATTTCTTATGCGATATATGAATTTTTCTTTGTTTTCAGATTATAAATATATATATATATATATATATATATATATATATATATATATATGTGCGTGTGTGTGTGTGTGTATATCATTTTCAGATAAAGCATGTGTTCCTCGATTCACCCCTAGCTAGTGATTAAACAGCAGGGTAAATTGGGCTCTCTAGCCTTGTCGGACAATCAGTCTAATATATAGAACATTCCAAACCGGTGGTAATTACAATGGGAAACGATTCCACTTTCTCAATATATCATGGAAATTCACAGATAATAAAGAAAATGAATATTTGCAGAGTCTTAATATAGAAATAAATGCAGAGAATTTAAAACACACAAGACGTATTAACGACATGAAAAACAAGGGGAAAGTTCATTTAAACTACTTGGAGCTTTTGTGCAAATAGACGACAGACCATGTACAAAGGGACTAAGTAAAGAGTCAAAAGCAACAAATGATGTGAAGCTGTGCAGAGTCATGATCGTCTACATCTTAAAAGAACATGACACAGAATGAATTTAAAAAAAAACAAGACAAATAAAAGTAACTCTTTCATGCACAGAATTATGGATATTTATCGAACTTGATTTGTTGAGCACCGTATGAGAATGGGAGTTCGCACGGTAGAAAAAGTTTAGTCTGCTTTCACAAGTTTTAAAGTTGTGCGAGTTTGTTGAACTTTCTTACTACACTCCATCAACAGAGAATAGGATAATTTAGTTCAGAACTGATGTCTGAAACGGATCTCAATCTAATGCGATCTTAGCGTTCAATCACAACTTGATCTTCAATCTATTGTAGCCGTACATACGGAAACACGACCTTTCTATTTGTAGTGAACGCTCCAGACACTATTTCCTAGGATATAAGAAAATAGCTCACAAGACATACTCGCACACAGAATTTTACAGATAAGCTAACAGAAACATGAAAACAAACAATGACAGGAAATACGGCTGCAGAACTTAGTCTTTTGAAGCCTCGCGCCGATTGTGTAGATGACACGAAGGAGGTTTCTTTCCTTTTCCATACATTCTGTTATAGAAAAATCAACCGCTGACAAAAAAAATCTTCTTGAAGCGGGCCTCATTATTCTTGCTAAATCGACTACACAGTCGGATTTCCAGGCTTCTCAAAGTTAAAAATAATTTGAACCAAACAGCAAAAACATCAAATCGAAAGAAATATGGCTTCCAGTTGACTCCACATCTATAAATAAATAGAAATTTTAAATATCCTTTTATAATTGGCTATTTTCGCTATGATTTTAGACGACCCATTAATCGTAATTTAAATCTGAAGATGGTTTTGTGATATAGACTTCTCTGTGTACACGAGAGAAACTTGCTCACAATGCATGCATGTTCAACCGTAACTCTATATTACTAGTTTCTCCTCCCTCGTCCCTCGTCTTTGGAACTCTCTTCCAGCTTGTTGCTTTCCTTTCTACAACAATCTAGAAAAATCTTCATCTTCTGTCTTTTTGAATCCTGTCCTTTTTAGTGTCTTTTCTTTTCAGTAATGTTTTCGCATTACACTTACTATTTTATCTTCCCTTGCGCCTTAGGGACTTTATCACCTTGCTTGAAGTGAAATAATTTTGTAATTCTATATATTTTTTTACGTATTACTATTAATTTCCCACCGGTGTAATGGAGCCCATCTTGGTTATGACGATAAACTACATCTGCATCCTGGGTATGACGATAAACTACATACAACAGCAAGGCCTCTGATCAGGAGGTTTTCAGGACCGTGGAACCACCTCTTAATTTCTGGTGTTCTCAGGTCCACCTTGACCCGGGGTCGTAGCACCTGCTAGGGTCCCAGGCTATGGGTAAATAGTTAACCCCCAATATGGGGTGAAAACACTATGAAAGTGTAAAAATAGGTTTTAATACCAGAAATATTTTTTTTAATTATTACCAGCAATATATTTAAAAAAAAAAAGATATTACCAGCAAAAATCTACGAAGTGAGACTATTCATATAAAATCCTATTTGATTTGCATAAATAAAACTAGGAAATCAGAGATGTAGTGAATAGATATTGCCGGAAATTCTTTATCGAGAGAAAGAAGAATATCAGCATATAGGCCCTCGTTTCAAAAGTGATAATGAAACATTATCTACAAAGTGATTTAGTTTAAAAAATACTTTCTATTCATATATATATACATATATATATATATATATATATAATTATTTATTTGAATATTACAACATAAATATGTTATAAAATCACGACAAAAGTAGCCATTTTGTTTCAACACTTCTTGTGTCTTGTCAAGTGATAATATAGAATATAGAATAAATGGTTTTAAAAGTTTCAAATTAATCAACGATCCTTAGCTAAGAGTAAACGCTGTTACGTAAGCTAGAGTGGCCAATCAAAAAACAAGTATAGGATGATTCGAAAAATTTGACAACTAAGCAAGTTTATCTAGATATTAAAAGATTTATAAAATTTGAAATTAAAATTAAAAGTAAAAAATTAAAAAATTAAAATTACCTATTTAGAAATCTAAATCAGATCTCTATTAATTTTTAAATTGTAGAATTACCAAGGAGAAAAAATATAAAAATAAAAATAAAAGATATATATGCTATTTAATTTATATTTTCATTGAAATTAAGTTGAAAGTTGTATTCAGAATCCCAGACATAGATGTATACATTTTTCGTTTCATTTCAACATGTTAGTCGCCTCTCACGTGAAATCATTCGAACAACGGCATGTTAAACGCTCGGACGTATTTAGATATATACGCACACATACAAAAAAGCAAACCACACATAGGCAAATGCACTATACTTACACATACACATCGATACACACAGGCACATACATCTACATTCAATATGATCTAGACGGTCAAATGTCGAAGCTATTCGTGGCTTAATATGTTATTAAACGAATTTAAACTTGAAAAATTTAAACAAATAACTATATATAAATATATATATATATATATATATATATATATACATATATACATATATATATATATATATACACACACATACACATATATATACATATATACATTTTTGAAAACATATAGTTTTCGACACATTTACAGACAAAAGTAAATAACCACCTCCACATACAATTGAACACTCGCACATCCGCATATAAATTAATACATGCACCCGCATAGACACATATAAGGATAATAGGTACGCATATACAGACCTACGTACATAAACATACACATAGATAAGCACATATAAATATATTGACCCATACGTCGGCACAGAAAAGTAAATAAGGCAAGTGAAGAAATACATATAAAGATGCAACTATATACAAGCACACACATACATACATACACATCTAGATGTACATACATAAGCACGCATGCATATATGCATATACACTAAATATATATATAGACATTTACAAATACAAGTGTATACATGAAAAATTAAACAAACGCAAATTAAAACGACATGAGTATAAAAATGCATATACACATCCGCTAGTACATATATATACACACATACATACGCCACTCCACATAGATATATACACATATATATCTACAGACATACATATACATACATACATACACACATACAAACATACATATTCACAAATATATATACGCATATATACATATACACATATATATATATATATATATATATATATATATATATATATATATACATATATATATAAACACACATACACATATACGCACACACACATACATATACAAACACATATACATATATACATAAACATATAGACACATGCATAAAAAAGGAAAAAGAAATAAGCATACATAGACCAACTTATATTCTAATAATATTCCAACAACATTATGATAAAATATATTAAAAGTTAATCATAATTTAAGAAAAGAACAACGGTCTGTAAGCAATTAAAGGTACTTTATCAACAAAAGTAGATTTTAGTTTGTATCTATGATACACTCCAAGACACTAAGGCCTACATACAAATACACATACAATGACACACCAACATATATATATAAATATCTAATCCTATATAAATACCCATATCGACACATCCAGATAAACAATACAGAAACAGTCGAGCGCAACCATATAAACACCCACACATACATATAAATATACACCTATATACAAACACATATACATAAACATATACATATTTAAACATACATATATATACATATATATGCATATATAAACCTATACATACACATAGAAACATACATACTACATATACATACATATATGCACACTCACACATACATATACATACATATGCAATATGCATACACATATCTACACTCACACAAGTACACATAAATATCCCCATATACCCATACATATACTCACACATTTAGTGGTAGACACTTACCAGAATTTACTCCCTTACTCATACACATAAACAGGTTAACCTATGATAGAAGCCAATATACACAACGATATACCTTCATAATAAAAAAAAAAGAAAAAGAAAAAAAAATCATATATATACCCCTATATACACATATACATATCCTACAGTAGAAATAACTCTACATAACATACAAATATATACATCTAAATACAGACACGTATGATACTTTGTAAGTACCCAGTACACATTCATATCGATAAGGCGACTATCATGCTAAGAAGGTAATAGTCTATTAAGTTTCATTTATCATTATCATAGAAAGTATATGATTTCTATACTAAGTTAAATTTAAGACGATGCTTACAGTTAACTGTTAGTTCATATCTTTGATTTAAAAGATCAGTCTTATTTTTAAATCTAATTATTTCAAGTTTCTCGTTAAGGCATAAGTAACACGGGGCATATAGTGAGTTACATGTCCGGGCCTTTCTAATTAATTTCCATTTAACCTTAGGTGTTTTATTTTTCTCTTTTAGACTCCAAAAGTATTTGGATAATGAAGTCATATATTTATAGTTACTATTATTAAAAGATTGCAGATGACCCCGCCAGCGTTCCTTGAATGGTTTCATGGTGCAACCTATGTAGAATTTCTTTATATTTGGATTTTCTAGTGTTGATATAGTACTGAGATAAACTACAGAGCTAGTTAAACAGTTATTATTTAGTGGACAATTATTGGGATTCCTGCAGTTACATGATTTATTATTTGTGTCATTTTGCTTAATGTTGCTTTGTGCAACCTTGTGGGTTGTCAGGCTCTCCGAATTTATATACTTGCTGAATATACTATTGTTATGTTTTTTAATTATTTTTTCTAGGTTATCAGCACAACTATAGCTTAACTTAAGAGTATTAGAGTTAAATATTTTACTGAGTGTATATATATATATATATATATATTTTACTGAGTATATATATATATATATATATATATATATATATATATATATATATATATATATATATATATACTATTTACATTATTCGGACTATTGTCCTCATCTTTGTCGCCATATTTATTACAACGTTTCGGCCGTTTTACGCTCCGGCCTTCTTCAGGGGGTTGGAATGTCGAACTGAATCTTTTATTTCGCACACTGGGCTAGACTGTTCTAGTTCCACGTGTCATGTTTAATGGATGTCAGTTATCAGTTATCTCCTGTTAATACCTCCAAGTTCTCCATCAGTTATCTCCTGTTAATATGTGCAAGTTCTCAACTTCCTTAACCGGGTACTGAACCCGTACTCTTTGGGTCATATCACTGGATGTAGCCAACGCCTTTATTCACTGTGCCATGTGTCCTTGAGTACATCTGTGTATGAATTTCTGGGTATTATAATCCTATTGTCTTCAGCAATCATTTTTTACCAGAGCTCATATTGCAATTGTTGTTGTTATTATCGCTTTTCTCTGGCACTCCTTATTACTGGTTCTCATATTGTATTCATTTCTATGCTTGGTCGGCCTAGCATATGTGCTGATTCTTTAAGTTTACGAATTTTCCAATGGTGTTCCTTGTCTATGATTTCAACCCGATCCCACAGAGGGCGGTGATCCCACAGAGGGCGGTGATCCCACAGAGGGCGGTGATCCCACAGAGGGCGGTTTCTCTCCCCATATGTGATCAGCTGCTCTTGATGAGGGTGAAAGGAGTCTCTCTGAACTTTTCTGAGCAATTCTTTTACTGTTTGTTTCACGATAAAATGACTTCAGATGGGAAGGAAAACTTATGACAGCTTAACCCGGTTATTATTTTCTGACAACTACATCTAATTAGTTGCACACATGTCCGGCTACTGCTAAAAACTCTACGAAACAGCATCAACTTCGTCTTGGCACTTGGAATGTACGAACTCTCCAGGAAGAAAATAGCTCTCGTTGCATTGGAGCTAAAGAGGTACAGCATTGATATAGCTGCATTGAGAAGTAACCATTAGTTGATTACATGAAACGAAAGAGCAAAATACGACATTTAACGGTGTTCTTGCTGCACTTTGATACAATACCTTCTTCTGTACTGCTTGTGGTCTCGAGCTGGTCTTAAAAGTCATGACAGTCTTAGGCATGCTGATAATTAGTTCGTGGTCGTCGGAACCTCATACATCGAACTCGACGGGAGAGTCCATCATTTCTAAAGGAAGAACATTTTTTGGCATTAAATAACCCTTTGTGCTTGATATATCATAAAACAAAGCAAATCCATTATTTTACTGTTAAATAAACTAGATGTAACCGTAATTTGTATTCTAATACTTTCCTTTCTCACATGTGAAAATCTCTTATCAATCACCATCTTCTTATTTCCTGAATTCTGTTTTTTATTTTCATTTCTAAAGTCTTCTCATTGTCATCCATTCTCAATCACCCACTCGCGTTTCAGTGACATTATCGCCTTTCTTGATTTGAAATGATAAACAGATATTATTCAAAAGATTTTCTTAAAACATAATAATTCTTTTCAACTGGTATATTAAAACCATTAGAATTTTATTTCTCACATTAACCCTGAGATTAAGTTCAGAGAAGAATTTAGAAAAAATTCCTTGTGTAACTTAACTGCGATTTGGGTCTGTCGAGTAATGATGAAAAGCGTATTTAAAAGCGATTAACATTTTCTAAATATAAAAGCATACCGTGAAAATATTTTAATATCTGACGAAGAATTAGGTGATGAAAAGCTGGCGTCTCAGGGATTATTGTATTACGAGATATCAGTGATTGAATACACATTGTATTTACATGATACCTTTTTAAATTGTAATGTCAAAACGGGACACAAATCACGAAGTTATTTGACGTCACGGTGAAATTATTAGTTGAAATGTTTTCTTCGCACCAAGTAAAAAAATTAAAAGTGTTTATTTTTATGCCGTTTTATTTCTTTCTTTCTTTTTCTTTATTTCTTTTTTTCTTTCTTTCTTTCTTTCTTTTGCTCCTTCGTTTAGATTGGAGAGATAAGAACACTGGAGCGCAAGCATATGCTCTGACAGCGTTGATGGAATTAGAGAACGAGAAAAGTTCACATATTTGTTTTATCTATTCATAAAATATTCTGCATTGTCTGTCAGCATTCGATTTATAAGGCAAGACACGAATACAGACACACACATCTCTCTCTCCTTTTCTCTCTGTACACACACACACACACATATATATATATATGTTTATATATATATATATATATATATATATATATATATATATACTACAGTGTATGTGTGTGAGTTTGTGCGTTCAAGCAACTCCTCTGCTACCAATGGCCCCATTTCAATGATTCATAGCTTATTCAAAAGACATAGAAAAATTAGACGCAGGGAACGATTTTCGTTGAGCTCAGATTCAGGGGTGCCAGATTATGCGAGTTTAAAAATATATATTAATACATTATACTAGCCATTATCGTTACTTTCAAGGTTAAGGGGAGTATCTCTTTATATTTTTGCAACCAAAATTGCAGTGCACGTTTTAATATAAACTAGCTTATAAGCTGCGCTATCGGTCGACATTTAAGCTAGTTCCTGTGGAGGATTCTTGGTTTGGCCATCATCACAATAGCTCTGGAGGAGTAGATGTGATAGGCAGGTAAGCTAGCATTGTAAGTGTAAAATTGAATTTTTCAGGAAAACTTCGAATGACATTTTGACATATTTCAAGTGACATCGAACCTGACTTTTCGTCAATTAAATTATTTAAATAATGGAAGGTTTTTCATTTTCTCTTGTAAATATTATTCTTAATAAGTCCCGAAAGAAAAAGGAATCGACAGATATATCAGCGAGGCATACTGGCAATATAATTGGTCCCACCCTCCCTAGGCATTAATTTGGTTATTTTTCCTTCCAAGAATTCTCTGACATGTGGGTAATGTAGAGTTGTGCTGAAAGTTCCCTTGTTTGCAAAGCCCTTCAGGTTAGTTGTGGGAACGAAGCAATTGTGCAATATGTTAAACTAGATTTAATCCGTAATATTATATTTTTAATTTCGCACATGCGCTTTGTTTGTTTTTGCTTTTGTCGCCTGCACTGCATAATAGGGTCAGTTGGGTGCCGTCTATGAGAAAAAGAGCACCATAACCCTATTCATTTCGCCAGAAATTTGGAAAGGACATGCTGTAATGCTTGGCATTTGCACCAGAAACTCCAATACGAACATTACGCAGTGACGGTGCAGAGAATTTGGAAAGGGTCGGAAGAATCTAGTGGTGATGACGAAGGTACGGCAGCTCGGAAAACTTACTGTGATCGTTCTGATAAGAAAAGAACTCTCGAATTTGTTGGTGAAGGCCTCAGACTCAACACGAGGCCAACCTCAAGTGCTGCCCTGGGTTAAGTGGGCGGCAGCTGGAAGGCCCAATGCCTGGCAACAGTTCTTTTCACAATGCTACACAAGCAGGAGAATCCAGTCATGGTTGTCAGAAAATTTCAGCGACCGCATCAACCATTACATCTAGCAAAACTCTCCCCAGACTTCAAACCCCTTGATTATCCTGTGTGGCGCGCTGTTGAGCGAGAGACCAACAAAACTCCTTGTAACACCAAAGATGAACTGAAGACAAGGATTATGGAATTATTCACCAAATTAAACAAGGAGACCAGCCAGAAGAGATGCAGGAGATTTCGAAATTGTCTGCAGATCGTGATTGAATCCAATAGCTATTTTATTGAATAAATTTTCTCTTTATCATTTCAAGATATTTTTGCGTAATTTTTGTAAATATATCTATCAAAATGAGATGTCAGTGTTATTTTCATCGCACCCTAGGCATAGCAATTTGGCATTATTTTCTTTGTTTCTAAAGTAATTATCCTGTTTATTAATATTTTCTTAGATTTTAGACGGCATCTTTTTTAATTCCAACGCGCGTTCTAATTTCGGTGTCACATCTTGTATCCTCTGTTAAAACACTTCACAGATGATTGACTGCTCCCTAATAACCAATTTTATGTCAGTAGTCTTAGTTGGGAAATCCATGTAGTGCACGGGACACCTGTGCAGAAAGCAGAATCGGTGGGTACGTTCGCTTTGCGAGCCACTGTTGCGTTCAATTTTCATTAATACTCTTAGGAATGGGTATAATAACAGGCTAAGCTGAGCCTTGAAAATCAGTCAGTCTGAAGCTCTGAATTCCAAATCGTGGAAATGTAACTGGAAACCCCACCAAAATCTTTCCCATTAATGCATAGAAATCCTTCTTTTCATTTTATGCGCCGTGTCCTTTCAAGAGGTAGGCATTCATGGCTCTCCACTTCCTCCTATCCCTTGTGGCTCTCAATAAGTTTCGTGCCTCTGCCAACTTCCCCAGATCTGGGTCTTGCCATCCACTTGCTTAAGTCCGCCAGGTATGTCATGAGATGATGTCCCTTGTCTCTTTTTCCCTCTCTTCGAGTTGTGAGTATCAGATTATCCAGGCCTTCCTTTCTCATTACGTGTCCCATAAATTTAATCTGCCTCTTCCTTATATTAAATATAAGCTTCCTCGTTGTTTGCATCCTGTCCAAGACCTTATCGTCGCTCAAATGCTCGCTCATTCCTTAGTATCCTTCTGTAGAACCACATCTCCGCTCCCTCGAGTCTCTTCTTCATCTTTGAGGAGACCGTCCAACATCCGCTGCCGTATAGGGGGCATATATCACGTAGCAGCTCAGTACTCTTTTCTTTGTCACCAAAGAAATCCTCCTATCTCGCAGTACTCTGCCCAGCTTTTGGAATGCATGCTTGAAATAAGGTATCTGTACAGAGCCATAATCGCCGATACCCTGAAGAGCTATCGCTATTTTATATATACATGTATATAAAGTTGTGAATAATGTCTATGATATTAATCATAGTTATCGACCATTCAGTTTAAAATAACATTCCCTATCAAAAGTATTTAAATTATCCAACCTATTTTATTTGTTATATTTTATCATTTCATCGCAAACAAAGCGATAAGGCCACTAAGACGCAAGGACTTTCTGAGAGGAAAAGAAACTGAGCAGGAAGCTTAATAAAAAGTATTCGAGGAGACAGAATATAACCATTGAGGTTGCATCTCAATTTTTGCAGATTGTTGTTGATAGAAAAGCTGGAAATTGGGAAGAATTCCACAGGCAATAAGTGCGGGAGAAGAAGGAATAAAACAGCAAAATTGTGTGACCGAGATGACAATCTAGTACTATGTTCTTAATTCTTGAAATCAAGCTACCAAAGATGAAAGCCCATCAGAACAATTGCTATGGAAATATTTGTAGAAAAGGCACTGAGAAGATACATTTCGGCGGTTGAAAAGTGATAGAAACCTAGATGCTAGGTCAGGGCCAATAATATTGTATATTATTCTTTGGATTCTGTCTAAATTCCCAAGCTACATAGCAGAGGCACTGGAGCATGCGAACGAATGATACTTTTGAAAATGTTATCAGCCTTTAAATTTACCTCACATTTTCTAGTCATCCTTATCAATTTTCTTAAAGAATCCTAATGTTTTTTTGGACAGTTCTAGAAGACGAAAACGCTTCTTCCTGATGGCTTCGTATTTCTCATTGGGAGTGAATACAGGTAAATTGCCAGTTCCCTTGCCAAAATGATCCTTTCTGAGACAATTCTACATTGTCGCCGCTTCAAGCCTTTCCATCATCTATAAAAAAAAAATTACCCCGCATTCACTGACATATTGGCAAATTGACATTGCATAGCACATTCTATCTCAGGGCATTTTCGTTCGTATAATAGCTTGCTCAGTTTGTGAAAAACATGTTTCGCCCTTTTCACTCGCCTTCAGATACCTAGATCACATTTTCCGATACTGTACTACTCTGTAAATCTCTGCACCTATTTAATTTCTATGCATAACTGTGATTTAGTATTGTGCAAGATTCAGTCCAGGAGATTTAAGACTTTTTCGGGAGAGACATTTATTAATTTCAAAGTAGGATGCGCTGACTCCATTTTACTTGTAGCGATCGAGCAACTCTGCGAATTGTTTTGGAGTAGCTGAACACCCCCACAAGATGGACTGGTCTAAGACTATTTAAACAGCACTCCCTCTTATTGAACGAGAGGAGTTAACGATTACAGTTACCACTGCTTGTCAATACTTTGACCTCCCCTAACCGGACCCAGAAAAGGCTATGCCGAAGGGCAGAGTTTCGTCTGGGGAGGTAGACAGCTACACGACCCCGTGTATACGGGGTCTACGAGAATTTTTTTTT
This sequence comes from Acanthosepion esculentum, assembly GCA_964036315.1. Classification (NCBI taxonomy): domain Eukaryota; kingdom Metazoa; phylum Mollusca; class Cephalopoda; order Sepiida; family Sepiidae; genus Acanthosepion; species Acanthosepion esculentum. Next base: position 97,438,664 of record OZ038475.1, read on the forward strand.
CACGCTTCACATAAAAACCAACCTCTGGGGGTGGTCGCAGGTAAATACCGAGCAGTTAACGATTAACTGTTTATTACATGAATTTCTGTTCTAAACCGTATACCATATTATTTTCCGGAGTGAACTAGTTCTTATATTCCCGACACATCAGGAATACTTCGTGGAAGACAAGTTGTCCAAAATCTTTGTCACAGCCTCTATCACATTCTCAATATCTTCAGCGTGATTACCCCTGTGGTTCTCGTTCAGGTTGGGGAAAAACTCACCGGAAGTAAGGTCCGGAATGTAAAAACGGTGAGTGAATCTTTTGATGTTCATCTATCTCAACACAACCTTTTGCTAAGTGCTAAACAGGACAGGGAATTCTGAAGAGTCATGATCCCCCACTTTATGAAAGGACATGGGACAGAAAATGAATGTAGCTCCTCAAACTGATTGATGGATTCAAATGTTTTGGACCACCCTCTAGATTTAACAGTTAGTAATTTTCATAATTTTTTTGGTTTAATTAACTATTACCAAGCTAGAAAGCTGAAACTTTTTAACCCGGTAATACAAGACGTTCAATTTTCTAGAGGAAGAGCTTACTAAAATAAACATCCTCCACCTCTAAAATTAACATTAGCCATCAACGTAGATTAAGTACAAGCAGCTAAGTTTTTAAAGAAACTTGATGCATTGATGTATCAATTTCCTTATTTTATATTATTGAATATCTATATATAAAATTCCGCGACTTTTGTTAGTCCGTCTGTTACACCATCTAAAATAACCATACATTGATCGATCAAAACCAAATTTTGGGTTGAAGTGAAAACAGGAAAGCGCGTACAAACTACTGCTGCTTTTACTCGGGTGCGTAGCTTAATACAATAGATTTTCATTGATTTTTTAGAAGAATTAATGAGAATCAATTTATTTAACATACAAAATATTCCCACTAGTTTAAAAACAATTTAATGTTTGGAATAACAAATACTTACTTAATAAAAATACAATATGGATTTTTGCAAATCTTTTTTTCTTTATATACAAGAATCCAGTTTCCAGTTCGCCCTCCTTTCACAAGGCCAAACGTTTCAAAAAGTTGCAATTTGAGTCTAGAAAGAAAAAGTTACGCATATTCAGTTGTATGTTGTATGCTCAAGGGTAAGAAATCCTAAAAAAATTGAACGGAACGTAGAATTTTTAAATTTCGACTAAAACGTTAGCGATAATTTCAACAATATTAAAATTTGAGAATTTCAACATGCGTCAGCGTGTTGCAAAAAATTCTAGTATGATGAAAGCCTTAAGAAAGAGAAGTTTTTTTTTGGCCTGAAGTGTGCTAGTAAATTATTTTTAAAAAGTCACTCAGCATTCAATTTTTACCTTACTTATGAATTCAATGTGATACTCCAAACTTTCAACCCGTAGTGTACACACATACATACCTGGTTTCTTTGTCAGGTCGTTAATCAGGTTATCCAGTATTTCACCATTGTCATATATATCCGTTTATCACTTAAAATAAAAGTGTTATCGTCATCTCTCAGCATTTTCTTTACATCTGATCTGCTGTTTGCAACATTGTTTCACTTTTGACTGTTTTGACAAGTGCTGGCGTAAAATTATATATACTATTTTGGGTCATTCTGTGATTTTATGTACTGTAGTGTGTTCTCTTCCGTTCATTAATGGAAGAGCATCTTATGCATTTTTACATCTCCGTCGCACATTTTCTTTATTCATTATAATCAAGTTTAGCTTTTTACAACCTACTGAAAAGCACGTTTTCTGTCCTCTTATATTTCATATTTTAGTGTATACTTGCTGCATTTGTTTTCTCCAGATTTTTTTTCGATCTCTGCACATTTCTAATTAAGCGATTCCTGTTTCATTTTGGTTGCATTTATTTGTATTGGGTTTTTTTAATATATATTAAGCGTTATTTCTTGGCTCTCCTTCTTTCATTAGATCGAAAATTGTTATCTTCATTTGTTTCTGGCTTTTCCTTAACATTCGTCTGTACCAAGAATTTTATGCACTCTCCCCGAGCTATGCAATCTGCAACTTTCAAAGAGTCAGTCATAATATGAAACACGCTTTACATTTTCCCAAATAGAATCAGTTACTTAACAACCCATAATGTTTAGGTAAATTTAATTATTTCAATTAAAACTGACATATTAAGATCAAACAACAGGAAAGATTATAAATAGCATATATTCGCCACCTTATCTGTTGAATTTTGTTTTGACAAGATGTATAGGCAAATACTATGTATACCTATGGGTAGATCTCTGGGCCCAACGATAGCCTGTATCTTTGTTTGAGTTTACATATCTCGAGGCAACAGAGGAATGGTTATACAGAAGGATGCTAAGGATGCCATGGACCAAACATGTAAGCAAAGACAAGGTTTTCAATAGGATGCAAACAAAGAGGAAGCTTATACTTAAGAGAGGCAGCTGAAATTTCTGGGACACGTAATGAGAAAGCAGAGCTTGGAGAATCTGATACTCACAGGGCGGATAGAGGGAAAGAGAGACAAGAGAAAGCAACGCGTGATATACTTAGTGGGCTAAAGCAAAGTCTGGGAAAAGTTGCAAAAAGACAAAACATATTGAGTACTACAAGGGATAGGGAGAAGTGGAGAGCCATGATCGCCTATGTCCTAAAGGGATAGGGCACATAAAAGAAGATTAAAAGATCTTAAAGATTATGTGTGTTGTTTAGACTTTCTACGTGATCGATATGGAGGTTGGGATATTTCATCAGACACTAAAGAAATTACATCCAATTTAGATTTGAGAACAATTACGTTCTTTATTTTCTGTGCACAAATCCGAGTCGATAATTCTTACATAAGTTTACGGCAAACCCATATTCACCGGTTTTATATATCCTTTGCGATTCTTTGACAGTATTGAGAGATAAACGTCATTAATACTTTACCCCATTGTGCCATATTAATTTCTTCTAAGACAAAAAAATATATTCAGGAATTGAATGCATCAAGAATCTTTAAGATGAACATGGACGCCCTCGTAATATTTCGGAATCTAGCATTCGTTCTAAAATATCACAATTCAGAAAACTTAACTGAATCTAAAAAGTATCCTTGATTGATTGATTCGATTTCTAGGGGTTACCAATTCTTTGCAGGTTATTTCAAACCAGAAAAAAAATTAGATTTTACGATTTTTTGCGGGGTTGGGAAATAATAAAGGTTTTGTGATACACGTCTTACTAATTAACCCATATCTAGGGGATAAGATGTGGATTCATACCTTTTCCGTGGGTATTTGCACGTAAATGAATATAACGAACCCAACTGGAATTCGAACTCAGCTTTCTGCTTAAATCCACTGAGTCATTATAATTTTCCCATCCGCACATCCAAGCTTACAGCACCTGATATTCCTAATCGGTTACCCATCTAGATACAGACCAGACTTGAGGTTAATTAATTTCGTTGATCATACGGGTACTGGTGTTTCAAAGTGATGTGGCCGTAAATCAAAAAGTTTCCTATTTAAATATGTGATGTTAGCATGACCTTTCCTAAAAATATATTTATGTTTGCATTTATGTAAATACATTTATGTAAATGTTTGCTGATCTATTTGTTATCTTTCAGTGAATCCACGTATTCTTTCCTGTCGAACAATGCTAATATATATCTCTCCTCAGCTAAAGTACATGGATTCTTTTCTAATATTTTGCTCAAATTGTACCACGATGTCACAAGGACTTCATTTAGGTATGCCACACTGGATCAGGGAGGCACGGTGGAGTAATGGATAGCGGATCGGAATGAAGAATCGGAGAGCCGGGTTCGAATTCCAGTCGAATTACATTCACTTACGTGCTAATACTCTTGGGAAAGGTATGAATCCTCTTATAGCAGGACAGACCGGGTTCTATAGGCTTGGATGGCAACTGGTCTGGGCAGAAAGAAATGGCAACATACTGCCGGAAAAATCTGCCTCGTCAGTCATATATTTCGATATATGATGGCCTAAGCGTGTATCACGCATGGCACATAACTGACTGACACTTGATCAATTACTGCTACTTTGAATGTCTAGCATTAGGAATGGTTAAGGATCAAGGAAGATTGAATTGTTTTCTTGATTGGGTCAGTCTGATGGTCATATCATTTTCAGCGTGTAGTGTACGTGCTAAATTTTCTTCTTTTTCTTCTTCTTCTTCTTCTGCTTATTTTTATCATTATTATTACTGACTGAGAGGTGATCATGCCAAAAAGTGCGACGTTTTATGATCAGTTTTTTACTTAAAATATAGGTGGGTACGCTATGCGCAGGCACTTGTTTTTTTAAAAAGTTTAAAGATCATGCATTTCGGTAACTGATTGCAATATACACGGGTAATTTTTTTTCTGAAGGGTTTAAAATACATGCATTTTCAGTGACTGTCATCTACCTGGTAGACCTACATCTCACGTTGCATTTGGAAAAAATTAACGATGCAGGTAATCCTGCCTCCGTAGCCTACACATGAACGAAAACAAAAGTACGTCGAAAACAAAAGTAAATCGTTGTTTCAGATATTTTACAGAAACTATTTTTTCTTACGACATTGGGGTAGCTTTGTAAGAATGAAGACCATTTATTTGTTATAAAATACATTTAAGATGATGGCCAACGGTAGACTTACTAGTATGGCTTAGCGACTGGAGACGCTTTATACACGTTCTCTATGAAAAATCAGGTTCTGGTTCTTCCTCAAACAATTCATGGGTCGCATTATACTTGAAATAGGGTTATATACGATACAAATATATGAAACGTATCGTGACACCAAGTCTTGATAAGGGTATACCAGACATATGTATCACAGCCAACTGTGCGTGATATTATGATGCGTTTTGATAAAAGCAGTGCATAATATTGCAGCTGGGGCCCAGTTAAAAGTACCTTCGACTTAGGCAACCAAGTTTGATTAGATTGTCTCCGGTTATGAACAAAGTGTTGAGGGGTCTCCTCTTTTTACACAAATGGACTCACCCAGGGTATACATATACTACTGCCAGTGAATACCCGAAGAGTAGAGAGTAGTAAGAGAGGAGTCGGTCGGTAGATGAACGTTTGGACAGTCAGACAGTGCAAGAGCCACAGTAACGAGCCCGTAGACTCAGTAAGAAGTCATACAGCGATACGTCGATACCAAAGACTATATATATATATTTCTTCTAACCCGCATTCCTGGAACTACTAACCTGTATTACCAGTTTGTATTATTACGTTAATACATTTATTTTCCTATATTTATTCTTGGCGTTTGTTATTATTTGATACCGGATTTCATCCCGGAATCCACAACACAAAGTAACCCGCTAAACCCAAAGCCATGATGCGTCACTGTTATTCCTGTTCATGAACAATGATACACAGTGTGTCCGACAAATAGCAATCACATTGCTGATACTAACCTAATTCATGTTTAAAAGCGTGTACCTCTTAACAGGTTTTATCAATTAAGATGAGAAGCCCTGATAGCCATGCCCTTTATGACCTGCATTTGTTTTATGCGGGGTCTTAACCAACGACTTTGAGCAAGCAAAAGGTGTTTTCCGTTAAGTCAACAAAACACAGCTATTAACAAAAATGCTTAACTGGACAAAGCTCTTCGTAGGATATGAGCTGTGCTTGCTAGAAATATTTTTTGGATTTCTTGGAGAAATTATGTTCTACGGATTTTGTTGACTTGAATTATTTTCTTTATCAGAACTAACGTTTCATCCACAACAGGAACAGTTTTTGCTTTTTAAGTACGACATTTTTTTCTGTTTCTAACTCCAGGCATTTGTATTTATTTGGTTTTCCAAAAATCATCGCAGAGATGTTTTTTGCCATTTGGCACGCTCATGTCACTAAGTATGTAAACATTTTCTTTTCTGTCTTTCATAATAATGTCTGGGCGATTTTCTTGTATTGTGCGTTCTGTGTTGATATAAAAATCCTAGAGGATGGTAACATCTGCTCACTCAACTACAGATTCAGCACGATGTTCATACCAGTTTCCACCTACTTTTATTTCGTTTATCTTCCAATGCAATTGACCTTTCCATATTATTATTATTATTATTATTATTATTATTATTATTATTATTATATTTCCTTTGGTTTCTGGTGTATACTCATTTCTTCCGGAGACCTAAGTTCAGAAATGGCATCATGATGTTTTCCACTGAACAGTTAAAAATATCGCACATATTTATATAGGTGAATCCCTTCGTAAGGTGTGGGATGTACTTGTGAGTACAATTTTTTTTGTACTTCTGTAAGGCATAGGCTACCAGGGATTCTTTCAATGAATCTATTGGAATCTTTCCCAATCAATTCAAGGGCTCCAACTACAACTGGAATTGTCCTCATGCGCCACATTTTTGAGATTTCGATTTCAAGGTCCTTGTATTTTGATAGTTTTTTGAAGATCTTCAAAGATACATTGCAGTCTACAGGAACTGTCATGTCAATAAGGAGGCACATTTTTTCTTCATGGTATCTAATCACGATGTCAGGGCGAGTAGCTATGATTTTTCTGTCTTTGTGTATTTTAAAGTCCCATAAATTATTATTATTATTATTATTATTATTATTATTATTATTATTATTATTAGCTTATTTAATAAGTTATTCCTTTCTTCTTTTTCAGAAAACGCCTGATGTGTGCAAAAGAAGCGGATCCGGCCTTTAACCTTTGAATAAAAAAGGAACTATCGATTGGTGCTTTTTGGAAACTGCCATACCTTTTACCATGATTTCAAGAAAGTATCTTTCTCCATTTCGACCCCGCGATTTTCAAGTAATTCTCGTCGATACTTTCTCGTACCAGAAAGTGCAGAAGATATTAAAGTTTTATTTTAATTGGCTCTTAAGCACCAAATTGATTGTATTTTCTCAAATATACTGATTGGATTAAATTCATCTATCTTACCTTCAGTAAGAAAATGATTGAATTTAACGTGGATTCATTCAAACAGTTGTCATGCAATATATTGATTACTGGGAATTTCTCAAGTCTGTCGCCTCGTGAATAATTAAGTCGATAAACGAATGTAAGCTACACGTTAAAAAGGCTGTCTACTGCAACGTATCGTGAAATACGTATTTGTACATATTTTTCTACGTCTTATTCTTTCTTAAGAAATCATATATTGACAAATCTAAATGGTTGTGCATTCTGTTATTCGCTTTTAGCGAGCACAATTATACTTTCAATACGCACATAAAAATCACATCAGAGATTACATGGACAATCGTCAAGTATACAAGAATCGGTTTTAATGCTCAGTTCTGGATCTAATGATATTCTTGCGAAATATGATCCATTTCAACCAAATTTACTTTTAATAATTACATCTCTCGTCTTAAATGATTGCATTTAGACGCAAGTAATTTTTGTAAAAAAAACAACATATTTTCATCCCTGAAATATTAGATCACCAGATCCTATATCTGTTTAATGAAATATATTTCTCTATATAACTTACCCTAGAGTTGTTCGCATGTACCTTCTCGTTTGCATTTCAAAGTAATTTTTTCTAAATGTTTTTAAGAATAGGAGAAACTTCTTCTTTTAAAGTCTTGATTATTATTATTCATTTTTACTTTATATTGTACATGTGAATTTCTTGTTTGTCATTAAATACAGTACAGTAAAGAATCACTTTTGCATAATTGTCCATAATCCATTTATTCGTAAATTTCGTACATTTTCTTTGAATGTTACCTTATTTAACTTCATGAAATAAATAAATCTACATTTAATTTATCATAATTTAACGTGACACAAAACAAAAATCTTAACGATTCATTAAGATTTAGTTTAAAATTTAATATTTAAGATCTGTTATTAACAAAGAAAATATTTGTTAAGAGAATATGAGCCATTCTTTTACGAGACGGGCCAAAAAGATACAGAAATAATAATCCTTAACTGATGGGAAACAATAACAGATAAAAAAAACATTTTAAAAATCATTGTGTTCCTACGCCAATATTTTGTATCCATCTGAACTGATGCCATAGCTATGGATATCTTATCAGATGACGGTGGCCCAGCTAATAGTAGCAACGTTTCGTATCCATCTTTAGAAATCGAAGATACCTTCATAACAGACGATGAGTTTACTTCTGACCCATTTTTGATACCATCCTTGTGGATGCTGTCAGTGTTCAGTGTAATCGGTACATTTGGTAACTTTATAGTCCTTCACGTATTCTTGCAGCGGAAAGATAAAGTATCATCTACAATCTTTATCCTATCACTTGCCGGTATCGATTGTATGACATGTCTCATCATAATTCCCTACACGATCATCATGGAATATATACATTTCAACGTTCGATATGAGGTGTTGTGCAAAGCGTACCTCTTCTTGATTACGTTCAACGTCCCTCTTTCGTCTTTTGTGATGGTGGCCATTGCATTTGACCGCTATTTCTGCATTTGCCATTCTTTGAAAAACATCATGAATCGGCGACGAGCTAAGGTGATAATAATTATTCTAGTTTTCTTTGCCGCCGGCCTGGGCACAATTACGTGCCTCACTCATGGTGTCTACATGTTGAAAGAATCCAACGAGACGGTTCCTACAAATTTAAGTCGACCTACCAGAGTCGGTAATGACAGCAGACTATCTGACCTAACAAGCCGTATCTCCGTCGACTGCCAAGCCGATAATCTGACCGACACCATGTTCTCGGCATCCTGTAAAGAATTCTCTGAATACTACAACACTGCAGTAACATTGAAAAAAGACGGGCTACAGGATATGTCAGATGCGATACAAAGACAAAGGCAGTATGATGATCAAATTTTATCTACAGATGACCTACAATTATATATGAACTTTTCACAATATGTCGAGCGGACAGTTACCTCATATAGCATCGAATACATTGGCGAGTGTAGCCCGAGTGAAGTGTTATTAAGTCGCCGATTCCGTCATATCTACCAGAAAATATATGCGTTCCTCTTTCTCGTCGACTTCTGCCTCGTCTTCGTCCTCTACGTACTCATTTATCGCTTTCTCGTCACACGGCGTATAAAACGTCAACGGTCACGGTCCCTGCGCAGTATCTCGACCGCTCATCCAGCCAGCACTGACAACTCGACGCTAGAGACGCGTTTCCTCACCGAAATGCCGTGTCCCTCTCCATCGCCCGTTGTAGTGGCCGCAGCTGCCGCAGTTGCTGCAGCTTCGTCCTCTTCCGGCAGCATGAGACGCGCAGCAATGCGCCATAAAGTGCCCCCCAAGGAGCGACTTCTAATGGCTAATATACGCACAGCAGCAATGCTTTTTGTTGTTACCGTTGTCTTCATCGTCGTCTTTCTGCCGGCTTGGCTCACTGCCATGGGGTTTTTACCTACAAACAAAATTGTTTTTTATTCATATTTCCTTTACAACGTGGTTAACCCTTTCATATATGCTTTTATGAATCCAATGTTCAAGAAAGAACTACAAAAAATGCTCTCGCTTCGCAAGCGCGTCATCAGACCCCGGTGTTTTTGGGACAGTGATGTACAAGCTTCATATTAAACTTGGGAGAAAATAGTATACAAGAACACTGATTGAGCTGATAAATATGTGTATGATTGCGTGGGAGGTTGTGTGTATATATATATGAAACACCTACTGAAGTTTTATCTTCACTTTAACTTCATGATTATGTACATAAAAAAGATAAATGCCCAAGTTTTATATTTGAAGCGAGGACAAGCGAGGAAGCCAACGCCACAGCACGGACATCAAACTTCTCTTCTCATTCACTAGGAAAATAAGTAGAACTTTAAACGTCTTATGGCCTTGGTTAATGTATAAATGATGTGGACTACATTTTATTCTTTTTCCTTGTCTTCGATTGATAAACAAATTACTGTATGATAATCTTTCGCAGAATGCATTGAAACCACTTAAAAATACAAGCGTATAGTCTTTAATAAAGTAACATATATATATATATATATATATATATATATATATATATATATATATTCAGGGCCGGTGCTTACTACAACTGAACCCCCCGACCGGGGGCCCAAACATGATTAGGGGCCCCGGACAGTTCTTTTTAACCCTCACTACCTTAACAACATTTGATTTTTTTGTCTATTTTCATTTATATATGTCACAAATTAATCCAAGCACAACTGACTATTAAAGAATGAAAAGATTTCGTAGGTTTGATGCCATTTTGGGTTGAAATCTTTTGTCGAAATCCGTGGATTCTCGAAAAAACGCTTCATAAAATTCACTATTTTTAATCCATAATTAAAATTCTTCAAAGTATTAGCCAGAAAAATCTCATGTTGATGTTAAAATTGACGCAAAATATTGTTGAGTTATTTAAGATGGAATAATCTATGATGCCATGTTTCTAATTTCTGTCAATATTTCCGAGATGAAGTATTGTAATTATTTACATTATTTACATTGTTTGGACTGTTACTATCATCTTTATTGTCATGTTCTCAAGATTTCGGCCGTTGGATCGAACCAACGCTTTTATCCACAGGGCCGTGTGTCCTTCAGAATCGTCGGTTGAATCCAGTAACTTGAGCCCAAAATTTTGTGAGCTCAATAAATGGCTACAGTAGCGGTCAACAAAAACTTGGAGTGTTGAGTAAAAGGGAGATGACTGAGACACACGAAAGAGGCATGACATGTGGAAATAGAACAATCTACCCCGGTGGATGATATATAGGGTTCAGTTCGAAATTTCAAACACCTGAAGAAGGGCGGAGGGTACAACGGCCGAAACATCGAGAACATGGAAATAAAAATGAAAACAACACTCAGGACAATGTAAATAATGTTTTTAGTTTTTATTTATTTAACATTTTTCTAGTTTAATTGTTCACCTACGTTGCGTATGATCTATTATTGTACATAATTAGGTTACAATCACATTCGTCTTTTATATGAATATTATCTTATGAAAATTAAGATGTAGTAGAGTGAAGGGTCTCCGCATTAATGAGGGCGTATCATAGATTCGTGATGGGCACAAGACACTTGAACCGGCCCTGTACACACACACACACACACACACACACACACACACACACACACATATATATATATATATATATATATATATATATATATATATACTGTAGTCAACCGATGAATAAAAGTTTTGCGATCGACTTTAGGCTTTGCGTTACACCGTTCGTCTGGAATGGATAAACTTATTCAACTTATTAGGGACTATTATATTTATATACTCTACATAAAAACTCTAATCTTAGACTCAAAACTTGTTCAAAGCCAAAAAATAAAAACATTATCACGTGACAATATTTAAATTTTCAAACGCGTTATAAGTTGACAACATTTGAGTTTTAAGTAGTGTATATAAATATATCTTTTAATGAATCCAGCGGTTTTATCTGAACCTGACGAACTGTATATGCGCGAAGATTAAAGTAGGTCGCAGGAGGAGTTCTTTTATTTCCTTCATCTGTTGGCTATTATTGATCTATTTTTTTAAATTGAGAACTCGCTTTACAAAGATCTGATTGCCTTTGAACGCGTTAAATTCTAATAATGTTACTTGTCTCGTTAGACGTCATGGATTTGACATACACACACACACATAAAAATCCGATAGAATGGTATTTTTTATAAGACAAGTTTGAAAACATTTATTTTGTCGTATTTCGCTGATCAGTTACCGTCGTCTGAAGGATTACCATGTTTAGTCTGGTTTTTATAGGCTTTTTGACTACATACTTGAATTTCTGTCTCCTTATTGTTTTTTCTTATTGAATTTACCTCTTCAGTTTCTTACAGACATTAATATCGTTGATTATAGCTTCTATTTTTTAGTGTAAAGACTAGTATTCATAATTACAACAGCATCACTCTCATCTGAAGAGGTGTTGAAGAAATACACGTTTTCACATAGCAGTTTTTATGCATTCACGACTCTTCATGGTAATATTTAATTTTCAATTTATTTTAAAGTCGTGGTTATAATTCTCTGTTTACAGCCCTTGTCGAAATCGTATCATGTTTTCTATGGATCAGATTTTTGTGGTGTCAGAGAAAATATAACGCCAATTATATTTATATTTTTTTTGTTTTTATCACGGTGGTAGATTCCAATTCGAAACTAAGCTTCTAAATATGACACTGATTTTTGGCGAAGCATGACATAATAAAAGTTTTCAAAATTCTCTTACATATTTGCCATTCCATACGGTTCTCATATATATATATAAAGGTGATTGTTATGTGTGTGTATGTATATATATATATATATATATATATATATATGTATATATATATATATATATATATATATATATATATATATATATATATATGTGTGTGTGTGTGTGTGTGTGTGTGTGTGTGTGTGTATATAGTGTGTGTGGGAGTGGGGGTGGCGTAATGAACAGGGGCTAGAAATGCGAAATCGGAGGGCCGAGTTCGGATTTGAGTTCGTTATATTCATGTAACACACGAGCAAATACCTTTGGGGAAAGTATGAAACCATTACTTACCCGCTCCCACCTAGCTATGGTGTAAATAACAGTGCAGGCTGTGCACTTAAGCCGTGTTTGGCAACCACTTCATGAGAAGAACCACTCTGAATCCAAAACAGCAACCATATATATATATATATATATATATATATATATATATATATATATATATATATATATATATATATATAAAAAGATTCTGACTATAAGACATGAACTCTATCAGTGAATACAAAACATTGAATTTGCTGTATAATTTTCTGGGTATGTTACTATTTCGCTCCCAGAATATGTGTTAATAATTTACTTCACTTTATTGAATAATCTCATCAAATTTATTCAGTGGCGGAAAGCAAAGAGAAAAGTAACGTTCAAAGAGACTCATACAGAATGAAGAACTAAAAAAAGAAAAAGAAAACGTATCCATGGTAAGAGCAAAGAGACGAAATTGGCCATCGAACCCTTAATATTCTTCAAATGTGTTCATTTTCTTCGTGACTTCCTCAGTTATATCTTTATTGTCAATGGTTTACATCTTACCTCCGAACAGTGATGTTTTGAATATTGTTCCACATTAAAGTCAGAGGAATGTTGAATGAAAGTGACCATATTTGTTTATTACTCTCTCCGTAGAGCACAAAATGGAAGATTCAGAATCCACCACAGAATGGATCCGTACTCCCATCTTCGTCATTTAACAAACATTATCCGTCTTTTTTCTTGTCAGGTTGTATTAATAATCCTTCGCTTGGATTCTTTGCATGTAATATAGAATAAATGTTCACGTTCATACAGACTGATGTTTGGGTTCACATTTAATTTCATCTTTTTTTCTTTATTGCTTTTACATACTACACAATTACTTTGGAGAATCATCAGTATGGTCATCTTTAAAATTGAATGAGTGTCTTGGTTTAAAAAATAAAATTAAACGCGGGAATGACTCTGCACATATTTAGTCGCTGAAAGCATAAGAAACATAAGAGATGATATTTTTGCAAGGTTAATTCAACATTTGTTAAGGCAAGTAGGTACCTCCAAGAACGAAAAAAAAATTACTTAAATTTTAAAATGCATTTTAAAAATGAAAAGTTTTCCTTGGAGCCTTTATTATAGTTTTAATTCCAAACTAATAGATTAATTTAATATTTCAAATAATCAAAATAAATTTCTGTATTTGAACCAAATTTAAATTGATTGGAATGGTTTCTTTCTAAAATCAGACATGTTGAAAAATCTGTCAACACAGCTAATTTTCTTTATTAAAAGGTCTTTCAAAAATAAAATATACTTTTCAGAAACTTTATTTGGGGAATTGTAATTAATTAAAATTTAATAAATATGAATTAAAACAAATATTACTTTAAGTTTAAAATATCACAGAAAAGCATTTTTAACACGATTTTATGCGGTGTTGATATCGAAAATCTGATGTTTGCGAGCTTCATAGAAGAGAGCGCATACTTGTAAAATTACAAGACGAATACAACGTAAATACCTTTTTTTTAGATAATATCCTAATTACCCAGTTATCTTATAAATTTTAAATATTTTAAACATTCTTATATTTTATTGAATGTTACGTACTTTCTTTTTATCTTTTTACTTACGGAGACGATTATTTCGTAAATGTTAGAAAATTACGAACTTTTAAAATTACTATAATTAATGCTCTTATTTTCTGATAAGTCTTGCATTTACAAACATTGGCACGTTTATAGACAGAAAAAAAATTATAATTATTTATAAAATACTGGGGTCACTGAATTATAGTAAGCATTTCTATTTATGATTAGTAAATATAGTTTTTATTTAATAACAATACAAGATCGCTACAAATTAATACAGAATTTTAATTGATTTAAAAGTTTAAAAATTATACTAATTAAAAGTAAATAAATGAAAACAATTTTTTTAAAAATTCATTATTCATGGAAAAAGTAAATTTCTTATCGCAATAATATCTATCATATATTTTATTCATTAAAGCAATTAAATGGATTTATGATTAAATAATGTCTTAGTTTTATGGCCTTTTTCATTTTACGATTCAGAGCAATTTTCTCTAACTAGGAGTCCTATTTCACAACAACATATTTCATGATTTAAAAATTCCCGGTGAACTTGTCCTTATAGACAATATAAGCATTAAAAGCTACAAAAAAAGAATTCCATAAATAAATAAGTGTAAGAAACGTAGAAATATTTTAACAAGTTTTTTTCTAAAAAGAAATATGTCTAAAATGATTTCATTCATTTGTGAAGAATTCCAGACACTTTTTTTAAATCCGATAATTATCTGATTTTTGCAAAAATTTAAAAATAAAATGTGTTTTTCACCGCAAAAAAGACGCTTGAATTTCCCATGATAAATTTATGGCCCCACGTTGATGCCAGAAAATCAAGATGTTTAAACAAAATTTCGAAGGTTCTAAAAAGCATTTAAAAAAATAGTTTTTACATAAACAAATCCTTTGATCTTCCTCTTAATAATAACACAAATGTTTTGACGATACGACTTTGTTTACATTACATGTATACTCATTTTTGGAGGTTCCTACGGAATAGATATTTAAAGATATCTAAATCACTGTCTCGGGAAATGGATTAAGAGCCTATGGTACTCCTTCAGAAAATGTCAAACGAAATAGTAAAATTATTATGCAAATTCAGGTACTTTTTTCACATCACTTGTTTTCTTCTTTTTCTTTACTTTTCCACTCTTCCTCCTTGTCTAACCTTTTGTCCTTCTTCCCATAGTCTTCATTCTTCGTCGTTACCTCGTCCGCTTTGTCTTCTTAATATTTGTTCTCCCTCTTCGTTACCATTTCTTACTCTCCCTTTCACTCCTTTTCCTTATTACTACTACTTTGTTTTCATCGTCACTTTGGATTTATTTTACTACTGTCCAATGGCGGACTATCCAGGGTGTCAGCTTGCCTTATGTCATGTACATCACTAATGGAGTTGGCCCTCTGTATCCAATAATAATTAATAAACAAACAAAAACAGACAACTTTTTTAGTAATAAAAAGTAATAAGAACTTCATAAATTAATCTGCATACTATCAATTACTTAGTCCAATGTTTGACGACATTTTCAAAGCTAAGGATCATAAAGACAATGTTAAGAAATTCAATGTCTGAGAATTTGGAATCGTATATGCTGCTTTTCATTGAAAAGGAATTGTTAGATGAATTGGATGCAAAAGCAATTATTGGCAGATTCCCACAATTCTCTAGTGAACACAAAGGACTGCTCTGAATATAGTGAACTGCATGAAATGATCTATTGTGCTTTTGCACTGTCTGTTAATGCGTTGATTGTAGAATCAACCATTTAAATTTTCTTTTTAATTATTATTAAAAAATAAATAAAAATTCAATTCTAACATTCTGCATTTATTCTGCCAGTAATATGTACCGTACATCTACAATTTAATTACTAATTTTACCCCATTTTCTATATGTGTTTTTTGAAAGTTTTATTTATTCTTTATGAAAATTTAATGACAGCATTATAGTTGTGGGTGTATCCCCTTTGGCAACTATTATCTTAAAGAGCAGTCCGCCACTGATTCTTTCGTTTCTACCTTCAGCTTCTTCAAATTATCATAAAATTCTTTTTTTATGTTATTTTCGCTTTCTCATACATTTCTTCTTTATTTCCTTCTTTTTTCTTAGATTTATATTTAAATTATTTCTTCTGATTTATCTTTACGTACGTGATTTTCAGTTTTGGAAACAGCAACTGTATTTAAAAAAATGAATCTACAGTTTTATAAGTTACGTTGTTTCTTATTTATTGAAATTTGCTGCAATTTAAGCTTTTTTATATTCAAAATATAAGTAAAATTAATAAATAAAATAAAATAAAATAATAATATCGGTGCCACTACAAATCACTTTAGTCCATTTGCATTTCTTTTCACATCCCTAAAATTATCAGAATAGATTTGTATATGCTTTCTGCTTTTTCAGGCTCTTGAATTTAAAATTGAAGAATTCGCCACTTTTGGAGAATGATGAATTCTTCCTCTCTTGATTAAAACGGCTTGCTGTATTTTTTTTTTACTACAGTGATCGTTAAGCTTCCAATACAAAAAATAGTGTTTAATTTTTCATTTTCAATTGTAAATAGAGTGGAGCCTCGGTTCACGAATTTAATTCGTTCCTGAAGATCGTCCGTAACCCGAAATGTTCGTAAACCGAAACTATTTTTCCAATAGGAATAAATGTAGAGAAAAAAGTCACCGTACAATAAAACTGGAAAAGAAAAACATGGCATAACACACGAATGTATACAACACGGCGGTCGGCTCAGAAATTATTCCGTTCAGGTTAACTCGGTTCGGCAATGTTGTTCGAGTACCGAAATGTTTTCAAGGGCCGAGGCATTTTCATCTCGAATTTTCTGTTCGAAAACCGATTTGTACGACATGTGAGACGTTCGAGAACCGAGGTTCCACTGTATATTAATCATCCACATATGAATGTGCGAATTCTAATTTTTCCAGAATCGTTTAATGCCTTAGATTTATACCCCAAAGTCTCGCAATCAAAACACTGAAATGCCACCCGTGTAAACGGTTGTCAAAGACTGTGAAAAACCTTTTCCAGTTTTTACTACACTGGAATCAATAATTGGAGATAGGTTAGCCGAATCGTTTTATCACCTACTTCCTTCTTCGAGAAGTAGCGTATCATTACAGGCAAGATATTTATATTTAAATATCTGGTAATGGAACAAAACGAAGTGAAAGATGAACCCATGCAATTCCTAAGTTAAATCATGATATTTTTGTTAAAATCTTAATGTTTATACTTGTTTCTGCAGTGAATTATTTTCTCCTTTGATAAGAGTAGTTGTTTTCGTTGGCCACCGTAACGAGACTGGTCACAACTTTGACATAAAAAAACGCTACTCTGATCAAAGGAGAAAATAATTCACTACCGCATAATTGTCTAGAGTGTGCTTAATTTGCAAAGTCATCTACTGTACATTTGCGCCCTGAGTCTTATAATATTTCACAATTCTTAGCAGATCTTCTATAATTACAATGTAGAATACCTACTTACAAAAGTATTGTAAAAAAGAAAAAGACTGTAAATGAATTCGGCTAGATAAAAAAAAAATTCTAAAATTCCCAGCACACCTCTGTCATGCGCATGTGTAGTCCTGGCCACATAACAAATTTAGTCCGATGAAGTCCTTAAGGACGAAACGCATCGGAAGTAAAGTTTTTCCAGTTTGTCAAACAATTTAGCCCATATATCAAGTCGTGCTATAGATGTTGGATATTATGTATATTCACTTATATATACATATAGGTCTGTTACATAACATTAAGCACTGTATTTATAACACCTGAGGAAGAAATATATTTATATATACGTGCAAGTATATGTGTGTATATGTATATTTTTATCATACCTAATATATATATATATATATATATATATATATATATATATATATATATATATATATATATATATATATATAT
The DNA here is from genome assembly GCA_964036315.1 of Acanthosepion esculentum. NCBI lineage: Eukaryota > Metazoa > Mollusca > Cephalopoda > Sepiida > Sepiidae > Acanthosepion > Acanthosepion esculentum. Next base: position 97,456,678 of record OZ038475.1, read on the forward strand.
ATATATATATATATATATATATATGCATTAATCTTCGAGTACGAATTGAGTTCTCCGGGCCACTGGCGTATTTCCTATAGATAACGTTAAAATTTCCATTTCTCTCTATCGTGCGACGATAGCCTAGGGGTAGTATCTCTGACTGATGTCAAATCGATTAGGTTTCGATCCCAGCTTGAAGCAATCGGACGTCTAGCCACACGGAAGAGATGTGATACGTTCTGTCGGTGAATAACACTATATATACTCCCGGGAAATCCGGTTGAGAGAAAGGGAGTTTTAAAAACCGATAGCCTAGATTTCGATTTCGGCTTGAAGCAATCGGACGTCTAATTTGACCAAATGTGAAGTCAGTAAATCAAAATAGGGCAACACTTTCTGTCTTTTTCCATCCTCTAAATGAGACAGCAATGTCTCTTGATTTTAATCTTTGATTTGTGATTTGTTTGTAGGTCTTGAATATTGAGAGCTGATTCTCAGAACTATCAGGAAATAAATTTGTTACCAATGGGATTTTAAATGTTTAATATTCTTTAATTAATATATATACATACATACATACATACATACATACATACATATATATATATATATATATATATATATATATATATATATGTATGTATGTATGTATATGTATGTATGTATATATACACAGACATACATACTTATATATATATATATATATATATATATATATATATATATACGTGTCTGTGTGTGTGTGTGTGTGTGTGTGTGTGTGTGTGTGTGCGCACTTTGGACATTTTGAAAGTGAGTCATTTATAGTGTGCGTTAATGTAATGAATAGTGACTGAGAATGTGAAATCAGAGATCCGTGCTCGAATTCCAGTCGAGTTTATTACATCCATTACGCAAAAATGCCCTTGGGCAATGGATTACATAGCAAGATAGATTGCGCTCTCTAGCTGTTGTCGACAACCAGTCTAGGAGAAGGACAACCTTGAATTAAATACAGATTAAGTAAGATTTCTATTCGGTTTTGACCAAAATGTTTAACCAAAACTACAGGTCCTTGAAGCACAAGGAACCTGAAATGGATTATGCAGCAGTTGTATTGTTTTGCAATTACAGTGTAACCCGGATATAAGAGACCTGGATATTAGAGAAACCCGGATATAAGATAGATTTTATCTGGTCCCAAATTAGAGCCATACTTACCTAAACAAAATAGACCAAACTCGGATATAAGAGAAACCCGGATATAAGAGACTTCTTCTCCGGCCCCGACAACTCTCTTATATCCGGTTTTCACTGTACAACGTAATATCTGGGGAAACATAATACAAATGTGACCATTAAATCTTTTACGTTATTAATATATAAAGAATTAGCACAAAATTTCCTATTATCACCAAAAGTATAATGTCTAATTTATGGGATTCTTTCTACCTGACTGCATCTCCCCATCCCACTGAGAGTAGGAAGTTCTAGTGCTGCTGCGCCAAAAGGGAAGTCGATAAATTTGCTTTTAGTGATTTATGAAACGAAGATTACATGTGGTACATGGCTGCAAGTATGAGGCTGAGGATCGAACTCACAACACACTCGTAATCACCATATGAATAAGAGGCTGATTCTCTAAAAAAATATTTTGTTGACCCCTGAAGTTTGAAAACGCATATACTGCATATACTGTTTTGTTAAATTGTCGTCACAATAGTAAAACAAATTAAATGGAAAATCATTGAGGGAGAAATTGTGATATAAACGAGAAAAGCAAATGAATCAATAATGTTTAGAATAAAAGGTCAAATCTTTTAAAAAGCAAGATAGATTATGAAGCATATTAGATAGATAATGAAGAGATTGGGAGGGAGAAATAGATAGATAGATAGATAAAGAAGAGATTGTGATAGATCAAGAAGAGAAATATATATATATATATATATATATATATATATATATATATATATATATATATATATTATATTTTAAAAAAATATGATTCCTTCGCTACATAAGACTTTTAATGTTTCAAAAGCGAGAGCCAGAAACCCTCAATATAATTATTAAAATTAAGTTGAATTAAGGTATCTAGTCCCGCTTCATCCTCAAGCGAAAATTTAGGAATAATCTATCTTGTCATTTGCGCGTGTTTATAAGTATGGTCCTTTTCAACATTAATTACTATGGAAACGGCCATTTTGGTTAGGTGGTCGACCAGTTAATTCTTATCTACAGATCAGTCACCTTTGGAAAGGATATGCCGGGGTGTGGTGGTGTATCTATTCCAAAGCTAATGGTGGTGGTCACCGTCTCGTTAGTTTAAAGCGAAAGATAGTTCGGGGCGCGACGACAGGTCGTTAAGTGTCGAGAGGATTTTGTTTTATTTTGTTTTATATTATCTGTCTATTAATCTCCTTATTTATTTGTTTATTCAAATGGCTGTTTCATATAAACGCGTTGCACTGAACTACAATTGGTTTTTTGACGACTTCGAAAAGGTTTTTCTATTTAATGATTGGGCTAAGCTGTTAAGACTTTTATTAAACTATGGAATTTATTTATTTTTTAATTTTTTATGCTAATTATTTAATGCGCATATTTGTTGATGTAGGCAAAAAACCGTTAACTCCTGTCTCTTCTACAGACAGACAGTTTTGCTGTATCACAACTCTTCAGTGTGGGTAGACGTCCAATTGTTTTAAAAATTGTTTTCAAAAGGTATAAGTCAGAGATTCTACCGGCAGAGAGGAAGGAGAATTTTAAGGTTTTCTATGCGAAATATTTCCGTGGCACGGAGAGTTCAATTCAATTTGGTTGGAGAGCAATGCGTTAATAGCGGTATGAGCCACTGTTTTTAAAATTATCCTTTTCTCAAGAGAGTTAAATCAGATTTTCGGGAGCATATATATTGTCATCTAGAGAGAGACTGTTTCGCTGTATCTTCAGTGTGGCTAGACGGCCGACTGCTTCAAGCCGGGATCGAAACACAAGCGATTATGGTATCATTCAGAAATTTACCCCCTAGGCTATCGATGCACGGCAGAGGGGAAGGGAAATTTTAACGTTCTCTCTGCGAATTAGATAGATAGTGTTGTGGTGGGATCCACCTAATCTGCATAGGTGACTACCAACTATATAAATAATGGTTGATACCGGAAGACGAGAGAAAGGAATCACGAGAGACTTAGCATTCTTGGTGTTTCCTTGTGTATTGAGGTCCAGTACTGACTGCGAACGGAAAAAGCTAAGTGACTTGAAAGTTTGAGTGATTTTGAAATACTTATTTTGATCTCTTTATTTCTTTTCAGTTTGACATTTTTCAGTTTTTCCTGTTTTGTGTTGATACCCTCCCCTTCTGTTACTTTATTTATTAATTTCGTTTTGGTTTTGTGTGTTTATTTTGTTTATTTGCTTCCGAATTCCGTCTAGCCTTTTTGTTCTGTTTTTATTTTATTTTACGTTTTGAAGTTTGGTTTAAAAAAAATTATTTCTAAAAGGAAATATTTAAAAAAGAAACTGTTTCGCCGTCATAATAGTGCTTGGCGCTATTATGGCGGACCTCAAAATAATGGATTCGCAACCAGTGGAAACACCGGCGGTGATTGAGCAAAATGCTCCACCCCAAAAATCGGCCTGGTCAGAAACAAGGCCCATAAAAGACCACGAGTATTATGTAAAACTTCAGGAGAAATATAAGGAGTTTACAAAGGGCAATGAGCTTCTGACAATTGAGGAAGCTTTCAAGGAGGTTAACACCAGAACCATCTCCCTACTGACGTCTGACATTAAAAGTCATAGTTTAATTGGAGTTAGTAGGGAAACGATGATGGAAAGCCTGAAAGCTCTAAAAATCACCCCATGTATTCTGGCAAGGCGCTCAAGGGCAATGTGGGACTTGCTTATGAGATCGGAGCAGGAAGCAAAAAACTTGTCAGGAAGTGTCTTGACTTCCAAGTCACTGAGACTCCAGACGGAGTATATGGGAACGCGGCGGACAAAAATTACCGTACACGGAGTGCCTGTTGATATAACGGAAGATAGGCTAGGGGCCTTTTTTGCCCAATATGGCCGTATAGAAAAAGTGATGGCGGTGATTGGAAAAGAGGGGATTGCCACCGGAGACGTAATAATCGAAATTACGCTAACGCAGCAAGATTTCAAAGCCGTCCCGAACACACTAACGTGTAGAATGAGGAAAATGTTGGTGGTCGTCGAAGGGCGGAAGCCGTTCTGTTGGTCATGTGGGATCATGGGCCACATGGCCAAGGTGTGTCCCGGAAAGAAAGACGCACCTCAACCAGCAGCAGCAGCAGCAACAGCAACAACAGCAAAAGTGGTAACACCAGCAGCGCCTGCAACATCAATAACAACCACTGGGACAGAACCAGACAAGGGTCCTGATGATGGTTGGAAGGAGGTGGTAGCGAAAGGCCGGAAGAAGAAAGTGGACAACCCATCTCCTCAAAAGGAAGTCCTACCCAAGCAGCAGCAGCGGCAACTCCCAAAGGAGCAGCAGCCGACAAAGGAACAGCTGCTACCAAAACAGCAACGGCCACCAAAGGAGCAGCATTCAACCAAGGAACAGCCAAAAGAACAACTTAAAAAGCAGAAAAAACCGCAGCAGCAACAACAATTAGCAGACAAGATGGAGGTGGAAGAAGTATCTCCAACACGGTCCTCTTCATTGAAAAGGAACCGGGAAGAAGAAGGAGAGGAAGAAGAGGTACAAAGCAAAAAACATACAGGGCAAAGCAGGGAAGGGAGAAGCAGAGAAATTACCAGACGAAGGTCCTTCCCTAATTCGCCAGAAAGACAAAAAGAGGATACGGATTGCAGCAGCCTCCCCCCGTCCCTTTCTCGCTTGCCACTCCCTCCCACTCCCACACCTCCACTCGTACCAACCCCCACAGCTTCAGAATTATCTCCCCCCCAACCATCCATCTCGTCTCCTTCCCCTTTGTCGACATCCACCCCGCCACACCTAGCCAGGGAGAAAAAGAAAAAGCCTAGGCTTTTTCGAAATAAAGAAGAAATTTGTAGGGTGAATGGAGGAGAGATTGACACGAACCTCTCCGCCCGCAAAAGAGTCCTACTAGGTCCCTTACTCAAGATGTCCACTGTGGACAACAAATTGGTGGAGGACCCACAGAATTTCCCCAGAGCCCCAGGGGTTATTGCCCTAATTAGAGACACGGGGAATTACCTGAAGGTTTGGACCCACATGTTCGAGGCGAGGGAGGCCTTTACGGGAATTAGGATGGTCGAGTTGGGTTCATCCGACCTGAAGAAAATGCACACGTTCTGTGCAGGGAGGGTCCCGGTACGTCTCCACCCCTCGTTATATAGGGTGTTAAAATTAACATACCCAATGGATGTCGGCGGGATTGTCCGGAGTAGTCGCATGTCGACAGAATTAGGAACAGGGAGCCTCGGACAAACCGTCGGGGTCCTTTCACCCGCAGATTTCCGCCCCGTATGTGAATAAGGTTTTTGCACTAATTCTCTTTTATATTTGCAGGCTTAAAAATGGAAATGAAGATAGCCAGTCTGAATGTGAATGGCTTGAGAGATCGGGGTAAGGCTGCCCGCCTGCTTCGGGATCTCCTGTCATTCAGCGTGGATGTTGCCGCGATTGAAGAGACCCACTTTGTTTGCTCATCCGATGCCTGTGTGCTGGAGAATGACTTTGTCATTTATTCAGCATATGGGAACCGGTGTGCCAGAGGAGTTTCTTTGCTAGTCAGACGGACTCTTGATGCGAAGGTGGACCTTGTGCATACCGATGCCGAGGGCAGGTTAATCGTGGCCGATATTGCCGTGAAAAGTGGTTCGTTTCGGGTCGTTGCGGTTTATGCGCCCAACGACCAGGGGGAGCGGTGTGACTTTTTTCGGCAGTTAGGGCCGTTCCTGGTTGATTCTTCGCGCCTAGTTCTAATGGGGGACTGGAATGCCATCCTGGACCCCAAGTTAGACAGGGGGCGGGGCGCTAGCGGGAGAAGGGGCGATCGTAGCCTGGTCGATCTGATCGGCGATTATGGTCTCGTCGATAGATACCGGGTCGATCATCCCAGTGGGAAAATGTGGACGTGGGCGCTTAATTGGCCGTCTGACAAGGTAGTTAGCTACCTTGACAGAATGTTAGTTCGTAGAGCCGACATAGACTTGTTAGATTGTCCCACGTTCCACTGGGTAGGCTACACGGACCACAAACTCGTTTGTGCCCGTGTGGCGTTAGAACATAGGCCTAGAATGGCTGGTTACTGGAAGTTCAATCTGTCTTTACTGGACAGGCGGGACTTCCAGGGGCAGCTAATTAGATTAGTGCAGCGGGAGCTAGTGGGGGCGGTTATCGGGAATAAGTGGTGGGAGAAACTTAAGGATAGAATTAGGTCTTTCACCACTGATTTCAGCAAGCGGCTCGCTCTAGATAAAGCTGATAAGGTAAAGACACTTAAGGCTAATTTTTCCCGGGCGGAGGCTGGGGGGGATGCCCTACAGATAGCCCTAGCTAGGGAGGCCCTGCAGCGTTCGAATAGCGATCGCTACATGGGTCAGGTAATTAGGCATAGGTTAAGTAAGATATCTAACGAAGCTGTGAACCTGGGCGCAGATCTGCGTCGGGAAGAAGTCCGTCGAGCTGGTGATCGACACATTCGTCAAGTCGAAACCCCGGAGGGGCGTACTCTGCGGTCGACTGACGATATGTGCGAGGCGTTTCGGCGGCATTTCGAGAGCCGCTTTACCAAGGAGCCTGGTCTCCGTGAGGAGGAGTTTCGCAGCTATTTGGCTGACTTTCCTCGGCTTGAGCCGACTGAAGCAGCTAGCTGCGAGGGAGAGATCACGGAGGGCGAAGTCTACGTGGCACTGAAGAAGGTCGGCAGAGGCAAGTCGCCCGGTCTGGATGGTTTGCCTTATGAATTGTACTTGAGGCTGTCGCACATCTTTGTTCCGATTTTGACAGCAGTGTTCAACAACTGGTTTCGGTCGGGGTCCATCCCCAATCGCATTTCCAGGGGTGTGATCACTCTGTTGAAAAAGGGCAAGGGTGTTGGGGGAAAACTAGATGATTATAGGCCCATAACTCTGCTAAACACAGAGTTAAAGATTATGGCCAAGATCCTGCAGGAGCGTTTGCAGTCAGTTGCCGAGTCTCTGTTGGGACCCGAGCAGACTTGTTCTGTGAGGGGCCGAACAATTCAGAGCAACCTGCATTTGATCCGCACGATCGTAGAGGGTGTAAAAGACGACGAAGAAGCCGCGCTGATCAATTTGGATCAGTCCAAGGCATTTGATAGGGTCGACCATCGCTACCTTGCTGCTGTCCTGCAGGCCGCCGGATTCGCACCCGACTTCTGCCGCTGGATTAGCCTCCTGTATCGCTCCCCCAGTGCTGTGGTACAGGTGAACGGAAAGTTGTCGGACGCTTTGGTTCTGTCGAGGTCGGTCCGTCAGGGTTGTCCGCTGTCGCCTCTCCTTTATGCTTTGGCGTTGGAGCCTCTCCTGCGCCGGCTAAAGGACGAGGCGTGCAGTCCGGCCCTACGCGGGATCGCCGTTCCTGGAGGGTCTCGAGCCAGGGTTTCCGCGTACGCCGATGACGTATCCGCTTTCGTGTCGTCCCTGAACGATATTGAGGCGGTACAGAAGGCGCTTGATCGGTACGAGAAGGTGACAGGGGCCAAGATAAACCGCGACAAGTCTTCCGGCTTGCGGTTAGGTGCCTGGAAGGGGCGTGATCTTCCAGGCCGCTTCGGTTGGACGGACGGTCCTGTCCGCATTCTTGGAGTGTGGTTTGGACCCGACCTCCAGCTGAAGAAAAATTGGTCTGAAGTACTAGCAAAGGTCGTTTCTGCCGGTAAGACTTGGAATCGACGGAGGTTGTCCGTAAAGGGCAGGGCGGAGGTGTGTGTTACATACATTTTCCCCCTGATTCTTTATCGCTTGTCAGTACTTCCTCTCTGTAAGGCCCAGAAGAAGGCGCTCGAGCAAGCGCTATCCTCCATTTTATGGAGGGGACGCGCGAACAGGGTCGACAGACGAGTCTGCACCAAACGTCCGTGTCATGGGGGGCTGGGAATGCCACACTTGCAGAGTCACATCCGTGCCTCTCGGTTGGCTTTCCTACGCCGCGCATTGACTAGAGGAGATCCGATTCTGGAGGGGATTGTTAGGGACGCCTTCCCTAGCCTTACCATCAATCCCCCCATCTCGAAGGCCGAGCGCCATTGTAGGTCTCGAGATGAATCGCTTTTCCTCAGCGAGTGTCGGTCAGCCTTGAGGGCTATTCCGCGGTCCAGTGACCTTTCACGGCCGAGGAAGGTCTTCTATCAGGGATTAGTGGAGGGTCGCGCGAAGGATCCTCTACGTGATACGCTCGACTGTTCGGAGGAGGAGTATCGCTCCTACTGGTCTTGGGCGCCAGCGGCGGATTATCTCAGTAACCCTGAGTTTTCGCTTACCTGGCGATTGGCTCGGAATCGGCTGCCTCTCAACGACAAGGCTTTCATATGGGGCTTGGCGGACTTGCCAGACTGTGAACGGTGTGGCCTTGGGTTAGAAGAAACGGCTTCGCACGCCTTCTACCATTGCCCCCGGGTCCGCCCCTTATGGGACCATGTCGGCGAGCTGACGGCTCGTCTCGCTCCCGAAGAACTCGTGTCCATTGATCGCGCATACGCGTGTGACAATGTGTCGCCCCCGTATTCCGGGGTGAAACGAATGGTGTTTCTAACGTTGTTAGCCACGGCTCGAATGGTGATATGGACGACGCGAATGGAGGAAGTCTTGCGAGGCAATAGTCTTTCGCATCAGGATCTAATCCGATTCTTTGAGCATCAGCTCAAGATGAAGATTAGAACTGATAGAAAACGATTGCATTCGACAGTCTTCAGCGAAAGGTGGGTAAAAGAGGCGAGCTTGGTTCGTTTGAACGGGGTTAGCCTTGATTTCCTTTTTTAAGTCAACCAAAGTCACATCGGGGTGGTTTCCTGTGGAACCCTCCCCTCGGTTAGGTTAGACAAGCTTAAGTGTACCTAGTTAATATGAGTAAGTGTTGTTCCCGGCCTGTTTCCCGGCCATCATTTTAGTTATGATCCAAGTCGAGATTCCCAACCTCCCTAGTTTGTTTTGGCCTCCTTTTCATCTCAACTGGATCAGCCTTTTTCTTCCCCATGTCCAAGTTATTTTATCTCTTTCCCACTCCCTTAGCGAGAGTGCTTCTTGATTTTGTCCTCTGGGCAGAATACAGCGGCCTCTCTATTTTGAGGGTTGGACGGGCCCTACTAACATCAATTATGTTTAGTTTAAAAAATTTGTTGAATTTTTAGTTTATTATGGGGTTCATCTCCCTCCCCTTTCACCTTTTCATGATTAGATTTTTATGTACCTTATTATCATCAAATTTTTATGGTATGGGGCGCGTTTTTGTAGGTCCCCCCTGGTGAGGATGTGGTATTATGGTGTATGGAGGATTGAATGGTGACGGGCGAATTCTTGTGGTGAATGTGTCAATTGTAATGTATGAATGGGTCGCGTATCTGATTAGCTAGGTATAGGATAGTTAGTTAAGACCAGCCTCACCCCCACCCCTTTATCGGCCTTGTGCCACAATTTGTAAATTTTTACGAATAAATCTTGAAAGGAATCACGAGATCCAACGGCCGTCTTGTTATTCCTTTTCTCTTTGTTGTAGACCGCAGACCGACTGCACGTTTGCCCGAATTCTGTTTGACTGCTGACAGACTGCTCGTTTGCCCGAATTCTGTGTTGCATTGTTTTTGGTTAAGTTTGCTTTTTATTATTTCCATTTGACTGTTTCAGGAAAAAAAAAAAAAAAAAAAAAAAAAAAAAAGTCCTTTTGATTTTTGCTTCTCTCCATTTTTTTTTTACCCCCCTCTTTTAATTTCTGTTATTTTTCTTTTTATTTCAGTTTTCCAATTTTCCCCCTTTAATTTTTGTTTCCTTTTAATTTTCTTTTTACCCCCGGTAATTCTTTGTTTTTTATTTTTTACCCCTTTTTTAATTTGCAGGCTTTTTCTTTTTATTCTAGTTTCTCGTTTTAATTTCCTTCCAACCTTTAATTTTTGTTTTTCGTTTCCACGCTTTTTCTTTTTAGCCTCCGTTAAAATTTTCATTTTCCTTTAATTTCTGATTTTCGCGTTTATTAATTTTAATTTCTGTTTTCTTTCCTAACCTTACGTTTTTCCGTGTTTTTCGTTTTATAATTTGTTTGTACTAATTTCGTTTTGTAATCCTTGTATTGTATAATTTATTTGTTTATTTTTCCTTTGTTTATCGGTTCGACTCGCTTTTCTGTGGGTCGGCCATTTTGAATTTTTGTTTCTAGCTTTGGTTGTCGTCGAAAGTTACGTATTTTCTTTTGTTTATTCTTTTCGACTAGTGTCGGCCATTTTGTTTTTTTTGTTAATAGCTCCGGCTATTTGCCGAAGTTTATTATTGTCTTTGTTTACCTTGTTTTGAACCGTTTTCTTTGTATTATTTAATTTTCCTCCTTGTGTTTTTTTTTTTCGCCTTTAGGTGATATTTGTTTAAGTTTTTTACGTGTTATTTTTGTTGTGTTTGTAATTGTTTAATTTAGCTGTCTAGTCTCGCTTCTTAAAGTCGGCCATCTTTTATTTTATTTTTAACTAGCTTCGGCTAGAGTTTAAATCTTATTTGTTTTTTCTTATCTATCTTTTCTTTGAACTTTTTTGTCTAAATCCCCCCCCCCTTTTTTTTTTTTTTTTTTTTTTTTTTTTTTTTTTTGCGCCTTTTGGCGTTATTCGTTCTTTTTGTTTCGCCTTTAGGCGAAATTTAGTAAATATCCCTCCCCCTATTCCTCCACTCCCGACCCTCCCCCTTACTTCATCATGGAGAAGAAGGAAAAAAAAGCCCCTTCTTTTCTGATCACAAAGAAAAAGACTTCGACCCTGGCTACCATCAAAAAATCGGTTAGGAAGCATCTTTTTAACCCGAAAAAAGACCCCCCAGACAAAGATAATCCCAATGAATATCCTGCCCTGCCACGAACCCCTACTAATGAGGAGATTGTGGACGTCCTTAAGCAGGCGGCCAAAGCCAGGATAGCGAATGAAATCCTGGAAAAGGAAAAAAACAATGAAAAGCCTAAAGTTAGTACCGAGGTCGGGGATTCGCCCTCTTGTTGGAAGTCCCCTCCGAATTGTATTATCGACATCGCGGAGTTCCTGGAGCGTGCCAAGAGTTACGCTCACCTCGTGGTGAAAGACGGGCTCTTGGAGGATCCAGTGGAACTGAAGAGAGTCGAAAAAAGAATAGTGTCTGTTTTTGTCGTCGACAAGCGTTCGCGCAAAATTTGTCGTTCGACTAAAGACACAGTGTTTAAAGCACTGGAGTCCCTGGGGTTCAAACCCCTAAGAATTGTCAAAGGCAAGGGTTTCTTCATGTGGGACGTGCTGCTGCCCACTGCAGAAGACTGCGTGAGAGCCACCCGGAGAGAATTAATCACCAAAGATCTCATCCTCCGAACAGAGTACGAGGGTCGGCGAAGGACCAGGGTGGCAGTGTACGAGGTCCCTCCTCAGGTTATCGGGGAACACCTCGCGGCTTTCCTGGCCCAATACGGGGAAATATTGGCCGCTTCCTGCGATAGCCTGACCGGGGGATGGAGCTTTGATATGATGCTCGATCGTAAGGCCTTCAGCTCCGTCCCCAACTGGATTGACGTCGGTGACCTGAAGCTGCCGGTCATCGTGACCGGTCGTAAACCAGCCTGCTGGAAGTGTGGAGTGACTGGTCATCTCTCCTCTTCCTGCCCAGAGAAGAAGGCCTCTGGAACTCAGGTCACAAAAGACCAAACTCCCCCTCTGACCGAGTCTGCAAAATCCGCCGCGCCTGTAATGGGCATGCCAGCTGCCGGGACCGGAGAGGTTGTTCCCCCGGTTGGGTCACCATCCAAGCCCCCATCCCCCGAAGAGCCCTCTTCCGCCGCTCCTGTGGCTAAGAAGGGGGAAGAAGGGGAATGGCAGGTAGTTGGCAGGGTCAGAGGGAAGCGTCAGCCAGCGGGTCCTCAGTCCCCTGAAGCCTCGGGGACTAAAGACACACACAGTCCCACTCCCTCTATCAACAGCAAGGGCGACGCCCCGACCTCCACTCTTTCAATTGAAGAGCAGAGGCTAAAATACGAGCCGAGCCACGAAAAAGCGGAGAAACTAAAAAAACTCAAAAAACATCTGGACGACCAAAAAAAAACCACAAAATCTCCTCCAAAAAAAAACATCCCCTTACAGTCACCTAAATTAATTTCCCCCATCAAATCTCCCCCGAAGAAGAAGGCCACCCTTTGTGTATCCTCCATCCCCATGCCTCCCACTTCAACCCCTCTCTCCAGAGTGAAGCCTTCTCCTGCTATGCCGTCCACCTCCCATGCCCAATCCCAAATCCCGCTCAGTAGAGATCCCAGTCCCTTTAGACAACCCTGCACTCCTTGCCACACTCCCAGTCCTTCTCCCACTAAAACCTCTCAGATGTTACCACCGGTCACCAAAAGGCCCCGAAGCCCCACTCAAGATCCCGGCGAAAAGAAAAAAAAACCAAAGGGCATTTTCAATCATGGATTGGACATTTGTAAGATCTCCCCTAGGCAGGCGGAAAAAGCTAGGGATTATGGGAACCGTATCCCTAATCTAAAGTTCCTCCTGTCCATCAAACAGTTCAGCGACAAAGACATCGACAACCCGTTGAACTTCCCAGATGCCCAGCGGGTTTTAACCGTGGTGGGCGTTGACACGGGAGCAAAACAGATTTGGGCCATGTTGGACGAGGCCATATCCTCGTTCAACATGAGCCCGCCCATTGCTATCATTCAGAGCGACAAGCTCCGGAAAATGAACTCTTTTTGCGCAGGGAGGGTCCCAATTTTTGTTCACCCCTCCCTCTATAGGGCTCTTAAACTCACTTTCCCGTGGGATATCGGCGGGGTCTCCCAGGACGGTAACATCAACACTGAGATGGGCCATGGGTCTATGGGAGATGCTGTCGGTATCCTCACCCCGGCCATGTTCAAAACAGGTAAGCAACCCTAATCAGTTTTCACTATGGCTCTCTGGTTGGCTACTTTAAATGTCCGGGGCCTGAGGTCGGAGTCTCGCAGGGCGAGGCTCTCTCGCGACCTTCAGCGCCTCGGGGTTAATATCTGTTGTGTGCAAGAGACCCGGTTTTCTTCTCATGATCGTGAGGATGTGCTGTCTAAGGGGTTCGCCCTTTATTCAGCATGTTTTGATGGTCGTTCGAGGGGTGTCTCTTGGCTAGTGAGCAGGTCTTTAGACGCTGCATGTACTCTTGTTTTCGCAGATCCGGCGGGCAGGCTTTGTGTGCTGGACGTTACCATAAAAGGTAAGGCTTTACGTCTCATCGGCGTTTATGCGCCTAATACCCATGCTGAGCGACCTGGTCTGTTTCGGCAGATCGAGCCGTTTTTGACGACATCTCGTCGGGTAGTTTTAGCGGGCGATTGGAATGCCGTCCTTGAGCCCGATATAGATCGTATAGGGAAAAAACGGGGTACTAACAATCCTGATGTGAAACCATTTCGGGACTTTATCGGCGGGTTTGATCTCGTCGATAAGTACCGGAATGAGCATCCTCGGGAGGTAGCATGGACTTGGACTAATAGTGGCAACTCGGCTCCTGGGACGCTTGCGAGCTACCTCGACCGGGTCTTAGTTAAGAGAGTCGATGTAGGGCTCTTAGGGTGTCCAAGTTTCCATTACATAGTTTATTCGGATCATAGGCTTGTCCGGGTCCGGGTAAACTTAGATAAGCCTAAGGTTAGGTTGGCTGGTTACTGGAAATTCAACTGTTCACTGTTTGGTGAGCAGGGATTTCGGGACCAGCTGGTACTAATGATACAACGGGAATTGTCGGGAGCGGTTTTCGGGAACGCCTGGTGGGGTAAACTTAAATCCAAAATTAGAACGTTTGCTGCCGATTTTAGTCGTCGACTCAATCGAGATAGATTAGCGGCGCAAACTGCTTTAGAAGAAAAAGTTGATCGGGCCGTGAAATCCCGTGTTAGTGGGGATGTAGCCTTAGCTAAGGCAGAGTTGGCCTCCTTGCTTATCAAGAAGGATCAAGCTCTGGTAGTTAGGGCTAGGTTAAAAAGAATGTCCTCTGAGGCGACGAATATGGCCGCTGAATTGCGTGCAGAGGAGAGTAGGAGTGCGTCTCGACGACATATCGCGTGCGTCACATTACCGGATAATCGGACCGTGACTACAAACGCGGGCATATGTGAGGTCTTTCGTGATTACTTTCAGGATCTTTTCACCAGGGAGCCCGGTCTGAGCTCTGCTCAGTTCGACTCCTATTTAGCCGACTTTCCCTGCCTCGAGGCAGCTGAAGCGGCTGGGTGCGAGGGTCCCATAACAGAGTCCGAGATCTGGGATGCGCTGAAGCAGGTTGGCCTGGATAAGTCTCCGGGATTCGATGGTCTTCCCTACGAAGTGTACTTGAGGCTGTCGCCCGTTTTTGTTCCTTTGCTGGAGCTGATTTTCAACCACTGGATGAAGCAGGGGTCTATACCCCAACGCTTCACCAGGGGTGTGATCAAGTTGCTGCGTAAGGACAAGAACGGTGGGGATGGGTTAGGGAACTTTCGCCCTTTAACAATGTTAAACACGGAGTTAAAGATTTTGGCGAAGATCTTAGCCAACCGTTTGCAGCTTGTCCTGTCTAGTCTGATTGGTCCCGAGCAGACTTGTGCTGTGAAGGGCAGGACTATTCAGGATAACCTGCATATGGTACGCTTGATCTTAGAACAAGTCGACGGTGAAGCCGCGCTGATCAATTTAGATCAGTCCAAGGCCTTCGATAGGGTTGACCATCGTTTTCTGGAGGCTGTCCTTTCGGCGGCCGGTTTCGGAGCCGACTTTCGCTCCTGGATCCGACTCTTGTATGCGACCCCCGGTGCGCTGGTGGAAGTGAATGGAGTAAGATCGAAGCCTTTCGTATTGTCTCGCTCTATTCGTCAGGGTTGTCCGCTCTCGCCTTTGCTGTACGTTCTTGCGTTGGAACCGTTCCTTCGCAAGTTAAAGGCGAATCCGGTCCTGCGTGGAATATCTCTGCCTGGGGCCACCACCTCAGCAAGGTATTCTGCCTATGCTGACGACGTTTCGGTTCTTGTGTCGAGCAGAGCCGAGATTGACGAAGTCAGCAAAGTGGTCAGTGGTTATGAGATGGTGACAGGGGCCAAGATCAATCGCGATAAGTCTGTGGGCTTGCGATTGGGTGCGTGGAAGGGAGTTTCTCTTCCCGGACCTTTCCTCTGGACGGATGGGCCGATCAAGATACTCGGCGTCTGGTTCGGTCCGGATCTCCAGTTGGAAATGAATTGGTCGGAGGTACGAGGGAAGGCCGAGATCGCGGTTGGTCTGTGGTCTCGGAGGAGGCTTTCCCTGAAGGGAAGGGCGGAAGTATGTGTTTCTCACATATATCCTATTCTCGTGTACCGACTCTCTGTACTTCCACTTCCGTTTACCGCACTAAGTTTATTAGTAAGGCTCTTGTTCTCTTTCTTGTGGAGAGGCAAGGCCGCTATGGTATCTCGCAAGATCTGTTGCCTTCATACCGCTGAGGGCGGCCTGGGAATGCCAAGCATTGAGATTCGTCAACATATGCTTCGCATTGCATTCCTGGACCGATTGTGTCGCGAACCGGACGAGGTGGGAGCCTTCTGGAAGGAAGATGCCCGGAAAAATTTCCCGTCCCTGAGAAGTGTGCACTCGTGCGAGGGGGAGGCCCGCCGTAGACCCCGAGCCGAAAGCTCCTTCTATCACGAATGTCGTCGCGCTCTGAAATGCCTCTTACGGGCGTCGGAAGGCCTCTCCAACGTCCAGGCGTTGTCTCGTAGGGCATTGTATCAAGTGTTAGTTCGGGGGTCCGTTCAAGATGCTCTGATTAGCGAGCTCGGTCTTACGAAGCAGCAGGCTCGCTCAATATGGCCTTGGGCGACAGGGTTGAAATGCCTCACTAACGACGAGGCATCACTCACCTGGCAGGTGATTCGTGGAGCCCTCTGGGTCGGCAAAAGACTTTGTGCAGCGGGCTTGGAGAATTCTCCAAACTGCCGCCGCTGTGTTGGGGAAGTCGAGACCATTGGTCACGCCTTCTTTCAGTGCAGAGTGGTAGTGCCGTTGTGCAAGTTTGTTGAAGGTCTCATGGTTCGCGTCTTGCGGAGAAAGACCTTTGTCCTGGATGTCGTTTCTGTTTGCAGCAATGTGGTACCGCAGATGTCGAGGGCTGAGAATTATGTGTTCTGTTGCTTACTAGGCGTTATGAGAGTCGTGATTTGGACGACGCGTCAGAAGGAATTCTATGGTGGCGAGAAGTTTGCTTCTTCCGAACTGATCTTGTTCTTTAGGCATCTGCTTAAAGTCAAGATTAGGACGGAAAGGCGGCGACTCACATCATCTGAATTTGGCGAAAGGTGGGTGACTCTTGCGCGTTTGTGCCGTGTGAAAGGGGCTGACCTTGAGTGGCATTTTGATGCCGGTTAGGCATAGGATATTGTTTTCCTGGGTTGAACTTGGGCAACCCATCCATGCTTAGGCTAGATTAGGGTATTTGGTGTTTTATTTTTAGTTTCTTAGGATTATGTAAACTTAGCTAAGGTATGTTTGCTCATTGGCCCCTTTTTTTTTCTGTCCCCTTTTCTTTTCCTTTAGTTTAACTCCCCATCCCTCCCCTCTTTAGGTGCTCAGTGATTTCAGTTCTCTGGATGATGCGGGACGCCTTTCGTTTTCGTGTGTGTGATCCTTTTCGTATGTTTGTGTGTGAATCAGTGCGTGTTTGTGCGAGTGGTTGGGATGGATAAATGTGTATTTTATATTGTCAAAGTCCCGTGTCGATTTCGCCCAGTTAATTGATTTTACTGGCACATTTAGGATTTGTCGGGGGGTTTTTAATTACTAACATGATTTTGTTTAGTTTTCTTGTACATATTTGTATGCATATTGTATATAGTCATTGGGGATTATTTTATTTAATTTTTATGCCCGCCCCCCAACAGACTTTATTGTATATATGGGGTTATTTAGGATTTTCATAGAGACAATGAGGTATTTTGGTGGTTGTAGAACGAATGGTATGTATGAATGTGGTGTTTTGGTGAAAGGAATATTGTTTTGTATGCTTGGGTCAGTGCGTGCGACTAGCTAAGTTTAATTTTAAGACAAGCGATGACCTTCCTTTCCCAATCCCCATTTTTGGCTTTGTGCCACATTTACTGTGTTTTGCATACAGTAATAAATATTATCACGAGATCCAACTAGAGACTCTGATCGACTGCGACTAGTCAACACATTCTCCAGGAACGTCTTCCCAGAAATATACAGAAATACTATATGTACTTATTGTGTACACTTTCTTGTTATAATACATTCTTGTTCTAAGTACATTTTGTGTTGCATTATTATTCCATGCATTAGGCGAGATTCAACATTGAGTCAAGACTCAACAGATAGATAGATAGATAGATAGATAACGGACATAAATAGATAATGAACAGAAAGAGATAGATAGATAGATAGATAGATGATGTTAATAAATAGATAAATAGACAATGAACACAAAGAGATAGATAGATATATATTTAGATAGATAGACAGATAATTAAAAATATAAATCAAATTCGTATGCATTGGGAAAACAGTTAATCTTTATTCAAGATAAAATGTACTTAACATAACTAGAAAATTTTAAAAATATCTTTATAGAAGATTCAGAATAAAAAATTATGATATAAAAAGTCGTTGAATGAACTGAGAAACATGGATCTTAAAATCGGGAAAATGTACATACATTTGCCCTTGGAAAAGAGGCAGAAATGAAATGGAAACGTAATGACGAATTATGCAAAAGTAAATAAGCCAAGTAAGAAAGCAATGCACTCGGGAAAATCGCAAGTGGCTCCTCTACTGATCACTTGGCAGACATATCAGCATTTATCAACGCAAGATGTCAATATCACGAGGGTTCACACAGTTCTTGATGAAAAAAGCACAGATCTTTTAAAATGGAATGAAAGACATCGTTCTATATCGTCATATATTTTCAAACATGGAACAATATAAAAAAAAGCAATTTGATCGCTGCCGCTGTGGAAATATGCCTATATCTAAGATCGAGAACTGAATAACCTGTATAAAAACGATTATTTACAATATATATATATATATATATATATATATATATATTATTCATTCGTCAACGGTAGCACTTGGAAAATGAATATTTATTAATGTATAGATTATAGCTCTGTTTTATTGCATCAGCTACTATTTTATTTCCACCACCACTCAATGTACAATATTATATATATATATATATATATATATATATATATATATATATATGAGTAAACTTTTTCCCCTTTGTCATAAAATTTTATCTTACACACACACACACACACACACACACACACACACACATATATATATATATATATTGGAAAATTTTGTGACAAAGTGGAAAAGTTTTTTTGCACACATATATATATATATATATATATATATATACAGAGAGAGAGAGAGAGAGAGAGAGAAGTGAGACAGGAGAGATCCGACAAACGACGTTGCATCGAGCTTGGTATGTCAAGCTCCGCCTTGGTTACACCAACCCAACTGGCGCTGCCCTCGTCTGCCGCTTTGTCCGTTAAGATCGTATCGATTTTTACCTATTCAGCCGTTGGGGTCCTCGGTGTTGGTCACATTCTGTCTGATCTCTTCTTTAAACGGATCAAAAGTTTCACATTGTGCATCTGGCCTAGATGAATGATTCGATGCGACATTTAGTTATGTCAATTGAATTTTCATTGATTTATTCGACCCCCCTATATATATATATATATATATATATATATATATATATATATATATATATATATATATATATATATATATAATTACTTAATTATCATATATACAATATATAATTACCTAATTATTATTATAGAGAACAATTCTAATTTGAAATAGACAATACATGTTTATTTATTTATTAACCAGTGTGGAATATATCTATCAGCCATCACATTCGAGATATCCAAGTAAAAAAAATGTCTACTGCAGTAGGGAACGAACCTGTGTCATCATTTTGTACGGGGGAAATCCGGTATGCTTTGCTAAGGACATCATGATAAGCACTAAACCCAAGGTCACAAACCCACAACAATCCCATTCAACATGTCAGCTCTATCATTGATATTGAGTGCTTTCCAATAAGTACCGCCCATATATAATATATAAATAATATATATAAAAATTGTATATATATATATATATATATATATATATATATATATATATATATATATATATATACCTCAACAGAATGCAGAAAGTACAGGACGGCCGTTTCATCTCATATTTGGGACTCATCAGTAGAGCGCATCCAATGATATACATATGAATACATCTGCATTTTGTTGAGGTTTCAGACTCGATGAATCACTTAAATATAATTATCAAATTCTCCTAATAATTTCAAATGTATATCATAGCTTGAACCGGCTTCTAATGCTCTGGAGTGAGCGGCTTGGTGATAGTAGTCGTGGCTCCAGGGGACACAGTCCTGTGTTTAAAGAGAATCTCAGTAGAGTTCCACCACGGAATATGTGAGCGAGCGGCGCTATATTGAGTCTGATTTGCTACCTCTGCGTCACCGAGGCCTGTTGGAACAGTTGGTATGGTGTTTGCTTGACAACCTAACTGTCAGGGTTTCAAATTTCGGTAGTGGATGCGAAACGGCCGTCCAATGCATTCTGTTGAGGTTTCAGACTCGATGAATAAATTAAATATATTTATCAAATTCTCCTAATAATTTTATATATATGAATAAACATCATATATATATGTGTGTGTAAGTTTGTGTGTGCTAAAATTCTCAGAATAAATCTGTAGATAAAACAAACTGAATAAAATAGACCAGCGGAAAATAGTATTTATTCCTTTCCGACGCGTATACTTATTTGACTTTATCAAAAATGTGTGTAGTTACAAGAAACTCAAAGATTTTAAAACGACACTACTTTGTGGATATTAATAAATTAATCTATATTTATTTTTCTAAGAGTGTATTTTTCTTTCCATATATATATGTGTGTGTGTGTGTATGTGTGTGTGTGTTCACAGGGTCTGATCAAAAAGTACTGATGCTATAAAAAGAAACCTATGACAAATATCAATCCGGCATTTATTCTCTCCACCTTAAGTGACACTCTTTATCCAGTCTCTTTTCCATTGATTCAAGAATTCTTGAAATTCTTTTTGGGGGATCGCGAGAAGCTGCTTCGTCACATTCTCTTGGTTTCCTCGACGTCTAAAAATATTGTTCCTTTTAAGAGAAATTAGATTTTTGAATAGGAAAATTTGCTAGGAGAGAAATCCGGGGAATTATAATGATTGTCAGATCTGGTGAATGTCGTGCTAGAGCCACATACACCTTCATAAACCAAGATCACTGATGGAACCTAAGTGGTATGATGTGACGACCGTACTTTAAACACTTTCCTTCCAAGCACTGCTATAAACAACGAAAGTGAGTAACGAGGGTATAGCTTAGTGCTACATTTATATACTTATATATACATATACATACATATGTATATACACACACACATATATATATATATATATATATATATAAATGTATATATATACATATACAGATATATATATACATATACATATCTATACATATACATATATATACATATTTATCTACATATACATACATATATATATACATATATATATATATATATATATATATATATATAATGGACTCTTCCGTCAGCTGGCGTATATGTACCTGTATGTAGTCCACGACACTGAGCCGTATAAAAGAATGGCAAGGACAACAGCTCTGTAAACCCGAATTTTCGTATCCAGTCGAATACCCCGCACATACCATAAGCGATGGCAAAGTTTGCCGAAAGCTCTGGTAGCCTTAGCAATCCGATGCATGATTTCATCATCTAACGTTCCACTGTAGTTGACTTTGCTACCAACATAGGTGAAAGACTTTACATAGTTCAGAGCTTTGTTTTTTTACTTTCACTGGTCTCTCTGGAAATGTGTAGATTGGTGGTTTTTGTTTCTCACCACAGAATTGCTTCGGAGTAGGACAAGGTTGGTGCACTACTTCAGTTTCCTTTATGCTAAGTGTAACACCAAAGGCTTTACCTGCAGCAGAGAAACGATTTATTAGATGTTGGGCCTCCCCAAATGATGTCGCTACAAGAGAAGCATCATCAGCAAACAACAAATCACGAATAATTTGTGTACGAAGGTGAGTCTTGGCTTTGAAGCGCTGATAATTGAAGAGACCACCAGTTGTTCGAAACTGAAACTTGACGCCACTCTCTGTGTCTGCAAATGCATATTTCAGCATCACCGAGGAGAAAAGGGTAAAAAGAACAAGGGCCATGACACAACATTGTTTGGTACCATTTGTGATATCAAAGGATTCTGACATTATACCATATATATATACATATATATATAAAATATATAATCATATATATATATATATATATATATATATATATATATATATGAGGAAAAATATGAAAAAAAAATCCGAATATGCAAGTTTACTGTTTTAATGTTTCAATGTCGACGTCAGACGTTTCGGTCTAGTAGACCTTCTTCAGGACATAGTTATTAAAACATAATTAAACGATATTCAAGTCAACATAAAAAGACGATAGATATAAGAATAATCAAAACAAAATAACTGAATTTTAAGATCAGCGTTCCGTTTTGCAATGCGATCACGTCGGCGTCACGTGGGCGATGTTGCGAAAACATATTCCTAAAATAGAGTTTATTATAAAAGAATGAATTTTACTTGAAACTAAAGTCTATAAGTACGTTTGTCCAGCATTAATCTTGCCAGAAAAGGGGAAATATTGAAGAAGCCGGGTCTAGTATCTACCGTGCGCGAGAAACATATGCGTGTTTTTTCATATTTTTCCTCATACTGTCGGATCTATATCCATATATTTGCTTACATACATATATATATATACACATTTATATACATATATATAAGTATGTATAAATATATATATACACACACATATATATATATACACATATATAACTATATATACATATATATAACAATATATACATATATAAACATATAACTATATATATATATACATATAACTATATATATACATATATATTACTATATATACATATATATATAACTATATATATACATATATATAACTATATATATATACATATATATATACATAGATATATAACTATATATACATATATATAACTATATATATATAACTGTATATATACATGTATATAACTGTATATAGACATATATATAACTGTATATATACAAATATATACATATACATATATATATACACATATATATATATACGCACATATATAAATATATATACATACATATATATAGTTATACCATAGTTACTACGTTATAACTTAGTGCTACTGCACGTTTAGCATGGATTGAACTTGAACTCTCACTTCAAGGCTAATCTGTGCGAAGCGGTTCACTCTGCATACTTTTGCTCCTTTACCGTTGATCAGACCCCGTCTATATTTTTTTAATATTTACTCAGATTTTAGAGAAGGAATATATTCGAAAAGTTTCCAATAACCATAGCATTTAATGTTCAGTGAAACTGATTCTTACTAGCTTTTCTATTATATTTATCGTACTCAATTCCTATGTGGGGTGGCTTTCTTCAAACCCGAACGAATACAGAGAGTTTCAATATCTGATAACTTTTTAACACAGCTTTTGAAACCAAAATCTGAAACACACAGGAATTGCAAAATAATGCCTTTCAACAAATAAGCGAAGTAAAATGAATCAGAAAAATTTATTTAAAAACAAAGAAAAGATCGTTGAGAAGCAATGAATCCTGGAAACCCTCCTCACAGATGGGGGAAAACTGGAGGCAACTGGTACTAAAGAAAAGAAGAATGCTGAGAAAACAATAGACAAAGCACATAAACAACAAAGTCTTAAGGAAAATCGAAAAAAAAGGATCCTTATAATGAAAGATGTATATCTCGTTCTAAGTATAAGCTTCTTGGGCACAGAATGTTGAAGGAGGGCTTTGTGAGTTTGATACTCTCAGGGTATATCTCACCTGGCGTGCTTATTGTTGGCAGAAGAGGGATTAAGAGAGATAGGAAAAAGACAAAACTTATTAAGATTTACAAAGTATAGCGAATTTTATAGGACCATGATCGCCATCATCCTGAAAGGATACGGCACATAGAAGGAGACGACTCGAGCACTGATTTCGAAAGCTGGTTTTCAAGGGAAATATTCTCTAACTTCTTTGAAGTTTAGTGTCATATAATATTAACATTGACAAGCTCCCATATCTTGAACGTATTAAATAAATGAAGTGGGAAATAACTGAGATTTTCTGACACTGGACGTACAGTGGGTGCATCAAGAATAGAGAAGAAATAACGAATTCTGGTGAGAAGTACTTTTACATAACACAGCGGCAAAGACGACACATCTGGTGTAAACATACAACGCATGATGGGAGGATAATAATAAAATAAGACTTTGTTCGTGTTTACTGGGCATGTTTCTGCGACATTTTGTGGCGGGAGGTAGCCGTGCAATTGGTAACAGTAGAACACAACGAAAACACTATTTTTGGTTATTGATGAATGTTTTCTTGAAGCAATTATTGTTCTAATCCACCAATCAAGATTAATAAATTCTGAAGCTAAAGTTATGAAGACATCATGAAACCTAAAATGACGTAACCCTTTTGCTGCCATCTTCTACGAGCTATCATTGGATAAAATGCCAGTATATTGCGGAAAACTACTGCCAGGAGCTGATAGCTTAGGGGAAAAATCTCCGACTGTAGCCAAATCAGCCATGCTTCGATCCTAGCTTGTAGCAATCGGATGTCTATCAACACTGATGAGCAGTGATACAGCGAAACAGTCTGTCTGTGGATGACACTATATATATATATATATATATATATATATATATATATATATATATATATATATGGCAGCAACATCAAAAAATATGTGTAAACATTGTTTCTAAATTTTAGTATATTTCATGATATATTTTTAAATCTCCCAAAAGTTCAATGTGTCAGTTCATCAAAATATCAGCTTTTTTAATTAGTTGAATTTAATTTTTGTTTTTTCTCACAATTCTTTCTCGGTCAGATCTCAACCTTGTGAAATTAACACATTTTCAGATTTATGTTTAATCTTTTCTATTTTTAGAGGTGTTTAGAAAATCAAATTAATGACATTTTAAAACGAAGAAATCAACAGGTCCCCAGAAAATGCAATATGTAAGTTATAATATGCCAATAATTACATGTAACAGAACTAAAATAAATAAAAATAATGAATAAATACAAGAAGATCTTTCAAATGGTAAACTTGTAGTGATGTATATGTAAACAAATAATAAGAAAGATACCAAAATTTAACAATCTTTAAGAAAATAGATATATATTCAGAATCGCGAGACTAGGAAGGCATATTTCGACTAACTAATCAGAAGCCGTCCCAACCAGGATACGAACACCATAGCTAAGCGCTCCTATCAAAACAAGAGCTGTTCTCAACCAGGATATAAGATTACTAATTGTGAGCTAATGAGAAATGAAGCGGCACTTTCGAAGCGGATCAATAGATACGTATATAACAAGATGGAAAATCAAACTAAATCTGAATAGATTAAGTAATTTTGTCAATTCTCCGACGCTGCCATAGTTTTATAATTTAATAAATGTTTATAATTTTATGAAACAAGAAATCAAATGGGAACAAGAAATCAAATGGAAAAAAGAAAGCAAGAGGAAATAATAAAGGCAAAAGAAATAAGAAAGAAAGAAGAAATAAAAAAGAAAGAATAAATAAAAAGAAAGATGAAACAAGAAAGGAAGAGAAAATAAGAAGCGAATAAGAAAGAAAAAAAGAAACAAACACCGAAAGAAAGAAGAAAGGAAGAGGGGCAAGAAAGGAAGAAGGAATAAAAAGGTGGAATAAATAATAAAGGTAGAGTAAAGATGAAACGGAGAAAAATAGGGAAAAAGGGGAAATAAGAAAGGAGAATGAAATGATCATCTCAAAATAGTACGAAATATATTAAGACAAAACGAAACGTCGAAGTTTTAATAAAAAATGTCGATCATATAGTCAGTATAAAATGTGATACTCATAACGCTTCCTACGCTAGTCTAGATAAGAACGTTAATCGATGGATGGGCAAATCATGAAATTAATGAGGATACACAGAAAATTACAGAAATGACATCAAGAGATCCTCTATCAAAAGAGGAAATGCATTCATCCTTTTAGAAAACGATGTTCAGATGGCTAAAATAGTATTGGAAGCATTCGTCTAATAAAGCCGGAGAAGCTTAATAAAACTTTAAATAAAGACACGAGAGAACGAATAGCAATAGGAATTAAGCAAGGAAAGACAAACAAAAAATGCTCATGAAACATTTAGATATTAACATAAGCCGACAGAGAAAATCCGAAACAAATAACAGTTGATCTTGTCATGGCAAACCAAAGCAAATACATCAAGAACTAATATCAAAGGGAAAATAGACATGTCTCCATGGCACTTTTGTGTAAGAAAATAAAACTATAAAGAACATAATAAATTACTGTAAAATTTTTATATATGTTTATATTTAAAAGTGAATAAAAACAGGCAATAAATATCTGGACACTGGAAATTGTGATAGCGGCATCGGTTTGTTCCGAAGTAATAAATAAATAAAAAATAAACATAAAAAAACAGCAAAATTTTTCGAATAAGAAACAGAAGATATCCTGGAAATATAAAATCGACATCCACACGGATCATTGCTTCCTAGCAAGAAAAGAGAAACTAGTAGTTGTAACTATAGAAATGGACATCTGCCACAACCTAGATACCGGTGGACTAACAGGGCAAATGTAAGAATGAAAGCAAGTGATAAATTAGAAAAATACTTCGACCAGAGGCTGAAGACAGTGGGGAATATGAAGATAAGGGTTGTGTCTATGATGCGATGGGTTACTGGAGATTTTCGGCCGAACGAAAAAAAATTCTTGTGTTTGGTCATTTTGGTCAGGGAAATGAAAATGGAACTATTGCCAAAAATAAAAAAAACAAAACAAATGTTTACAGAATTGACGAATGATGTGTTTCTGTGAAGGAATAACATCTGTCCCGCTTCCGTTAAACCCGACGGCTTCAAATACACTGTTGAAAGCAACAAAAAAACAAAATAAGTGTGTGAGCAGACTTGTTGTCAGTAAAGCTATCAATAAACAAATTCAATAAACAACTACTAATAATACTACTTAATACCCTGATGAGATATTCGACACAACTTTCATGTAGGTACCCTCACATAAAAAAGTGCTATCTTAGGTTTAATATATATTTTAAAAAATTAAACGTTTCTTTAAAAGATTTTATATAGGCACCACCAAGTATTCGCTAAAAAGTGAGCATAACATGATGAAAAAATGCCCCACAACAGTTATCGTCAAAATACTTGTTATTATTAATGGAAAGACCAAAGGATTTTTTTAATTATAAAATGATATCTTTTGGTCTTTTGTAGAACGTTCCAAATTTTGGTTAAAATTTATATTTTATTTCAAGCCAGCAAGGGACCGAAACTTAGTATAAGAAGTTTTAACGTTTTTTAGCGGTGAAAAACATAGCAATTTGGAAATTCTTGCAAAAAATCAAATAATTTTTGGATATTAATGAAGCTTATTCACAAATGAATGAAAGTATTTTAGAAATGTTTCCTTTTTTTATGAAATATTTGTAAAAATATGTTTTTTTCCTCTGTTAGCCTTCACTGATTTAATTTTATGAAATTTCGAGAAATTCTTTTTTGCAGCCTTTAATACTTATATGAAAGCAAGTCCTCGGAGAATTTGAATTAAAAGTTCGTTGAATTTTCAATTTATTTATGAAACTGAGATTTTGTCAATTTTGGGAACAAAAGACTGGGTTCACTGGGCTTTTGTACTAACTTTGTCCTGTGAATTTTTACTTTTGTAACATTTTTTTTACTCGTGACTTTTTTCCAGGATTCAGCTGCTTTAATTTCAGATTTTGGAACAGTTACTAGCATAACCAAATGACCACCTATCTATATACGATTAACATTCACGGTTTAAAAACATTTCGTTCTTATATACTGTAGTGCACCCCCGGAAGGTAGCGCGATATAACATGGCCCATGCGCACCAATAAAGTATAGATGTAAAACGACCACTACCATTTTAGAAATAAATAAAGCGTACCTGGCAGAGAAGAACAAACGAAAAAATTAAAATTAATACAAAATTTATTTACATATCTACAAAAATATGTGTTTGGATTAAAGGAACATGAGAATACAATGAATCAAGTAATGGAGGCAGAATTAAGTAAATGAAGAATGCTGACCGGCTAGAAGATCTAGATACTATAACTGTGACTAAATGTTAAAAGTAGATTTTTGTAAGTTAAGTTGGCATTTAAGTCTACAGTTCGAAAGTTCAGTTCAAATGTCCGGCGAAAGTGTTGAAAAGTTGCTGGTTAAATCCGTAGTATTTTAACCGATGTGTGCGGAATGGGTTATTTAAAGTCTGGACGATATAGCCAAGGTGTTCATTTTAAATGTCCGGTGCTGGCGTTGCGTAGTTGCTGGTTAAGTCCGATGGTGAACCTTCCGTAGTATTTTAACCGAAGTGTACGGAGCATGTTGTTTGAGTCTGAACGATATGCATGCAGCAACTTCTTAAACCAGGTGAATTAAGTTGACAGGAAACGCCGGAAGTTGATAGTTGAAGCTAGGCTGACATAGTTGTACTGTCCATGGTGGCGTTGATGAAATCCATGATGAAGCGGCAGAAAAATATTAGCCAATGTTGCGTCAATGTCCAGGTAGTTTGGTTGTTTATTTCCTAAACCAGGTGAGTTAGGTTGAGAGGAAAGCCGGAAGCAGGGACCTAGTGTGGCCGGAAGTTCAGGACTGTTGCAATGCTACGTTGTTTCTATATTTATAGAAAGTGGTATTTTTTTTCTTGTTGAATATTTCGCTTTTTAATAGAAAGAAAATGATACAAATAGTGGTGTCTCTCTTAAAAATACAAGCAATAATTTATTCTTCAATGGATGTTATCTAATCTTCCATTCTTAACTCTTCTTGATTGCGAAAACTGTTTTCAATGTATTTCTCTTCTTCATATAAATGAAGAAACGAAATATATTGATAATATTTCTAAGCACCGCCAATGCCCTAATTATTTCATATTCAACGTCTAACAAAAGGATCGTAAAATATTTCAAAATAGAAGCGGGAAACATTCTGATATTATGGGTTTAAAGATGGATTCTGTTAGGAATCGATACATATTTGTTGACAATTCGTAATCAGGAGATTTAAAGAAACTTCGTTCCTGTATTTCAGGTTATCTTTATTTAATAATTTTATAATTTTCCCGGTAAGTCAGATTTATCGGGACCCACTAGGAATTTCCGTGAAATATGCTATAAATCTTTCGTTGAAACAATTTTTAAATCTTTTTATTTGCTCTCCTTCAAAAAAAATTCAATAAAATTTTAAAATAGACAAGAAGTACAAAATCCGGCTTACGCATGCTTCGTACGTTAAGAATCAGATCCCCAAACCGGATTCATATTTTTTTTGAATTAGCAATATCGTCGGTTGTTATTTTTTCTCTAGACTTAAGATTTTTTCTTTTTACTTTCACTTTCTCCTTTTTATTCCCTTTATTGACATTACATGTATATACCTGTCTGAATGCATAAACGTTTACCCACCAACTTTATCGTAATTAAGATTGAAAAGAATTTATCTAAGCTTAATATAAAATTTGTTACAACTACTTCTAAAACAACAAAGGACAAGAAATACAAAACAAAATAATAATAACCTAAAACATGAAGGAGGATTTTACTCTAGCACCTGTAATACTTGCCACAAGAAATACATAGGAGAAACATCGAGGAATTTATATGAATACAAAAGGGATTTTTTTACAAAACTACACGCTCAATACATTATTTACTTACGGTAATTCGGATTAAAAATGCTACTTAAAAGAGAAAGCAATTTACCAAGACGAAAATGTATAAAAAGTGCTTTAATCGCTAGATCATCCACATTACATTTGAGTTTAGTTTCTAACATTTAATTTTTCGTAACAGGTCTACTATCACAATGTGGTACGCTTGATAACAAAAGAACTAAAATATAAGCAAAAGTAAAAGAAACTAAATGAAACTGACTAGACTATATAACCAAACACATACAAATAAATAATGTAAAAGTTAAAATATTTAGCGTTCCTCACATTTTTGCTTAGAAATGTATTTATTAATTAGAGTTTCACAAAGAATCACAATGATGAATTGCGAAGACCCAACAATCGGAAAAGCCTAAGAAGCAAAAATTTGGGCTAAAATTATAGAACAAGGGAATAATAATATTTCTTTTTGAATATAGATGTCAACTAAAATAGATTTCTTTCATACAAATCTATTGAAATAAAAGCAAATAGAAAATATATAAAAATTTAAACGTTAAATCCTTAAACCAACTTCCAGGTGGTTAATAAACATCAGAATAATTTTTTTCTTCATTAAGACGGAAGTAAGTAGATAATGAGTTTGGAAAGAATGACATTAGGATGGTCATTGATGAAAATAAGGAACAGAGTCGATCCAACAACAGATACCTGTGGAATGGCTGAATTAATGCAAAGTGATCTAGAGGAATAACCTTTCATTATTATTTTTTTTAATCGGTATCACCCCATGTAATGTAGTAAAGCGACTAAGACACAAGAGATTACAGGACGTGGAAGAAATAGGGACAGAAACATTAATAATAAGCGGGAAAAGGAAAGAGTAATCTGGAGGACCATAAATAGCGATTGACATTGCATTTAAATTTTTGCAGATTAAAATTGACTGGAAAACACAGAGCCAGAAGAGAGTTCCACAATCAAGGTGTGAGAAAATAAATTGTTAGCATAGAAATTACGGATACATCTAGCCAGCTCAACTGTAAATTGATGAAATCCAAATGCCAGACCAGTACTGCACTTAAATTCAAAAAGTCTAGGTGCCATAGCGAAGAGTGATATTTAATTGTATGAAAAATACAAAATATGGCAGAAGGCCAAAATGGGGAATAGGGGAAGTGGTTGGTCTTCTGTCTTATAATTAAACTTAGCTAGCCGCAATCACTAACCAAACATGCTACACATTTAGCTAGCCACAATCACTGACCAAACATACTATAATATTCCTTCAAAACAACGCATTCTTACTTAACATTCTTACTACATCCACCATAATACCACAGAATCTCCATGAAAGTCCTCACTAGTCCCCATATGTACGATTCTTGTCTGTTTAGGAAGGATAAGAATATAACAATTAAAAAAAGGAAACCCCAATGTCATAGCGAAGAACTCATCCGAACAATTACCATGAAATTATAGAAAAGACAGAGAAAGGCAACCTTATGGTGGTGGGAAAGTGAAATGAAGCTGAGCCGCCAGATCAGGACCAATAATATTGCAGATTCTTCTTTGGATTTTATCAAGGTAAATAGCAGAAGCACCGAACCATACGCGGCAGCAATATTCTAAGCATGGACGTTTCTCGTGACCTTCTTTGTAATATAGATGTAAGCAAAAAAAAAAAACGTTTCCCCTCTTTAAAAATCTAGAGCATAGGTTCGAATATCTTCGTGGACACATTTTGCTATAAGAACTTTCTAGGCGGAATGGTATTAATTTCACCGTTTAAAATAACAGAGATGTGAATTTCAAACATGTGTACCCACTAAAATAGCGTTTATAGTAAGAAAAAGAAACCTGTCCTTATATTTTCAATATATTCATTAAATTAGTCATATCAAAGGATTCCTATTTCCTTTAATTTAAGAACCACAACATTTGCCACTTATCTTTAACGAAGATAAAGTGAAAGAATCTTTTGGATAAATGTGACAGTTCAAGACCAAGATAGAAGACTCCAATGTCAGCATGGAACTAGCGGCATGAGACAACATATAAAATTTATTCTAAGTCACGTCAGAAAAGATAAATCGGCAACAAGACGCTGCGGCAATTTATCAGATTTTGACAGGCAACATCCATTTTCCGCAAGGCTGCAATCTAAGTGAAAACTAAATTTCTTTTCCAAATTATCGGAA
The DNA here is from genome assembly GCA_964036315.1 of Acanthosepion esculentum. Taxonomy (NCBI): domain Eukaryota; kingdom Metazoa; phylum Mollusca; class Cephalopoda; order Sepiida; family Sepiidae; genus Acanthosepion; species Acanthosepion esculentum. The sequence goes on from OZ038475.1 coordinate 97,487,939, forward strand.
GCCCATTCGTTCTCTTTCGATTCTTTATTCCTTAGAGGACTTACTTTGGGGAAAATCGCTTCTCGTTTAATCCGGACATTTTATGAGCTACAGATATATATATATATATATATATATATATATATATATATATATATATATATATATATATATATATATTCTGATTTCATTGTGAATATAGACTCTAGACAGGTGCTGCCAAGGTCATTCTTTCTGTTAACAGAACACATAAAAGGTTGGTCATCGATAAATATTTTTTAAGATTGGCTGAGCTACTGTCGAAAAGAGAGGAACACTCTTACGCTCTAAGCTTGTAAATTGGGAGGGGCAAGCTTGAAAATCTATCTTCAGGTCGTTGATGTTAAAGTGATTTTAAACTTGAATTTTTTTTTGTATTGATATTAATTTAGAAACTAAGCTAAATTAAAGACGTTTAACATACTGGAAACTACAGTCCGAATGAATTGAACAGTATAATTTTTTCATGCATGAGCACACTTATCAGTTGGTTCAATATAATCATTCCACGTAAGACCAAAAGTCGCAGTGAGTTGCTCTCCTGCGTGTTCGCATCAGCCATGTTGCTGAAAGGTATAAATGTCCTTTAAAATAAAATAGAGGGCACATTGCTTTTAAAGGCGTTAAAATAAACAAGTCACTTCTTGAGCCAATTCCCAACATAATGTAGGTCATTTTCGAGATCATCTGCCAATTTGATTTTTTTGTATTTATCAGGCTTCTTATCGAAACAGAAGTGAATAGTTGCATCATCAGTATAGATGCCGAGTTTAGAAATGATGCCAACAGAAAGATCATTGATGAAAATAAAAACAGAATGGGCCAAAGAATTGATTCCTGGGTAATACCTGCATTAATGTAAAATGATCTAGAATAGTGTCCGTTTAAGAGAACTTTCATTACACACTTTGATTGAATCAAATCGAAGAAACAACCAGAAACACCATAACCATTCTACTTGTGAAGGGAGGCAAGTATGCTAGAGCCCCTTAAACGCTGTCGAAATATCTAAAGCAACAGTCAGAGTTTCACTTTTTCGGGGCCGGTGCGTACTACACACGAACCCACTGACCAGGGGGCCACAAGCTGATTAATAGCCCCAGGCATTGCTTTGTGACCCTCGTTATCTTATCGACATTTTCTTTTTTATACCTAGATTTATAAACGTTACAAATTAAACTAAGCACAATTGACTATTAAAGGATGAAAAATTGTCGTAGATTTTGATGTCATTCTGGTTTCATTTTTATTTTATTTTTGTAATTACTTTTGCGTATGCTGAGTCTCGATAAACCCTGTATAAAGTTCACAAGTTTTACCCATAATATCGAATGTGTTAAAATTCTTCAAGTTTTTCAGAAGAAAAATCTAAAGTTGATGTTAAAAATTCCTGCAAAACATTGTCGAATTAAATAAACCAACAATGTTTTGCGAAATGATCTATTATGACAGGTTTTGAAAGACATGTCTCTAATTTCTATTTATAAAATTGAGATGAAGAAGAGTGGGGAGCGTATCATAGATTCAGCGGATACCCGAGAATATGGTACCTGTCCTGGCTATTCTTCCACACACACACACACACACGCACACATACACACACACACACACACACATATATATATATATATATATATGTTTATATATATATATATATATATATATATATATATATATATATATATATGTATATATATATATATACATATACATATATATATATATATATATATATATATATATATATATATATATATATATATATATATATATATTCAAGACATTTTCGTCTCAGGGGATTATTTTCTCCTTTAATCAAAGTAGCATTCCCTATGTCAAAATTGGGTCAGTTTCGTTACGATGAACAACCAATGCGTTTTGTGTTCATATAGACTTTTGCTTAAACCTCTTGAGGTTTCTCCAAAGTATTCATTCTGGCAATTCCTTCATTTGACAGTGTAAATTCCGCCTTCAATTTTTGGCTTGTTTCTTTTTTTTATTAAATCTTTGATTGTTTTAGATGTAGTTGTAACAAATTTTATGTTGAATTTAGATAAATTCTATTTTGTTGTAGTTGTAATAGAGGTAGTGGGTAGAATAATATATATTTTTTGATTCGTTAGATTTATCAGGAAGAACAGCTCTCCTATTTTAGAATATTTTATGATCCTTTTTTCGCATTGAATATGATGTAGTTAGGGTATTGAAAATATTTTCAATGTATTTCTCCTCTTCGAGTAAATATTGAGGGCTGCAAATTCTGAGTGCTCTTAAATAGAATCCAATGATCATTCTGAAATTTATTTTGTCGTTTAGATGGGAATATAAATTTATTAAGTCATTTTTCCACTATTTATATTATTCGGACTATTGAGTGTGAGTTCAATACCCGGTTAAGGCAGTGGAGAACTTGCAGAGGGGAATTAACAAGAGATAACTGATAACTGACATCCATTAAACATGGCACGTGGAACTAGAACAGTCTAGCCCAATGAGCGAAATAAAGGGTTCAGTTCGACATTCCAACCACCTGAAAAAGGCCGGAGCGTACAACGGCCGAAACGTTGTAATAAATGTGGCGAGAAAAATGAGGACAATAGTCCGAATAATGTAAATAGTGTACATAATACCTCATCACAGAAATATAGACAGATGCTAAGTCATTTTAGTTGTTGATTTTCAGTGGAAGATTTAAGCTGTTATTAAATTGGTGTAACATGATGTTTAAGAAATGTAAAGTATTGATTTTTCGTATATAAAATCCGACTTAGTTTATCTACAAGATCCGGTAAGTTAGTATTACGGAGATATATTAATAAAGCATCAATATTTCAATATTTCGGAAGTAAGTTGATTATTTAGGTAAAATGTTTTGGAACGAACCGGACTCAAGAAATTCCAAGAAAATACATATAATCGCTCCATAGAAAGGCAATACCACTGCTAAGCCAAATTTTTGTTTGTAAAAATGGTTAATGAATGTGAAATAGCACATTCGATATGCGATATTATATATATATATATATATATATATATATATATATATATATGGGAGAAAGTGCTCAATATCAGAGATAGAGAGTATGTAAATATAAATATAAAAGTGAACATTGAAGTCAACACTCAGAGGTCACACACGACGATTGCGTCTAACATGAAACAGCCTGTCGCCTCTGTGTGTTGACTTCAATGTTCACTTATATATATATATATATATATATATATATATATATGTTAATTTATGAATGGAAATTTTAGTCAGACATCATATCTTAATATTACGAACGTCGTTTTTAGTGTGTAGACATGCTTGAGTTGTAACACTGTTTTTTTTAAACAGTGAAATTACTGAGAACCGATCTCTATTGAAAGGTCCTACTGTCTGGGGGGGATAGGTTTCCCTGAATAGGAATTATCGATCAAAGTTTGTTGTTTTTCATTGTTAAAATCAAAACGAAATGCGGACAATAACTCAAATATGTGTACTCTCTAAAAACAATAATAATAACAATAACAATAATAATAATAATAATAAATATATGGCGGACAAAATTGCAAAATGACCGTGAAGAATGCAGGAACCAGCTCACTACGTCAAGAGTAGTGTTTTTGGTAAAACTCTCAGAATAAATCCAATAGAAGTTTATTTAATTGCACTCACACACACACGCACACAGACACGCACACATACACACACGCACACATACACACACACATATATATTTTATATAGTTCTTTTTAAATAAAAAGTTTTTCGGGAAAATTGTTTGGCATTCGTGCATATATTTATCTTCGTTTTGATTTTAAGATTCTTGTTGAATCGTTTTCATCGACAGTATTTAAGAATAATCAAAGAAGAAAAATTCAAAGAAAGCTCGGAAAATGCCAGAAGGAAAGGAAATGAAAACGATAGATAAATTTTTGTCTCCGAAAATGTCAGAATCCAACATTCTCTGTTCATTTGCTAACGTTCCTGTTTTTACATCTTTTTTCCTTCTCGACGGCAGGCGATGGAAATTCCTGCAATGAAGAACGAAAGAACAATTGAACAATGCCAGCAAGGACATATCTTCTAGGATAAAATAAAAACATGTAAAAATGGCGTGAACGAAACAGGAAAGGATAGCTATATAGGAAATTATTTGAAGTGTCGACTGGGATAATATTTTATTTGAGAAATATTTATTTATGCGTCGCCCTTTCTGCGTTCTCCGCGTGCAACTAAATCAGCGGAAATTTATAAACACGCATGCGCATTAAACAACATAGGAAGATTCTGTATTCGACATTCTTTTATATATATTTGCGTCTGTAGGAAAGTTTTCACCATCCTTCCAAAATATAAGGATTTATTTCTTTCCGACTGGGACGAAAAGGGACATTTTTCTTTTATGGAAACAAAGAAATATTTGCGAGCACACGACCTGCTTCCTTTATGAGGATAATTGTCTAGTTATAATGCCTGGTGTTCAAACTCGTTAAAAAGGTAAATAAGAACTCTTACTAAGATGATTGCCGCAGTACAGTCTTTTTACTATTATTTTATTACTAGATTTTTCCATCTTATTATTGTGTGAGAATTTGTGTGGGCATCGTTTGGACGATTTGTGGCCTTTCATACGAACAGAGCCATATTAACAGCCTTGTAGCCTTTGGACAATATTAATGCCCTGGGACACTTACCCAGCCATAGGAATACAAACGCAAGCAGGTAATAAAAATTTATAGATTTATTAGTATTTTCCAAAAGAAATCCACGTTTCAATGCTGTAAATGGAGGACTCATAAACAGAATTCTGAACGATATTTCATAAGTCTTTGAATTGAGGCTCGGAATGAGAATTCGGAGAGCAGATTTTGAATTCTAGTTAAGATCGTTACGTTCCCTTACGAGCAAAAGATTTTGTAAACCCATTCTATCATCTCCTCCCTCTACTTATGAATTAAATAGTAGTACTTCTGTCTGAATAAATCATTCTTATTTCCCAACCCCCAAAATATTAATTCATTCGCAAAATAAGAATCACTAGTTTTAACCCCCGAACATTTTCCCTATTTAAATTTCTGTTGAAACAACTCTTCAGTTAAGGATTAAGCTCGTGGCGGTTCTATGTCAATAAAATATCCGTAGAAATTCCCCTATCGCATCATAAAATATTTGGACTTTAACAAAATATTGCAGTAACAATCGTAACGACGAATGTTGGTCGTTATTTTAAAAAGTAAGGAAGTGCAAATTAATATATCTGAAATTGTCAACTTTTTCTATTTCACTAAAATAGATATTAAGCACTTACATTATACACAATGGCTGTTGTACGCTCCGCTTTTCTTCAGATGATTGGAATGTGGCAATGAAGATGATAACAGTCTGAATAATGTAAATAATGTAAGTAATCATAACACCTCATCTCGGAGATTTTAGACAGAGATGCTAAACACATCTATCTTCCCTTCTTTTTTTCATTGCACCATTGAAACCAAGTAGCGTATTTAATATGTCTTTTGTCTTCTCACGCGATAAGAACGGAAAATCCTTTATGTATGAGGTACTAGCATGGCGTAACGGTCGTGCGAACTAACTAAGAGACAAGCACAATCATTATATGATTGTTACAAGTGGAGAAATTAACTGTAGTTCAAGCGGGAAAAATGTATTTTGAAGCAAACACTATTTCACATATCTATAATCATTATATGACCTCGTGTTTTGCGCGTGTTAGTGCGTGCAAACGTGTGCGCGTTTATATGTGTGTGTTTACGCGCAGACATTTTTATATGATCGCTGAAGTGAAAATGTAAGAAAAATTGAATATCGGTCGACTTTAATGCACAGATTTGTATGCAGCATAAGTATCAACATTTCTATGTCCAAAATGTTCAAGACAACGTCCACAAAAATATTGGAATACCGTTGCGAAAGGTATGATTCCTCTTCCTCTCTCCCCAGATATGTGTACATAGCAGGACAAACCGCATTCTATAGCCTTCAATTGCAACTGGTCTACCGCAGAAAAGTATGGCAACCTACTGCGGAGAAAATCTGCCTCGACAGTCGTGTATCGAAAGATACATGATCGCCTAAGCATGTATCACGCATGGCACATAACTGACTGAGTGTGGGTTGAAAGTTCAAAGTTCAATGCTTTCTCAGTAGATACTTTTGCTTTATTTGTTGAAATGTAGACAAGAAGATTGACTTTTATCTAATTTGTTTTTAAGGCTTTTTAGCTTATGCGAATTCAAAACATATTTTTGACTGTATGTCGAGAAAATGCTCCCGATCCCCCAAACGAAGTCTGGTTGAAGAAAAAAGCAATAACACCTACTTTAATTTGCGAAATATATTACTCTTCTTCCGCGACGTATAACCGTCTGATAACATGGAAGGTAATTTTAACAATAACAAGATAGATTTCCTCTCTTTTTATGGAAATTCAGGGATCATACGGTAACCCTGTCAAGTGACTACTGTATGTATAAATGGTTAGTAAAGATAATAACAAGCTTTTTATTTAGTAAGGATTTCAACAACCCAAGGTGCTTCTTTCCTGTTTAAACAACAATCAATTTCATCACATTCTTAAAAACTTGACACTTTTCACAGACTTAGGAAAGATTTCTCCTTCAAGAAGCGGTTTAAAAATTTTGCTAAGATCGCGGATAACCCTGGGTTAATATTCCTATGGATAACCACTTCGGATTCTGTCTGGACTGGTGGCCTTCTTATGGTCAAGACTTTTGGTAAGACTTGAGACTTCCTGGGCTTTAAGAAAAATATTACTGAGATTTTGCCAACGGAGGAAGTCGGGAAGGAGACGTCCTTTGTAATCTAGCGCTGAAAATGATGGGTCTATACCATCGGAGGCAAAGATCGAGATGAAGAGCTTCGCTTTGTCTGACAACTATGAGATGACATCGGAGGCATTTATAATAGTTGGCAGTGACGCTTTGTCACTATACAGAATTTGGTTGGAGATCTTCCAGAAGTCCAGGGAGCCAATTTGTTTCCTTTCAACCTTAGCTTGGACTGCTTGCGAATTGCTTGGCAGTGACTGCGAGCATTTCTGAATGCAGCAAGTGTCCTACCCCATCGCTCCCTGTGATAGGGGCTGTCTGTTCGGTTTTTGCTGAATTTTTTTCTGGGGGCTACCGAAAGTTGTACTTAGTTCATTTTTTCCCACAATTAACAGCAGAAAAAATTAGCAAAATGATAGCTTGTGACATAAAATATTCAGTGATAAGACTTCTCATATTATACACGGTATTGTCAACTATAGTTGAACGAAAACAAACCGTCATCAAGAATCATTAAATTAAATACTTTTCATTAATTGTTCATATGAAGAGAACATCATTAACATCCATGTAGCCTCTGGATAAAGTAATTCTTTAGACGTTTACCTTAACCATAGGAATATTAACGTAAACAGTTAATAAAATTGAGCCTATAGATTTATTAGCATCTTTAACAAATTCCATGTTTAAACATAATAAAAATGCTGTAAATCGGGGGAAGATGATAACATACCTTTGAAAAATATTTCATAAGTCTTTAAAAGCAAAACATAGATATTTATTATTAATAGCTACACCGCAAATAGGGTGTCGTTTGTTAAAGACACTGGAACAGGAAATGCAAACTTTCTGATCATAATGATATCAGAGTAAACAATACAATTAAAAAATGTTGTATCTGACCTACGTAAAAGCATTTAAGTTAACACGTGAAAATCGATTTGAACTGCAAGGATAACTTTAGTTATTCAGTATATACTGTTGGCGATGGATAAATTGTCGCCATTTTATATTTTTAATTTCGTGCCTGTGCGTTGTTTGTTTTTGATATTATCGACTGCATGGGGGCAGTTGGGCACCTCTTAAGAAAAAGAGCATAAGACACAATTCACTATGTGTTGTGGTGGGATCCACCTAATCTGCATAGGTGACTACCAACTATATAAATAATGGTTGGTACCGGAAGATGAGGAAGAGGAATCACGAGATCCAACTAGAGACTCTGATCGACTGCGACTAGTCAACACATTCTCCAGGAACGTCTTCCCAGAAATATACAGAAATACTATATGTACTTATTGTGTACACTTTCTTGTTATAATACATTCTTGTTCTAAGTACATTTTGTGTTGCATTATTATTCCATGCAATAGGCGAGATTCAACAATGAGTCAAGACTCAACACTATGCCAGAAATTTGGAAATGGCATGCTGTACTACTTGTTATTCGCGCTGGAAGCTCCAATACGAACATAGGACAGTGCAGAAGATTTGGAAAACGTTGGATAAGTCTAATAGTGATTACGAAGATGTTTGAAGTGATCATTAGTGATGGTGATATTAAGCCTTCATTCATCTTCTCACAGGTCCTCAGACTCAACACAGAGGTCTACATCAGGTGGCTTGTGGAGGTAGTGCTGCCCTGGGTCAAGAGGGCTTTGGCTCGAAGACTCTATCTCTGACAACATGACTTTGCACGATGCCCCATAAGCAGGAAGATCGCCCTTCATGTCTGGGGTGCAGTTGTGCGAGAGACAAAAAAACTCTTTCTATGACCAAAGATGAACGGAAGGATTGGATTATGGCAGGATTTACCAACAAGGAGACCGTCCAGAATAGTTACAGGAGATCTCGAAGTCGTCTGGAGGCCGTGGTTAAAGTCAATAGAATTTTTATTGAATAAATTCTCTTATTAATATTTCAAGATATTTTGTGTAATTTTCGAAAATATATCTGTTAAAATGATGTGTCAGTATTATTTTCATTTTTGCGTAATTTAGACGAGAATTTATCCATATTTGAATAATCCATAGCATTTACTGGGCTGAAACCACTTGCATACGAATGGAATAGATATGCAACGGAAGGAGCCGTAAATCAACGGCGCGTCTTCTCACCGGATTTATTTAACCTATAGAGTGAGGCTGTCTTATGAGAGCTAGAAGTCCTACTACATTGGTGGAGACAATCTTAACAACGTAAGATATATTAATAACGCTGTGTTGATGACAAGTACAGGAAAGAAATTGCAAGAACAACCAGTCCATGTAGTAAGAGAAAGGGAGAACTAAAGACTAATCAATAACTATAAGGATATATAGCCGTTAGTATGAGTCCAAGATGAGTGAGCTATGGATTGGAGCCGTCACAATCTAGCAAGAACAAGCATTTAACGATCTGAGAAGTGTTTTAGTAGACGACGAAATATATAACACAGAAATTCGAAAGTACATTGAAATAGCGGTTGATGCATTCTAAAAGTTAAACAAAGTATTAAGATCGGGACATTTTCGCTAGAAACAAAGGAAAAAGTACTGAAATTCTATGTAATATCAATGCTCTTATATGACAATGAATTCCAAGCAGATGAAGAACATGGGACAAAAGGTTTACGAGAATACAATGAATTGGACATATGGGCAACGAGGAAGGCTTAAGGAAAAAATAGAAAAAAGAAACACCTAACTGAGGTTCCCAAACGGAGCGGCATGTCTCACAGGTGCATCGGAAGAGGATTGAAAGACAAAGATTTAGAAACAGTTTTGAAAAATTCATATGCCAAAAATATATATGATTTCAAAATTGAAAATATTATTATGGGTTACTTGTAATTGCATGCATGTGTTCCAGTATAAATAGTTATTAATAATTATTGACCAATTTTATCACTGTGATATTTTTGCATTCTATAAAGTATTAAGAATGTAGTAACTAGGATCCGCAAATTGGAAGAGTGAGTTATCAATGATAATGTTCTGACTTCGAATCTGCGGTTATCTCCCTTTAAACCCATCTCTGATTTTATTTTAAATGTACTTTTTATCATGTAAAATTTGGTGAGTCACGAGCAAATATTCATTCTTGAAATGCAGGCCAAATAAAAAGAAAACGTTTCAGGAAGAACTGTCTTAGAAAACGATCAGTTGAAATTTCTGGGACACATAATGAGGAAATATAGCCTGGAGAATATTACATTCAAAGAAAATATCTAATGTAGAGGGAAACATCGAATAATCTAATAAGCTTGTGTAAGTGGATGCCCGAACAGGGACGGATAGTAAGAAGACAAACATTGCTTAGATCTACAAAGACTAGAAAGTTGTGGTGAGCCTTGAACGGACAAGACACACAACAGAACAATACAAAACAACGTTTACGTGTTTTCGTTACAGGGAATTGTCTTGGAGATTTTATACAATTAAATAAAAAGAATACAGTTACGACTCTCATCAAGAAGAACATTTTATTTTGTAAGATATTCGATGTCTAAGCCGATAAATATTGTTTATTGTTTAATATATTTTAAAAGGATATTCACCCTGTATAACGCGCAGAAATGAGAACCAATCGAGGGTTAAAAAGTAAGTGGCACTGTTTATGGGGATATGTGGGGAAGATAAAAGTTAACATCCACGTCCAGGGTAAGACGATAAACTACGTCAAACAGCAAGGCCTCTGATCAGGGGGTTTTGAGGAGCATGGAAGCGCCTCTTAATTGCTAGTGTTCCCAGGTCCACCCCGACGGAGTGGTAGCAACTGGTAGGGTCTCAGCTATGAGTAAATAGTTAAACCACAAACTGAGGTGAAAACACTATGAAAGTGTGAAAAGTAGGTTTTAATACCAGAAATACTTTATAAAAAATTATTACCAGCAATACATTTTTGAAGGAAAAGATATTACCAGAAATAGACTTATGAAAAAAACACATTACCAGCAGTAAAAATCTTCTCGGCATTAAATAACCCATTGAGGTTGATATGCCGTAAAACAAACGAAACCAAACGGAACCAAACAAAACCAAACTAAACCAAACCAAACCATAAAAGTTAAACCTAGATTTGAACAGGTTAAGATTGTAGTAATCTGAGAAGCATCCACTTGGGAATTGTTTACACAAAGCAGCGGTTCGTGGGAAGAATCTGCTCTGGTGGAACCTACGTCTCACCAATGGAATACGAAGGGAATGAAGGTAGTTCGCTACAATGTGTGTGGTATTGCGGGCCTTAGCCGTGAAGGTTAGAATTGGTGGAACTAAGGAATGTAGTTCATCTGAACTCTTTCCATGGAACAGAGCAGCCAGCGTCTTGTGAGGCTTCGTCTATGGGAAGTGGGGAGCAATAATTTATCACCCACAAGGATGCGGAGATGCTTTTCAATTCTATCGAGGTTGGAAAGTAGATACTTTTTTTTTGCAAAACTTCTCGAGACATTCTTTTACAAATTCCGCTGCGTCAGGTTTCATTTAACACGGAAAACTAATCTCTAGTGTACCTTGTAGATGCTTTATGTTTTTCCTTTCAATGACACATTTTAAAATTTCTTTCTTCCTCCTGCCAGCTTTTTTACTTCTCCACCCAGGTCTCCCTCTCTCCCCCCCTCTCTCTCTCTCTGAAGCCAAACTCTAAATTCTCATTTTTCACTCGGAGCCAATCTAGAAAGATAATCCACTGAGACTGAACGGTTAAGCGCAGGTGTTGTATTGCGAACTCACACTTTAAGCCTCAGCATTATTTTAATAACAGCGCATCAGTGATGCCCTTATTTGTTTCATATTTAAAAAATCTGCACTTTCTCTTCGAAGATAAATGAAAAAAAAAATGTGATTCAAATATCTAAAATGTCAAAGTTTTGAAGATGCCATTCAGAATAAATAAGCCATTTTCAAAATTCTTCTTGGGGACTTTCAACAGCACCAACACTAAAATAGTCAGCACAAGTAATTCAAAGAGAAAATAATAACAATCACAATAATGACGTTCCAAACTAATTCAAACAAGGAGAAAATCTCCTTCAACAATGAAAAGAGTAATAACAGTTAGTGGACCAAAGAAAACTATTTTTCTGAAAAAGTTTGTTATTTTGAAGGTGCTTATAAATTTCAGCTGAAATTAGCTGAATGAATGCCGAATGTTCTCGTATAAGGAAATGACTAATAATATAACAATTCGCGGAGTTGAAATGCTATGACTGAAACTTTATTTGAAAAAGAAAACTCTAATGATTATTTCTCTTGAAGTTTTACTAGTGGCTCACTAAATAAAATCCACCTCGAAATCATGCTTGAGAGCCAAAATAGACATGATTTTTTTTTATACAGAATTAAGGTAAAATTATGATTATTAAAAAATCGCATTTTTTTTACAAATCTTAAGACTAATTTATGTGGAGGAAAAACTTTTGTAATTACTTTAAAAATGGACATCTTTTAAATATATATATATATATTAATATATAATATATACAAATATGGGAAGGAAATATACGGAAATGAATTTTACAGAAAATGACATAGAAGTCAAAACATTATAACAGCGAAAAGCGAACCAGTTATCATTTCTGTTTTTTTTTTACAGTAAAATATAAAAAAGTTAATTGTTATCTCACAATCTAATCGTTTTATGTCTCATGATGTTGATTGTCTCAGGTAATTTCTATCCCAAATTTTAGTTGTTGTGCACAAATGAATATATTTTGACCCCGACTGATGGCTGAAATCAAAGATCTATAACCGCTTAGACTCTACTTTTTGTATAATTTTTCGATTTAAAATTTTATAATAAATAATTTCCCTTGTTCTTCTTCCCCTTGTTCTTCTTCCCCTTGTTTTAAAATAGTCGTATACATTATATATTAATGGGGTGTATCGTCAGTGGTAGTACTTTTGCAGCAAAGCGGTCGACTCTGCTTAAGTCACGTTAAATGGGATGTCGAGTTGTACCAGTCCATGACCTACATCCAACACTTACATATGGCTCCAAGAAGTCGTATTGGCATTGCGGCGGTCACACCTCCGTCAACGGCATCAACCTGCCGGCTAAACTTTGTAAGGTTAGTCGGATGGGTTTCCCGACCCGACCGGTGAAGTGGAACGGTCCTGCACAAACCACCTGTGCCAAGTGGCCATCGGGCAGTAGCCAGCCTGTGCGTAGGCGCTGCGCCTCAGAGCTCAACGGCTTTACCAGTGTTGGGAGGAAATTCTGTGATAGGGTAACCGCAATATCCCCGGTACAAAAGGGAGTGGCAAGCCATTGCAATATTTTGCCTTGAATGTTACCATGAACCACAGTTGCAAAAGAAATAGTGGGAGTGCTGAGCACAGCGGCGCAAAATGCGCTGGATAAATGAATGAAAGTTATATTCATGTATGTGTATTTTAATGTGTTTGTATTGAAAGTTAGAATACATTTTTAGAAGTATAATAATCAATAATAAAATATAACAGTTCGTGCCGCACATGACACTAGTTTGAATATTTGACGTGCTCTTTGTGGAATAACATTTCCATGCGGGTCGTGTCCGTTTGTAGATCTTAGCAATCCTTGCTTTTTTAGTGTCCTTCCTACTCCTTAATTTGGCATTCATGTACACACGCTTGTTGCCTAGGTTTTCCGCTGTTTCTCTCGCTTGTGAGCCCTCTGTCCTCTTTATGCGCCTTAAAAGTGGTATCAAAAAGCAAAAAAAAATATTGATGAGTCAGTTAGCATACGATGGTGTCGTAATAAAATCACTGTGGAGAAGGTAATGGGAAATGGAATGCGGAGTCTGGGCCAGTATGTTACTTTGACAATGATGGATTGACATTGTCTAAGTTTGGGATATAAGACCAAAACGGCGGGAAGTTGGCAGAAGGCAGCTGTAATTTTGAATCTTTCCATAACCAGGTTCGATATACAATCTAGAAGGAATCATCTTTCGATGATACCGCCTATGGATGTGGAGCTGGTGTCTGACGGGCTGAATCCATTGACGACACGGAACGTAACAAACGACTCTACAAGCAGTTCCAAGAAAAATTACGGTAAAAATGAAATTAGAAAACCTTATTATATATTGATTCTCTCGGTTCATTTTTATCGTCTTTGTATTTTTCATCAAACTGTTATGGCTTCTGTGCTCTCATTCCTTCTTCCATGTGTATGTAATATCCAGTTAACTCTGAGAATTCTCCGCAGTTAATGGTTGTTATCATTTTCCTAGGCACACAGCAAACAGAGCACAACCTACCTAAGGAGCTTGTCTAAATGGTTATCAGAACAGTGTTTAGGAGAGATTGCAGAATGACAAAAGAGCTACAAATGACAGGAAATTCGTGGAAAGCCTTGTTGACTAACGTCATGATGGGCCACGGCACATAGAAAAAAATCAGTTACTTCCGGTGTTTTTGTTAACCAGCATTTGGTGCCCTTCTGCCTCACCACTGAGTTAAAGAATATTTTTAACCATAATGTTTTATGCTTCACAACTTCAAGAGGACGCGCTGCGCTATATGTGCCAGTTTTATGATTGATCGAAGTCGTAAACATAACGCCTAATCCTTTTCTCCGAAGTTAACTCTCCCTCCTGACGTCCATGTTCCAATAATTAGATGTTACGATCATATCAAATGCGATTATCCTTTAATTGTCATATTTTAAAATTATTTTTAATCTTTTTTATTCTGATTTCTTCCCATACTTGTGTGCATATCTCTCCTTTCACACTTCATATACACAGTGTCTCCTTGAATTAAAGATTCTGATGTTTCTCATGCTTTCTTTTTCGAGGTCGAACGAAACTTGTTTCTTCATCTCTAATTTCTATCAGTTTTGTATGGCATTCTATATACAACTGTTTGATATGATTCAAGTGGGAGGGTGATGATAATTTATTAGCGTACAGTGTTATTTGATGAGTAAAATTCATAAAATATTAATTAAGAAATCATATATTTTAGAATGAAATAATATTTAAAACATATCAGAATATTCAGAATAATATAACATATTTCTACGATTTCCTCCCTTCGCACGTTAATTACACCTTATTGTATGCTTAGATGAATGAAGAACCGTGCCATTTTGATGCCAAAGAAAGTCGGAAGAAAACAATATCGCTGGTTTTAGGGAGAGAAACAAAGCATATATAATAAAAAGAAAAATATTTTTTTACTTACATTTGTTGGGAAACTTTTAAATAAAAGAAATATCGCGTAATATTTCAAAATATAAAATAAAATCCTATTAAATGAAGTAAAAATAAAGGAAGCGCTCTGCTATGACCTATGTACCATTCGATTTTGATAGCAAGGAAAGAGGGAAAAAGAAGATAACTCAGAGACGCTGACTGGTTTTACTGAAAAAAGAATTTATACATAAGAAAGTACCGATGAATAGTGAGTTCAATCTTCACAAAATCCCCGATAATTTTGAGATTGTGCCACATCTAAATTACGCTTAGAAAATGAGCATAAGAATGAAAGAGAAGTTAGCAAAAGCAGTAATGCTATCACACGGTTATCATAGCTTATGCGCTTCTTTCCTCTGCCCCATTTGCCTTCAATATGTCCGGAATATAAACACTGAAATGTTTTGTTTTTTTACCCATTATGCACAATGAATGCTGACAAGTGCTAATAGTGTTTGAGCTCAAAATTTGATACCAAATCACATATTTTCTTTGCTTCTAGAAATATTTAGTCTGTTTCAGCGAAATGGATAATCTTCTCATTATTTTGTTTTTGTTTTTGTACCTTCTTGCTTTTTTACATATTCTGTGTTCGTAATAGTGATGGGGCGATACCAATATTTTCACCGATTTCGAGGCAATTCTCGATACTTTTCTAAATTTTCGATTCAAATACGATTCCGATTCCGATACCTACAATGATTAAAATTTATTATTTTCATGCCCTACAGTTTGTGAAACTTAATGAACATTTGGTAAAAAAAATAATTACAAAAGCTTATAAAATCGACTTAGATATGCTTTTTATTTAAAAAATTGGGTAAGAGTATAAAAAATAAACAGAACAATTTCTTTGCGTAAATCACTTAAGTACCTAGCTACAGTTGGCATATTGCTTTACTATGGTTATCATCAGAAATCTTTTAAAAAAACTTCCAAACTACACTTTTCTGCTTGGTATTGAATACACTTGCAATAATTGGGTGTCTTCAAATAATAAATATCGGCTAAAATTAATTTCTATTTTTCTAATGGGTACAATTTGTAAAGATTCACCTCATGATGGTTTGCTATTAACTGTAAAATTAAAAAGGGTCTATTTTGTCAAGTATTTTGTCAAGTTTTATGAGGAGCCCTCTAAATATTATGCAATCTCCTTGAAATTTTATGTATGGCATTTTTCAATGAATGGAATATATATATATATATATATATATATATATATATATATATATATATATGTATGTATGTATGTATGTATGTATATATGTATAATATTGCAAAAATAATACTCTAAACAGAAAGGCATCATCCTATGTCTTATGCTTTAACTCATGCATATTTTTTATAAAGACTGAATAAAAAATAGATGAAAATTTTAAATTTTGCTTACAGACGTTTATAAGAATGATAAGAAGTAAATATGAATTTTCATAACAAATTAAATTATATGCCTTTTAAGATAAACTTTTATGTGAAAAATATTTTTTTCGGGAAAAAAAAAAGTTTGTTTATTTAGGTTTCATAAAAAAAAATGTTTACTTTTTAAGTCTTGGTTATTGCAAAGAAGATTAATTTTTATTTACATAGTATGCTACGTAAATAAAAAGAAATCTTTTCATTAACCTAATAAAATGATTTTATGGATTAAAACTATTATGAAAACAAATTGTTGTAATTTACCTGCCTCCCCACGAGGACAAATTTTGACACAATGTCAGTTTGTTATGTGTAGAAATCAAATGTGACATAAGCGGGAATTCGATATATAATTTCTTTTTCTTTTTATGAATTAAAAAAGAGGGTCCCTAGCAGAACAACAACATGAATTCATTGTGTTTTTATTACATTATTATGATTGTGATTATTAAATTAATAATTTATAATATTAAATGGGTGAATGAACAATGTTTCAAAAAAAATTTAAAATATTTTTTTATTTTGAACTAAAATAAACCTTGAACTAGTGAACTTTATGCAAAGTTCGAGAACTGAATAGAAACTTGCACATTTCTTCTTTATTTACACAAGTAAAATAAATTACCGTCTTACTTAACGTTGGCGTTATTATAATCTACAGATTTTAGTTTCACTGATAGTTTTTAATCAATAAATTTTTATATATTTTATCATTAGTACCAGGAATGGGAAATTAAGTTTTAAACAAAAAAAATCCGAAGATTCGTTTTTGAAATTAGGAATTAGGTTAACAATTCTCCGATTCCGATGCCAATACCCCACAAAATTCCGATATTTCCGATTTTCGATCCTGACTACGATTAATCGTCCTATCACTAGTTCGTACTTATTGTTGTTTTATTATTTTGTTAAAGATGTAAAGCTGATATATTTAACGATGCAAAAGTGGGATTTCTATGACTGTTCTATAGTCGTAGAAATCTATAGTCGCAAGGTACTTATTCCATTACTCAGTTATCTGACATATCATAAAATTCAAAACCTACGATAACCAAGACATTTCCACTTGCACTTCGAGTTTAGTATCATTTCTATATAATTAACCTTTCAATATTCTTATTCTGCGATTTATCGTGTCATTAGTTTCTGACTTCTTCTGTTTACAGTGTCTCTTCTTGGCGTGGGTAATCAAGGCTCTATACAATTCTCTGTCCGTTGTCTTTTTGCTATATTTCTTAAATCCTTCAGCCATTTGCACAAACTTGTTAAATAGGTTATGCGTTGCTTTCCTCTCGCTTGCCTTCAATATATCGTGAATTCTGACAGTGAAATATTTTTCGTTTTCTTGTCTACTGTACAGAATAAACGCTGAAAATCGCTAACAGTTTTTTTTTAATACGCAATCATTAAATATTTTGCTCTGCTGCTAGAAATAATCAGGTTGTAAATTAAAAAATATATAGCAGAATTAGAAAAGTCAAAACCAAGCCTAAGTTTAGCAGGTTTAAATACAATTGCAATTAAAATACAGACTTCATTATTTCATTTGTTTTTCTGCCGCATGAATTTGCTGTCAAGAACTCCTACATAGAAAGGAAAGGAAAGGAAAGTGAGAAGGAAGAACTAAGCCAGTCGCAAGAAGACAGAATGTATGATTTTAAACTAGAGAAACAGCCCAAGTTAGAGATGCCAGAAACAATCAAGTACGAACATTAAAATATCTGTAGTGTATTTTAAAAGAGGATGAAAAATAAGATAACGAAATCCAAAGGCACCTTGGAATAACGAATGATAAAAAAATGGAAAAAAAATTCGTTAGAAACAAAGAAATGAGTACTGAAATATTATGACCTATCTGTCCTCATCTCTGTCAGAGAATGCTGGAAATTTTCTTCACTGATTAAATAGAGACTTGAGGTAACAAGAATGTGGTCCTACAGAAGGATGCTGAGAATACCATGGACTGAACATGTCAGTAACGACGACGTTTTAAACAATTTAGAATAAAAAAGAGACAGCTAAAATTTCTTGGAAAAATAATGAGGAAACAAGGTTTCGAGAATTCAACACTCGTATTGAAGGCAGGAGTTGCAGAAGAATACAACGAGAAACCTACTTAATAAGCTTGTGTAAATGGGTGTAAGAACCGCTACAAAGAATATGAAGTTGTGGAGATCTGGGATCACCCACGTCCTAAAGGGACACAGCAGATAGATGAGGATGTTAGTATTCATTAGATTACTTGACAGTTTTGAGATATTAATAAATACTACGGTGGAGGCACAGTGGAGTAATGGATAGCGGCATGGATTGAGGAATCGGTAGAGCCGAGTTCGAATTCCAGTCGAATCAGTTACATTCATTTACGTGCTAATACCCTTGGAAAAGGTATTAATCCTCTTCTTCTCCCCGAGCTACGGGTAAATAGCAGGACAAACCTTAGATGGCAACTTATCTACCGCAGAAGGAAATGGGAACCTACTGCGGGAAAAATCTGCTTCGTCACTCATGCCTCGAAAGATAAATGATAGCTTAAGCGTGTCACATAACTGACTGACCTATGATATCATCAATATCATATACATTTTGGAAGGGAATATTCTAGATAATTCATTTCAAATTTTCTGATTTTATTATCTAACTGCTAATGAATGTTGTTTTATCTACGTTAAACTAGTTATTAATAAAGGGATTTTGAAATACTTAATAAAAATAGGATTTTTAAAATAATATAATAGAGACATATTTTATCAGTCCAGTTTCATCTGCTGCAAGGTTATCATTGGAAACAGTTTGTATTATAAGCGAATAAATATTATAGCAATGGAAATTGCGGTAAGGGATTTGGATTTGTGCGTTTGCTATTGTCATTACTCAGTCACGGGTTGTGGTTTGGACTGGCTACGGTCGTCGCTTCGCAGTTTGCTGCATCAGCTGTTCTTAGGCCAATAACTTTGTCGCATCGTCACGATTTATCAGGGAAAATCAAAGGTCATCTTTTCACTATGCAGCGGGTTTGCTCGTTAAAATAATTGGCACTATGTGTATGGGGGAATATCGGCAATTTTTGTATTGTTGCTAGCAGGGAAATGTTGCCGACTGCTTGTCAGAGAATGGAGAGGGAAAGCTGAGTGTTATAACACCATCAATAATGATGATGATGATGATGATGATGATGATTGTAAGGACTTCCGGTCCCTCTAGGGAATGCTGGCATCAAGACGGATCCAGCGGGCAGTTTAAGTAAAATACTTTGTTAAGTTTACCACGTGTCATCTTTGTGTTGCTTTCACTTTTCAACAGCCGGTCTCATCTAATATATCTTTCCATCCGAAGCCCAGTGAAACAATGAGTGAGAGAACTTTCCTACCTGATTTACCTGTTACCATGACAAACATATTACTGAAAAAAGTTGGAGGAAGAAACTGCTTTTTTTCCACCTGAAAATCTCGCATTCTTGCTCGTTCCTGATTTCTTAATTCAAAGACTTCGCTACAGTTTTTTCTTACCGTTATTTTTTCGCAGGTCTTGTGATCGTCAGTTTGCCCTGTCGAATATATCGTATTCCAGAAAAGCCGAGTAGTTTGAAAAATTTGTTTGGCTGTGTGAGGCGATGATTTTTTTTATTCTTAAACGCAAATTATCCTACTCTATTGTATACCCACAGTACAGTGGCGGATCTACTCTGAAACTAATGAACATTAAATATCAGGACCCCTCATTCCAAAGGGGCTCATCTTGTAACTTTTTAATGATTGATTTTTTCAACAAAATCGATGTTTCTTTTTATTAAAATAAGGTAATTTTAGTGATAGAATCATAAGCGAATGGATTGAAGTAGGTAATGTTGGACATAGAATATGCTCTAGAATATATTAATTTCCTATGCCCTTAAAATTCTCCTGTAATTGATAAAATTTTAAAATATTCTTAGGAGTTTATAAGAATATTTTGCTGTATATTCGCTGTATATTCTGCAGTATATTCGCTGTATGGGTGCGTTGAGCTCGCACGAATCTATTCATAGTCCACACCCTGGCAGGTGGATCCTTGAACCTGTTGTTTCAGGTTGCGAAGGGGCGTCCATATCTGTCCAAAGCTCAGGGCCCCAAAAGTGTAGGCCCGCCACTGTACGCGCGCAGCGTTTGGTTATCGACATGGAAAGTGGGATTGACAAGGTGAGATCCAATTACAACCGAGGCCAAAGCGTTCGGTTACGCACAGTTACTATTTGAAAGGTATAAATCTATCTCTGTTTTCAAAAGCTATGGGTTATATAGCAGGAAGGATTGAACCCTCTAGACTTGGATAACAAAGTCTAGGAGAATCTCTGTATTTAAAACCATTCTGAAGAGTGATTTGCTATTTCAGATTATGCTACCCTAGATATATTACCGCTGCTACGGCTGGAGTTCATGTGGTACCTTTTAAACCATAATGGATTACAAGGTTTGTGACGTTAACAAGGGGTTTTAGATCGAGTCGATAAAGAAGTGCAATTATATTATAAAGCTTCAATCTCTATCCTTAATATTATAAGTAATCCATTTATCAGAGTACGTCTTAATGACTGTAAAACGTAATGACAAATATCTGCTGCTTATTAGCTATTAAAAGAGAAATAAATGTCCATTAATCAACCCTGCATTTGGTCCAGAGTACTGGTTGGTGTAGAATTTATTGAGTGGAAAAAAATTAAACAAAGAGGAAGAAAAATGGTGGGGAAAATTAATAAATCCTTTCATGTACGGAGTTTTCCACATCAAACTGCGCCCAATTTTGTACGTGTAAGTGTATCTGAGTATACGATTATGTTGGAAGTTGTCTTGATCACACCGTCTGTTGTTTATTAAGTATATTTGAATTATTGTACATTGATAGGTGTGTTTGATTAATTATATTTCATATTTAATTTCGCGTGTTTTAATATCATTTACCCTTTGTTAGTGTTAATGAGAATAATACATAGGGGTTTAGAAGGAATGAAGACGCATTATCCGTCGAGGAATGGGTTAAATCTATCTATCTATCTATCTATCTATCTATCTATCTATCTATCTATCTATCTGATAGATAGATAGATAGAGAGATAGATAGATAGATAGATAGATAGATAGATAGATAGATATGACTTGATTGACGAATAGATAGATAGAGAAAGAGACAGATAGATAGATAGATAGATAGATAGATAGATAGATAGATACTGAACAAATTATGATAGATAGATAGATAGATAGATATACAGAGATGACTTGATTGACGAATAGATAGATAGAGAAAGAGACAGATAGATAGATAGATAGATAGATAGTGAACAAATTATGATAGATAGATAGATAGATAGATAGATAGATAGATCGATAGATAGATAACTTGGATGACGAATAAATAAATACATAGATATTGAACAAACTATGACAGATAGATAGATAGATAGATAGATAGATAGATAGATAGATAGATAGATAGATAGATAGATAGATAGATATTAGAATGTTCAGAAAATAATGTCCGCTTTTAGAATCAATTAAAAAACCCTTCGTCCGATTGGCATGAAAATTCACACACAGATCCGAAATATAAGGCGTTCGTACTTGACGTCTTCGGATTTTTTGATTGTTCCTCCGATTTTGGAGAAAATACGATAAAACTGATAGTGGGTCGAATATTGATTCGAAAAAAAATTGATCAGTTTTTCAGTGATAGTTTTCACAAATTACAAGTGATATCCACCAAACTCACGTTGAGCAATGTCCTTGCTTATAGTATTGAGGTGCTGTTCTTTGTTTTTAAAAATTGATATCAGTTATCGGAAAAATCGATCACTTTGGGATATCCGATTCAAATCCAACGTAGCCGATTTTTGGCTCTGTTTTTCGCAAATTGCAAGGAATTTTCACGAAAATCATGTTGAGCATTAGTTTTATCAACAGTTATTAGTTGCTGAACTTTTTCTTCAATATCGGTATCAATTATCGGAAAAAAACGATAACATCATGCCACTTTTGACTTCCAATTCAAATCCAGTCAAGCTGATTATTGGCTATATTTTTCGCATATGGCGAAGAATTTCCACCAAAATTACGTTGAGCATTGTTTTTATCAACAGTTATGAGGTGCTAACATTCATTTTCAATATCGATATCAATTACTGGAAAAAATCGATACAATCGATCACTTTGGGACATCCGATTCAAGTCCACTCTAGCTGATTTTTGGCTATATTTTTTGCAAATGGCGATGAATTTTCAGCACAATTCCCGTTCAGCATAGTATTTACCGATAGTATTGAGGTGGTGACTTTAGTTTTCAATATCGGTTTGAATTATCGGATAAAAATCGATGAAATCATACCACTTTTGACTTCCCATTCAAATCGAGTTTACCTGAATTTGGCGATGTTTTTCGCAACTTGCTTGTGATTTTGATTAACTTTATCGGCTTTAGTCGTGACAATTAAAAACTTCTGCTCTGCGAGAGACTTTGTAACCAACTAATACCTGAGGGAAGTCGATACAATCATGTCTTCATCAGAATTTACGAATACACCAATCAAACGTATGTTCAACAAAGACGTCTACACTACAGACTCTACAGTCTTGATTGTTATTCATACACGCGTAACCATGTTTCACATAGCGGTATCTCATTGGCTAAGTGCAGTACGCGGTCGCTGATTGGTGTTCAAGACCCTAGGACGCTCGTTGGTTAGCACAACCGATTGGCCAGTAATACTTCGCACTTGAACCTGCTGTGCACAGCTGTGGGACGAAGGTCTCACTTCTGCTCCTGTTATGCCGTCATCCGGTTGATACGATAGGCTCCTTCATCTGATCATTTCTCCTACCGCAAGTTGTTTCTTACGTTTTTGTTTTCCGTTTGTCTGTTTAACTACATTTTTCAAACTACCATAAACAATTTATTCAGCTGTTTTACTTAAATAACTGCCTTCCCGATTCTGGCTCACGCTTTGCGATACTAAGTTACACTTTGTACTCCTGCAATTGAACAACCCTAATCAACCACTATTAGCATCACTTTCGCCATGCCGCCAAAAAGGAGGGTACGTCTTAGCCTTCGATCTGCAAGAGCGTCCGCTATGAGGGCAAGAAGGGCCCGCGAGTCCCAGGAGCAGACTACAATGCGACTATCACACTTCGCTCAACGCAGCGACCTCACGCAGGCCTCGCGGTCACAAGAGGAGCGTGCCACCTGCTTTGCTGGGAAAGCTGCCTACAGGACTTCGTTGCGATCAAGGCTCAAGCAGGCACAACGGTCGAGAATGAACGCACAGGCCGCACCAACCGCCTCTGCATCTCGAGTCTTCCGAGACTCATCATCAAAGGCTTCTTAGTAACGTAAAAAACGCTGCTGCCACTGCAAAATCAAGGGCAATAGAGACACTTCTCCGCAGGCGCGCCCTTCAATCCAGGGACACTGCTGCAACAGCGATCGCTAGGGCTTCTGAGGCACCGCTCCGTAGATCTGTGCGAAATGCTACGAATGCTGCCACCACTGTCAGATCGAGGGCAGCTGAAACATTTGACCACAGGCGCGCCCGTCAATCCAGGGACGCTGCTGCACAGCGACCGCTAAGGCTGCTGCGACACCGCTCCGTAGGTCTGTGCAAAATGCTACGAATGCTGTCACCACTGCCAGGTCGAGGGCAGCCGAAACATTCGACCGCAGATGCGCCCGTCAATCCAGGGACGCTGCTTCAACAGCGACTGCTAGGGCTGCTGAGGCACCGCTCCGTAAGTCTGCAGAAATGCTAGGAATGCTGCCACCACTACCAGGTCGAGGGCAGCTGAAACATTTGACCGCAGGCCCGCCTATCAATCCAGGGACGCTGCTGCAACAGCTAGGTCAAAGGAGTCCGAGACCGAGCTGCAGCAGGCAACCCGCAATGCTCGCAACGCTGCAGCGACTTCTGCTGCCAGAAACTCCGAGGGCCCACAGACAATGGCAAACAAACTTTCAAGGGCTGCTACAAACATGGCCGCTGTGCGCTTACCTCAAACTCCCCAAGTTCGCCACATACACCTCGACGACGACATTCAGCGCCTTACGGCCGCCCGTGGTATTACCTGTTAGAGTAGCTCTTTTTGGCCTTTCTTGTCTTTTAATTACTACGGGTGACGACATCAATGTAGGGTCCATGACCTGCGTTTGTCAATTCTGCAACCCTCGCAAATGGGCGGGGGAGCCTGCCGGTCTGTGCTACACCTCTGCATGGACCACCTACCCCGTTGAGGGGACTAATAGCCGGCTCCCATCCCGACTCCAACCACTTCCTTAAAACAATTAGGCAATACAACAACTCCTTTTAAATGACCTCATTTTGGGCTCAGGTGGTTCGAGAAGAGGTTTGGATGCCCACTTTCAAATTACAGGGGAAGGTATACCATCGCATTGGGTATCTGCTGCCTGAGGAGACCTCTTCGCCTAAATTCCTTCAACTGTACTTTATTGCAGACTACAACCTATAGGCCGAAACTCGGATTGTTATTTTGCCGCCGTCGGGAAGAGTTCCTCGCAGGGACATCATACTACTACTTCAGCACATGCTTCACGAGGTTAACAGCTACATTCGCAGTTTCAAATATGCTTTGGAAAATGCTCCTTTTCCTTCCTTCAGCATTGTAATTGACGCCTCATGATGAAAACGAACGCCGCTACAATGCTCCTGCATGCATCGAAGTGGCCGCTATTATACATGGGGAGCAAGACCGCACTCGCGATATTGCCCTCAAATCAAGAGGCGGCGCTCTTACGCGACAGCCTTCAAAATGAAGTCAATCCCCGTGACCTAGGGAAGCTGTGCATTCTGTCCTCTGCCTACACTGGGGGTCATGTTACATGCATGAACGCACGCAGGACGCTATGAAATACGTTAGGCAATATGGGCGGCCAGACTTATTTATAACGTTTACCTGCAGCGCCAAATGGGTTGAGATAACGCGTGAACTCCTCCGCGGACAAGATTACACTCTCAGACATGACATTACCGCCCGCGTATTCTGCTTAAAACTGGGAAAACTTATGGACGCAACCACTATTTTACATTTCCAGAATTAAAAATCTTGACCGATTATGAACGGGTGGCCGTCTTCGGGTAAGCACGGAGCAGCAACACAACAGCCACCTATTACCACCGGTTACCCTTGATCTCATTGATTTTGCTACCAGTGAGATTCCCGGCCTATCAGAGTCCTCAAGATCTGCGGATACGTGCGTAAGTTCAATAATTAAAACCCCAAAGCAATTTAACTACATAAAACACAGAGCAACGCCGGGCTTTACTGGTAGTATATATGTGTGTGTGTGTGTGTGGTACCGTACCAAAATTCTCATACTCGTTAAGCTATCCAGGTTTCACGTTGCTCTTTCTACAAATGAAACAATGACCCTGTTCTGGTCTTTTCTTATCCTAGTTATCATTTTTCTAACACGGGTTCTGAATGAGAGAGTGAGATGTGAGTTTATCCACCCCCACCAAAAATGCCTACGCAAATATTTTCGCCACCTTCCATAAACCAAACAAATATCAGCGTTTTCATTTTGTTTTGTTTTTTGTATTTTTCAGAATCATCTTTAATTTAAATTTAATGCATAATATTTATCTTAGTAAGTTACTGTAAATTGTTTATTTTCTGTGAGCCTTCCTTTAGTTTGAATAATCGCTTCAGTTTTCCTGGGAACGGATGCGTGAAAACACTTCACTCTCTTCGCACTTATGAGGTGCCATTCACGTTAGCTTAACTGAGCCAGTTCTTCAAGTGTATTTGGCGTATTGTGACGAATTCGTCTCTTTAGTTCTGTCCACATATGATGGATAATATTTAATTCAGAGCTCAGCTGGTCAATTTTTCAACTCGGTGACATTTTCATCAGCCTGATACCATACCGCATACCATCTGTGTCACGATGCTCTTTCATGTTGAAAAATTCCGCCTTCGTTCAAGTCTAGTATGAAATAGTCATTCAGAATTTGTGTGCATTTGGCACGATGCAAGCTATCATCAATTTACAACAATTTTCTTGGACAATCATTTATAAATTATAGTTTATAGAATTATATCCTAGACTTCAATGTTTTCCCCGTGTAACTTGAGTCTGTCCTCTTTCCTACAGGTAGTTTTACACATTCTCGTTTATTACAAAGTAGCTCCAATTTGATTTTTACGTCTCAATATAATCTTATTCGAACCATTTATATTCTATATACTTCTTTGTCTAACTGCTTTCATGGCTAAAATGCATCCCTTCAATGTATGTGTTTGAAGGAAGCGCTGTGTGTTATCTACTGATAATTCACAGTTATCCATCACGTTTCTTGGGGTTTTCTTTCTCTGAGCTCTTATCGTCTTGATCATTTTCCGTATCATCAAATGCAACTCGTCGTGATCGAAGTGAAACATTTCAAGAACCTTGGAACTTCTGGAGGATTTTGAAATTCTTAGTTCCCTAGCTATTATCTGTGTGTAACTTTTATTGCCATCTTCCTTTCTTAACTCTAGTTTCTTTGGGAACTTTCAAGGTGGTTGCAAAATAAAAGAAAGCGGCGTTATAAAATAATAATGCCATCGCTAATGAGCAAATATTTCTTTCACAAGAGTACCAAATATCAGGTGTTTTTTACGGCTATTTAGAGTATGTGTTTCTTGTGTGTGAAGGGTCTCCCATCTTCCCCTTCTTTTCGGAAACCCTGGTGTAACGTATGATAAGTAGAGAGGAAAAGACTGTCAATGTTCAATATCTGAAAAATCGAAGCGAAACGTCCACGTATATGCTCTAACTTATTAGAAACATATAATTGTTTACGATGGTCGAAGACATCTGCATATTGTTAGTTCAAACGTATATATATATATATATATATATATATATATATTAGTCATCCACGGGCAGTCTGTTTCGCTGTATCACAGCTCTTCGGTGTGGCTAGACGTCCGATTGCTTCAAGCCGGGATCGAAACTCGACCGATTTGGCACCAGTCAGAAATCCTACCCCTAATCCTTCGGCGCACGACAGAGAGAAAGGGAAACTTTATCGTTTTCTATACGAAATACGCCAGTGGCTAAGAGAACTCAATTCGTACTTGAAGAGTAATGCATTCATAGCAGCAGCAGCCACCGTTTTTATTAAATGTACTCATTTCTCTAGAGAGCGTTATCGAAGGGACTCCGAGAGCATATATATAGTCATCCACAGAGAGAATGTTTCGCTGTATCACAGCTCTTCAGTGGGGCTAGACACCCGGAATCGAAACCATATATAAGCCAACTTAAACCATTGTCTACTTAACTGCAACATTGAATGCTTACGCAGAATGAAAATAGCTACCATAAATAATTTAATAAATAGAGACTATTATATTATTTAATATCCTATTATTTCTTAACGAACACAAAAGCATAAAACAAATATTAATTAACGATCATTTCCTTAATCACATAATTAACAAATTAAACTAACCTTGAAAAAAAGCAATAATGCAAATAATAATAATGTTTAAATATCCAGCAACCACAAACTAGATGAAAGAAAGAAATAAAACTTAATGCATGTATACACATTACCTAATGAAAAAAATAAACAAATGAAAATCCTCATTTATTATAAAGCAATATCAGCATCAACAATGCAACAGAAAAAAATTATTATAAAGCATAAACTGTACCAATAAATCAACAGGAACAAATCAAATCTTCAATAAACCAATGCTATCTATGAATTTGCCTGTCTACCTGGAGAATGCTTAATTCAAGCAAAACATAAATTAGTTTCACAACCACTATCTTCTCATAATTTTTTTTTATCTCACTTCTCGCGGTCTGGAAACGCAATCTAAGTCGTGCTGCCTCGCGTACATTGCCATTCGCGCGACCATATGTAAGAATCATATCTGCTTGCTCACGATATGAATAACATGCCATAGTTAAACGGAATATTTGTCAGTTAACTCACTATTACACACGTGAAACGTTGAAGACAGAGTAGCCAGAAATGTACACGAATGGCAAATGTAACTCAGTCTACATATGTGTGTAATCCTTTTCACACAAATTTAGGCAATAAAGCTACTAAAATGTAAATGTTAAAGAATATGAGAAAAACCCTATCCCAAAGACGGAAGATAAACACTGACATTGCATTTTAATTTTGAAAGCTGACTGTGAAGCAAGAAGCAAGATAAAAATTGTTAGCTTACGGTTACATTTAGCCATTCCTACATCCGCCAAATCTAATACTGCGCTTAAATTCATAAAATCTAGGTATCAAAAAAGAAACCATGAAAAGATTTACTGAAAACGCACGTTATTTTTAACGGATAACGATGTATTTTCTTTATTAAGTTTTCTCGGGTTCACAGGGAATCAACGTTACGACGGTGAGAAAATGATTGAAGCTGAGATGCCAGTTCAGGACAAGTAACATTGCACATTCTTCTTTGTCTTTGATCTAGATTCTCTGAATATATAGCAGTCGTACCAGATGAGATGTGGCAACAACATTCAAAACAAGGTGCAATTTTCTGGCGAGAAGAATTCTAGAGTACAACACAGTGAACCAACATTCCTAGCAGCATATCTTGTAACTGATTCAATATAATGTTTCCACGGAAATATAACCTTTCGTCTCATTTCAGCGGAAATCGTTATTCCGAGAAGTCAATCTCTGGGAGGTTAGTATCATTAATGCCATATTCATATTTTATGTGTTTAGTATTTTTAATAATTTTTACAGTTTATATGATATATTATTTTTGTGTTATTGATAAGGATTTGTTAATTTTTTGTTTTTGCGCGTGCTATTTAATTGAACTATCAGATAAATTACACGTTATGCGGCGTGATAAGATAGTGGTTGTGAGACTAGTTTATATCTTGCTTGAATTAAGCATTTTCCAGGTAGACAAGCAAATTCATAGATAGCATTGGTTTATTGAAGTTTTGATTTTTTTTCTTTTGCATTTTTTGATGCTGATAATGCTTTATAATAAATGAGGAGTTTCATTTGTTTATTTTTCTCATTAGATAATATTTATATATACATTAGGATTCATATAATCTCTTTCATCTATCTGGTGTTTGCTGGATATTTGTTTCTTTTTAAAAGTTTTTTAACATTATTATTATTTGCATTATTATTATTTGTCAACGATATTTTAATAAATTATGGGATTATGGAAATGATCTTAAATTAATATTTGTTTTATGTTTTTTGTGGTCGTTAAGAATTAACAGGATATTAAATAATATAATGGTCTCTATTAAATTTTTAACAGTAGGTATTTTCATTCTCTGTGAGCATTCACTCTTGCAGTTAATTATGAAATGGTTTAAGTTGTTTTATACACACACACACATACACATATACTTATATATGCTTGAACTAATTTAATTAGTGAACAATAATGTTCGAATAATAATAATAATAATTAGTTGTTATAATGTTATAATAATGATAATAATAGTTTAGGAGCACACCCATCTGCTTGATATGTATGAATAAAGACAAAAGAAAAAAATCTTTACCCACGCGTGATGAAATTTATTAATATAAATGTACAGATTGTATTTTTTCACGATGACAAGGAAAAGATTCCCTTTTATCTTCATAAATATTATCTTTTTAGCATAAATGTTAGCATAAATTGGTTGTGCATATTTTTGTTTTTATTATATGCAATTTTTCCTCACACACACAAACAGAAACAGTGACACACAGACACACACACTCATACATGTATGTACAAGGTGCAATTTGTAAATTGTCGCTATTTTATATTTTTAATTTCACGCATGCTATATATATATATATATATATATATATATATATATATATATATATATATATATATATATATATTATGAGGGACATTCTCAAAAGTTATTGACACGGAAATTTTGAACTTTCACCTCTGACGTGGACTATACTTCTTGGAACTATCTTCCAATAAATGAATTACATGACGTAAATGCTAGCATAAATAGGTTGTGTATATTTATGCACGTATACATATATTCTGAAATCGTATTTTGTTTTATTCACTGCGGTGATAGGGCTTACTGCTACTTTTAGCCTAACACGACACCCACTCATTAATTTTAATGGCCGAAAAGAGGATTTTGTCTCGTTATCTCATAAATTTGTGAATATTCATTTGGCTTTAACTTCGTTTAATAACCAGGTTAAATTCACTTAAGAATCTCTCTCTCTCTCTCTTGTGTGTGTGTGCTCTGTCCTGTCTCGACTTTAGGGTTCATGGATCTCCCCAGTATTCTTTCCTCCTTTTAATAAACACATTGCTCATAAAAATTACGCATAAAGCCCATATTCTTAAGCTCTTTCGCGTTATTCCTTACACAGTGATTAAATCTGTTTTTGGCTTATGCTGAAGGTGCGTACCATTTGCAAGCTCGCCATAAAATAGCAGCTTAGGTAACCTACTGTAAGACATGTTCGGCCCAACTCATCTGGTTTATAATCAGTAAGTTTTCTATGCTTGGACAACAGGCCCTGAGAACAGTGGTGCCTAGTATCAATAGACTGCTAATTTATATTAAGGATTCTTGTTAGACAATTTTGATGAGAGCACTCAAGCCATTTCAGGTGATAACACACACACACACACACACACACACACACACACACACACACACACACATATATATATATATATATATAGTTGCATTCAGGGACAAGAAGTAGAGGAGGAAGTAATGCAACACTATGCCATCGCGCCCAGGCCGGATTTTCAGCTGCAACTGCTGCGACCATATATGCCTGTCCCGAATTGAACTTACCTGTCACAAACATGCCTGCAAGCGACATGTAGAGACTCCCTCTTATATTCGTTTTGCGAAGCCAAGCCATGATGATGATGATGATGATATACTTGCATATACGTGTAAATACATACACATCCATTCAAGTATATACGTATATTATAGCCGATTTTTATCTGTCTTTCATTCTAACCTTAGCAATCCATAGAAAGATGCTCTCGGGGAAACGCGTCGTTAATAAATTTTCCTCTTTTCGCCTCATCATCTTCACATTTGTTTCAGATACTATTATACATCCTTTGAGTTGTACATAAACGTATTAATTTTCTTGTCATTAAATTATATATCATACGAGAAGTTTGATTAAAGCTGAAATATTGGGGTTTCAGTAAAAATAAATAATGGAGATTTCAGAATGAAATTATAGAACTGGGTAAATTTGAATACGATTTGAGAAAAGATACGTGTTTGTGTGGACGTGCCTATTTAAACCTTTGACACAATTTTTAATCGTCATTGACACTACGATAAACTACATCCGCGTCCTGGGTAAGACGATAAACTACGTCCAACAGCATGGCCTCTGATCAGGAGGTTTTGAGGAGTATGGAACCACCTCTTAATTACTGGTGTTCCCAGGTCCACGCTGACCCACGGTGGTAGCACCTTTTAGGGTCCCAGCTATGGGTAAAAAGTTAACCCCCTAAACTGGGGTAAAAACACTATGAAAGTGTAAAAATAGGTTTTAATACCAGAAATAATTTGTAAATATTATTATCAGCAATACATTATTACCAGCAACACATTTTTGAAAAAAAATTATCCAGCTGACATTTTTGGAAAAATATTACCAGATATAGATTTTTAAGAAAAAAATATTACCAGAGATATATTTTTGAAAGAAAAAAATTACCAGCAACACATTTTTGAAGGACAATATTACCAGCAATAAAAATTCTCGGTATTAAATAATCCATTGTGGTTAATATGCCGTAAAACAAAACAAAACAAACTGAAAAAAAAACAATTTTCAATGTCTCAGTGTTATAAAGACTTACTTTTTATATTAAATGTTTGCTGAAAATCTGTAATTCATTCGCTAATTCTTTATTTCATCATAGCGAAGAAAGGTCGATTTTTCAAAAAAAATATTTGAGTAAATTATGCATTCGACAGTGAAATACCGACTCAAGCTTTCAAAATTATACAAGTTTTGGACGATAGGCTTTTGAACAAAATCGCCAATCAATTAATCAGAGTAAGGGAAGATTAATTAAAGATTCAACTTTAGGAAAATAATTTTCCAAATATTTTTGTCTTAATTAATTCTAATTAACCTAAAAGTTTTTTTTTCTTCAGATTAACTGTGTTATATGTTTGAGTGACGTGTTTATTTTTCTCCATATAATTAGCCGTATCAGTATAAGACGATTCAGTTAGAAACGACAAAAAAACAACGTTGATTTGCAAGGTTGATTTTCCTAACGATCTAACAGCTGCATGAACAATTATAATTTAATTAAAACAATATCTTCTGCTTCGCATTATCCAGTTCCAATTAATAGCTTAATTCTAGACAGACACGATTGAAGTTAGGGAAATTTAAAAGCGATTATCATAAATTTAAGGCACGTTGAATGTTAAAATGTCTTTGAGAAAATTAAGTATAATAAATAAACTGATTAAATCTTTAATCAAATGAGGAAAACTTTTAGTTTGGAAGCAATAAAATGAATTTTGTTTAGATGATGGTGCCTGACACGATGTGGAACAGCGGGTTAGATGGAGATTTAAGCAAAAAAAAAAAAACAAACAAAATCAGCTGATAAAGTAATGTTAGATCAAAATGTTCCTTTCATATATTCTTTCATCCTTGTGAGATTGTCACATCATATGTCGACTACGGTCGTTGTTCTGTAGTAAGCCCTAAGGTTTTGTCACTATGTTAGTCTTCACGATTGTCTTCACTGCACCAAATTCGCAATGTTTCTCTTTCTTAAATCAACATTTTTCTTCAACAGGTTTTATTACACTAATAAATAGAACATAGCATATTGTCTGTATTGACTACTTATATTGTTTCCTAGTATGGAAATATTGCCAACTTCTTGCCAATGACGGAGAGGTAGTGAATGAGAGAAACTTTCCTAACCCAGCATTTTGCATAGCCGTCGCCCGCAAACAAGCAAACATTCTCGCTAAAGAATTTTGGAGGGTGTAACTCCTTTTCTACCCGGGAATGTTGCTTTCTCAATAGTTGATTCGTCAATTTTCGGTTCAATGAAAAGTCACCGCCACATCCGGCTTCTTTTCATTTTTTCTTGCATGCCTTGTGAGGGGAAATAGTTAAATCGCCTTTCAGAAGGACAATCTGTTTCCAATAACCTTCGTGACCGTTAGTAGATTTTTTTTCTTCTTAATCCTTAAACATAAATTATTCTCCGTTATTTTATACACAAATTGTTACAACCTGCTCGTATGTTCTTGCATGCTCTTTGAGAAAATATAATGTATGGATACCACCGAAGAGATAAAAAAAACAAGTATTTTCTTTATAAGTTAATTCATTACATTGTTATATATTTAATGATTTGTAGGATGTTGATTATGTAAAATTCTAATAACTATTTAGGAGAGGCGCTCGACTATGTAATTTTCAATTGACAATAATTCATGAAATTTGGTTTTGATCATAAGCATTGGTGAAAATCTTCTTCACAACAGTAAAAGACTCCTTCACAATAGAAGAAAAATGCTTTAGAACAGTAAAAGCATACTTCGCAACAGTACATTCCCCATTCCCAGCAATAAAAGCCTTCATTACAACAGTAAAAATCTCCTTCACAACAGTAAAGACCAACTTCACAACAGTAAAAGCTTCCTACACAACAGTAAATTCCCCCTTCACAGCGGTAAAAGTCTTCTTCAGAACAGTAAAAACTTTCTCCGCAGCAGTAAACGCTTTTTTCGCAACAGATCAGAACAGCAAAATGATTTTATGCGTCACGGCTCTCCACTATTTCCTAGCCTCTGTGGTTGCAGGTATACGTTTTTATATTTACTATCTTCTCCAGTCTCTGTTCTGTCATCCATGATTTAGATAGAAATGGATATGATTTCAGGACGAAACAACAAAACATTGCTATTTCAGAAAGAGCATTGATTATTGGGGCATTCAAAAATTCTACCAATTCATCTTGCGAAATGAAAGACGACGTAGTGAGTCTGTTGCGTTACTCTCCAACAAAGGTCTGTCGAGAGTTAACAAAATATACTGGGAAATCTTTGGAAGAGATCTGGGATTAATTCTAAAAGAATTCCGAATACATTGATCCTGAAATGGTGACTAAAGACGTCAAATATAAAAAAAAGACAGAAGCTTCACAAAGTTCTAAGTATAAAATGGGTGAAATGCCGTGAGCATGAAAGACCTAAACTCTTACACTCTAAATTTCTCTCTGGTACCGCCAGTGGTACCCGTATATTGCTTTAAGACGCTTGTGTTAGATGATGTAATAGGACTAATTAGTAAACATAGGTAGGGATCTCTAACATAGCATATATCCAAGAATTGATTCAGGGAATGCTGGATTATTCTTTTTTCCAGGAAATACTGAATACAAGCATATCTGACCTGCAAATAAAGGTAAATATATATCTCCTAAAGGCGGAAGAAAATTCTTTTTGCGTTTCTGAATAAACGGATTTTTTAAAATCGATTTCACCCCATGCAAGGCTATAAAGCCACTAAGATACAAATTGTTATTGGATGTTACATATTTAATGAGTTGTAGGATGTTGGTTATGTAAAATACCCAGAACTGTTTAGGAAAGACGCTTGGGTATATTATTTTTGAATTGACAGTCTTTCATGAAATTTGGTTTTGATCATAAACATTGATCCTATTACTATTACCATTGGTAATAGCAATGGTCATATTAGCCGTTTCCTTATAAGGAAATATTCGACAATAATTCAGCGGTGATCTTATACTACTATCGGTTGAAATTTAAAAGGTCTTTCTCATAAAACAATTTTTTCAAGAAAATACATTTCTCAAGTCCAGTAGCTGTTATTGAATTAGGAACAGAAATATTAGTATTGAGCAGAAGAGTAAAGTGTAATCATGAAGACAGTGGATAGCGATTGATATTGCATTTACAATTTTCGAGATTAAAGTTGCATGGAACCGGAAAAGAGCTCCACAAGCGAGAAGTGCGAGAAAGCTAACTGTCAGCATAGAAATTACAGCAGCGTTTTGCCAACACAAATGTAAACTTATGAGATATCGACGCCAATCTAGTACTGCGCTTAAATTCAAAAAGTATAGGTATCATAGCGAATAGCTCATCCGAACAATTACCATGAAAGTATTTACAGAAAAGACACAGGTGGTAACCTTACGGCGGTGAGAAAGCCCTGGAAGCCGAGTAGCCAGATCAAGGCAGATAATATTGTTGATTCTTATTTGGATTTTATCAAAGAGCCCAAGGTAAATAACAGCAGCACCG
Organism: Acanthosepion esculentum; assembly: GCA_964036315.1. NCBI lineage: Eukaryota > Metazoa > Mollusca > Cephalopoda > Sepiida > Sepiidae > Acanthosepion > Acanthosepion esculentum. The sequence goes on from OZ038475.1 coordinate 97,523,649, forward strand.
GATTATATATGGCAGCAATATTCTAAGTATGGCCGAATGATAGACATAGAAAAAATGTCTCGCACGACAGAGTGAACCAACCTTCTTAGCAGCGATGCTAAAGAGTTGAAAACACTGTCTTCAGATTTATCTTCTCGCTTTCCTCACAACTATCAAACTTAAGAAGACGATCGTTAGCTAGTACGAAAATGTCATTTTAAACGGTACCTCAAGATTTTTGTGCTGATATCTGGCGATATACGGGGGCTTACCATACGTAGGATAACAGCTTCTTGCGGTAAACATATAAGCACGATAAGAAGATTTGTATCCGCATTAAAATAAGTTTTTTCCTCAATAAAAGCACTATCTGCCTTAATTACAGACTTACACATTCTTTGTGAAAACAAGTAGATAGCAGACCTTCTCAAGCATTCTTCAAGTACGCAAAAAAGCTCACTCCCACTCTTTGGATATTACCTTCGAACTCGCCTATCCATTTCTTCACATACTGCTTCAGTGGGAAATAGATCAGACATATATATATATATATATATATATATATATGTATACAAACACACACACACACATATATATATATATAACAGCAAAAGATGTGTCCGTTTTATTATGCCACAAAAAGATACAGTATCTAATTAATCTTTACTGACTCAAAGGTAAAACTCAAAATATTAGTTCTTCCACCGCTGGTAATGATAGTATCTGTCTCATATATATATATATATATATATATATATATATATATATGCAGCATATCTTCATTGAAACATGTTTCTTTAAACAATATAGACATATTGGATATACCTATTTTTATACTGATCCTTTCCAGTTGCTTAATTAGTTTCTTGATGTTAATATGAAATTCATCAAGTAAGGCGCTATAAAATAAAGATATACACTGGAAATGGTAATATCCGTTTCCTTATAAGGAAATATTCGGCAAGTGCTACTTGAGATATGCTTTTCTTGACATCCTGGCCACTGGGATCAAAGTGAGGTAAAAGTTCTCCTAATCTCTAATTTCTATATGGGCACGTGACCGAGTGTTTAGAACGTTCGCATTCTGACAATGAGACACGGGTTAGAATCTCACCATGGTCGATTTGTCGGGAAGGCGACTTCCTGATGTTATCGGACTTGATCGAGGTCGATCCCAGCATGCGGCAACTGTGTAAAATGCCTGAAAACCATACCACGGGTTGACTCAAGCCTTGTGAGTGAAATTGGATAGACAGAAATCTTGTGAGCCGTCGATAACTGTGCTAGCACGAAGCCACAAGGCATCATACTACTGTCGGTTGAAGTTTAAAGAATCTTTCTCTTCAAATAATCTTTTCGGGAAAATAGATTTCTCAAGTCCAGTAGATGTTATCAATCTTTCTAGTTATGATAGGGGTTTTATTTATTAACTTTTCATTTGAAATAGTGTGCCATGTCAGTATATCTTGATTATATCATTATTTTCTATTTGTATTACATGTGATATCCATTTTAGTTGTTGCTGGTGCTGGAATTCCTCAAGGGATACGGTTTCTGCTATTTGGTAGAGAATCTGATGCACCAGCCCACAATGTTTGAAGAAATGTGATCTTTGCCCCAAAGTCATATTCTGTTCCCTAGCATTCCGCTTCTGTACCGAACCTCGGAAGTCACGGATCCTAAGTATAAACATATCATTTTAAACTGTACAAGATTTCTGTGCTAATATCCGGCGATATAAGTGGACCTAGTCTGCATAGTATACCAGCCTATTGTAAGCATGTAAGTCCAATGAGAAGTTACATTATATGATGAAGTTTGGACCATGCTAATGCCACTCAGATTCAATAATATTCCACAAATAAGATTAGTCATAGATGATTCAATAATGACCAGGTTCGTTTTTCTGTTGCTTGTTACCGCTGTTCAGTTTCGTCATTTAGGTACAGGTTCACTTCTGCATAGTTGACGACTATCGTTTTGAGACATTAATTCTGTCAGTCACTAATGTGCCATGCGTGATACACGGTTAGGCGATCATGTATCTTTCGGTATATGACTGACGAGCAAGATGTTACCCGCTGTAGGTTGCCATTTCTTTCTGCGGTAGACCAGTTACCCTCCAAGACTATTGAACCCGGTCTGTCCTGTTATTTACACATAGCTTTTGTCGTTAGAAGAGGATTCATACTTTTCCCAAGAGTATTAGCACGTAAGTGAATGTAATAGACTCGACTCAGCTCTCCGATTCCTCAATCCGAGCCGCTGTCCATTACTCCACCGTGTCTCCTCATTAATTCTGTACCCATTAATAATCAACAGAGTCGAATAATTTTGCAATGTCTACTTTGAGGGGGTTCGAGTCCTCTACCGATGTTTTAGGTGGTATTTATCTATTAAGAACATCACACACAACTACTGACAAGTGTGCAGTTCACATTAGTGAAATAGTGATCTTATAAATTGTCCCCTGTTCTGTCACCCATGAAATAAAAATAATTGTACGGAAAATAAGGAACTACGTACATCAAATCGTCTTTATATTAAGTGGCAGCAGTACAATTATCGATGAACTTTTATAAGTTAAGCTTAAATATTAATTCTATACTTAGATACACCGATCAATTTGTGTTCTGTATTTTATTGATGCCTATCGCAACTACTCCCTAGCTATTGTGATGAGGCCCAAACCACGAGTCCTTCACAAGAGCTAGCTTAAATGCCGCTCGATAGGGCGGCTTTTAAGTTAGTTTATATTAAAACGTGCACTGCAATTTTGGATACAAAAGGAAAATAAGAGTTACTCTGATTGGACCATGAAAGTAACGATAATAGCTAGTATAATATATTAATATATATATTTAACCTCACATAATCTGGCAACCCTGAATCTGAGTTCAACGAAAATTGTTCCCATACGCCAAACTTTTCTAGGGCTTTGAATGAGCTATGAATCATTGAAATCGGACCAGTGGGATCGGAGGAGTTAGTTGGCCACACACATGCACAAACACACACGCACAGTGTAATTTATATATAATATTAAGAACGTAGACGATCATGCCTCTCCACAACATCTTGTTTTTCTATCTCTAAGCTATTTTGTCCCCTTATTATCCCTCCAAGTACCTGTTCTGAAAATGCATCTACACACGTTCATTTGCTGCTTTCCTCTACAACAACTTGATTGCAATATGTCCTGTGAGTGTCAAATTCTCTAAGCTATTTTTCCTCATTAACTATCCCAGTAATTTTAAGTATCTCTTTCTAATTCTAAGTAAAATCTGTATTTTTTTATTTATTTATTTCCCTTTTCATTAAAAAATTCTAGTTGTTCATATACCCCTCCTATTGTATCCGCAGTGTTTTCTGTAGAACTATATATTTATTGCTTCAAGCCTCCTTTTCATCTCTGTGGAAATTGTCCAGCATCCATTGTCAGGCAAGTAGATTGACACAACATCGCAAGTCAGCACTTTTTTCTTTTTTGCTTTTGATTTTTCCTGTTTTTATTCTCAGTATTAACTTTTTTAAAATTCACTATCACAGTATGCCTGTAGTTTTCTATATTATATTCAGTATGTTATATTAATGGTAAGTCTAATCGGTTCGGTAAGGCCAAATTGGCAGCTGATCTAAAAAATGACCTACAACCTCTTGTTAATAAGAAATGGCTTGTTAATCTTAACGCCTTCAAAACGAAACTACCCTTTTTATTCGTCTGAAATAACATTTTCTTACTTCCATAAGTGTGTCTGATGGTAAATTCGTGGAGAGTAATTCATTGCGCTTTCCTGGGTAACGTTTTCCGCAGAGATGAAGTGAAAAGATTATCTTGAATCAATTACTCGGTCTACTACTAGGAAATTTAGATCACAGTGTCGTATTAGACAATTTTTCTCGCAATAATCAATCTTACATATTTATAAGTCTACAAATTGTTCGTGCATTGAATATTGATGTCACATATGAGCTAGTGCCTCTGCTATGCATGTAGAATCTTGATGATATCCAAAGAAGAATCTGCAATTCTATTGGTTCTAACATGTCATCATTGTCACTTTCCCAACTCATAACCTAGCTTCACTGTGCTTTTCCTATAAATATATTTTTGTAACTGTTCTGATTAGCTTTCTTTCGTATCTGAATTTTAGGGCAGTACTAGATTGGAGGCAAGGTCTTATTTTATATTTGAAATGGCTAGATGTAACCGTAAGTTCTATGATAACAGTTCTTTCTATCGCACTTCTAGCTTGTAGATCTTCAGGCTTCTTGCTTTCCAGTCTACTTTAATCATTAAAAACTTTCCTTTTCTCGGTACTCTCCTTGCGTTTTAGTGGCTTTTTCCCTTGCTTGAATTGGGAATGTTTAAAGTTGCATTGATTACGATTTCATTTTTTCTTTCTATCAGAATTTACAGTTCGTTAGTAAGAATATAATGCTTATACAGATTTTAATTATTCATTTTTTGCTTACCATTTTTTAATGCTTACTGACTCAGTGAAAGATTTTATACCCAACAGGGTAAGAAATAGTTTTATTTCTTGATTCTAACAATCCTCATTCGGTTAGACATTTGATATTTTATTGAGAGATTTATTTTCGAATGGCATTTGGAATTAAAAAAGAAAACTCAGTGACCAAGATGATTTCTGCTGTTTCCACGTTTGACATTCATGGAAACCAATTTCCAAATATAAAGTTAAGTTTTAAATAATATTATTATTTACAAACTTTTCACAGCAGCACTACATGATGCTTTACAGTGTCTACACCATACCTCCAAAAATGTCTCCCCCATACACAAACATGTTTCCACCATACTCAAAAAAAAGAAGAAATATGAAAAAGAAAGAAAGAAATAGGCGTAAGACTTATCAACGAATCAGTTCATCTTGTTCGGGGCTATCCTAAGAGAGCTGAATACCTTTCCGGGATTTAACATCAGCGGGCGTAAACTTAAGTATATCGGATACGCAGCAGACACGAGGAAAACTAGAGGATCCACTAGATAAAATAGTAAAGGAAAGCGAGAAGAAAGGACTAACCATCCATTGTAAGAAAACAGAAAGCATAGTTGTCTATAAAAGAAAAAGCCCAATATGCGATCTATAAATTGGCGATGCCAAAATCAAACCAATACAGAAGATGGAAAAGCAACACCGAAATCCGAATGTGCATTAGACTGACGAGAGATGTATTCGAAAAGCTAAGTAGAGTATTAAGAAAAAGGAAAATTTCGTTACGAACAAAGAACCGCTGAATTTTTTAGAAGATGTAGAGCTTAAATAATTTGACACACACAGGGCAAATGGATGGCAAGACAGACAAGGGAAGGCAGTGGACTACCGACCGGACAATCTTGCGTGAATGGATGACATAACGAGAGCTTTGACAAAGGGAAAAACCTTGTTAATGGATACAATATATAGAAGATTCTGTAAAGCTATAATCGCACACGTCCTGAAATGACACGGCAAGTAGAAGAAGGATAATTGCTTTGAAAAATGCCCTGTTTTCATAATTGCAATTTCTTCCGCTTATTTTCTCGCAATTTCTTCACGAGTGTTCTCAGTGCTCCGTTAATGACTAGTACGACTGTCACCTTTATATTCTATAATTTCCTTATCTCTGCTATATGACCAGCATACTTATCTATAGTTTCACTTTCTTTCAAATCTATTCTGTAATTTTTCGGAACAACGAAATCCATTATATTCTTAGCTTTGTTTAGAGTCTTTTCCTTTCAGAACATAGGCTCCCACGGCTATCCATAGATTTCTTTTTGTTTGTTAACTATGAAATTTCATTTTTCCTTAAGAAAGACAAGTGTTTTTCATGTTGCTTTCTTCCCATATTCTAATACAGAGTTTTTTTTGTCTCTTAGACTGGTTGTCACCCAAGGCACGTGAACCCAATCTCTCCTCCTATTTATTTAATTGAAGGTAGTATTTTTATAATGTCATGAACCTTCAGGACGAAACCGATGATAACTCTTCAAGGATACATTTTTTTTTTATTATCCGTGAATTGTCATGAATTATTGGAGTGTTTTCTCGTTTCCTTCTCCACCATTTGGAATTTAAATTAGTTCTACAAGACAAGATGACAACCAAAGCTCAACAAAATAGTCTCTTCTGCTATTAATTCACTTATTTATTTTGGAGGAGTTATTTTAATGCTCTGTCTCTTCAGGACTTAGGTCCTAACAACTCTATTAAGATTCTTTGTTTGTGTTGTCTGTCAATTGTCATGCATTCTTGGGAATGAGAGCAGAGTGCTTTCCCGTTGCCTTCGCCACATTTTCGAATTCAGAGTTTACCTTGGCTTAGACTGATTGCCATCCAAGTCTAACGAGACCAATATAATCTGGCTTTATTCATGTCTTTTCCAAAAGCTTTTTGCGAAAGTGAACTTAACAAACTAAACCGTGATTTAAACTTGTTGGCAGATTACAACTTTTCGTCGTTACTCTAGTGGTACACAGGCCCTTTACACGACACCCGCTGTCATATCCGGGCTTAAATGATAGATCTAGATCTTAAAATACTACCGGATTGTGCATAGCCGTCAAAATATAATCACTTACATAACCTCCAACGGATCACATTCATCGCACAACCACGCCTGTTATAAACGTGCCTTCGACAGAACGAGAGAACAAACCAAACAATAAGCACCGTCAATGAGACGAAGAGAAAAGGAGACAAGATTTGTTAAGACAAAATACTTTGTATTGTCGATTTAGACAATCAAGGCTAAATGACACTTTGTGGGCAAGGGAGGCTACCTAGAAGATAGGGATAATCGTTAGGGTCTGGATTTGATGCGTGTAAAGGGTCGGTTCGCTAGTCCGCTCGCCGTGACTGCTTTCAGTGTCGTCCTTAAACTATGACGGGGTGGATCACGACTCCGCATTTTTATCATGCTTTTGCTTTAACGGCAACGTTCGTGATTGGCTCCTTTTTATTTTTATTTTTTCTCAGAAGGAATTTGTTTTGTTAACTGGATGTGATGCTCGGAGCCCCTACGCAGAGAGCGATTTTTATTTATTTTTTGCTTTCTTACCGTTCACATGTGGCCAACAGGTTTTGATGTAGTGACTCAGAAAGAGATCTACTTTCAGTCAGAGACTGTTGAGTTCTTCCTGGGTTATTTGCTATATTCGCTGATTATTTATTCTACTATTTTATATTCATTTCCATCTACTTTATATTTGCTGTTTACATATATTTTACCCATCTTAGATTTTATATGTCGTTCTTATGGACCTTTGTTAAGGAAGAGTAATTGCTTCTCTAAAGTTTTTTGTTGTGTATATTTATCTACCATTCTTTGCATTTTTAAATGTCAATGGTTTTCTACTTTATTGTTGTGTTATCGTTGCTTTTCCTGGGATTCTGTTCATTGAAAGACTATTTTTTCTTGCCGAAAGTTTTTGTTACTCCATTTTCAGTGGCCACATCACTATGAAAGACCAGTTCTCATACTGAAGTTAAGCAACCCAGAGCCTCATGAAGAACTAGGTGGGTGACCGCTTAGGAATTTGGAATACCAGGTGCTGTAAGCTTGGATGTGCGGGTCGTATAATGGATAACGGTTCGGAGTTGGAAATCGAGGAGACGAGTTCCTATTCTGGTCGGGTTCGTTATATTCACTTACGCTCAAATAACCTAATGAAAGGCATGAAACCATCTCTTCTTTCTACTAGCTATGAGCTAAGTAGTAGGACTTGTATCATTATATCAATATTATCTCCAAAATGTTTTACGATCTAAAAAATATTTTCTGACTTTAAATAACCAGCAAATGTTGATAACCATAAGAACTAACTCAGTCAAATGAAACCAGTGATGTAATCCTAGATGCTAAATGGTTGCCATCGAAAGCACGAGAACTATTCTTTCCAGATATTTATTTCGTTGAATATGGGATATTTAATGTCATGAACGTTCAGAACGAAGGCCATGTTCCCCATTTTCTTTTAAGATGCTTTCGACTTACTCAAGTTAGATTGTGTGTATTATCCTCAGTTTTTTTTTTTACCTTGGGATCTAGGTCGCTGAGTTTTCTTGTCCAGTTTAAGAAGGGTTTAGAATACTTCGCTGGTATCTGTTAAGTTTCGATTACAGAGATTAGTCTTTGGTTCTTACTTCTGATTTTTCTGAAGTATTCTTTCTGCTTGATATAATCTGCTTCCAAAATCTGCCCTATATACATTTTTCCGTTGAGCGCCGTTGTGATTTCCTGTTGGCTATTTCGAATCCGTCCGTTGTCTCACTTCTCCCTTTCTTCTTTACTAGTTTCTAAATGCAAAATTCCATTCCTATAAGTTGGTTAAAGATTATGACTTCTTGTATTCAACTTTCAGTTGTAAATTGTTCTTTGAAAATTTTGGAGGACAATCGAAGTGCATGTGTTTCAACTTTTCTCGCGACATTAGGATTTCATTTCTTTAATAATATATAATTAATCGGAAACAGTACAACGATATATATTAGTGTGGAATACCATCCTACTTGGGAGCTAACTTATTTTTTTTACTTCAATCTCTGTTGCGCTAATATCATTATCAGTATCAGTATTTTCTCATATAAGATCCTAATGTCTGGTACTTAATGCATGGCAAGCTGGTCACAACCAGCAGCCGTACTGTTCATCATTTGTCAGGTTATTCTTACCGTTCCTAAAATACTTCTTTTCTGCAATGATTCCACTATGCAACCGATGACTATTTTCTGTATCCATGTCTCTATTCTATTAGTCACCATTCAAAGCTCACTAATGACAACTTATGATTGTGAACTTCTTCAAATTCCAAAGCTTGCGATGTCAAACTTCAATGGATCTCCTATGCTTGTATCAAAAGGACATAATGGATCAGTCTCCAGTTTTCCTAATTTAGTGTTTGGTGCGATCCTCTACTAATTCTTTTATTTGAGACCTGAGATATAGGAAATTACTTGTTAAAATATTTTTCCCGTCATAATCCAACTTACTCACTTATAAATCTACCATTCATCCGTATATTACGGCCATATCTGGTCTGGCGTCCCTACTATATATCTCGAGAGTCTCAACAAAATGTAATGTTATCGGTCTTGACTTGGCATCTCAATTTCAGTCACTATCTCCCCGTCGTCATATGGCTTCCCTCTGTCTTTTCTATAAATATTTTCACGGCGGTTGTTCTAATGAGCTCTCCTCCTTGGTACCTCGACCTCATTAAGTTAAGCGTACTAGATTGGAAAATAAGGTCACATCGTTGAAATAGCTAGATGTTATATTCCTGTAGTTTCTTTTCTCGCACTTCTCACTTGTGGAAATCTTTTGGTTTCTTGCTTCCTTGTAATGTTCAAAACTTTAAATGCAACATCAATCTCCATCTTCTGTCTTCCTGAATCCTGTTCTTTTTATTGTGTTTTCTTCTCACTAAAGTTTTCTCTTTCTTTTTCGCTCCTATGTGTCTTGCTGGCATTATCGTCTTGGTTCGGATGAAAGGAAATCTTACTGGGCGTATTACATTGCAAGAGTTTTTCGGTGAATGTGAGCGGTGTTTTTAAGCACAATCTTTTTTTTTTTTATCTAAGTTGGTTGTTTTCTGCGATTTTTTTAATGTGTTTACTGCAACCTTTTTTTATGAGGCTTTAGCGTGTGTCCAAACGATCCGTGTATCCTGTCACCACATTTGTATCCTAAATTATCTAACGTCAGAGAAAAGCAAAACCGGAAGGAGAGGTGCCATTTATTGTTGTATTATAAAATTTAAAATAAAAAAATTATAAAATAAGAAGTTTGACTAAAACACCATAAAACAAGTTATTTGAATCCTTTAAATAAAAACACTCTGAATGTCTTTTAACATATCGAGAAAAAAGTCGGGACAATGCCTTAGTAATGTAGGATACAAATGTGGTGGTAGGATACACACTAAAACAGAAACTGATCCGCAGAAGACACGCAGCACACTCTTGTTAGTAATATTTGGTATCACTGAAATATGTTTTGCGCTTAGATACCACATTTTAATTACCAGTAATTTTATATTTGAAAATAATTTTGAATGTGTGTCAAATTCTATATGATGACACGTTTTGATAAAATCAACGCATAATTTTGTAGATAGTACAATATTAGAAATGGCTTCGGTTCGGTAAACCGTTTCGTTCAGTTGATCGCCGAATAAGGATGTTTCCAATTACGCGTTGTCTGATTTATCCTTTAAGCTTAAAATAAATAAAAAATCTCTCGACATGCCCCCACTCAAGTTCGAATCCCAGTCGAGTTCCTTACATTCACTTACACGCAAATAAACTTGGAATAGGTATGAATCCATCTCTTCTTCCTTCAGCTATGGTTTGAATAGCAGGACAGAATGGGTTCTATAGCCTTGGTTGACAACCAGTCTACTGCAAAAAGAAATTGTAACCTACCTACCTGTTTAGTCGAGTCATGTATCGAAAGTGACATGATCGCCCAATCATGTATCGCGTATGACAACTGACTGAAATAATTGCTTTCGAAACAGTTTTTCCAAGAAGAAAATTTTAAAAGATTAGACTTAGATAATGTTGGCAAGAGAATTAATCAACAAACAAACAAACAACTTCTGAATAATTACATTTTTTAGACAATTAAATAAGAAAAAATTAGCCGGAAATTTAAGAGTAAATCTTTGACGAAAATAAGTTTCAGAATTAATCTCATAACCTTTATCTCCACGAGACAATGATTTACTGATTAGGCTAAAAAAGTATTGGCAACAATATCGATTTTTTACTAGTCTCTCTTATTTTGTTACTGCAACACTGGAATGGTTTTCGTCTTTATTCTATAATTCTTATGAAAGTGATATGAGTAGTAATCTTCCGACCATAACTTTTATTTACCAGGGAGAAGAATAAGTTCAAAATTCAAAACAAAATCTGCAAATAAAAGAAGATAAAAACAATAGCTTAGTGGGTTAAAGCGTTGACTCATGAATTTGATGACGTAGTAATTGCGAGTTTGGCTGGTCGGCGTGTACTCACTAGAAACGAGCTTTGAAAAAGAGACAAGAACAAGGAATGCTATATTTTGGAATACAGTTTGATTTCTTTAATAAATTGTAGGATAGTATATGGATTAATGCCATGAAAGTACTTTCATGATGATTGATATAATGCTGGCACTTTTTTTAATATAAAATTTATTTTTACAATAAAGATATACTTTTATACTTTCATGTGGTTTTGATATTGCTTGTGGATTCACCATTTGAGCGCAGCTGGGACACTAGCAGGTCCTGAGTCAGGCTGGATCTGGGAACAACAGCAATAAAATATCGCTTCCACGCTCCTCAAAACCTCCGATCTCCCGGTCAGAGGCCTTGATGCCGGGTGCAGTTTGGAGTCATACACAGGACTCTGGAAATAGAACAATAACTGTGCGGCTTTATCAAGGAGACCGGGTCAAGGAATGCTATATGGTTTTGATTTTGCTTGTGGATTCACCATTTGACCGCAGCTGGGACACTAGCAGGTCCTGAGTCAGGTTGGATCTGGGAACAACAGCAATAAAATATCGCTTCCACGCTCCTTAAAACCTCCGATCTCCCGGTCAGAGGCCTTGATGCCGGATGCAGTTTAGAGTCATACACAGGACTCTGGAAATAGGACAATAACTGTGCGGCTTTATCAAGAAGACCGGGTCAAGGAATGCTATATTCATGATCAGAATAATATTGAAGAGAACAGTACAAATACAGAGGGAGGTTCACTTATTATTTAGAGATTACGCTGAAGCATTTGACAAGATACGATACAAGGATCTGTTTGAACTGTTAGGGAAACTATACCTGTTTGATTTCTTTTCAATTGGTTTGTTTTTTACAGCTTAACAACCTTTTGCAGGTTATTTAAAGAAAGACATTTTTATTTTTATTTTTAGAGTTTTAAGCTTGGAGGACAAGACATGGATTCATACCTTTCCCAATAGTATTTGTACATAAGTGACTATAACGAACCTAACTTGAATTGGAACTCGACTCTCCGATTAAAAATTCTTATCCGTTATTAATTACGCCACTCGCAAATCCAAGATTACAGCACCTGGTATTCCTAAGCGGTAGTGACCAGGTTCGACGTTGCTTAAATTCGGTGATCGTGCGGGAACCGATGTTTCAACGTGATATGGCCGTGAGGCTAAGAACTATAGATATCCCTGAACATGGACAGTGTAACGAGAATAATTTACTCCCGTAGAAAAATTAAAGGGTTTTAGTTCAAAATTCCCTGAAGATTTTCCGGATCAGCAAACACCGGATGAAAGTCAGAGGTCACAAATGCCGAAACATTGTAATAACAACAAGAAAAATTTGAAAAAATTCCTCGTGTGAATAACGTAAATAATGATAAATCCTGATACCAGAAATTCTTACAGAAATTAAAATCTAATAATCAACCTTAAAGACATACTTTGTGGAAATGACCCCCCACCTGGTCTGCTAAAACAAAAATCAAGCAGCGTTGTTCAGGATTATAAAAGAACGGAAAAGCTCTCTCCCCCTCCCCCCTCCCCCTCTCTCCCCCCTCTCTCTCTTTAGGCTTATGGCAATATTATGTTGAAACATCCGTTCTCGTAAGATCACCGAAGTTAAGCAAGCCCAAGCCTGGTCAATGCCTAGATGGGTGAGCGCTTGGGAATACCAGGTGCTGTAAACTTATATGTGCGGGTGGTGTAATGTATAATGGCTCGGAATTGTTAATTGGAGAGCAGAGTTCAATATTCGTTATATTCTCTTACGTGCAAATAGCCTTGAGAAAAGTATAAATTCACATCTTCTACCCCACCTATGGGTTAATTAGTAAGACTTGTATCACTAAATCATTATTATCTCAAAAAATATTCTTAAAATCTGAATATATATTCTGGCTGTAAGTAACATGCAAAGGGCTGATGAGCCGTAGAAAACAGATCAATCAATCAACTGTGTGTGTGTGTGTGTGTGTGTGTGTGTGTGTGTGTGTGTGTGTGTGTGTGTGTGTTTGTATTTTTTTCTTTTTAGATCCGAAATATAGCAGTGTCAAGACGAATCTTATACACGCTGAGAACAGTTAACTTTCTCTCGGACAGCCAACGACTAAATTTTAACTCACATACATGTATCTCTCTCTTTCTCTCTCTCACACACGCGTGCGCGTGCACACACACAAGCACAATCTAAGAACAAAGCCTTTTTCTTTCTCTTTTCAGTTCTATGTGTACACAAGGGTATATTTTGGGGGTATTCTATCAAAATACATGAAAATATCTCCACGTGTTGAAATTTATTTCCTGAAAATCTTGAATTCAATTTCTACGATGTTTCTCAAAATCCACCTCGTTTCATTACAAACCAGTAGACCCGCATAAACTTTACAACTTAAATAACTATATTTTCCTTTATAAAATTATTATAAATTCCCCACTAAATCTTGTTTAGGTAATAACTATGAATGTTCACACGCAGAGCAGTGACCAATCCATTCAGTGCACACATGGTCCACTAATTATTTTTATCCACTATATAGGAAGGGTTAACTAAATTCTAGAATTAAGTATTGTATAGCAATATTTTTCGTGTGTAAGCGTATAATGCAGACGTGACCAAATGAAATCGTTCAAAAACACCGAATTTAACAAATAAAAATGATATATATTAAGTATAAAGAGAAAGCAATTTTATATTCCTAAAATCTTCCTGCTAAATTATATTTTCGGCTTTACGAGATTTAAGTGCCAAGAATGCAACCTTATGACCTCTCTCTCTCTCTTATTGATGCACTCCCAATTCCTTCACATTGATATGGACACCAATGACAGTTTAAGCTATATAGCTTTTATATTACTTGGAAGAGACAACCTGCAAACGCTGTCATAGAAATGTTTATTTATTGTCCTTTTCAACTCTTCTTTCAAAAAGAGATGCTGCCTGCACCACAAAATAGCTAATCTTTCTTTTTATTATATATTATCCATCATGAGCCAATCTTTGCCTATCTGTCTCAATATCTAGCTATCTTCTAACTTCTACATGGGTAAATCAAATCTGTAGTTGGCCAGATGATGAGTAAAGCAATAATTTACACAATAAATATTTATTTTCTGCATAATTTCCTTTTTGGGGAATGCACAGAATTCAGTGGTGAATATAGAATATTATAGAGTAAAAGTTTTAGGTCAAAATACAGCTAAAATCTTTATGCCATGCACTTACATTTTTCAAGCTATGCACTTATTGATGCATCCTCATTATCTATCTATCTATCTATCTATCTATCTATCTATCTATCTATCTATCTATCTATCTATCTATCAACTATATTTATCGATCTATATATAAAATTAAATTTTCACTCATTTTTGTGGAAAAATTCAAAGTTTTATTAGTTAACGATCAAAATTAACTATTTTAAAAACAATTTAATGATTAAAATAAAAAATACTTATTTAATTAAAAACCTCCATTCCCTGCTGCTAGATGTAGTTTATCGTCATACCCAGAACGGTAGCAAAAAGAGCCCTTGCCGTTTTTTTACAGTGTTGGAAAAAGTGATCACTGATGCACACATGAGTACATCACTTGCCGGGAATGCGGTGGGGGGCTTGCATTTCTCTTGACCAATGCCGGTGCGTTGTGCACACACATCAGACATAGCTCGAGCAGCAGCAAGGAAACATGGTGGTGTCGAAGCAACTCTGTCAGATTTGTCTGCCTTATGACATTAAAATTGGCCTGTCCGCAACTCCATCAAATCGCCGAATTAGGCTATGAGTGAATTCCCAGCCACAGGCATTTATTCCAGAAGTTCAGATCGGGATAAATCTTCCTTTGTGATGAACCACGCAGTGGCTGGCCACAGGTCCTGGATGATGAGACCCTGAAGGCGGCAACAGAAAAGAATAGTAGGCAGACCTGTGGTGAGCTTGCCGAAAGCTTCCTGTTTTATGATGAAACAGTCAGACTTCACCTCTACCGCATAGGGAATACGTACAAGTTAAGCAAGTGGGTACCACACACACTGTCAGAAGTCAACAAGCAACAACTGGTTCTCTTTGTTTTCTCTGTACCGCAAAGTCCCTATGTTTGATTGTGTTCCCACTAATAACGAAGAGTGTATCCTCTATAATACTTCTAAGCGTGTCAACCATTGTCACCATCCTGGGTATGACGATAAACCACATCCGGCAACAAAGCTACTGATCTGGAAATTTAAGTTTTTGAAGACCGTGAGACCGCCTCTTAATTGATGTTGTTCGCAGATCCACACCGACCCGTGGTGGTAGCATCTGTTAGGGTCCCACTAATAAAAATATAAAAATACATTTTATAGTAAAAAATGCCAGCAATATATTTTATATAAAAAAATTACCAACGATGCATTTTTTGTAGTTGAAGGCATACAATTTCGTTCAAAATATTTTAATTTCGGCATTAAATAACCCATACAAGTTGATATGCGGCTAAATAAAACCAACCAGAAAACCAGATCATTGTTTCTACTTTGGAAAAGTTTATCTTGAGTCCTATTTCTTAAACACTGAGTAGCGGATGTTGATTTTCTGTTAAGGATCATTTGGACTTCTTTATTGATGTTGTTATTTGTTGAATCTATTCGTAGTTCTGTAACGCTAGAATCAAAAAGAATTTAATCATGAAATTCTTTTGGTTAAAGACCCCCATCCTAGTTACAAACCATGTTCTCTGAATCGTAAAGTAAAAAAAAAAATACTATAAATCTAAAACATTATTTAATTAGAAATTATTTTATTTGCGTTTACGAATAAATTATATTAATGATCCTGTTATCTTAAGTGAAAAAAATATCGATGAATAATGGATTTATACAAGAACTGTTTTCAATTTTTAAAATTTTAATTAGAATAATTTAGAAACTTTTAAATCTTTTAAAATATATATCAATGTGTAGTTGTCAAGTGGTATTGTTATTAAATGAAAAGTATATTTCCTAAACATAAATGGGAAAGATTACTACAATTCACTGATCCCCAGTATTTTAAAAATCATTTTAAAATTGTTCTGTGTGTATATATAAATGTGCCGATTTTTTTAAATACGGATGTCCATACCCGACATTATCAGAAAATCATAGCGGTAACTATAGTAGATTTAAAATGTATTGATATTTTTTTAACATTTCCTCTATAAAGTAAGATTATAAAACCAAAGTACCTAAAATTCAATAAAATATTAAAATGTTTAAAATATTTTTGAAATTACTGTGTAGTTGAAAAATTATCTAAAAAATATATATTCATGTAATACATAAATCTTACATAAACCTCGCAAAAACAGGTTATCGGCAGTTGTGATAACACTTCAGAAAACACCAAGCCCCGTGTTAAAAAATGCTTTTCTGCTATATTTTAAACTAGAAAAAAAGTATACTTGATTTTTTCAGATTATTAATCTTTAATCATTTAAACTTCTTCGAATAAAGATTCAGAAAAGTATATTTTATTTTTGAAAGATTTTTTTAATAAAGATAATTATGCTAACTCGACTTGATTTGTTAATATGATGAATTTGATATTTAAAAAATCATTCCAACCAATTTTAATTCGGTTATAAAATGCAACAAAGTATTCTGCTTATTGGAAATATTAAATACAATCTATTAGTTTGCAATTAAATCTAAAATAAAAGCTTCAGGAAAGATATTTCATATTTAACGTGGATTTTAAACCTCAGGTGTCGCTTTTATTTGGAAGAAGCCAGGGCCGGTGCTAGAGTTTCAGCCCACTACCTCGAAACTTTCATATGTGGATCCCTTCTCTACTATATGTCGATCTCAAAGTTTCCTAACCTGGGAACTACAAACCGTTGAATGAAAATTGGCGGAAAGGGCAGCCTTTTTTCTAAATTTATAAAAATCAGAGAATTATGGAATTTAAATGAAAATTTCTGTACATATTCTTTAATTATTTACTTTTATAATGAATAGTTTATTTTTAAAAACATCTGTGAAAATATTATTCTCTTTGTAATAATCACCAATATTTTCATGACTAAATTTTACGCGAAATTTTAAGTCACAGATGTTTATATTTCCATAAAGAAAGATTAATCCCCGACGTATCTCCGTTGAAAAAAAAAAGTTTTATAAAGATTCTAACACAACACAAATGGGATTATCTTAAAAAAATATTTTTAAAACAGTATTTCAGTTTTCGGGGGAAAGTGTCATGTGTTGAAATCTTTAAACACTTTTATTTAAATTTTTTTCACGGTATTATCTTTCTAGAAATGTAAAAATAGCGACAATATATTTTATTTAATTACTAGTCGTGTACTTCTAGTTATTAGTATTAGTAGAAAAATCAGAGATCCTCTTTAGTGGATGATCTCGGAATAAAAACTGACTTTACCGAGATTTATTGCCACCTTAATCGATTTAAGAAAACTGTTCAGAAAGAAAATTACAATTTAAAAAAAAAAAGAGCTAGTGAAATTAGCACTTCTGTCAGTAGGCAAGTGGTTGAGAGGTTCGGAGTAGTAAGCAAAGACCCTGTCGATTATTATAGTTGATGATTGACAATATAACTTAGGTTGAAAAAAGCAACAAATAAAAAACGCTACTGAAACTATCGCTTTTGGGATTCCAACCGTGTCGTGGGTACCTGCGTAATACGGACTGCACCGGCCATGCAAGTACACGATCTATATTATTAGTTGACCACTGACAATGTAACGTCAGTTTAAAAATAATTTTGAAGTAAGATTATAAAGCCAAAGTACAGGGGCATTTGAACTCTTAAATAAAGTTTTGATTTTCCGGGAGGGTTGTTATTTTTAGTGATACGTGGAGCTGATTTAGTAGATAATTAATTTCATTTTCTTGTTCGGGTCGACTGGGGTAGTGTAATTCTTTATGAGAAAATTCGTCTTGCTTATAGTTGACATGTATTTGGCTTTTGTAGATGTTAATGTTATTGATTTTACCAGTATGTTCAGTATCATTATTAGTTACTTTAAAAAGAAGTTGCCTAATCTGGTGGCCGATGAATTAGGAAAACCACTGCTAAACTCCTATTCATTGTCTGTTTTATATTGAGTTCTTTAAGGAAAAGTGGACGGGTGGATGAATTCTCATGTGCTCTCTTTAGGATTTTTTTTATAACTGCAATTTTATATTTAAGTGGGCATTTACTCTTAAAATTAAGGTGGCAAGAGTTTCGGCTAGTGGGATCTTTATATAATGAATTGGTGAATGCGTCATTAGTGAATTCTATGAGAACCTCAAAGAATAGAAGTTTATTTCTTTTGACTTAGTTCATAGGTAAATTTAAGGGCAGAATCTTTTTGTTTTGTTTTTCGCTAAAATAAAAAATCCCCAAATGTTAAAATTAGAGTCCTTGTAAGTTAAGTTGGTATGCAAGTATACAGTTCTAAAGTTCACTTCATATTTGTCCAGTAACACAAAGTGAACCGACTTTCATAGCAGTGGATTTAGAAATTGATCTAATATAATCATTTGACTTCCTGACAGTGGAAAACTTTAGTACGAAAAAAAGCAACAGCTTTTGTTTAGTTCCGTCATTTTCATTTCCTAATATTAGACCGTCTTGCACCATACAAGTATCATTTTGCTATCACTGAGGTAAGACTTTACATACAGACAGATGGCATAGCATTGGGCTTACATCTGGCTTCTACTTTATCTATATTTTACATGGAATTTGTAGAAAATAAAGTCTTTAATAATTTCAACAAACCCTCAGTATACACCAGATATATTGACGACATTTTCATATTAATGGAAAGCAACGATGAATTAAAAATCCTCAAAGAAACTTTTCAAAGTAACACAGTTCTAACTTCTACAGTATGGGAACATAGTAAGGATTGACTTCACTTATTCAGACAAGCTTGCACGTGGAAGTGTCCAAATGAACGTCGTATAAAAGCAGCCGGAGAGCCGAGTTCGAATTTCAGTCAAATCCATTACATTCACTTACGAGTTAATTCCCTTGTGAAAGGTATGAATCCTCTTCTTGTCTACACCCTCAGCTATGTGAACATAGCTAGACAGACCGAGTTCTATAGCCTTGGATTGCAACTGATCCACCGCAGAAAGAAATGTCAACCTACTGCCAGAAAATCTGCCTCCTTAATCATGTATCGAAAGATAGATGATCGGCTAAGCGTGTATCACGCATGGCACATAACATATATATATGCAGAGAGGGTAAGCTACATTTATGTCTTAAAAAAGCCACGTTCTCATTTGTATGACTTCATTTAAAACTTCGAAAACAAGGCAAAGGACTAAAAAATGAAACGCATAAAATGCGGAGGGAAGAAATGGTAATTTCCGTGCTTATTGATAGAATTACTGTCAATAGATATTGACACAATTGTCAACGAAGACATTTGCTTTGAGCCACGCTTCAAGAGATGAAGTGCCTGCAAATTTATTCAGACTTGCACGGTTTTGACTCAGAATTGATCGTTATTTTCTTATTAACTCCCGGCGGAAGTGAAAAGGTCGATACGCAGAGGGCGTTAACATTTGCATCAGATTGAATATATTTCTTCCACATTCGAAGCTGTATTCTGCTTTGATAAATGTAGTAACTTAAATCTAGTAAGTAACTCTGAATCTAGTACATACGAAAATGGTTTAAAAGTTTATGTCATTGTGAATCTTATGAGTACGAGAATCCAGTATAATAATAATTGAATTATATATATATATATATATATATATATATATATATATATATATATATATATATATATATATATATATGTGTGTGTGTGTGTGTGTGTGTGTGTATATATATATATATATATATATATATATATATATATATATATATATACAGAGTCCATCAAAAATGTATCCATACTTCAGAAAAGGAAAAACTTAAGATATTGTAATTCATTCAGATTTCACAAGCGTAATACGAGTTACCTTAGGACTCTACAGTTACAAGATATGCTCAAAAGTGTGGCCTTTAGCTACCAGACTTTATTAGTTGCTTGGGCAACTTTAAATTGGGTAAAGTGTCCAGTGAGATTGCTGCACATGCAATCACTTGTTGAGGCTACAGCTATGAGGGTAATGCCATCTTCTTTTTAATATACACACTTTTCTCTCGTTGGAACCATTATAACCTCTTCATATATTATATATATATATATATATATATATATATATATATATATATATATATATATATATATATATTGGTGAGTCTTGACTCATTGTTGAATCTCGCCTATTGCATGGAATAATAATGCAACACAAAATGTACTTAGAACAAGAATGTATTATAACAAGAAAGTGTACATAATAAGTACATATAGTATTTCTGTATATTTCTGAGAAGACGTTCCTGGAGAATGTGTTGACTAGTCGCAGTCGATCAGAGTCTCTAGTTGGATCTCGTGATTCCTCTTCCTCGTCTTCCGGTACCAACCATTATTTATATAGTTGGTAGTCACCTATGCAGATTAGGTGGATCCTACCACAACACCCCCCTGCCAAGCCTTGGAATCCTTTTGGATTTCAAACTGGCTTCTATATGGGATGATGATTATGGTTATTTCTTTGTAGATCCCCTTTGCATAGTTCATATGTATATCTGTTTTTTTTTCAATATCTTTTTCGTTTTGGATTCACGTCCAATGGGTCCGTGAACTTTCGTTTCCTACCGGATCTTCTCGGTTCAGGAGCACTCTGCGGAGGTTCTACTTGAAAAGTATCATACATTACATCAATGGGATCTTCCTCCTCATCCGGTATACTCTCTTCATGCTCTAGCACGTAGCATTTTTTGAGTTGGTTCTGGTGCCTCTTATGAGTATTCTTCGGCCCTTTTATTATGTAAATCAGGTCACCGATTCTCTTATCCACTATGCCTCGCTCCCAGAACTCAATGTTGTTTCTATAGCACTTGAAAAACACCTTCTCTCCGGGGGTGTATCTTTTTCTAGCTGTATACATAGTGTTCTTTATTCTATTTCTTTCTGGCAAAAGCTTGTCAAACACTGACTTAACTTTCCTAGCGAACATTAGTTCAGCTGGTGCCATGTCTGATGGTGTTCTCTGGTTAGGCGTGATTCTGTATACTTGTAGGAATTGCTGAAGCGCCTTTTCCGTTGGAACTCCTGAGGCTTTCTTCAGAGCGCGCTTTAACGTATCTACAAATCTTTCTGCGAGTCCATTGGATCTCGGATGATACGGCGGCGTCGTTATGTGGTTAATTTGATATAACTCACAAAATTCCTTAAAATCGTCAGAAGTGAATTGTGTACCATTGTCACTCACAATACACTCTGGCACACCGAACCGTGCAAATAGTTCATGCAAAAAAGTTGTTGAGGTATTGGACGTAGGCTTTTTGCAGCGTAGTACTTGCGGCCATTTTGTAAAGCTATCTACCACTATTAAGTAGTAATAATCTTCTACTGGACCAGCGAAATCAATGTGTAATCTTTCCCACGGATGATCCGTCTTTGGCCATGGTTTGTGTACTATAGGTGGTGCCTTAGCTGCTAACGCACACCCTTTACATCGATGAACCATGTTTTCGATATCCACATCCATTCCTTTCCAATATACAAAGCTTCGCATTAAGCTTTTTGTTCTATTAATCCCCGGGTGACCCATATGAAAGTCCCGTAGGATTCTTTTCTGCAACTTTTTTGGTACTACTACTCTCTCACCATATAATAAAATTCCGTCACAAATTGAATAGATCTCCTGAACTTTTTGGTCATTTGCTACCATTTTACTTTTTATTCCTAAAATGAAATCATCGCTTTCAGATTCTTTTTTGATTTCCTTTGATGTAACCGGTAGCTCTCTTACAATGTTGTTTACCATGCTTTTCACCTCATAATTTGCTCTGATATTTGCAATAATTGTTTCTTCGAATCCTTCATCTTTATTCGGTACGAGTCTTGATAAGGTATCCGCATGAATTATCTTTTTGGATGATAGGTGCTTTATGTGGAAATCATAATTGAGAAGAATGGTTCCCCATCTTAACAATCGATTTGCCGTGTAAACGGGTAACCCTTTCTTTGACCCAAAAATAGTGATCAGAGGTTTATGGTCCGTTTCTAACCTGAAATGTCTGCCGTAGATGTATCTATGAAATTTTGTTATGGCAAAAATGATACTCAGCGCCTCCTTTTCTATCTGTGAATAACTTCGCTCTCCTGGGAGTAATGCCCTCGAAGCATGCGCAATTGGTTTTCTAGAACCATCTGGCATTATGTGTTGAATACATGCTCCTACCTCGTATGAACTAGCATCACTTGCCACTGCAATATCCAGTTTAGGATTGTAATGGGTTAAAAAGAGGTCGGACGTAAGCATTTTCTTAATTTCATCAAAGGCTTTTTGACATTCTACCGTCCATTCCCATGCCTTGTCTTTTTTCAGTAGTTCATTCAACGGAGCTCTTAGATTGTACATTCCTTTAATGAACGCTTGATAATAGTTCGCGAGCCTCAGAAAACTCTGTAGTGTCGCCACGTTAGTGGGCGTCGGCATGTTTCTAATCGCAATGGACCTTTCCGGATCTGGAAATCTGCCATTTTTGTTGATTATGTGACCTAAATATTTAATTTCCTCCAAACCAAATTCGCACTTTGATTCTTTGACTTTAAATCCAAAGTCCTGAATCTTTTTAAATACTTGATTGAGGTGCTCTCGATGTTCGTCGACATTTGCACTCCTTACTACAATATCATCTAAGTAGGCACACGCAAAGTCTAAGTCATTCAACATGACGTCCATGGCTTGTTGAAAAATGGCTGGTGCCACTTTAATACCAAAAGGAAGCCTGTTGTACTTGAATAAACCCCTATGCGTGTTTATCCCTAGTAACTTCGAACATTCTTCTTCGACGGGAATTTGGAGATAGGCATCTGATAAGTCGATTTTTGAAAAAATCACTCCGCCATTTAGTTTGTTAAAAATCTCCTCAGGACTCGGTAACGGGTAATGGTAGTCCTTAATTACAGAGTTCAACCCTGTCGAAAAATCAACGCAGACTCTGATTTGGTTTGATTTCTTTTTTATGCACACAATCGGCGCAGCCCATGAATTAGATTCTACTTTTGAAATAATTCCCATTTTTTCCAACCTATCAAGTTCTTCGTTAACTTTCTCTACACTTGCGAAAGGCACGTTACGTTTCTTTTTAAATATAGGCATAGTATTTTCTTTTAATTCAAATTTAGCTTCAAACTTGTTACATCTTCCAAGACCAGGTGTAAAGGTTTCCGGAAACTTTTTCTTTAATTCATCTTTAATGTCCTGTCTTGTTTGCGTATTACTTTCTACTTTTCTGCAGAATGAGTTTAACGGTTTATCCCACAATTCGAATGTTTCAATAAAATCTGTACCCAACAAGTTTTCTCCATTTCTCAGAATGAAAACTTTTATTTTTTTAACGATCCCATTCAATTTCATTGGAAGTACAACCTCGCCTTCGAAGTTAATTTGCTTTCCAGTTACCGTTCGAGCGAGTTTCGTTGACTTCATTATTGTAGGCCTTTTTAAAATTTTCCATGTTTTATCGTTCATTATTGTTAAATCTGACCCCGAATCGAGTTGAAATTTGATATTCTTTTTGAATATTTCCGTCGTCACATATTTCCTCAAATCTCTATCTGATTTGATATTCGAATTTGTTTGTCTAATTCGGCTCTTGAATTTTTTCGTTTTACAACACGATCCTTTGTGACCATTCTTTTGGCACACGAAACATTTCTTATTTCTATATGGGCAATTTATATCCCAATGTCTTTCGTTACAACGTCTGCAATTATATGGTGGGACCTTTTTATTTTCGTTCTTTTTATTTTCTAGTCTATTATTAAAATACGCTGAATGTTTTCTCCAATTTTTCTCTGATGGCTAATGTGACTGCTTTTTTATTTTTTTAATATAAGCAATACCAGCTTCTTCGATTTTTTGCGACTCTTTTTTTAACTTTACGGCCCGTTGACACTCCTCTGCTAACTTTTGCAGGGTAAGGCCTTGTTCAGATTCGAGTTTAGACAAAACTCTACGTCTTATTTCGGCACTCTTACTGGATACCAGTCCTTGAGCAAAAATTAAACACTTGAATTCTTCAACCGTAATCTCTGCCAATCTGAAATTGTCACAATGTCTATTCACTATACATGCATATGTTAAGTAATCCTGATCGTCGGATTTAGAGACATTCATGCATAACTATCGCTTATGCCAAAGCGACATATTTGCTCCAAACAGCTCTTTTAGCAATTTCACTGTTTCCGAGAATTCCAATTCAGTTGTTTTTCTCGGTAGAATAAAATCTACAAATTTGCTATGTTCTGCTGTACCTAGCTTTCTTAGTAATAGACTGACTTTTCTTGAATTCGACCAGTTTTCACAGTCTGTGTAGAAAATATCTTCATATCGTTTAAAGTACGCTTCAAACGTTTTTTCTTCGTCTGGCACATAGTTGAAAGTTTCCAGCGAATAAAATATGGTGTTATTATAGTATGAAGAATTTCCCTCATTTGCCTGATAGTTGTTTAATTTCTCCAGTGTAAACTTTTGAATTTCCAAAAGTCTTTCCTCTTGACGTTCTTGATATTTCTGCATCGCTATCAGTTGTTCTCGCTGTGCTATCTGTTGGGATTTGAATAATTCGGATATGACTTTGGATAGTTCATCCATCTTTAGCTGATAGTGTTCATGCAACAAGGAATATACTTTTAATTTGTGTATCCACGAATATCATATAAGCTGACCAAAAAATCGAAACAACGCACGACTTTTATATTTTATGTCTTGCTTTTACATTCACGCCCGTGCTAATCAACTTTGGTATTTTTTTTTTCGTGAACAGAGAGCGTCGGACTTTTTTTTTTCGTTTTCGACTTCTGTTCGCGTATTTCAATGACACGTCTGATTTTCTTATCAGAGGTAATTCGTCACTATATTGTTGAACAAATAAAAAAACAAATTTTTTAAAGTTCGTTACCTTTCAAAGTCGACACGGTGTATTTGTGCTCCTTTTAATCCATGCATGTTTTTGTAGTCGGCCAATTTTTCTTTTTAGAGGGTGTCTCGTTGTAGATAATTTTTTAATTTAAAATTACCGTTATTCGTTTACGACACCTTTCAATTTTTCTGAGTGAACGTTCCTTTATGCTTAGTCGTCTTTTAACGAGTTCTACATATCCAGAAGTTCAGAATCCTTCGTCGTTACGTTAACGTTGGACTTTGAATTAATAGTTTTTTTTTTCAGCCTGGGTTCTTCAATGACTTGTCCCAATTGTTGAAAACTCTCACTATTAATTCTTTCTTCTTTCCGTATGGTTCGTTTTACTTCTTTGCCATTGTTGAAACTTGGCGTATGGTTCGTTCTACTTCGTGGCCATTGTTGAAACTTGACGTATGGTTCGTTCTACTTCGTGGCCATTGTTGAAACTTGACGTATGGTTCGTTCTACTTCGTCGCCATTGTTGAGTCTTGACTCATT
This sequence comes from Acanthosepion esculentum, assembly GCA_964036315.1. Lineage (NCBI taxonomy): Eukaryota > Metazoa > Mollusca > Cephalopoda > Sepiida > Sepiidae > Acanthosepion > Acanthosepion esculentum. The sequence goes on from OZ038475.1 coordinate 97,549,149, forward strand.
GTTGAATCTCGCCTATTGCATGGAATAATAATGCAACACAAAATGTACTTAGAACAAGAATGTATTATAACAAGAAAGTGTACATAATAAGTACATATAGTATTTCTGTATATTTCTGGGAAGACGTTCCTGGAGAATGTGTGGACTAGTCGCAGTCGATCAGAGTCTCTAGTTGGATCTTGTGATTCCTCTTCCTCGTCTTCCGGTACCAACCATTATTTATATAGTTGGTAGTCACCTATGCAGATTAGGTGGATCCTACCACAACATATATATATATATATATATATATATATATATATATATATATATATATATATATTTATACATATTAGAGTTTTGCTATACATCATAATTGCGAATATTAGAAGCAATAATTATAATAAAAATATGAAATAAGCAAAATATCATTTAACCTTTAGAAAGCAATATTTTAACAGAAATATTTGCAAAACTCATGAAACTATGCGAATAGTATTTTAGATATATAAATAAATGTAGACATATATATATATATATATATATATATATATATATATATATATATATATATTAGAAATGTATTTGAACAAACATATATTGAATTAGCGGACAGGAAAACTGTTCGAACACCTGATGACAAAAATTCAAAGTCCAGCACCAACATTGAACTCAACACACAGTGGCGACAGTTTCATGCTAAACACAGTCATCGGGTCTGATGCTGTATATGTCTGTGTGTGAATATTAAATATATATAGAAAGAAAGAGAGAGAGAGACGTAGAGAGAGAGACGCTTTCGATATGTGGATTCGATTTTAATAGTAAGAGAGAAAGTCAACCCTCCAAGAAATATTCATTCAAACAATGTAATGAGGTTTTGTTGTAGAAAGATTGCATTTGAGGAGTAACTGGAAAAATATTCAGTAGAATTTCAGTTGCTATGAAATATTTATATGCCGAAATATTTGGGTGAAAATTGACAGCATTCAACCTTCTATTTCGCATTTCTGGTAATCTTGATGAACTGCAAGGAAATTTGGCGACTCACAAAAAGCATTTCTTCATTAAAACATTAATTTCTTCATTAAAACCTATTTCTTGGGAACGGATTTTTATTTTCAAATGAAATCTTATATACAAAAGCCCTCTAATAACCTGATATATATATAGATATATAGATACATAGATAAATCACAAAAACTTAGTTCTTGGTGTCTCAGGTATTACGCCTCAAGCGAACGAAACACCATGTGTGATGATTGCTTTAGGGCTTAAATAGAATATTTTATATATATATATATATATATATATATATATATATATATATATATATATATATATATATATATATTGATTGATTGATTGCAAATAAATACTCAAAATTCTAGAAAACATGATACAAAAGAAACAACCAATATTAAATAAAAGATCTTTCTCCATAGGAGATCGTATGTTGAGCTTCATGGGAGAATACGGTATATGAATTTGATAACAATGTTAGGCATATGAATGACAAAGTTGAAAAAAAATTAAATTTAAACTTTAACGTACCAATATTTTCAGTGTTTCCTATCTATGCTATTTATAATCAACGTTTCCGTTTTCGTATTCCCCCGCTCTACATATCTATCTATCTATATATATATATATATGTAATATTATATATATAAAAAAGAAAAGAGAAAAGGAAATTTTTTTTATACCAACGCGTTTCGTTCCTTGAGGAATTTTACCACAGTAAATGTGGCGATTTTGTTTCGTAATTTGCAATGTGGATGGAAAATATTGTTACCCATTCAAATTCTGAATTTGAGAAGGCTCACGTATTATTTAAAGCTTACTGTGTAAGGAAAGGTAAACTTTTCAGGACACTAAATGAAATATATATATATATATAGATATATATACAGGGTGCGTTGGTTATATTGTCACCCTTTTATATTTTTAATTTTACGCATGCGCCTTGTTTTTTTTTATTTTGTCGACTGCACAGTATAGTAGGGGCAGTTGAGCAGCGTCTGTGAGAAAAAGCGCACGATGACGCAATTCACTCAGCCAAAAATTTGTACTGCTTGGCATTCACGCCGGAATCTTCAATACGAACATTTCAGAGAGGAGAGTACAAAGAATTCGGAATGAGTTGGATGAGTCTAATGGTGATTACGAATGTACGGCAGCTGAAAACTCACTTTAATCATTCTGATAAGAAAAGAACTCCCGAATTTGTTAGTGAGATACAGGCCATGACTGACAACAAAGTTCATAGCCAGGGATTATATTTTAAACTATAGGTAATCCTAATATATTAAATAAAAGAAGTGAACTAATCGTTATCCGCAAACACTAAACTAAGTATATATTGACAAAATATCCAACCTGGACGACGATAGTAACTATGACTACACTGCAAGCATTTTCCCTCTTTCCCGCATTTTTTTAATTTTCGATTACAAAGAAACACTGAAATATTTGTCAAAATCGTACACGTTAAAATTGAAGAGTGTTTTAATATCTTAAAAAGATAGTTGTAATTTTTTCCCCGCCCTTTAAAATTTATTTTATTTTATTTTTCTACAACTCGCCCCCCATTAATTCCGGTGTCGCTTGAAGGCATTTAAGTTGCCTCTGATTGATTCGCTGAACAATCCACCTGACGAGACCTTGCCTGTGAAAACCGCCGTAGTGTTCCGGTCAGCGGTCTTATATTCTTAAGATATATATATATATATATATATATATATATATATATATATATATATATATATATATATATATATAAGTAACGAATATATATATATATATATATATATATATATATATATATATATATATAACGAAAGTTATATATATATATATAAATAAGTTATATATATATATATAAATAACGAAAGTTATAACTGTTATACAAATAAAAATTAAAATAATATAAGCAAAACAATTTGACCCAAATAAATAAGCGAACAAGCGATTTCCGGTAAATTTAGGCCATTATAGACTACCAACAATAAGCTATATAAACAAATTTTTACTACGTTAACCAAAAACACCGATCAAAATAAAAGAATAAGTAAATAAATATATAAGATAAAAAATAAAAATAAAAAAACAAACAAAAAAACAAGCAAAATAATTTGACATAAATAAATAAACAAATAAGCGACTTCCGGTAAAAGTAACCGCCAAAATATACTACCCATAATGCACCACTGACCCTTATATAAACAGCCGAGAAAAATAACAGCACTAGTCGCCTGACGATTGCACTAGCATGAAACAGACTGTCGCCTCTAAGTGCTGACTTCCATGTCCACTTTTATATTTACACACGCTCTATCTCTGATATTGAGCACTTTACCCCATAAATATAGCACACTTTAAGACTATATTTCTGCATATATATATATATATATATATATATATATATATATATATATATATAAAGAGATGAAGAAATAGGTTCATACCTTTGCGCATTAGTGAATTTAATAAGCATGACTGTAAATCGAACTCCTTTCTCCCATTTCTCATTCCTATTCGCACACAACACATACACAAACACCCATAAATATATCCACTTGCCACACCTTGTAAACCGCTTCAACAAGCGGGCTAAATCACGTGAAATTACCATCGAAAGGCGCCGTACACTTCTTTGCACTGGTAGTACCGGAGAGGTATAACTTCGTGATAATAAAACCTGAGGGTTGTTGTTCCTTGTGGTCGTGGCAAATATTTGCACCAACTCCTTGTTATCAGCACTTCCAATAAGTGTGGCTGGTTCTATACAAGCGTTCATCACTCTAAACAAAGCTTGTGTGGATAGTCTGCAGTTCAGTTCTGCCTTCCTTCTTTGCTATTACCCCTGAGCAACAAGTCCACTAACCAGGCAATTAAGGTGACAGGGACAGGGACAGGTACAAGACAGTACTGGAAGTCTTTAGCTGGCGCTCCCACAATGGCGACCATCATGTGATGGCCGTTCTTGCACAAAATCCTGAGGAATTGTGCTGTTCATGTCCTCCGATGGTGACAAAGCAGGTCTATTTAGACATAGCACTGCTTTCCCTAATCCAGGGAGGGGGCTAGAAAAGGTTCCCTAAACACTGGTTGCTCTTAACCAACTTGGCAGCCTGCTGCAGTTGTCTAGTTATCCAATAACGCAGTCGCAATAATCGATTTAGTAGAAATAAAACTCGTAAACGTGTAAACCTCGTACCATGGAATGTAAAAACCCTCCAAGACCATGATTCTTCTCCAGAGCCTAAAACAACCCTCATCGCTAATGTATTAAGCAAGCACAATATCGACATTGCTGCTCTCGTGTTGCAGGCACCTCTCAACTTGAGGAATTCAGTGCAGGATATACCTTTTTCTGGATATGCAAAATCGAAGAAGATCCCCGCCTATCAGGTGTTGGCTTTGTCACAAAATCAGACATTGCTAAATCCCTGTCATCTCTTTCGAAAGGAATAAATGATCGCATTATTACTCTAGTCTTAGAACTCGACAACAATTCTTCTGCCACTCTTGTGAGCTGTTATGCCACAACCATGAACACCCCTGTGTCGGAAATTGATGACTTTTTATGATCAACTACGTTCAGTCATTTCCAAAGTTCCACATAGAGACGAACTTGTCCTTATGGGAGACTTTAATGCACGTGTTGGTGCTGACCATCAAACATGGCCTGGTATGCTTGGCACTCATGGGGTTTCATCAAATGTGGCGTCGGTGATATCGTATACTTTCTAATGCAATCGCAGTTCAGATGGGCTGATCATGTCATCAGAATGAGTGATGATCGGATGCCGAAAATCCTCATGTATAGCCAACTTTTTCATGGTAAGCGTAATGTAGGCCGTCCTTGGATACGCTTCAAGGACAAACTTAAATAGAATTTAAATACTGCAAACATCCCTATAAAGGAGTTCGAACTTGCTGTTTAAAACCGGGAAAACTGGAGAAAAACCTGCTACTGAGGTATAACTAACTTTGAAAAGAAGCGTCTCAACCTTCTGAGAAAATTAAGAACCAATACTAAATCCTGGGCTAATACATCTGCCTATGTGACAGTCAACCCTTCAGCATATCCCTCGTGTGGATTTGTTTGGAAATCCCGTGCAGGACTTTTGTCTCATACGAAACACAAACATAAACTGAACTGAAAGACACTCATACGTCGAAAACGATGGGAAAGTCCGTCATATATATATATATATATATATATATATATATATATATATATATATATACCTTCATTTCAAGAGCCATCACCCCAAAAGCTGCCTATATATATACCATCATTTCAAGAGCCATCACCCCAAAAGCTGCCTAAAATCCATCCCCTATTCCCTAGCACGTAGAGTTTGTACTATAGTGACTGATAAACACCTCCGAAAAAACCGATTAGAAGAACTACATAAAACTCTAAAAAAACGAGGCTACCCCACAACTCTAATAAACAAAGGTTTTGAACTCGCAAATAAAATCCCTCTAGACCAACTTAGAAAGAAAAAGAAACGTAATGTCGAGCCAACTCTAGCATATGTCTCAACATACAACAAAAACAATCCAGAAATATTCACAAAAATTACCAAAAATCTAGACCGACTTAGCAAGAATAATAAACTGAATAATATAATAAAAACAACCAAAATAATTAAAAGCAAACGCCAATCTAAAAACCTAAAACACATATTAACCTCATCTAAATTTACCCAACACACAATACAGGGAGTCACAAAATGCAATAAAAAAAGGTGTGGGGTTTGTGACATCATTATAGAAGGAAACTCGTACACTTTTGAAAACCCCAAAACAACGTTCACAATAAACAAAAACTTAAACTGCAACTCCAAAAATGTGATTTATGTACTTAAATGCACAAAATGCAGGAAATCATATATAGGCATCAGCCAACAACTGAACAACAGGGTCTCCCTACACAAAAGCAACATAAAGTTGCCAGACAACAGAAAACTTTTTGTTTCACAACATATCTTTGAATGTAACCAGGGTAAATTTAATATCATGCCGATATACCAAACAGACAATTATTCCTACCTACAAATACAGGAAAAAAACTTCATAAATAAATTCAAACCGGAACTGAATAGATCATGACCCCACACACAAAGGGACACAGCATGCACACATGGTGACCAAATACAGTGATCAAACCGCTCTAATACATGCACGCAAGCTCACATGCGGGTATCTGTGGAACACGAAAAATGTATATATGTACGCATATGTGTGTATGTGTGTGTATGTATATATGTATATGTATATATATATATATATATATATATATGTATATATATATGTGTGTATGTGTGTGTATATGTGTGTGTGTGTATATGTATGTATGCATGTATATGCACGCATATTGGCGAAAGCAGGGGAGCTACTCACACAAACCCCACACAACTTAGGAAATACGTGTGTATGTATATGCGTATGTATGTGTATATGTGTGTGTATGTGTGTGTGTGTGTGTGTGTGCGCGTGCTGGTTCCATGTAACTTGGGAAAAATGTGTGTGTTTGTGTGTGAGTGTGTGTGCGTTTGTACAGATTCCTTGTGGTGGGACAATGTACGTGTGTGCGTGTGTATGTGTGTATGTTTGTGTGTGTGTGTGTGTGTGTGTAAAAATGTGTTTACTAATTCTTCGTAGTGAGACAGTGTATGTATTCAGGGGGAATGTACGCACACATATATACACGCATGCTGACAGGAACACACGAAAACGGAAATAGATCTAAGGGATCTAAGAACACACAGAGGTTATTAAAACATTAAAAGATAAGACAACCCGATTCATCACTTCTCAAACCAACCTTAATTGTTTTATGACCCTTCGCTCAGAACTCTTCACTACCATTTAAAGAAAGACATTGGAATGACCAACACAAAAACAGAGAATGTCTCATATAGAGAAGATTTAACATTGAAAAACATAAAGGAAAAAAATTAATTATTTTTAATAATTATTTTTAATAATATGTGGAAATCTCCACCCTTTACCTGAAGACGGTCGTAAGACCAGAAACACGTGTTGTAACACTATGTAAAACTATGAAAAATAAAGAATAATATTTTTTTAAAAAACCCACATTACAACCAAAAAAGTTTGCGGTACCTCTCTTCTTTTTAATATACACACTTTTCTCTCGTTGGAACCATTATAACCTCTTCATTTCATTATATATATATATATATATATATATATATATATATATATATATATATATATATATATATATGAAAAACGACAAAAGGATAACATAGCCGACGCCTTTCGACCTCTTTATCAAGTCAAATGTAAGGATTTTATTTTGTGACAAGTATTTATATACAAGAGCAGAAATGTTATTGGGTTTTTCAAAAGTTTTCGTATATGGGTGTACATGTATAGTTATCAAATTAGCTGAAATGCCAGGTAAGTTCATGGACGAGAGGTGTTACAGTCTAATGCCGAATAAACGAAAGTGAGTAGGAGGGGTATTTTTTGTTTTTTGTTTGATTTTTGGTCTTGTATATTTGTGATGTAATGAGAGCCAACTTCAAATTCCTGTGAAGCTCGTTAGATTTACTTATGCACTGAAATCCTTGGGAAAGGTATGAATCCATCTCTTCTACCCCCGTGCTATGGGTTGAATAGCAGGACAGACAGAGTTCTTTAGCCTTGGTTGGCAAGCAATCTCCAGTAGGAAGAAATGGCAACTTACTGCCGGGAATAAATCTTGCCTACATGATCGCCCAGGCGTGTATTACGCATGGCACTTAACTGACTAACTGATATAAATACTTTTCACGAAATAAAATCCTTACATTTATTTTGATAAAGTCCATCGGAGGACGAGACGCGTCGGTTAAGATAAGTTTTTCTTTTGTCTTTATTCATATCGTACTTTTACAGATATAATTTATTTGAATTTTTTACATGTATGTATATATGCATGTATGTATGTATGTATGTATCTATCTATCTATCTATCTATCTATCTATCTATCTTTCTCTCTCTATATATATATGTGTGTGTGTGTGTGTGTATGTGTGTGTGTTTGTGTCTCCCTCTATGTCCTTCTCTCTTTACTTTTCTCTCTCCCTCCCCCCCTCTCTGCCCGTGCGTATTGTGTTCATATTTCGAGCGTTTTCTTTTCGGTAATGTGGTAAGATATCTACAAATAAACTCAACAAACATTCTGGCAAAATATGCGATGTAAAATGTCGTTCGTAAGTTTTCGGCAAATTTTACATGGACCTTCCGGTTAAATCCATGTGAATATCGTCAATAATTTTATACGTGTCAAAGATTACTTTGAAAGGCAGCCGCAAGGTAAGAAGGACACATTGCATCGGTTGACGTGGTTTCTTAACGCCCACGATAATTGCTTGAAGCAGAGAAGATTGTTCCATTTTGGAATTCATTTCTGGTTGAAGATGAACTAATATAAAGTCTACGCCGAATAACGCGACGAAGCATACTTCATCTTCTCAAGAAATAGTGATATCCGGGAGGTAAATTTCCTTTATTAGTAGTATTATGATTATGAACTATTTCTGTAAACCGTGCTATTCGGTTAGCATTTAATAAAGAACAATACCTATTTTTTATTTTCTCTAATGATTCTGTATATAGTTATATAAAACAATCTGAAGAATCGCGGTTATATCTCTACACCGGTCGAATTTTAAGTCATTATATGTCGACAAGTTTTCAGTTTTGTCTCCTAATTATATAATCGCTACGCTTTTACGTCTCTATATTTAGCTTATGGAAATATTTCTGACGGAATCTATATATAAAATTCTGTGACTTTCCTGAGTCTGTCCCTCACACCATCTAAAATAAAATTAACCGATCGAAACTAAATCTTGCAGAGAAGTGCAAACAGGTAAGGCGGTACAAAATACAGTTAGGGTGCGTAAAAACCACGAAGTAGGCTTTTTGTCAAATTATTTTTCCAAACAAATCAGCTTATTCAAATTTAATCAACTGGTTTGTAAAATTGAACAAAACGAAGAGTTTTTAAATCTCGACAAAAATGTTAGCTATAACTCCAACAATACTAAATATTGTACGGATTTCAGCGCGTGTTAGCATGTTGCAAAAAAATTCTAGTTATTGAAATAAAATATTTTACGTTTAAGTTTATTACATTTTACAGGCTGATTTATATATTTCCTCACAATGTTTTATATATATAATTCAAAATGGTTAATGTATGATTTTCTCTATATCCCTAACTCTCTTCTCAGCTGAAGTAACTACTTTGTCAACACAACACCACTTTGCTCAAATTGTACCACAACGTAATATGAGCTTCTTTTAGGTCTGACACTCTCCAATATGTGTCTTATCGCAAAATCCATAGTAATAATGCCAGCGCTTGACTAAGGCCAAATTTAATTGTAAAAAAATCCACAGTTGTAGGTGAAATTGTCCATTTGTGTGGGATCTCTGTGCCTGGTAGTGTTGCAAAAATCATATACACATGTTCAGTGGAAGAAACGGACAAGTGACGTAAATGGGAGTATGACCGGTGAGAGCTGACATGGCATATCCTCTAAAACATGGAAAATGTAATGAGAACAATCTATCTCTCTGGATTGAAAAAATTCAATTAAATTAAAAAAAAATTATTAAACCGTAAAATAGGATTTTTGGTGAAAGTATTTTTTTCAAACAAATCAGCTTATTTAAATTTCTTCGTTTGTTTTGTGAAATTGAACGAAACAGAGTTTGTAAATCTCGACAAAAAATGTTAACGATAAATTCGACAATACTAAATATTGTGAGAATGTCAACACACGTTAGCGTGATGCAAAAAATTCTATGTAAAATATTTTCTTATTGAACATAGAATTTAAAATTTTGTTGTAGCTGATATTTCTTTCAGTTACTTTCCCTGCTATTGAATATCAATGGAGAAATGTCATTCACAACGAAACAGAAAATGGCTATTGTACGGTTAGAGAAGGGCAAATACTTCAAAATGTTATTAATGCATAAATATTTCTTTACAAATTCTAAAAGTAATATGAAATAAACAATTCTCAAAATTACATATAAATTTCTAGAATAAATTTAATAATTTAACAACACATTCACAACAAATGTTTATTTGTACTGAATGTATAAATAGCAAATACTAGTGTACCCGTGCTGTTAAAAATGGCAATTCTTAGAAAATTTTAATAGTGAAATGCAATGAAACACACATCTTCAAACAATGTATTGAGATTCAACAGACTAATACAGAGACCAATGAACTGTTTAATTAATCCGTTCCCTTTTTAGACGTTCAATGATATTTATGATTCATTGATTATATAAATAAATTTTTGCTCAATATCTTTTCATGCTAAAAATTTGCTGTGTTTAATATAACAGTGAAATGGAAATATCTCTTGGAAGGGGAATATTAACAACAGAACAACAAAAATGGCGACGATAAAGCCTATTTCAGGACCAAATTGAAGCAAGACGATAGCTTAATAGACAAAGATATTTCAGCACTTCACATGAAAAACTTGAACAAATAAGACTGTGTTATGGTCCAATATCCTCGCACCACGGTTATGGTCCAAGGTAGAACCAAGGAAGAACAACACGAACACAAGAGTAGTAAATAAAGATATATTACAACAGAAATATAATACATGAAGTTGAAGGTGTTAGTATTAACTGTCAGTCTGGTTTAGAGTGAACTAATATGTCTTGACTCGTTAGGTCTCAACTCATTCCTCGTCCGGGTTCCTCTCTGCCAAAGCAGAGAATTCGACAAGAGTCGCGCACAGTCAGAGACTGCGACTCGACTCGTTCCTCGATATTTAACTACCCTCCCACGTGGGTCGAATGTGGCACAAGGCCGGTTTAATGTGGGCTCCCCGAGCCCGTAGGCTCGGCCAAAAATATGCCCATTTAGAATCCGTATAAACGGATTCATGGACTGTCTACCTCCCCGGACGACACTTTGCTCTGCGGCAAAGCCTCGTCCGGGTTCCTCTCTGCCAAAGCAGAGAGTTCGACAAGAGTCGCGCACAGTCAGAGACTGCGACTCGACTCGTTCCTCGATATTTAACAAACCTCCCACGTGGGTCGAATGTGGCACAAGGCCGGTTTAATGTGGGCTCTCCGAGCCCGTAGGCTCGGCCAAAAATATGCCCATTTAGAACCCGTATAGACGGGTTCAGGGACTGTCTACCTCCCCGGACGACACTTTGCCCTGCGGCAAAGCCTCGTCCGGGTTCCTCTCTGCCAAAGTAGAGAGTTCGACAAGAGTCGCGCACAGTCAGAGACTGCGACTCGACTCGTTCCTCCCCTCTCTCTCAGAGAGGCGCAGTATTTATAGAGTCAGGAAGAGTCCATTATCGTTATAGGTAAGTTCCCATAACAGACTGCAATCTAAAAAAGTATGGGGTAAAGGAACTGGTAAATTAAACGGTTTAGTTTGCTCGGAAATAATTTTGTCTCAATATACACAAATATTTTATATGTATAGATTATTAAAATGAGTAAGGAAAGAAATTACTCATACATTTACTACATTTACCTTCCTTCTCACTACAGATGGGACAGAAAATATATAAATAAATACACATTGATAATTATTATAATTTTTGATTGTTATTTTAAAGGTATATTTAAACTGTTTCAAATAGTATTTGCTTCAATGCTAAGTGGACAAAAATATTTCTAAGCACAAATTAAAATTTATGATGATTGCAATGCACATGAAACTTGTTCGGTAAGAGACAACGCAGCTTTCTCAACGCAGCTTCCCTGTGCCATTTCTATAAATATTTTCATGATAATTGGTCTGATGGACTTTCATCTAGGGTACCTAGACTTTATGAATTTAAACGCGGTACTAGTGTGGCGGCAAGGTCTCATCATTTTACATTTGAAATTGCTAAATGTAATCATAAGTTCTATGCCAACAGTTTCTTTTGGGGCACTTCTCGCTTGTTGAACTCTCTTTCAGCTTCTAGCCATTTCAAATGTAAAATGACATTAAATTCCGTGCAAGGACGGATGGTTGATTTATAGATTGAAAGGATGGACTAACCAGCGAGGCGCTCTCGAAGAGTTGGGCATCAGCCATTTCTCATGGGAGGCAGGGAGGGTTCTCTATGGTGCGTAAAGGAGAGCAGATTCATTTTGTATTAACAGTTATAGTTTAAAACAACTGAACAGCTATAAGATTTACAAACCATCAATGTAAGATAGATTGAAAGATCCATACAAGATATTTGTTAATCCATAAAGCTGCTAGTATGAAAAAGATCATGACATATATAGATATATTCATCAGTCGTGTAATGTTGGTAGATGTAAGACCGAAAGTAGACGTTATCATTTTATTTGGTATTATTTTATTAAACTCGGACATTCTATCACAGCAACCCTCACGGTCCTCTAGGTCGGAAAGCCATTAGGGAGGCATTCAGTGTTGCATCAGCTGTCAATATAGATGATTGTTGGACGATCAACTCGTCTTGCTCCATGGTGAGGTGTCCTGAACAATAGATCCCTCGCGAGTTCTTGTTTTACAAGCCATCAGTATCCTGCAAAGCGTATTCTGTATTCACGTAATTTTTGGGAAGCGATATAAATCCTACTGAAAAAGATGTGAAAATTCGCATAGCTAAACCCTGGATCTCCTTGAAACCTGATCTACAAGATAATCTCAAGCAGAGATTATTTCGAGCCAGTATACAGGCGGTGTTAATTTAATTAAATCCCTAAGAGTCTAAGCTTAATGGAACCTACACTCGGATGCTGAGATTTATACTTAACATCTCCTGGAGACGATCTCTAACTAAATCACAGTTCTATGGACTCATCCCTGATATTTCTTCAATCGCACGCGAAAATAGTCTTACGTTATCTCAACTCCATGGTTAATACTACCCTAACTAGAGTGACTATTAATTGACTACAAATGCGATTTTATTAATATAATTTATTAATTTATTTTATTATCTACTTGTCTACATTTGTAATTATCCGCTTTGCAAATAACTAAAAATATAGATCGATAAAACGTTTAACATTTCCTTTTAAGTCCATTCTTTTTCTTTAACCAACCGCTTAAAATCGAATATCATCCGCTAACGTCTTTAAAAAGTAAGAAATTATGTTAATTACGGCAAAGATATCGTTTGGATTTCAGAAGAAAGTTGGCGCTATCTAGCCTCAATGTTCGAGATAGGATCTCGTTTCGTGGGAATGATGATAATGTTTTCGATAAGGATTAGAACAGAAAAATTGGGTTTATTTAGGAAATGATAAAGAAAAATAGAGAAATCTCATTTTCCCCATAATAATTGGCTTGCAAAAACAAAATAAATCTAAAAACATAAACAAATAGGCATGTTGATATAGAACTGAATGGGAATTAACTTCAGCTGTAAGTGAAGTAACATTAATTGGAATGTTAGGTCCCAAAGGAGATTAATTAAAACATGGCGCCGCAAAATAAATGGATGAATTACTGAGATGATTCTGTAGTGGACCATGCGGTGTGGTGAATGGAAGAAGAGAAGATGAGTTATCTCTAGGTTAAGGCTTCCGCTGGCCGGTCCAGTTACATAAGAATGAGTCCAAAGAAAGCAAAAATGAACGAGCCCAATATACATGTATGCGAACAAATATATATTAATAACAAACAGAGAAATATACGAATTATAAATACATTGAAGACATGAATAAAATGTTACAGTCTGTATGGAAAGTTGTGTGTGTGTGTTGAGTTGAATGTCCGTACGGGGTGAATTTTGTTTTAGCGTGTTCCCAGAATATGGGAAACGCTGGTTGTGTATAAGAGTTCACATATTGGAAATTTTGAGAGAAAGTTTTATATACCTCGCCTCACGTGCGAGGTTGCGGCCCGCGGCCGAAGTGGAGATAGTTGCTCGCACGTGCGCGTAAGCAGAGAAAAGAGAGGAAGAGGCGAAAGGTCAGCCAGTATATATACTCCCGGGAGAGAGAGACCCCTGTTGACGGGTTAAGGAAATGAGGAGGAGCTAACTGCGACAATTCACTTGCAACGCGTACATATTGAAGGACGCTGGTTAAAAAAAAGTTCACTCTTAGGATGTTTTCAGTATCATTATGATGATGGAGAAGTTTTCTTTCTTTGTTTAACGACATATCAACTCCTTATGTGTTATTTAATGCCGAAATTTTATTTTCTTGTAAGATTTTTTTTCTTTTCCAAAAATGTATTGCTGGCAATTTTTCCAATTTTTTTTTGCTGATAATTTTTTCTAATCTCTTTTTATATTTTCATGTTTTGACTCCACGTTGTGGTTCATATTTGCCCATAGCGGGCACCCTAACAGAAATTAAAAGGTAGCTCGACGTTCCTCAAAACCTCCCAGTCAGAGGCCTTTCAGGCGGATGTAGTTTGCAGAGAAGGTAATGATTTCTCCGGTCGTCAGCCGTTAAATGTTAGCAACTTATTTAAAACTTCGTAAATGCCTTGAATGGCATAGAAAGATTTTACCAATGAGAGAGATGGTAAAATCTGACAGAGGAATCGTGAAAAATGAAAGACAGGAATTATTGGATCGAGACGTTGGTAGTTATAACATCGATGTATGCCATTTCCAAGAAAACAAAATCAAAGAAAGACTTGATATCATAGTTAAACAGCACAATATAATATCTTTGAAAATCGACAGAAATTTTAGGGAAATGTTTTTCATAAAAATCAAATGGAAGAATAACACCCATAGACATTCACCGAACAACCATAAAATGCATATTAATTAACATTAAAAGCACCATAAGTAAAATTCCATTTCGTCCAGTACAAAATTTGAAAAGTTTAAAATACCTGCAGCATCTTCGTAAGTTAACACAAAATATGAAGTTTTAGAGATGACACGTTATTTACAAACATGTTAAAGATGAAAAATCACATTGATTTGCAGAGTGCCTTCAAGTCGAAACAGTTTTCATGGTCTTAGGGTTTTAAAATCAGAAATAGCTGTCTGTAATTGACATCTCTATCAAGTGTCACATATGCCTGAAAGAAAATGGAATGAGAAAATAAACCAAATGATTTGTTGGCTTACAAATTAGTTCTGAAAGAAAGAAGTAATCAGAAAAGAGACTGCAGTTTGGTTGGACATGTGAAAATTAATTTATTCTCACACCGACTTCCCTTCTCTCTTTCGGAGTAGTACACCGATCTCAAAAGGTATACTGTTGCAAATGCCAAGACAAAAGCCTCTACTGCATTCACTTTGAGTTGACTGTTCATATCTTTTAAAGAGCTTGTAATATATATATATATATATATATATATATATATATATATATATATATATATTGTGTGTATTTAGGCAGCATTTTTTCATTAATACATGTCTCATTAAATAATATAGATAAGCGTTGTCTATATATTTTATGCAAGTTTTTTTCATATAGTCTGATAATCTTAATAACATTATCATTAAATAATGAAAGAAAATCACAATATTGATACATACTTTTTTTTATTTAATCCGATCTGAGCTTTCGGCTTACATAAGCCATTATCAAAGATGACAATTACACAATATATTTATGCAATACACGAACAAGAAATTGATGATAGTATTATTTGTTTACATGGATGATTTCCAAGCAACGATAAACACGTGCATATAAAACGCTGAAAACGAAAATCGCACGACAGCTCATGACGTCACACATGACCACGCGAGAGTGAATCCGATGAGTATTGAGTATGGAAAGCCGTTGGTATGAACCAATGACTTCTGTTACTAATTATAGGCATTTAAGGATATTTTTGGAGATTTCATAGTTTATTTTGTTCAGGTTAGGTTTCAACTGTTTTATGTATATAGCTTCAAGAATTTTTAGTTTTTGTTTATTGTTTTCATGTTTAAGTATAATTGTGTTTTCGACGAGGATTTTCCGGAATTGTGTATGCGGCCAGGCATGTTGTTTTAAATGTCTAAAAATGTTAGAGTTATCATTCAAATGTAGTGTCAAGCGTCGTGAAAGCGAGTTTGTGGTGTGACCAACATAGATATTATTTAGTTCGTTGGAGATACAATCTCCCAAAGGGCACCTGAATTTGTAAACTATGTTGGTTTTTTTCAAATCGCTAACCGGGGGAGAAGAATCATTTCGAATAATTGAGTTGGATATTTTAGATTTAGTGTAGTATATAATTAACTTAATTCTTTTGCTAGGATCTGTTGTGGATATGTTAGTATTTACTAATTTTTTTAGTATATTTTCATCTTGTTTATAATTATAAACCAACATAGTTTACAAATTCAGGTGCCCTTTGGGAGATTGTATCTCCAACGAACTAAATAATATCTATGTTGGTCACACCACAAACTCGCTTTCACGACGCTTGACACTACATTTGAATGATAACTCTAACATTTTTAGACATTTAAAACAACATGCCTGGCCGCATACACAATTCCGGAAAATCCTCGTCGAAAACACAATTATACTTAAACATGAAAACAATAAACAAAAACTAAAAATTCTTGAAGCTATATACATAAAACAGTTGAAACCTAACCTGAACAAAATAAACTATGAAATCTCCAAAAATATCCTTAAATGCCTATAATTAGTAACAGAAGTCATTGGTTCATACCAACGGCTTTCCATACTCAATACTCATCGGATTCACTCTCGCGTGGTCATGTGTGACGTCATGAGCTGTCGTGCGATTTTCGTTTTCAGCGTTTTATATGCACGTGTTTATCGTTGCTTGGAAATCATCCATGTAAACAAATAATACTATCATCAATTTCTTGTTCGTGTATTGCATAAATATATTGTGTAATTGTCATCTTTGATAATGGCTTATGTAAGCCGAAAGCTCAGATCGGATTAAATAAAAAAAAGTATGTATCAATATTGTGATTTTCTTTCATTATTTAATGATAATGTTATTAAGATTATCAGACTATATGAAAAAAACTTGCATAAAATATATAGACAACGCTTATCTATATTATTTAATGAGACATGTATTAATATATATATATATATATATATATATATATATATATATATATATATATATATATACATACATATATATATATATATATATATATATATATATATATATATATATATATATATATATATATATATATGTAAATGAAGAGATTAGCGGATTCCGCTACATTGGTTTCAAAATTTCGGTATCTTCAGGCGATTTCAGTCAATTGATTTCCTAACGCTTTATATTTTTTTTAAATTAATGGACGCTATATTATTTAAAAATTAATAAATAAACGCACGACGTGGGGTGTGTTAGGGGAGAAGTAGGAAGAAGTGGGACGTAGGGAAAGAGAAAAGCAAGTGTATTCAGAATGTATCGTTAGGGGGAATAAATGAAATATACATACGTTCTTTTCATACCAGTTCATATGAGCTCAAAAGGAACTTTTTAGTATGTATGCAACGGGTTATAATATCCGATCTCCCACTCAAAGGTTTTTTAGTTTGGAAATGTTATTATAGCTAACATTACTTGTTGACAAAGGTTGCAGATAATTATATAAATCTTCCTTGTCGGCCGTATTGAATAAAAGATTTTTGAAAGAAAGTTTGTTGCCCAAATATGCATCAGTTATATATATATATATATATATATATATATATATATATATATATATATATATATATATATATATATTTGGATGGATGAATTGAACAAACAAAACAGCATTTCTTCCTCGACGTAACCTTTTTGCCCAACACCTCACCTTGGTGTCAGCTTGTGTGAAATCGTGTTTTCCTGTCGTCAGGACACGTGTAGTTTTTGTAAATGTCTCCGCGTTTTCTTCGCTTACAAAAGATGGTAAGCC
Source organism: Acanthosepion esculentum (assembly GCA_964036315.1). Taxonomy (NCBI): domain Eukaryota; kingdom Metazoa; phylum Mollusca; class Cephalopoda; order Sepiida; family Sepiidae; genus Acanthosepion; species Acanthosepion esculentum. Next base: position 97,567,005 of record OZ038475.1, read on the forward strand.
CCGTGTACTAAATAGTTTAGGCCTATAAAGATATAGACGCTAACTATATAGGGCAGACCAATCAGCGTCTTGAAACGCGGATTGTACGACAGTCTGTTAATGATAGACCGGATAATTTTTAACCATAATACATGTCTTATTCTGCGATAGGCCAGCACCTTTCAGACAATCCAGAATGCGCTGACAAATATGCTGATTCGACGTTTACCATTTTGGGCAAAGCACTGTCGTGTTTTGTATGAGGTATATATCAGATCACACCGAACGTCTCTGTGCCGACTTGTCCGTTCTCTTTTTTTACTAGGAGGCTTGGGAGATCTGGTTTCTTCCTATTTATACTCGCGGGAACTATTTATTAAGGTTATTTGCAATTTTTATTCGCCCTTTTTTCTCTTCCATTTTAGTAATAAATCTTTTTTTAGAGGTAGTTCATAGTTTTCTCCTAGGCTGTTTTTCATTTTGCGAATTTCGTTAATATTCTATTTAGGTTGCCTACGATTCTTCTGATGAGATGTTGGTCGAAATGTCTACCTTAAGGAAAAATGCGCTTTGATTGTTCAAAACTATTTACAAGATCTGTGGTAACATTTTTTTGTTTAAATATATATATATATATATATATATATATATATATATATATATATATATATATATATATATATATATATATATTTGTCTTACATTTTCCCCATATATACAGGGTGGCCACTGAAAAACTAAATGATAAAAAACAAAACTTACTTTTACAAACGCTTTTTTAAATTTTTTATTATTTTATTTGGAAATATAATTAATGGATTTTTTCAGTATTATGTGTGAAAAACAACATCCCTCACAAATACAGGTTCATTCCACACCATTATCCATGATATCCAATGTTTCGTGTCCTAAACGTCGGATTTCGGCTCGGATGTTCTCTTTAAGTTCTTGAATTGTTCGAGGTTTATTTATGTGAACCCGTTTTTTCAAGTAGTCCCCCAAAAAGATGTCTGGTGCCCTCAAATCAGGTGAACGCGCAGACAAAAGAAATTCAGCATTTTTAAAATTATTCGTTCACCAAAAATTTCTCGCAGTAGGTTCATTATCACCTTGGCAGTGTGTACAGTAGCACAATCCTGTTGGAAACATACCTCCTGATTATCTCCGACCACTGGGCGTAAAAATTTAAAGCGTTGTCCTATACAGGGCTCCGTTAATTCATTCTGGCTGACCTTTCTCCTTTTTAAGAAAAAGGGCCAATAACTCTTTCAACCATAACACCGCACCAAACAGTGAATTTTGGGAGATGCAATTCGCACTACCCAAAAATCTGCATTGCGTTTATTGATGTATCTGTTTAAATTAAAATGTGCCTCATCACTCATTATCAAGTTTTTTTACAAAATTATTGTTATCTCTGGGTAGCTGTTGAAATCGAATATCGTATTGCAATGGCTGGTGAGTATCTTGGGGTAGTAAAGTTTGGACCATTTTAATCTTGTATGGAAACATTTTAAATCCAGTTTCAGAATCTTCGGAAGCGATCTTCTGGCGGTGACTAGTTGTGCGGAGCGACGAAGGGATCCTCAAGGACGTACTGCGGTACAGCTTCCACCACTGCGTCGGTGCATACGGTGCGCTTCATACATATTTCCCGGGAGAAGGGCGACTAATCCAGTTCTTTCAAACCGGGCGATCAGCTTCCGAATCATATTGTCGCTAGGAGATACTCTGACATTAAAAAAAGTCACCGGTGTTTTCCCTGCGTTTGATTAATTGATCATTCACTGGAATAGATAAACTCAATGAGCTTTAACTGTTGCATATATATATATATATATATATATATATAAATATATATATAAGATGGCCGCTACCTCGATATCGAGTATGACCACCGGAAGATATCATTGACATCATCAAGACTCAATTATGCTTTGAATGGCACAACTCTCTTACTTCGGATGGGCCGAAGCATATAGTCTGACACAATGTCTCAAAACGACGCATTTCGTGTTTTGAATTCAGAATTATTCTTCTAGACTGGTTGCCAAAAGAGACCAGTCTGTTGCCAAAAGAGACCAGACTGGTTGCCTAAAGAGACTAGTCTGTTGTACTATTTAACCCATAGCTAGGTAAATGAAGAGATAATTTCATTTTTGAATAAGTGAACATAATGAACTCGAACGGAATTCTCCTATTTCTCAATCCCACTGATATATATATATATATATATATATATATATATATATATATATAATAGGTGGTCACTCGTATTCGAGGATACTAGGGCTTGCGAATCACTATTGCAGATTCTCGCTCAGGCATTTGTGTTTGTTCAACAACTACAGAGCCACCCTAAAGTTTATGCTGCAGCCATGTTGAGAGACAGCGTGTTATCTAGAATGATCAACAATCTGAACACCAGCCCATTCAAAACCTCGGTCACGATGACTTGTAACTTCGTGCTAGCTAGCCTATCAACATCTACCCAATTTCACTCACCAGGCTTGGTCACAAAGCTGGGATCGCCCCCACCCCAGGCCAATAACATCAGAAAGTCTCCTTCCTGACAAATGCCGAGATTCGAAACCGGGTCTCATGGCCAGAAAGCAACGTACATATATATATATATATATATATATATATATATATATATATATATATATATATGTGTGTGTGTGTGTGTGTGTGTGTGTGTGTGTGTGTGTGTGTGTGTGTGTGTGTGTGTGTGTGTACTGGCTGAACTGCGCAAAACTTTCAGGATCCCAACAATTGTTTATCAAATTAAAACATTTATACTAATATATGCGGAATATTATTACCAAAACTATTTCTTTGTTTAATTCTCTAAATTAGATATTTTTCTGTACAGGTACCATACATAAAACTTATAGATTATTAATAATGTTTCAGTTAATTTGTATTGCAATTTAGTTTCCATTGGTTTTATTAGAAATGTCAGAGCGCCATTTTTATGCAGTTAGTAATCAATGCTGGTCGGAATTTAAAAAAAAAACAACCCTCGGCAACACACAAATCACGCATACATTTCCCTAGAGAAGCCGGTCTTAACGTGACAGCTGTTTCCTTGATTAGGTTAGTGAGACTTCTACCTAAAGTCATTCAACCTATCAGAGCTGAAAAAAGGACACGTTTGAGTAATCGAGAAAAAATAATATTTTTAAAGTGTCTTCTGATATTTTTTAATTTCAGCTAAAACGTATTTTTTCTATATTTTCCCCCGAAATCTTAAAAATATTAATGCTTTACTCACAGAATATTTCATAACATTTTCTAGGTTGGCATCTCGGTCCCACCTTTTCACTGTCGAAACGTCTAAATGTAGCCATCTCTTCTACTTAAACAGCTTCTTATCTCGCACCTCCTGTCAGTGGATCTTCCTTCCTATCATTTGCTTCCCTGATAGCTATAATCTTCAAATATTCAAATGTAATGTCAATCGACATCTTCTGATGTCTTAACCTTGATCCTTGTCCTTCTCTTTATCCATTTCTCGAACACTCCTCTTTACTCTCACTGCCTGTAACACCATGCGTGCTAGTGGCACTCCCGTTTTGCTTGGGGTGATATGCTTAAAAAATATTCTTAAGTTTCTAGGTAACAATTGTGAATATTAGCACCTTAAGGTTGGAGTGTCGGGGCTGCAATCTGTGTTTACAAATTAATTAATGAAGATTTACTATCTATACAAACATCTGAATATCGATTTATATAATAAAGCTGTCAGTAATGGTGAAGATCTTCTGAAGACCTGGATTTTAAAAGTTATGAAGATTTTAAAAAATTGGTCATTTTGCCTACATATATATATATATATATATATATATATATATATATATATATATATATATATATATATATATTTGTTTAAAACTTCCTCGTTGCTCATTGTGGCACAATGATTGAGTAATATTGCATTTGTACCATATATCTTGTCTATATAAAATTTGTAAAGCTTCAGAAAATTTTATAAGGCTCTCACTGATCATGGAGTGAAATTGCAACGCTATGACTGTGAAACAAAGCTTGATCTTCAAACTTGATCCTCAAGAAAAAGTTTTCTTTGTTTCTAAAGGAAAATTGCTGTCTCCTAGTATTTTGCTTAGTTTTAGGAATGCGTATTTCACTATTCCAATAAGCTTTGGATTTCGGTGTCACATTTTCTATCCTTGTTAAAATACTTCCCAAATATTTAAACTTCTGTACTTGTTTGATTTTGACACCTCCAAGACATAGTAAAGAAGAAAAACAATTTTATGACTGAATACAAATACTATACATTTATTGGAACATTCTGCTGTCCTGATGTATGGTTGTACTATGAATGAGACTTCTTGCTTTAGACATCTATTGGGGAAAACATCGATAAAGAAAATGATAGGATTATTCTCCGTCTCTAGAAAGTACCAGTGCATCTGCTATAGTCTGTGCTTCCAAAACTCAGACTAAAATGGGGTATTGTTGTCGTAGCTGGATTTCAACCGCCCAAACCTCACTTTAAAGTCTTGACAGAGTTCAAATGCCATTACACGGGCTTATACATGATGTATTATTTTCCAAGCAACAAGCCCTTTCTCACAGACGAACCGTTGCTCGCGTCTTTCTACTCTATCAATATTCTAATGGCAAATGTTCAGAGGAGCTATTTATTCCTTAGTTACACCATTTATAACCTTCACATATTGGACCAACCATGCTAAGTTATATATTTTAATCGGTCGGGCAAGCTCGAACATTCATGAGCCTATTACGCCAACCTTCAGGGTCATACTTCAAGATCAGAATGTTATCAGTGTTGCATTCTGTGTCATAATGCTGGTCAAATTCGAGGGGTGCTGGACAACCAATCTGTCTTGCTCTAGGGCTAGGTTTCCAAAGTAGTAAATCACTCGCTAGTTCTTGTTTTACTCGTCAGTCAGTGTCCTGCAAAGCGCATTCTGTGTTCGCATAAGATTGTAGAAATATCAGGGATGGGTCCATAGAGTTGTGATTGCTGTTGCCTCCAAAAGATGTTAAACATTGATTCAATTCGTCCTTATTTGTTTTGTATTCCATTTGTAAGCAGGAAGTTTCACTCAGCCAACTTCTCCCTCAGAACTGTTACTTTCTGGGACAGTTCCCCGAGTGGGCGCTTCCCTAATCACTACAGATAATTTCTTCAGCCCTTGGGTCAATCGTTCACATCTTCATAATATGCACTTAGTTCATTCTCTTACGTCCTAACAACACTCTCATTAAGGACTATCTTGAAAGGAACTAGTATATTTTATTCGGAGTGCAATAGTATAGGTATATAATAGTATACAGTAGGCACGGCTGAGTAATGGATAAAGGCTCGGATTGAGGAATCGGTAGAGCCGAGTTCGAATTCCAGTCGAAACTTACGTGCTAATACCCTTGGGAAATGTATGAATCCTCTTCTTCTCCCCCCAGCTATGGGTAAATAGCAGGACAGACCGGCTTCAGCTTTGGATGGCAACTGGTCTACCGCAGAGATAAATGGCAACCAACTGCGGGAAAACATCTGCCTCGTCATTCATGTATCGAAAAATACATGATCGCCTACGCCTGTATCACGCATGACACACAACTGACTGAATAATATAAAAAGGTAATTTTGACAAAATAAATGCTGGAAAATTTTGCATCAGACTCCTAGCAATGAAATAGTTTTGTCCTGATTTTAATCACATATTAACGACCTTACTCTTCAAAATAGAGTGCCTTTTTATCACGACATATTTAGTATTGTCGTTCGTATTTATCCAGTAATAATATACAAATAGCAGGGTTTGAAATTAATCATCCGTCTAAAAGCGATCTGTTTTTGGCACTTATTCATGTCCAGGTTCATCTGAATTCCTCGTCCTATATTGAATCAAATATTGATTTAGTGCCGATGCTCTGACACTCCATGTAAAAGACTAAATATAGCTGGAAGCTGTAATCAGTGTAAAGTAAAGCAACCGCTGGAATTTCATTAATGCTAACAATGACGAGACACGCTGGCTGTACGTCAAAAAGCTTTGCCAAATATAATGAGTCTCAGAATAACAATAGAAAAATCAATAAAGATCGAGGGAAAATTAACAACACTTATGAATTCTCTTATGAAAACAATGCACATAGATTCCACTGCCTCAAATGTCAGCATTGTCTTATAAAAATCATTGTCACTGAGTTGAGACCGTAAAGCATTAAAATATGTATTTTCATTTGAAATCGTTATCTTAAGATTTTCCTTGTTAATTATTGATTAAACAATACACAGCAGAAATATTTGCTGGAGTTTGGCATCCGCTTCCTCTCTTTTGCTAAAAGAGCGAACAATTTCGTTTAAAATTCACACAGACAAGGAATAAATCTTGTAATAGACAAGCGACAATGGTTTAACATATTGAATGCAGGCAATACCCAACAAATATCTAACTGACCAGTTCGGAGTATTTTATTTTCCATGCAATATCAGAGCAGATGATCCAACAGGATCCACGCTTACGGCCATATCACGTTGAAATACATGTTCTCATACGACCAGCGAAGTTAAGCAACGTCGATCCTGGTCAGTACCTAGATGGGTGAGCGCTTGAGAATATCAGATGCCGTAAGCGTTGATGTGCGGGTGGTATAATGTATTATTAGAAATCGGAGAGCCGATTCCCAATTCCAGTCGGGTTCGTTTTATACATTTACGCGTTATATTCACTTACCCTTGGGAAAAATGTGAATCCAACTCTTCTCCCTCCAGCTATGGGTTAATTACTAGGACTTGTATCAGTAAATAATTATTATCTAAAACAAATTCCTACAATCCACAAATGTTTTCTTGCTTTAAATAATCTTGCCTAGATGTGGCAACCAGACTAGGAGAAGGAAAACTCTGAATTCAAAACCAGCTTGTTGCTATAGCGATTGCAGCCTGTAGGTCTTGGCGAAGTCCATCCTTCTTAGAACCTCATGGACTGGCGCTACATGACCACAAAGAATAGTACCAAATAACAGAAAGTATATGACTTGAGAACTTTTAACAAGAGCAACAACTAAAATGGATAGAACACAATCGAAAATAATGACATAATAAAGTCCCACATGGAAATAGTGAAGCCCATTTTGCTGAAAATCTGCTAGAAAAAATTTATATATTTAAGTGCATAGTAGCACTGGCTGTTCCTCCAATGAATACCAAATGTTTCCGTGTAAAGAAAAAAGGTTAATATTACCATATTTCTCTTGGTCGATTAATGCTGCGAATCGAGAATATTTCAAGTTTTTTTTTTCATTTCACACCTAGCAAGGTGGGAATGCTACTAGTACGCAGGGGGCCACAGGGATTGTAAGTGAAAGAGTAGACTGAGAATAGAAAGGAATGAAGAAAGAACAAAATATGAAAGGGATTCAAGAAGATAGAAGATGGTGATTGATGTGGCACTGAAATTTTTGATGATTGTAATTATCAGAGAACCAAGTAAACGGAAGGGAGTTCCACAGGTGGGAAGTGCGAAAAAAAGAAACTATTGGAGTAGAAGAGGCGGTTGTATTTAGCTATTTCACCAGTAAAAGTTTGAGACCTCGATGCCAATCTAGTACTACGCTTGAATTCATGTCGGCACGAGGGAAAAAAAAGCTCGTCAGAAAAGTTGCCATGGACTTTTTGTAGAAAATCCAAAAGGAAGCCACGTCACGTCTGTGAGAAAGTGACTGATGTAAAAATGACAGGCCAGGATCGATTACATTACAGTTCCTGTTGTGTAGGATCCACCTAATCTGCATAGGTGACTATCAACTATATAAATAATGGTTGGTACCGGAAGACGAGGAGAAGAAATCACGAGATCCAACTAGAGACTCTGATCGACTACGACTAGTCAACACATTCTCCAGGAACGTCTTCCCAGAAATATACAGAAATACTATATGTACTTATTGTGTACACTTTCTTGTTAGAATACATTCTTGTTCTAAGTACATTTTGTGTTGCATTATTATTCCATGCAATAGGCGAGATTCAACAATGAGTCAAGACTCAACAGTTCCTTTTCTGGATTTTGTCAAAAATCTCACGATGTACATCAGGAGCACCAGACCAGCTATGACAACTCTATTTTCTTCCCTGGGTCAACTTTCTTTTGTCGTGTCTCGTTTAATCCCAACTTTTCAATTTTGTCTCTTGTCGCAGAGATAGCTGAAATATCTTGGACACATAGTGAGGGAAAAGGCATGGAGAATTTGATATTCACAGGACGTATCGAAAGCAAAAGGGACAGGGGAAAACAGTTGGTCACCTACCTAACGGGCTGGTGTGAATGGATGGCTGAACGGTGTTGGGAGAGCCAAGATCACCCATGCTCTGACGGAGGTTATGGAGAGCCATGATCACCCATGCCCTGAAGGTGCACGACACAGAAACAAACAAGATTTACAATCAAATTTTCCCTTTCTCACTCAGTTCTCATCTTTGCGCTTGTTATCTCTTCTCCCGTTCATTTTCAGCTTAATTATATTTTCCAATTTTGCTATTCCTATTTTCTACGCCATTTTTGTTATTCCACTAAACCTGAAATCTGTTCTTGATTTCTTTTTGAAATTTGGTTATATCCTTACGAGGATATTTTTCTCTTTATTAGAACTATTTTTTCTCTCGATTGACACTGCAAGATATATTCCAATATTAACTTTGTGATAGTTATATATTTAACGGTGACATCGATCTTGAAGTCAGTTACTTTTTATTCTCATATTTGTTTCCCCATTCCAGTTTTTAAAATTCCATTCACTGCTTCTTCGCTATCGAAAAAAATGTATTCATAATTTATTATTTTATGTCTTTTTTAACATGTACCGTTTAACATTTAAGCTAACATTTCGCTTCTATTCTCTATTGAAAAATTTCCCACGCACGATTCTCCATCTTTTTGTGTCCTTTTTGTAGCGACTTTTACTATCTAGGCTGTACCGAGAAAATCGAAAAGAAAAGTCGCTACAAAGGACGCACTTCTACTTTGTGCCCTGTTCCTTCAAAACGAGTGAGATAATGGCTCTCCACAACTACCTAACCTTTGTATCTCTTAGTAAAGTTAATCTTTTTCTTATTCCTCGCAATCCCTGTTCTGCCCTCCCAATCCCTATTCCGAATCCCTGATATTCCCTCCCAATTCCTGTTCCCAATCCCTGTTCTGCCTTCCTAATCCGTGTTCTGCTCTCCCAATCCCTGTTTCCATATTCCTCCCAGTCCCGGTTCTCTCCTCCCAATCCCTGTTCCCAATCCCTACTCTGCCCTCCCAATTCCTGTTCAAAATCCCTGTTCTGCCTTCCTAATCCCTGTTCTGCTCTCCCAATCCCTGTTTACATATTCCTCCCAGTCCCTGTTCTATCCTCCCAATCCCTGTTCCCAATCCCTGTTCTGCCCTCCCAATTCCTGTTCACAATCCCTGTTCTGCCTTCCTAATCCCTGTTCTGCTCTATCCAATCCCTGTTTCCATATTCCTCCCAGTCCCTGTTCTCTCCTCCCAATCCCTGTTCCCAATCCCTGTTCTGCTCTCCCAATCCCTGTTTCCATATTCCTCCCAGTCCCTGTTCTCTCCTCCCAATCCCTGTTCCCAATCCCTGTTCTGCTCTCCCAATCCCTGTTTACATATTCCTCCCAGTCCCTGGTATATCCTCCCAATCCCTGTTCTCAATCCCTGTTCTGCTCTCCCAATCCCTGTTTTCATATTCCTCCCAGTCCCTGTTCTCTCCTCCCAATCCCTGTTCCCAATCCCTGTTCTGCTCTCCCAATCCCTGTTTCCATATTCCTCCCAGTCCCTGTTCTATCCTCCCAATCCCTGTTCCCAATCCCTGTTCTGCCCTCCCAATTCCTGTTCCCAATCCCTGTTCTGCCTTCCTAATCCCTGTTCTGCTCTCCCAATCCCTGTTTACATATTCCTTCCAGTCCCGGTTCTCTCCTCCCAATCCCTGTTCCCAATCCCTGTTCTGCTCTCCCAATCCCTGTTTCCATATTCCTCCCAATCCCTGTTCTATCCTCCCAGTCCCTGTTCTCTCCTCCCAATCCCTGTTCCCAATCACTGTTCTACTCTCCCAATCCGTGTTTCCATATTCCTCCCAATCCCTGTTCTATCCTCCCAATCCCTGTTCCCAATCCCTACTCTGCCCTCCCAATTCCTGTTCACAATCCCTGTTCTGCCTTCCTAATCCCTGTTCTGATCTCCCAATCCCTGTTTCCATATTCCTCCCAGTCCCTGTTCTCTCCTCCCAATCCCTGTTCCTAATCCCTGTTCTGCTCTCCCAATCCCTGTTTCCATATTCCTCCCAGTCCCTGTTCTCTCCTCCCAATCCCTGTTCCCAATCCCTGTTCTGCTCTCCCAATCCCTGTTTCCATATTCCTCCCAGTCCCTGGTCTATCCTCCCAATCCCTGTTCCCAATCCCTGTTCTGCTCTCCCAATTCCGGTTCCCAATCCCTGTTCTGCCTTCCTAATCCCTGTTCTGCTCTCCCAATCCCTGTTTCCATATTCCTCCCAGTCCCGGTTCTCTCCTCCCAATCCCTGTTCCCAATCCCTGTTCTGCTCTCCCAATCCCTGTTTCCATATTCCTCCCAATCCCTGTTCTATCCTCCCAGTCCCTGTTCTCTCCTCCCAATCCCTGTTCCCAATCCCTGTTCTACTCTCCCAATCCCTGTTTCCATATTCCTCCCAATCCCTGTTCTATCCTCCAAATCCCTGTTCTATCCTCCCAATCCCTGTTCCCAATCCCTGTTCCCAATCCCTACTCTGCCCTCCCAATTCCGGTTCCCAATCCCTGTTCTGCCTTCCTAATCCCTGTTCTGATCTCCCAATCCCTGTTTCCATATTCCTCCCAGTCCCTGTTCTCTCCTCCCAATCCCTGTTCCTAATCCCTGTTCTGCTCTCCCAATCCCTGTTTCCATATTCCTCCCAGTCCCTGTTCTCTCCTCCCAATCCCTGTTCCCAATCCCTGTTCTGCTCTCCCAATCCCTGTTTACATATTCCTCCCAGTCCCTGGTATATCCTCCCAATCCCTGTTCTCAATCCCTGTTCTGCTCTCCCAATCCCTGTTTCCATATTCCTCCCAGTCCCTGTTCTCTCCTCCCAATCCCTGTTCCCAATCCCTGTTCTGCTCTCCCAATCCCTGTTTCCATATTCCTCCCAGTCCCTGTTCTATCCTCCCAATCCCTGTTCCCAATCCCTGTTCTGCCCTCCCAATTCCTGTTCCCAATCCCTGTTCTGCCTTCCTAATCCCTGTTCTGCTCTCCCAATCCCTGTTTACATATTCCTTCCAGTCCCGGTTCTCTCCTCCCAATCCCTGTTCCCAATCCCTGTTCTGCTCTCCCAATCCCTGTTTCCATATTCCTCCCAATCCCTGTTCTATCCTCCCAGTCCCTGTTCTCTCCTCCCAATCCCTGTTCCCAATCACTGTTCTACTCTCCCAATCCGTGTTTCCATATTCCTCCCAATCCCTGTTCTATCCTCCCAATCCCTGTTCCCAATCCCTACTCTGCCCTCCCAATTCCTGTTCACAATCCCTGTTCTGCCTTCCTAATCCCTGTTCTGATCTCCCAATCCCTGTTTCCATATTCCTCCCAGTCCCTGTTCTCTCCTCCCAATCCCTGTTCCTAATCCCTGTTCTGCTCTCCCAATCCCTGTTTCCATATTCCTCCCAGTCCCTGTTCTCTCCTCCCAATCCCTGTTCCCAATCCCTGTTCTGCTCTCCCAATCCCTGTTTCCATATTCCTCCCAGTCCCTGGTCTATCCTCCCAATCCCTGTTCCCAATCCCTGTTCTGCCCTCCCAATTCCGGTTCCCAATCCCTGTTCTGCCTTCCTAATCCCTGTTCTGCTCTCCCAATCCCTGTTTCCATATTCCTCCCAGTCCCGGTTCTCTCCTCCCAATCCCTGTTCCCAATCCCTGTTCTGCTCTCCCAATCCCTGTTTCCATATTCCTCCCAATCCCTGTTCTATCCTCCCAGTCCCTGTTCTCTCCTCCCAATCCCTGTTCCCAATCCCTGTTCTACTCTCCCAATCCCTGTTTCCATATTCCTCCCAATCCCTGTTCTATCCTCCAAATCCCTGTTCTATCCTCCCAATCCCTGTTCCCAATCCCTGTTCCCAATCCCTACTCTGCCCTCCCAATTCCTGTTCACAATCCCTGTTCTGCCTTCCTAATCCCTGTTCTGATCTCCCAATCCCTGTTACCATATTCCACCCAGTCCCTGTTCTCTCCTCCCAATACCTGTTCCTAATCCCTGTTCTGCTCTCCCAATCCCTGTTTCCATATTCCTCCCAGTCCCTGTTCTCTCCTCCCAATCCCTGTTCCCAATCCCTGTTCTACTCTCCCAATCCCTGTTTCCATATTCCTCCCAATCCCTGTTCTATCCTCCCAATCCCTGTTCCCAATCCCCATTTTCCCCTCCCAATTCCTGTTCACAATCCCTGTTCTGCCTTCCTAATCCCTGTTCTGCTCTCCCAATCCCTGTTTCCATATTCCTCCCAGTCCCTGTTCTCTCCTCCCAATCCCTGTTCCCAATCCTTGTTCTGCTCTCCCAATCCCTGTTTCCATATTCCTCCCAGTCCCTGTTCTCTCCTCCCAATCCCTGTTCCCAATCCCTGTTCTGCTCTCCCAATCCCTGTTTCCATATTCCTCCCAATCCCTGTTCTATCCTCCCAATACCTGTTCTATCCTCCCAATCCCTGTTCCCAATCCCTACTCTGCCCTCCCAATTCCTGTTCACAATCCCTGTTCTGCCTTCCTAATCTCTGTTATGCTCTCCCAATCCCTGTTTACATATTCCTCCCAGTCCCTGTTCTATCCTCCCAATCCCTGTTCCCAATCCCTACTCTGCCCTCCCAATTCCTGTTCACAATCCCTGTTCTGCCTTCCTAATCCCTGTTCTGCTCTCCCAATCCCTGTTTACATATTCCTCCCAGTCCCTGTTCTATCCTCCCAATCCCTGTTCCCAATCCCTACTCTGCCCTCCCAATTCCTGTTCAAAATCCCTGTTCTGCCTTCCTAATCCCTGTTCTGCTCTCCCAATCCCTGTTTCCATATTCCTCCCAATCCCTGTTCTATCCTCCCAATCCCTGTTCCCAATCCCTACTCTGCCCTCCCAATTCCTGTTCACAATCCCTGTTCTGCCTTCCTAATCCCTGTTATGCTCTCCCAATCCCTGTTTACATATTCCTCCCAGTCCCTGTTCTATCCTCCCAATCCCTGTTCCCAATCCCTACTCTGCCCTCCCAATTCCTGTTCACAATCCCTGTTCTGCCTTCCTAATCCCTGTTCTGCTCTCCCAATCCCTGTTTACATATTCCTCCCAGTCCCTGTTCTATCCTCCCAATCCCTGTTCCCAATCCCTACTCTGCCCTCCCAATTCCTGTTCAAAATCCCTGTTCTGCCTTCCTAATACCTGTTCTGCTCTCCCAATCCCTGTTTCCATATTCCTCCCAGTCCCTGTTCTATCCTCCCAATCCCTGTTCCCAATCCCTGTTCTGCTCTCCCAATCCCTGTTTCCATATTCCTCCCAATCCCTGTTCTATCCTCCCAATCCCTGTTCCCAATCCCTACTCTGCCCTCCCAATTCCTGTTCACAATCCCTGTTCTGCCTTCCTAATCCCTGTTATGCTCTCCCAATCCCTGTTTACATATTCCTCCCAGTCCCTGTTCTATCCTCCCAATCCCTGTTCCCAATCCCTACTCTGCCCTCCCAATTCCTGTTCACAATCCCTGTTCTGCCTTCCTAATCCCTGTTCTGCTCTCCCAATCCCTGTTTACATATTCCTCCCAGTCCCTGTTCTATCCTCCCAATCCCTGTTCCCAATCCCTACTCTGCCCTCCCAATTCCTGTTCAAAATCCCTGTTCTGCCTTCCTAATACCTGTTCTGCTCTCCCAATCCCTGTTTCCATATTCCTCCCAGTCCCTGTTCTATCCTCCCAATCCCTGTTCCCAATCCCTGTTCTGCTCTCCCAATCCCTGTTTCCATATTCCTCCCAATCCCTGTTCTATCCTCCCAATCCCTGTTTTGCCCTCCCAATTCTTTTTCACAATCCTTGTTCTGTCCGCTCAATTCATGTTTCCATATGCCTTCCAAGTCCTGTTCTACCCTCCCAATCCTATTTTTGCCGTCCATTTATACATGCTAGCTCTGTTCCTGTCACCGTGAGTCTCAAAGTCTCCAAGACTGCTTTCCTTATTAGGTGTCCTATTAATTTCAGCCATATCTTTCATATTCTAAACATAAGTGTTCTTTTTCTTTAGATTTTCATTAAAACTTCTTCGTTACTCACATGTTCAATCCATGGGATTTCCAGCATCCTCTTGTAGAATAATATCCCCATTGCCTCATCATCTGTGCATTACCTCCAATCAGTTGTTAAATGAGGAAATAAATGGTTTTGCAAATGTTAACGCCTCTAAAACGAAACCGCTATTAATTAATCACCTTAGAGAAGCATGCCCGATGTTAACCCTCGTGTGAGCAGCACATTGTGCCTTCTTGATCTCACTTTATCTACTGACATGAAGTGGGGTAATTATATTGAATCAATTGCTAGGTCTGCTGCTTGGAGAGTTACTTCATTATTTCATGTCATACAATTTTTCTCATCTTCCACATTTATAAATCTATCATTCGTTCAAGCATTGAAAATTCTGCCATACTTGGTCTGGATCTCCTGTTATAAAGGGTCTTTCATTAAGACGGATCAAAGTCAGCGGTAAATAAATCAGTGTCATTGGTGACAATTTATTTATTTCTCTATTGGATCATGTTATTTAAGTCATGGCAATGATGTGTGAAAAATAATATCGCACAAATATACGCCAAGGCTTCGGCGGCACACCTCCACTTGGTGTTCAACATTTTTGATAACGTCTCTGCATAGTTGCCAAAGTTGAAATTGCCAAAGATTTAAGTTGTTAAATCTGAAAAAAAAAAGAAAAATCATTTGACGCTTATACTTAATTCACATTTAAAATCGGTCCAAGTTATCGGAACACTTTTTATATCTCGAGATTCTCGACAAAATTCAAAGAGGAGTTTGTAATATTATCATGTGACCTGCATCTTGACTTCAGTCACATTCTACATGGCTTAAATATGTCTTTTCTGTAAATGTTTTCATGGCAGTTGTTCTACTAAGTTCACTTACTTGGTATCTCGAATTTAAATGTACTAGTAGATTGGCAACTAGGTCACATCGTTTTACTGTTAATATAGTTAGATGCAGCCGTAAATTATAATCTAATAGTTTCTTTCTCGCACTTATCGCTTGTGCAATTCTCTCTCTGTTTCTTACTTCCAGGGCACCTGCAATCTTCAAACATCTAAATGCGACGTCAATCGCCATCATCTGTTTTTTCGGAATTATGTACTTTTTTTGCCATTTCTATTCAAAAGTTTTCTCATTCTCCTGTCCTCACATTAATTACCATGCGTCTCAGTGGCTTTACCCAGAGAGCGTTGAAAAAAAAACTATGATGGAAAAAGTGATTAAATGAAATGGTTAATTAGAACGTATAAAAACGCCTTATTAAGCCTTTGAGATTGGAATTGATAAAAGTCGAAAGCTATATTCCTAATATAAAAGGGTATGTAAGCGAGAGAATCTTTGAATGAACGAACGATGAACATTATCGGAATATTTTCCTTTTTACTCAAAATACATGTACCCATCTTCAGAAAAGAAAGAAATATACTTATCTAGTAGCCTCAGTTAGCCAGCCAGCTTCTGGGCATTTGTTGCTTTTTTTTTAAAGGCCTACGTGACAATTTCAATGTCCAACGACTTTATAAACAGAAAGCTCCATACACGCAGTCACGGAGAGAAGGCCGCTTCAGCCAAGTAAGGTGCGTTTTGTTCTCTGGTCATTAGTCGGTTTTCACTGGGGTTATAAGAACGGGAGTTAAAAAGGAAGAAACTGACTTGCAAGAAAGAGTGAAAACGTACGCCGAAGTCGGTACAATTCTTATACTGACTGTTCTTAGTAAAATTCGTGAAAGAGAGAAAAGTCTTGTAGAGAGACTAGCGATCGCCCTAGCTACAAAAGAATGATGCAGACGAAATTGTGTAGTAATTATGTAATAATAAATGGTCGTTTGTCATTATCGGGCCGGCCTTGTAATTTGATTTAGTCTCCAGCTAAAAGGTTTACCACCGCTTATTTAATTCGATAGATAAACTAAGCAAAACAAGACGTCCAACAGAGCATAGAGATTTATGGTGTGACCAGTTATAACCTAACGGGAACAGATTGCGGCTAGCGCGGAGTTATTGGAGTCGGCAGTCGGTTTTACAGTCTGGAATAATATGAAATTCTTAAAACCAGTTTAATATAGAAATAAAAAAAACAGACATGCAACTGAGCTTTTTTCTATATGTAAAATAAAAAACAAATGAAAATGAAAAAGATGCATTCGATTCCAGTTTCCCTTTGCTGTGAAGTGGCTTGTTAAATTGTTTCTTTCTCACCCCAAGTAAGGCAATAAAGCCACTAAGACACAAAGGGGTTACTGAGTGTGAAAAATAAGAAAAAGGAATCCATTTTTAAGGAGTGAGAACAATAAAAGAAGACGAAACAAGTAAACAGTCGATAACGATTGGCATTTAGATTTTTGAAGACCAAAGTTGGTTGAAAAACAAGAAACTGAAAGAGAATTCCACAGGCGAGAAGTACTTGAAAAGTAAAGTTGCTTGTATGTTGCATGCTGAAGAGTAAGAAATTGTAAGAATTTATTCTTGTAAAATAAAATGGTAAAATAAATATTCTTTAAAAATATTATTTACCATGAATTCCTACAAAATTAAATTAAATTTTTAAAAAATGATTAAACAGCAAAGTAGGTTTATGTCAAAGTATTTTTCCAAACAATTCAGCTTATTCAAATTTCATCGATTGGCTTGCGAAATTGAACGAAACGTACAGTATGTAGATCACGACTAAAATGTTAGCGTTATTTCATCAATACTAAATACTATGACGTATTCAACACGCTTCAGCGTGTTGCAAAAAAATCTAGTTATAAAAAGTTCTAAGTTTTAAACATTCTGAACAAAACAAACGTTATATATTTAAAACGCAATGTCACACACTAAAACATTCCTTTCATTGATTTGCTGTTTCAATGTCAAATAAATATGTTTGTCATATTGATATCATTTCAGTTTATGAAACTATTTAGAAGTTATAACTTCTAGAAGATTAAAATCCTTACTTTATAAAAGCTTGAGGGACCTTATTTTGCAGTCTATACTAACCAAAAGGATAATCCAGTCCTGCAACATGAGATAAACGGATGCTTACTACTATTTTATAATTAGTTTATTTTTTAGAGAGTATCTTTTGCATAATCTCATTTCTATCTCAGCTTCACTTATATTTCTCCGCTGCTCGCAATATTATTTTTGACCCCAAATCCTCCGCCACTAAAACTGTTATTGTCATATATAATAAAGGAAATAATTTCTCTCCTTTTCTGTGTTTCTCTCCTTTTCTGTGTTTCTCTTCTTTTTATTCAACCTGCCACGTACCAGTTGAATCAATTTAGAGTCTGCAACAATGCTCTGAAATTTTCAGCTTCTTGATTTTGTTTAATGTCCATTTCTTTCCCTATCATAATATCTTCTCGCCAGCTGCGACACATTGCTCACGGGCAAATGAGGCAATGAAGTTGGGCGTTTGTTACAAGATAATTCAGCAGGAATGCCACGATATAGCTTCGTCGTTAAGGATAATATATTCTGATGACCATAATGTATTGGGTAATGTTGTTCAGAATACAATAGTATCTGTTCTCGGTCAGTTGAGACATAGATGTGCGTAACTTTTAAGGTAATAATAATGAATAATAATAATAATAATAATAATAATAATAATAATAATATATATATATATATATATATATATATATATATATATATATATATATATATATATATATATATATAATGCTAATAATGCAGGACTCTTCGGTATATATAATAATGCTAATGCTGCAAGATTCTTCGGTAAAACGAATCGAGTTCTCTCAGCCACTGTGTGTTTATCTACGATGATCCCCTGTCCCAGTTGTGACCTCCCTCCTGATCCAGTTTTCCTCTCTACTGTTCCCTCTTTTTTAAACTTATCCACCGTTCCCTTGATAGTTCTTGAATGGACTTTGAAGATGGAAGCCAGAGTATGAATGCTGGTACCATGAGAGGTCTGAATGATCTTTTTCCTCTCACCATTGTTCGTTTGAGAAGACAGTGGGGCTGACAGAAAACGATTTTAAGATGTTATCTTTCTAGCTGGATAACTCAAAGGAAGTTACGAAATATGGTGTCAAGATGGCTAACCATCTTACCTGAAAACCTGAAGAATAACATCTCAATTAGTTTAGTGGGTTTTTAGATATTAAATATTTTGTAGGATGGACAATTATGCAGTTACATGTTTGGACAATTTTGCTGTTACACCCTGTATATATATATACGAGGTGTGTCAGAAACGTAACAGAACTTAGTGTGCTGCGTGAGCTATGAGTTGGGTAGTGATTAGCGAGTTTCGTCAACGTGTGACGTAATATCCAGGAAGTACAGGAAGTCACTGTTTACTTTGCAAATCATATTTTTTATATTTCAGATTCCACCGCAGACGTCGAATTGTTGACCTTATTTTCTTTATGAATACAAACAGTGAGCGCTATTGTTCATTGTTCGGATATTCTTCCAACTTTCATCGATCAGATGGCAATTGAGGAAATCAAGGACTTTTTGTTTCAACAGGACGGTACTAATACCCACATGTCTCACAAGTCTATGCGTTTTTCGGAGAAAACTTTTGCAGAGCGCATTATTTCAAAAGACGTGTGCCCCCCTCCACTCTCACCAGATCTAAATCCACACGACTTTTATCTATGGGGAGCATCAAAATCTGTAGTGTGTCGAGATCGTCCACTCAAACTGGATGACTTCAAAGTAGCGATAATGGCGTTCATTCGGTCTGTTTCAGGCGAGTAACCGACAGCGGTGTTCAGGAACAAAATAAGAAAGATCCAATACTGTGTTGATGCTAATGGGCGTCAGTTTCAAGAGTGTTTATAAATTCCATTCCTATTCTGTTCCTGTATTCTATGGGGAGATATGTCTGTACAAAAATAAAAGTGCATAGTGATTTTCCGAACAGCCTGTATATAACTATAATTCCACCTCTCTGTCGCCATTTAATCTTTTTTTAGTCTTGTTCTTATTAACAGCTCCTCAAATTTAGGTCGTCAACCGATGGGCACAAGGCAACGAACCAACCTGAAGTTTCTGGTCCGGCTGGGGAAAACTCTATCGGAAGCACTCAAGCTACTGCAGCAAGTGTACAGAGAGGAGACAATGTCGCGCTCCTGGGTTTTCGAGTGGCACAAGAGGATCAGTGGAACATGAGGTCGTGGAAGACGACTCGAGGAGCGTAAGACCATCGACTGAAACCAACGTTGAGCTCGTATATATATATATATATATATATATATATATATATATATATATATCTATGTATAATCGTGGCCTGACGATTGCGTCTAGCATGAAACTGACTGTCGCCTCTAAGTGTTGACTTCAATGTTCACTTTTATATATATATATATATATATATATATATATATATATATACACACACACACACACACATATATATATATATATATATATATATATATATATATATATATACCATTCAAAATATATACCACTTCAAATATTATTTTTTTGAAACGCATGTTTCAGTAGACGCCCTTTGTTTTTTAAACAGGATAAATTACGCCTATGCATTCGAGAGACTTAATAAAGATGTGCTCTCCAGTAGGGTTTGAACTTATGTCCCCCTTTATAAGAGAAATTACCGTCTGATCCGGCGTCTCTTCAAGGTTAGGTATCCACAGAATAATGTTTGGAGTAGAAAGAAATAATGTCAGATAAAAAATCCTTTTGTTCTTTTTTTTATAGATAACGTGTGTGTGTTTACATATAGATCTCCTACGATAATCTTAATCATATTTTTATCTCTCGGCGCCTTCCCTATTATCATTGTAATTATTTCTTCTGGGTAATTAATTTTTTTTACTCTGGCTCTAAAGGCTATACTAATCTCTGTTGTTTGGAACAATCATAAAAGCGCAACTTTCCTCCCTAAAGAAATATAGTTTTCTAAATATAATAACGCATATAATAATGAAACAGTTTATTAATTTTAGATGTCGGGATTAAATTGTGAAATATAATAAAATACAACCACTTATCAAAGATTAAAACCCATAATCGAATTTACAAAGATTATTAACCAGAAAGTTTCTCTTAGGCCAGATTAAGGTGTTGCCAACGATCGAAACAGAATTATTGTGTTTATATTACTTGACAGTATACTATTAATTCAACCTGTCCAATATAGGAGAGAATTATTGCTTGAAGTTTTAGAATTAAAAAAATCGCTAAGAATTTTCTAATTGTTCTTTTGAAAGATGAAAAACAAAATTCCCAAAATGACGAAAGGATCCTCATCGTGATTACAACCGATTCGAGAACACGGCAAATTTGGGGATATGGTCGAGGAAGGTGATAAAAGCTTCAAAATCACGCCTCCACTAGTAATTCTTGACTACAATGAATCACGGAAGTTAATGCAATTCTGTTCAGGGAGGACCCCACCTTTTGTCCCCTTTTCCCTTTATAAAGCATTGAAACTTACTTTTCCCTGGGACATCGGTCCAATTTCTCTAGAGATGGTACTAGTTCTGAGATAGACCGGTAGTGGAGAAGCGATGAGAGATGCTGTTGGCTTCCTTTCCCCGTCCATATCAACTCATATCGAAATTACTATGGCGTTTTTGTTAACTAGCGTGAATGTCCGAGGTTTGAAATCGGATTCTCTCACTAACAGAAATTTTATTTATATAATAACCGGGGAGAAATTCTTTAAAGTTGTTATTCTTTTCATCTTTCCTCCCACATGCAAAATTTATAAATATGCGATTAGTTAGTAATTCATGGAGTAAATGAGGAATTTTTACCGTATGTTGGAAGAATATAAAGTACTTTTCAAAAAAATTAATCTTTGAGAAAATTTGTCAAGTTGTATTTATCTATGTTTGCATGAGAATTGAATATAGAAAGTTATTTCAATTGGAGAATATTTAAGTATGGCAATTTAAGTTTGAACAATTGGTAAAGGCAGATTTTTTTACGTTTCTTAAAGATATCACTTTGTTGAATCAGCTGGACAGTTGAGGCTATTTTGATTCATTTTTACCATCGGCTTTTGTCTCAATGCTTGACCATTAATACCATCAATTTCTTTTCTCTTTTGAGAAGGATTTTGTCAAAAACTGGGTCTCCATTTCACAATTGTTTCTATGCTTGGCGTATGGCAAATCCAATTTTGTACCTTCAATGGAAACTGTGGAAAATATTTGACTTCTGAAGTGCTCAGATACCATGCAAATTGAGGCCCATAATTTCCTTCCCAGCATACCAAATGAAATATGGCTGATGCATCACTTTTAATTTCAGCTGTCTTTTACACTCTAAAAGAAAAAATTCCTTATTGATTCTCTGGGGTGGCATTTGTCTACTTCTGGAACTCTTTCTGGTTTTCTTTCTGAACATAAGAATAATGTTTTACTCTAGCCATATTATGCACCCATTTTCAAAGCTGACATAACAATGTTGACAAATTCTTTGCTCTGAAACTTAAAAAAAAACTCTAAAAGAAATAAATCAAGTCCTTCTATCCATAAGTGCTTAATTTTGATCATTAACCAAAATGAATAGAAGTAAAATCCTATGATAGATTTACAAATTGCCATAAAATTTTCATTATCTTAAGATATACAGATGACACTGTGTTGACAGCAGACACAGAAAGGAAAGTGCTAGAGCTCCTATAGAAAATCATAAAGGAAAGTGAGAAGAAAGAACAAAACATCAGTTGCAAGATGAATGTAGAGTTGTTAACAAAAGAAACTGCTCAGCATGCAAGTTGCAAATTGGAGACACCAAAATCAAACAGGTGCAACAATTTAGTTATCTGGGAAGCATATTAACAGAGGATGGAAAGTGTGGTGCAGAAATGCAAAGGCACATTGGGATAGTGAAATATGCCTTCCAGAAGCTAATCAAAGTATTAAGAAACAGAAAAATATTGTTAGAAATACAAAGAAAAGAGTACTGAATTGTTATATGGTATTAAACCTCCTATATGACAGTGAATACTGGATAATCTCCTGGCAGATGAAGAAGAGACTTGAAGCAACAGAAATGTGGTTCTACAGAAGGATGCTGATAATACCATGGACCTGACATGTGTGCAACAATAAAGGACAAAGGACAGAGACAAAAAAGTGATACTCATACTTAACATCAGAAAGAGACAGTTGAAATTTCTGGGGCATATAGAAGAAAGAAGGCTTGGAAATTTTGATATCCACAGATTAAATATTGAAGGTAAAAGAGAATGAGGAAAGCAACACATAACCTACCTGGCAAAATTTAGGGAATGGATGGCAGAAAAAGTTTTGAAGAGATGGCAAAAAGTCAAAAGTTATTAAGAGCTACAAAGGAGAAGAAATTGTGGAGAGTCATGATTGCCAACATCCTGAAGGGAAAAAGAATGTAATAATTCTATAGGCTGTTGTAAGCCATCTGCTCGATCTATTTAAAGTAAGCCTCATTTTGCCTGCAAGACTCACTCAAATAGCAGTTATGGGCCTATAGATTTAATTCAGATAAGTCTTAAGTATTTTATCCCTTCTGATAATGCAGTCAATGTAGGCCCAACATATTTTTGTTGATCTTCGTGTTTGCAACTGAAGGAAGCAGCTTGCCTATTGCACTAGAGAATAGATTTGAAAATTTAGAACCATCCAGATTCCTCCTAGGTATGACAATAGACTACATCTGCTGATCAGAAGGTTTTGAGGAGTGTAGAACCACCTCTTAATTTCTGTTGTTCCCATGTCCACCCTAAATGTTATGGTAATTTATCTGTGCAGATATGGACTCTTCCAGCTATAAACAGGAGCAGGTACTGCCTTTTGGAGAGGGAAGTTTCTAGTAGTCTGCTCTGACAGTCGGACCAAACATTCTTGCTGTAACACTCTCGTTTGTATATGTTTGTATTACTGTTTCTGTTAATATATTTGTTTAACTCAATTCCTCTCTTTGTGTCTTTAATTCTGGCCCTAACAAGGCCACAACACTAACCCAGGGTGGTAGTACCTATTAGTGTTTCAACTATGGGCAAATAGTTAACCCCCAAACTGGGGTCGAAACACTATGAAATTTTAAAAATAATTTTTTATTGTAAAAATACAAACAATACATATTTGGAAAAAGAACAAAAATTGCCAGCAACAGATTTTTGTAAATGAAATTAGTAATGTTCGCCCCAAATTACATTTCAGCATTAAACAACCCATAAGGAGTTGATATGCCTCTAAATAAACAAACCCAAAACTATCCAGATTGAGAATAAGGTGTCTTAGTGGGATTTCATTGATATGATGTAGACAAACCAACCAGATGAGAGATTTTTAGCCAATAGGTTTAAGGATTCCTCATTACTCCTGTTTTAACACCAGTGTTCACATCACATAACCAAGAGTGTCTTGCTAAATTTTCTTTCCTTTGCATGACTGAATTGTGCTTGTGGATGTAAAGTGAAATAGTTATTCACTTTCAGAACCATACACAATGCTCTTTTTTAAAATCATATCACCCCATGCAAGGCAGTAAAGCCACTGAGATGCAAGGGGGTTACTGAATGTGAAAGAATAAGAAAAAATGAGAATCATTATTAAGGCACAAGAACAACAGAAGGGTAATCAGGAAGACAGTAGATAATGATATTTAAATTTTTTTTCTATCCCCTTATGTCATTCACCAACTGTCACATGACTCTTGTGATTATCTCAACAAAAATTGTCGTTTGTATCCCTACACTATATTAAAACATGATCAAACTTTATTTTCTACCTAATAACAAACAATATTACAAACATACCAAAAAATTTCACAAAACAGCACAGACCATTTAAATCAATTTGTTTTTTGCTTAAAAATTAACATCATCATGTGAAATATTTGACTAATCAGAGAAATTAAACTATTTTTCTTGAGCCTACTTTTGGGAATAATTTCTTATAATAACCTAAAGAATTGATTTTCAGCAAGCTAAAATGCAAGAGAAGATATGGCTACATAGCTTTTCCTACCTTTTTTCTCATCTTTATTTTATTATTGTATGCAATTTGAATGTTTGGATTTTTAATATAAAAAAGGCTGGATGACAGAATTTCCTACAAGTACCTCCAAAACTACTAATAATTTTTTTTATTTATTCCAGTTTTGACTTTTGATTGTGCCATTATATGTCTGTGCACAGAAATAAAAATAAAAATAAAAATAATGATTTGTTACAATCTAATCAATAAAAATATCAAATTTTTCAAAAACTGTCATAACAAGGAAGAACACTTTTACTTTTAGACTTTACATTCTTCAAAAGACAGATTTCATATAATGTATCAATAATAAAACTTAGCATTATTACAGAGAATTCAAATATTTAGAAAAAGTCTACAGTCTTATTATTACTCAAAACACAATTTTATGAAAGTATAATCAAAATAAAAAATACAACTGAAAAATGTCATTGTTGTCTAGAAAAGTCTTACAATATAATAAATTTAAAACAAATTTACCTTAAACATCAGTTTCTGTTTTATTTACATTGTTGAAACTGATGTCCTAATATTTTTTGCCATATTCACGTTTCAGCTGTTGTACGTTTCACATGCCATGCCTCTTCTTGATGTCTCAGTTATCTCCCTTTAACTCAACTCTCCATGTTTTTGTTCATCATTGTAGTAGCCAAGTATTGAACTCACAACTCTTTGGGTCAAGTTACAGGATCCAACCAACACTTTTATCCACTGGGCCATGTGTCTTTTGAGGAACAATCTACTCCTTTGGACTAAATAAAGGGTTCAGTTCAATATTCCAATCACCTAAAGAAGGCTGGAGTGAACAATGGCCAAAACGTTTTGAATATAGCAACAATGATGAGGACATTAGTCCAAAGAAGGCCGGAGCATAAAACAGCCAAATGTTGTAAATATGCCAACAAAGATGAGGACAAGAGTTCAAACAATGTAAATAGTGTAAATAATTACAATACCTCATTTCAGAAATATAGACAGATCCTGAAGATAGCCAGAATGTACAATGTCCAAAACATTGTGAATAGTAATTTTCCAAGCATAGCTCAGATGTGGCACAAGGTCGAAAGTATGGGGAATCCAGTGAGCATCAAACTCACTACTTAGTCATAATTGTTCTAGCAAGACAAGCTTGCTAACTAACCATTACACCACCTTGAGTTGCACAGGAAAAAAAAAACATTGTGAATATGGCAATGGAGATATGGACAATAGTCTGAACAATGTAAATAGTGTAAATAATTAAAATATATCATTTCAGAAATATAGACAGATACTGAAGAAGGCTTGGGTATATAACAGCCAAAATGTCATGAATATGGCAACGAAAATGATAACAACAGTCTAGCCAATGTAAATAGTGTAAATAATTACAATAGCTTATCTCAGAAATATAGACAGATAGCTTCTGTTTTGTTGAAGAATTCAGACTGACAGGAAAGAAAAAATGTAACCCTTTCCTTTTGAAAAAACTGTATGAGTGGAATGCCCTGGTCATATCAAACAGACAATTCGTTGGAAGATCAGGGACATTTCATAATCTGGTTATAAAATCTTTAAAGGTGTGTTGAGTTAAATATCTTAGTAAACGTTGAAAGTTTTGTTTAAACCCAAATTTGCTATTTGTACTTGTAAAAGTAAAAAGGAGATAAAAAGATTGAAAAAATGACCTGAAGATCTCCTGACTGAATCTTAGAAAACTTTTAGGATTCCTTGTAAATACATTTTTTATATATGCCTCATTGAATGATGAAATCTCAAAATAAAGTTATAATTAGAATAACTTTAACATTTATCACTCTGTATATGACTTCATTTACTGTACAAAAAGTTTATCCTGCCACTGAAGGTGACTCGGATCCCTGAACTTGAATTTGTTTGAATTTCATAGTTGTGTTACTCTGTGCAAGAGAAAACAACTTTGAGTGAAATTAACAGTAATGTTACTCCATTTGAGAAGCCTTGAAAAAGAATGCAGTGAAAAGGGAATTAATATTAATAATGCAGTTTGGTTAAGGTTAAAAATAATCATCTTTGTAAAGAAAACAGCTATTAAAGTGTTACTATCAACCTAAGATAGATACAATAAGTGACAAAGCATATATAATAAAATAAATGATAATGTTTTGGTTTAGTTTGTTTATTGGCATAGAAACACCTTATGGGTCATTTAATGCCAAATATTTATTTTCTTGTGAGATTTGATAATTTTTTTAATTTATTACTGGTAATTTTTTTTTAATCATAAAAATGTATTGTTGGTAATTTTTGTAATTTATTTTTATACTTTAATCTTTTGACCCCAGTTTGGGGATCCACTATTTGCCGATTGCTGGGACCCTAGCAGGTGCTACCAACTGGAAGGCTGGACCTGAGAACAACAACAATTAAGAGGTGATTTCACACTCCGCAAAAACACCTGATCAGAGGCCTTGCTCCAGGGTGTAGTTTATTTCCATGCCCAGGATGGCAATAATTGATACAAGTTCTTACATAGGATAAAAGTTAAGTGCACAAGCCTATGAAGTGAATGGGTACTACTAAGTAGGAAAATATCACATTTTCCTGCAAAATGCAGAAAAATGTACATGAAATTTTTTAAGTGCAGTGTATTGATTTGGCAACTGTAAATTACAGACTAATAGATTTAAATATGTTCATAAGGAATTGGTCAGTGGGTCATTCCATCTCAAATCAAACAATGGTTACATATGACCGTCTCAGAAAAATCTGGGAAAATTCACAAGTGTTTCTTGATCAAAATGATTGAAATCTAAACATTAAAATAAGCTACAGTTATTCCAAAAATATCTTATGCCAAGCTGTGTACTTCAACAAACCCAACCCAAAACCAAAAAATTTAGATTTATATCTTCGACAGTTTGAAAATCAGAGCATGTTGAAATTTCACTGCATTTTTGTATTTTACTAAATAAAGCTTTCAACAAAATTCTGACATTCAAAGCTCCAAGGATATTGCATGTACAGACACTAGTTAATGTTTATGGAATATTACAAAAATATAAACAGCTGAGGTGTGACTCATGTCCTTTTATTTTTATAAGAACCTGAAAATGACCAAAATACAAAAAGATGCGGTCCACTTTGAGAGCTTCTCATTTACAGATACAACATCCCAATTAGTTTTCCTGTCATTTATGACCTGACAAACTATTTCTATGAAGTAACCATATTCATCATTGTTATAAGAATGTCAGTATTACTGTTTGAAAATGGCTTGATTTTTACCATTCTTAAAACTGCGCATTTTCATAGCATCAGCAGACCAATTAGGCAGCTGAAGAAAATTTTAATATGTTTATTTACTACATAATCTTACATGCCTTTAGATAATGTGAAAGAAGTTTCATTTTGTTGGACAAATTTCTGTCTGGGATTAAAACGTATTTTCTAGAATGAATTGCCCCATACCAAAATCCTGATTTCATCTATCTTGGCACCTTATAAATTCGATACTTAAGAAAAGATAAAGTTGAATGTTGGTACCTGTTTAACTTTTTATGCAAATAAACCGTTTTGTTTTCATTCATTTTACCCTTGTTCCCAATAGTTTAAATGCTAGAGGCCATTAAAATTGTTTTTTTCAGATAGTCTACAAAATATTTAACTGAACAAAGAAACTAAACCAAAAACATTAAAATAAGGACTCCACTAGATCATTTTAATTTTAAATACATGAAGTCAAAATAGTGAAAACGCATCACAATTTGTTTGTGTTATTCTTGATATGCAAAAACATGCATAAATCAGAATCATTTGTAAAGCAAAAATCATATTAAGGATATTTTGTAAAGAAAATAAATTTAAATATTTAAGTTTGGTGATAATAGTCAATGCTTTCAGTCATAAATCAGACTTATTTTAATTACTTTGCTTTATTTTCTTTGATCAATTAAAAATTTTGTAGACTATCTGAAAAAGCATTTTTAAGGGCCTATAGCACCTAAACCAGTGTTTCTCAAACTTTTTGCCCTTGCGTAACCCTTAAAATAAATTACATGTCCTGTGCAAAAACAAAATTATATACCATATCTTTTTCATTTTAATTTCATTGTAGTTAACATGGTAAATATCATAGTATATATTTTTGAATAACTACTAAAAAGAAAAATTAATACTTCTTTATCAAATTTTTTGGTAATGCTAAATAAAATTCATATTGTTCATTTATAATACTTCAGGGAGTTTTCATTCATAAAAAACAAATTCTAAACTCAAACATAAAAAATAAACGTAAATAACCAATATCATATACCTATAATATAAATGTAAGCAGAATAAAAACAGATAATTGCTGCATCACTTTTTTTAGTTTTTTTTTTCTTTACTGGCAATGTTTAAAAGACATAAAGCAAATCAAGGCAAAATATCCTGCGAACCGATAAGAAATGTCACTTTCAGTGTCATTTGATAAACAGAAACATGCTTCTCTAATGTGAAGCCTGTTCCTGTCTTTTGCTACACAAATACTTAACTCAAGATCAAACTTTAGATAAACACACATGGATTTTATTCTCAGTTGAGAGGAGACGATTTCTGTCTTTGCTCTGGATACTTGTTAAATAAGAAAAGGTTTGCTCACACATGTAAGACGTTGGAAATTGCAATAACATAATAGACTAGATAGGATGTTGTCTATATTACAATATTACAATAACAAAGAATATATTGTGTGTGTTTAGTAATATTATATATATGAAATTAAATAAAAAGTCAAAAGTGCATTAGCTTATCTCACATGTTCTCAGAGAACTCTTGGGGATCTTTTGCAGAAACTTAGGTTTCTGGGGAACCCCAGTTGAGAAATGCTGATTTAAACTATTATGCTCAAAGGTAAGATGATATGATTTTTTTTCCATAAAAAGTTAAAGAGGTAACAACATTCAGCTTCATATTTTCTTGGGTATCAAACTAATTGACATACTTTGTAAATGAGATGCTACAACAAAAATGGACAACATCATTCTGCATTTAGGCCATATTCAGGTTCTTATAAAAATAAAAGTACATAAGTCACACCTCAGCTGTTTATATTTTTGTAATCTACCATAAACATTAACTATTGTCAACAGACTTCAAATCTGGACATACAATATCCTTGGAGCATTGAATCTCAGAATTTTGTTGAAAGGCTTATTTATCAAAATCCCCATAAATGCAGTCAATGTTTTTCTAACATTTTGACTTGGATGAAAATTTGAAGATCTTGATTCTATTTTTTCACATGATTAACTCATAGTCAAACTATGAAATTATTTCTGCTTGAATTTTTAGATTCAAAAGAAAAAAAACTCACTCTGATGTTTCTGTTTTATACTTTTGTCTTATGAAAAGTGTTATTTTAATTTTTTTTAATCATTTCACCCCCAAGCAATTCAATGAAGCCACTAAGACAGAAGGGGGGTTACTGAGAGTGAAAGAATAAGAAAGCAAAAATATTATTAAGGAAGGAAAAACAATACAAGAAGAGGAATCAAGAAGACAACAGACAACAAATGACATAACACTGAAAATTTTGAAGAAGAGACTTGATTAGAAAGGAAAAACTGGAAGAGACTTCCAAAGGTGAGAAGTGTGCAAAGCAACTATTAGCATAGAACTTAGTTACATCTAGTCAATTCAACTGACCTTATTATAAGACCTTATTGTCAATCTAGTATTGTGCTTAAATTCATTATGTCTAGGTATTATAGAGGAGAGATCATCAGAGCAATTATCATGAAATTATTTATAGAACAGTCACAGGGAAGCTACATTAAAGTACTGGGAAAGTAAATTAAGCTATTTTTTTATTTTTTGCCTTTGTATTTATGAATGGATCACCTGACAAAATTTAAGTTTTTCTGAAGACAGCCCAATATTTTGACAACAATTGAACTGAAAATGATGAAGGCAGATTAAAAAATTAGCAATTGAATTGTTTGCCTAGATTTTAGATAAAAAAATTACTTCAGAATTTTCTTTATTATTTTGTTATTAAATTTTTCTTCTTTTCTTTTTGCTGATTGAAATTGCATCTCCTACCTCACCAAATTTTTTTTTTTTTAATTTAAAGAACAATTTGAAGTTTATCTCTAGCAACTCTGCTTGGGATTGAAAATTGGCAATAGAATTTTTGTCTAAATATTTAGATAAAAAACAAAAATTATTTCACAATTTTCTACTTGCTATTTTCTTTTTCTTATTAATTTGATTTTTTTATTGGTTGAATTTAAATTTAACCCCCACCATTCAAAATTTAAGATTTTTTGTTTAATTTAAAGAATAATCTCAAATTTCTCTGAAGCCAGCCTAACGTTTCAATTAAGATTGATCTCTAATTTGTGCAGTCAGAGTGAAAATTGGCAATATAATTTTTGCCTGAATTCTTGGATAAAAAAATTAGTTGGAAATTTTTCATGCAATTGCAATAGTAATATTAGTCGTTTCCTTATAATTAAACATTCTGCATTAACCCAGCAGCCAACACAAAACAATTTTTCAGGAAAAGTCTAGCAACTCTAAATGTTCCTTTTTCCCCTCCTATTTTTGGTAGTCTGTGATGTCAGCCTCTTGATTCTATTATTATTCTCTCTTACATGTACTATCCATTTTAGTTGTTGCTGCTGGTGAAAGTCATCAAGTGATATAGTTTCTGTTATCTGGTACAGTTCTTTGTTTATGATCCTATAATGCCAGTCCAGTTGAAAGAAGGATGGTCCTTGTTAAAATTTATATGTTTCACTCACTCAAAGCCATTAAGAAAAGCTGTTGTACACAATTAACAGTTTAGATTTTTTCCAAAGGAGTTTGGTGCCATGCTTGGCATACATGAACATCTCGATCTGATGAGATTATTGAAGAATATGACTCAAGTTTTTTTGTTTTTTTCTTTTACATTTTACAATTCAAGTTTGTTTCTTTTTATTTTTTAACTAAGATCGAACTCAACTCTGTGAAGTCAGATCAAAAATTAGCTATATAATTTTTACCTGAATTTTTTAAATATATTTCAGTGGTTTAACCGAGTCGTTATGAATTTTATTATTTCCTCTTGAATTAGAATTAGCATCACCCCACCCAAAAATTTACAAATTTTTTCTTAATTAAAAAATTACTTCAAGTTTCTCTCAAACCAAGATAATGATTTGACTCAAACTCTAATTGGTAAAGTCAGATCGAATTTTGGGTTTAGAATTTTTAAAAAAATAGACGAGAATTTCCTATGGGTTATCAATTTTATATTTTTGTTGGTTAAATTTACAGGTCGCCATTCTGCTAAATAAATTTACCACTGATTTTTTTTAATGTAGAAAAATACTTTCCTGGGTTCGATTTTCGTCAAACCTTTATTGACGAAGATCGAACTCTACATGGGGAAGGTGCATTCAAAAATTGACTATAGAATTAATGCGTAAATTTTTACATTAAAACAAAAAATTAAGTTCTTCATTTATTATGTTATTAATTTTTTTTTTGTCGGATTAATTTGCATCACCCCATTCCACCAAATTTAAGATAATTTTAGTTTAAAAAATAAATTCAAAATAAATTTCTATCAAGCTAAGCTCAGAACTATATCACCTTTCTATAAGAAATATATTTGGTGAAAGAACTATTGGAAATTGGATGTTCAATTTTTACTTGAATTTTTAGATTAAAGATTAGTACTTCTTTTCTTAAAAAATATTTTTAACTGCTTAAATTTGTATCAGCCGACTGCAGCAAATAAAAGTTCTCTGTGTGAAGTAAGACTGAAAATTGACTAAAGAAGGTTTGCTTGGAGTTTTAGATTAAAAAAAATAAATAGTTTAATTTTCTAATTTTTCTAATGTGACATGAATTTTAGAGCTTTGTCATTTGAATTTACATCACCCAGCACTACCATATTTAAGATACTTTTTTTTAAAATTACTTCATGATTCTTTCAAGTCAAATCGACGTTTTAGCAAAGATCGAACTTTGCCTGGAGAAGAAGGTAGGATCGAACATTGGCTATACAATTTCTGCTTGAATTTTTAATTTGAAAAAAGAAAAAATACAGTTGAGTATTTCCTGTGTTATTAATGTTATACATTAATAAATAGATAAATGCACTCCAGCAAGCCGTTTATTTTCAGTAAGATCGAATTATATGCAGTTTGATCGATAATTGGCTGTAGAATTTTACGTGTTATTTTCACCCTGAAAGTGTTCTTGATACTATCGTTTTCCCATTTTTGGGTACTAATTTAATGTTTTAGCCGTTCAAATTTGCGTCACCCTATGCTACCGAGTTAAAGATTTATTTATTTTTTAAATGTAAGCTAAATCAAAATGTCAGGTTGTTTCAAGAGAAACTGGAATCAACCCGACATTTTGACTAAGACAGAACTCTATCGCACCACCTTCATGATTATTTTAATATTTAAAAATGATTTATATAAGATTCTCTTAAAACTAACCTATCATTTTGACTAAGATCGAACTCTACATCGTGAAATTAGGATAAAAATTTGGCTACAGAAATTTTGCCTGAATTTTTAGATAAAAAATTTTGGAGAAAATCATGTCATTTATTATTTTTGCTGGTTGCATTTGCACCACATGTCTTCAACAAATTAAAAAATTGCTTTAATTAAAAAAATAACTTCAAGTTTCTTTTATTCCAGCCTAAGGTGGAAACCAAATGGGGGAATGAAGATCGAAAATTTGGTTTAAGAATTTTCTGCCTGAATTTTTAGATTAAAAAAACAGTTAATAAATTTTATTAATTTTGTTTTTTTGACTGTTGGATTTGCATCACTCTCCAAATTTAATTTTTTTCAATAAATTGTTTTCTCTGAAACCAGTCTACACTTTTGACACGGTTTGAACCGTGTTGAAGGCAGGGTCGATAATTGGCTTTAGAATTTTGCCTGAATTTTTAGATTTGAAGAAAAAATTACTTCAGAATTTTCTGTTATTTTACGATATTTTTCGAAAAAATTTGGCCAGTTGATTTTGTATCGCCCCACTTCACATTATTATCCCACCCCACATAACCTCAACTCATTTCAGCTCACATCGCTACATTTGAAATTTTTTCTTCTTTAATTTAAAAAAATATTTCAAGCCAAAGCGACGCTTTGACGAAGATCGAACTCTTTGTGAAGTCAGATCAAAAGGAATTTATTTGAAATAAAGAATTAGTTCAGAATTTTCTGTTATACTTTTTTTTTTTTTTGCTGATAGAATTTGCAACAAACCAACCCGAGTAAATTTTTTTACGAAGCCCTCCGGCAGTTTTCACTAAGATCAAACCACACGAAGTACGCTCTAAAATTGTTTATAGAATTATTGACTGATTTTTTACTTTCTTAAAACTAAAAGAAATAATAGTTCAAAAGTCTGTGTAATGTTTAAATTATTTTATGCTTTTGTCGCTTGACATCACTCCACGAAATTAAATTAAATTTTTTTTTTTAATATAAACAAATAGTTTTCTCTCAAAAGAACTTTTTCCTAACTTGTTAAAATTACCGAATTTTAATAAGTTCTGAACATTGTGTACAGTACACATAATTTTTGGCTGAATTTTTTTAGATAAAAAATTAAAAAAAGTTGTGAATTTTGTGTTTTATTTTGTCTGTATTTTTTTTTTCGTGACACTTGTATTTGCATCAAAAATTAAGAATTTTTTCTTAATTAAAAAAATACTTTCAAGAAGGTGACGCTGATGATCGAAGGTGATCGAATTCTAATTGGTGAACTGAGATCAAATCGAACATTGACTATGAATTTTAGATTTAGAAAAAACTTGTTTAGATATTTATTTGCTATTAATTTTATTTTTTAGCGCTTAAATTTTCATCACAACGCCTCAGCAAATTTAAGATTTTTGCTTTAATTTAAATTGTGAGATTAAATAACTCCACAATAATTTCTGCTGGTTATATTTAAATTATGTACAGCCACAGACTTACTAAAAAAAACGAATAACGTATTTTAAATAATTTAAAAATGTCTTATTTGAACTTAAATTTTGGTTTGATTTAAAGATAATCGCCTAAAAAAGCAAAGCCGCATGACAAGAAAAATTAATTTCCGCATATAAAATAATTTTTAGGCATTTTTAAAACATTTTTTCTTTACTCATCGACTAATCAAACAACCATAAATAAAACGTAAACAAAAAAATTAAATTATCTTTAAAAAAAAAAAAATCCAATTATCTTTTACTTAAAACAGAAGGAAACTAACGTTTTTACGCACGATAGCCTGTGAGATCAAAGGACAAAATAATAACTTTGTAATTCCACCCATGTCCTAAAAATCGCGCGAAAAGTAAAAATAAAACCTACAGAAATGCAAAAGACCGACAGTGCAATAATCAAGAATTTGATATTTATGTTTAAAAATGAATTTTCTTTAAGAGAAATAAGCCAAAAAAAAAAGAAGCAAAACAAACACCCGTTGCCATGAATTGGAAAACAATGCTTTCAAAGCACAAAAACTCATAAAAAAATAATCTACCTGCTACTGATGTTAAAGTATTTTATCAAAGCGAGGTATCAGATATTTTTTTGTACATCCAAAAATAATTTAAAATAAAATAAAATTCTTTTAAAAAAAGTTAACACTCGAAAAAGGCATTGTAAACTTTACATTTTTTGAATTTTCAGACAATAAATTAATAAAATAAAACCTTGTGACCAATAGCAACAGGATAAACATCAAAATGGCACTGACAAATTACAAGTATTTTTTCTAAATAAATATTATAATTAAGTGTAGATTTTTTACTGCTCGATCTGAAAGAAAATAACGTATTTTTATTAAATTATGCAACCACTGTTTCTCAAAATAATATGTTTTTGAGTTATATTGAATTATTTTTGGTAAGATACGGGACGAATTTTTTGCACTTGATATTGCATTAATTTTTTATTAAAACAATATCGACGGATTTTTCTTCAAATGTAAAAAGAATGGATGGACACCTTCCAAATTAAAGTACGTAGGGGATATCGAAAAGGGTAGAATGAAATATACCTCCTCCAAATTTTCGCAAAGTTTTTTCATTAATTGATAAGTAGGGAAAATTCCGGCTGAACCAGATAATTCTCTGATTTTTGTTTTGACAAATATTTTACAACAGAAGTTAGCGATTTTTTGCTTTCCTTTTGGGAAAACATCCAATTTATGGATTTAGGAACATTCGTGTAAACTAAAGAAAGAATATTGGTCTAAGGAACATTGGTCTAAAGAATTTGGGTCTAAGGGAAACTTGTCTAAGGAATACTTGTCTAAGGACCATTGGTCTATAATAATATTTTTAATAAATTGACACTTTAATTTATTCATCTACAAAATACTCAAATTTATTGGTATTCACTCTATTACGGAATAAACTTTGAGACATAATTTATAGAAATATTACTTACTGATGATACATGTGGTTTATAAGCATTTATTCATTAAGCATGCCAATAAATTTTATTGGCATGCATTGTTTGTATCTTAATACAACCCACATTAGACTATACTTCTCCAGACGAATATTTCTTAGACGTATATTCGTTAGACGAATGTTACTTGGAAGAATATTCTTAGAGCAATATTCCTTAGACCAGTGTTCTTTAGATGAATGTTCCTTAAACGAACGTTCTGGACCCCCCATTTTAGTGGTACCTAGTTTAAATTAATTATTATCATTTAGGGTTGGGGTAGCCGATTAAATATACGTCATCCTACTCAACAAAATTTAAGATTTTCCCAACTAAAAATAACTTTAAAATTCTCAAATCAGACTAACGTTTTGTCATCGAACACTTCATGACGAAGGTAGTATCGAAAATTGTCTATAGAATTGTTGCCTGAAATGTGTAGATTTAAAAAATAGTGCTATAGGATCGAACATTGGCTATAACATTTTTGCTGATATTTCTAATTTGAATTTTAAAAAATAAATTGGTCGTATATTTGATTTCTTACCGATATTTTTTTTAAATGTTTGCCGATTGAATTTACAATAGATTAACTGACCCTAGCAAATTTTAAGTTTTTTTTTTATTATCTTTTAAAAGGAAAGTTGCAAGATTTTCTCAACGTTTTCACTATGATCGAACACTACAAGTTAGGATCTAAAATTGGTAATAGATTTATTGCCTGATGAATTTATTTTACTTAATAGGTATCTACGTGCTTTTGTTTTTGTTAATAATTTTATGTTTTTACCCATTGAATTTGCATTAACACACCCGACCAAATTTTTATTTTAAGAAATAGTTTCAATCTCTTCTGAATCCATCTTCTCACACTTTTGACTATCGAAATTAAGCTTTTGAAATTTTAGATTTAAAAATATACAACAAAATGTGTTGTCCTTTATTTTGGGGTTGGGGTAGTTGAATTTGTATCACTCCACCCCACACCAGTTCACATTATCCCTGTTCCAATCTCCACATTACCACATCCCATCCCTCTTCACATTGCCTAGTCGACAACATCCACACGTCCCTACTTCACATTACCCCATTCCATACCTCTTCATGTTACCTAGCAAACTTAACAGTAACACACACCCCACTTCTCATTCCCTCACCTTCTTCACATTACCTACACCATTTCATTGTATGACACCTATTTCACCCCACCACACTCAATTTAATATTTTTAAAAACATAAAGTCGTTACAACCGTTTCTCAAGTAAGCATTACGTTTTACGAACTCTGCATGCTGAAGGTAAGATAAGATCAAAAATTGTCTATAGAATTCTTGCCTCTAATTTTGAATATTTCTAAGAAAGTAGCTGAGAATTCTGTATGTGCTATTAATTGTATATTTACCAGTTGAGTTTGAATAACCCTACCAATTGCATCTCACAAAATTTCAGAATTGATATTTAATCAGTACCTTTAAGTTTCTCTCAAGCCAGTCTTTCTTTATGACGAAGGTTCATAATTCTATTTTTTTTTTGTTATTAAATGAATTGTTGGCTGAATTACTGATTATGGAATTGAATAGAAAATAGTTGTTGACTAAAAAACTTTATAGTTAATTTGTTTGTTTGTTTTTTCGGGTTTTTTTTTTGGTTTTTTTTGGCCGATTGAATTTGCATCACCCTTCTCCACCAAATTTAGAATTTTTATTTTAAAAAAATAACGTCAAGTTTCTATCAAGCCAAGATAAAGTTTTAACTCAGATCGAACTGTAACTGGTGGCGGTAAGATTGAGTATTTTCTGTTCTTTTTTCTTCGATTTTTAGATTAAAAATAAATCAAATTCCAGAAATCAATTCGTTATGTTTAAATTAATTTAATAATTGTAATAATTTTTATCTTTTTTGCTGTTGATTTTGCATCACTTCACAGAAAATTTTCCTTTTTTTTTTTTTAAATTTAAATACTTGCAAGATT
Organism: Acanthosepion esculentum; assembly: GCA_964036315.1. Lineage (NCBI taxonomy): Eukaryota > Metazoa > Mollusca > Cephalopoda > Sepiida > Sepiidae > Acanthosepion > Acanthosepion esculentum. Next base: position 97,604,632 of record OZ038475.1, read on the forward strand.
TTTTCAACTGTATCGTTTATCTCTAAAAAAATCGAACTCTATGAGATAGTATTGAAAATTGGTTACAGGATTATGGTCTGAATACTTTTTTTAAAAAAGATAATAATAGTACATAGGCTCCGTAGTATACTTTTGCAGATGAATTTGAACTACACGAAAATTAAAAGTTTTGTTTCTAAGTTAAGAACTTTATTTAAGGCGACGTTTTGAACAAGATAGAACTCTGATCGATAAAGGTAGAAATTTTGTTGAATTTCTTTCTGTAGAATGTTTACTAAAATTTTTAATTTAAAAATAAAATAAAAATTTGTGAATTTTTCTACGTGTTAAAACGTAATACCGAATTTGCATTCTTTATTAGATTATTAAAAAAAATTATAGTATTTTCTCCATTCACTCGATCGAATATTAGTAATAGAGATTGTTGCTGCCTGTGTTGCTTTACTTAAAAATTTTAAGTAACGAAACACAGGCAGTAAAAATCTATATAACCAATTTTTACAACCAATATTTTAAGTTAGAATATTGTATATTTTTGTGGTTTAGGAATATTCGTCTAAGAATATTTCTCTAAGGAACATTCGTCTAAAAGAATAGTCTGAAGAGAAATCTAAGGACATTTTCTAAGCAATACTCGTCTAATGACTTTGGTTTTTGGAAAATCCTTCTAAGGACCATTGGTCTATAATATTTTTTAACAAATTAACACTTTATTCATGTACAAAATATTCCATTTTATTGATAATTCCTGCATTGCAGAATAATAATTAAGACACTTATAGCAACATTAATTACTGATGGTATATGTGTTTTATAAGCATATGATTATAGTAATTAATAAGGACATATAGTAGTAAATTATATGGTGAAGATATACAACTATGGAATTCTTTTGGTTTGTAACTGTTTTAAAGTTAGTAACAAACCGCATTAAACCATAAATCTCTTGACGGATATAGACCAGTCTTCCTTAGACGAATGTTCTTTAGCTAAATGTTCAAGATCCCGTTTTACTTTTCTTATTTTTTTATTTAAATTGCTTGAATCTGTTTTACCGCACCCGACCAAATTTACGATAATTTTTCTTCTAAAAAAGAATTTCAATTTTTTTCTGGAGACATAGCCTTTTGACAATGATCAAAAGTAGGTTTTTGATTTTTTCCTGAATGTTTAAATTAAAAAAAATATATACAGTGTAACCCGGATATAAGAGAAACCCTAATATAAGAGCGATTTTCTCTGGTCCCAAATTAGAGCCTGTGTTAATGTATATATAATAGACCAAACCCGGATATAAGAGACTTCTTCTCCGGTCCCGACAACTCTCTTATATCCGGGTTACACTGTATATCAGCATATTCTTCGTTATTTTGTTTTTGGGAAGTCGACAGCTGAATGTTTATCACCCCTACCACACTCCACATTATCCCGCCAAATCCATCGTCACATTACCCCGCCCATCTCTCTCTCTCTCAACCATATTCCGCCCCATTTCTCTCTCTTTGCCATATTCCGCCCATCTCTCTTTTCATTATCTCGCCCCCATACTTGTTCACATTATCCCGCCAAATTCCTCTTCAGTTTACCTACCTCACCCCACCCCACTAAATTTAAGATTTTTAAAAACTTCACCAGTTTCATTCAAGCGAGCCTTCAACTAAGATCGAATTCGACATGCTGAAGGTAGGATCAAAAAATTGTCTATAGAATTGTTGTTTCATTTTTTTTTAAATTTTTCAAAGAAAATAATTGAGAATTTTTTTGTGTTATTGTTTATTTACCTGTTGAATTTGCATCATATCGTGCCTCACCTAATTTAAGATTTTTTAAAGTTTAATCAATACCTTCGAGTGGTCATTGTGAAGGGAGGATCGGAACTAGACAATAAAATTGTTGCAGAAGTTTTAGATTGAGAAAATAAAGAATAAGACACACTTCAATTGTCTATCAGATATTTTAGTAATTGCAACATAAAGTAGGTATCTCCAAAAAGTCAGAGAAAGTATATGATGGAAAAATTTGCTCTTAAATTTATAGTCAAAATATTAAGGATTTTTTAATGTAATTTTTTTATCCCTTTTAGATCATTTGAAATTTTGGTTCAAAATCAGTTTTTTCTTTTAGATTTTACAGAAAATTTGAGTGTATTCCTGCAAAAGTCAGATAATTGACGGATTTTAATGAAACTTTCAGAAAATAAGTGACATTTGTTATGTACTTTTTTAGATACAGTGTAACCCGGATATAAGAGAGTTGTCGGGACCGGATAAGTCTCTTATATCCGGGTTTGGTCTGTTATAAATTAACACAGGCTCTAATTTGGGACCAGAGAAAATCTCTCTTATATCTGGGTTTCTCTTATATCAGGGTCTCCTATATCCGGGTTACACTGCAATTTTTTGACATCCTTTACCCCATACAATCACTTCATTTTCATGAAATTTCAAGAAATTCTTTTTTGTATTGTTTAATAATGTAATAATCCTTATAGGAACACCCTCAAAGAATTTTAAAAAGGTAATCAACTTTTGGTCAAACAGTTCCCAAACTTAAATCTGCCCTGCATCGTAAAATAAAAATTCAAAAATCTAAAACAATATTTTTTTTAATTTGAATAGCTTTTAATTGCTTTTTTGATGGCTGAAATAGGTACAGTCACGGACTCTAAAAACCCGAACAGCGTATATTAAATAATTTAAGTGTCTTCAAGGTTAAATTTTTGTTTTATTTGAAAGGCAATAGCGAATATCCTGATGCTAATCCGTATTAAAAGAAAAATTGATTTCTGTATGTATTTAAAAGCATAAAACATTGACATGTTCACTAATCGAACGTCTATTAATGAAATTTTAAAATCTCAATGTTTCGAAGTCATTTAGGATAAACTAACTGGATTTTGAAAAAAAGTAATGTCTATTTTTTTCTTAAAGTTTGATGAGAACAAACGTATATTTACGCAAGGTAGACTGCGGGTAAAAAGTAAAAATTAATTACGACCCTGACTTCAAAAATCAGTATTCATTCATGATGGCAGTAATGTGGGACGAATGACCAACAAGAAGTCCGATTTTTTCTTGTCAATAACTCCAAAACGGCAGGTTTCTTCATAAATATAATTGTTAATTCGAGTTCAGCACGTATATTTGTACTGCATTATGACAATTTTGGAAAATTTTAAGGGATTTTTAGCGCTCGGGAAATAAAACCAAAATTTACCCGTTCTTGAAAGGACAAAAATGTTTTCTGTAATTTTAAAAATACGCTTTTTTTTTTAGGAAATAATACATTTATCAACAAGAAAGAACATGTGCTAAAATGATTACAAACCAAAAGAACTCTTAAGATACTATCTTTTTTTGGAGGGTTGGGAAAGTTACCCATGACATTATATTTAATTAGAAAAGCTTTTAATTGCTTTTCTACATAATTTAAACAAATTTAAGAATTCATTTAAAGCTTCACTTTTACAAAAATACAAAATTGTTTTGTTTTTTTTTTAATTTTGATTAAATTGTTTAACCAAAATATTACTTTTGGAATAGCGACGATTTTTTTACACCAGGAATAATGTTTTCCTTTTAGGTTATCTTTCAAATTCGCGCATTCAGCAAAGCCTGTGCATTTTAGATTAAATTTCGCAAATGGCACAGTAATCAAAATCGGTAAAAAGGCCGTTTAAGTAAGCTTCCGCGCATTATTACTCGAGACAAACGTATGTAAACAACTCCAAGCGCGGCGGCCAGACGGCATGCGAATAAAGCCGAAATAAGATTGTCGCTAACTCTTAAACGGTATTCTTCCGCAAACTTTTATTGTTATTTTCGATATAATTATACAAATTTACACTAGAATGGAAATTTTCATTACAATTGGTTTCCGGGGCTTAATCTGCAATTTAGCCATTTTTATTGCTTCTTTTTTATATTTGAGGCAATTGACCAGCATACAGGATGTCAGATACCACGTTTAGCACTCTTTTATCCTTGTTTCTAGTGATGTTTTTTTTATTATTTCTTAATACTCTGTTGAGTTTTTGGAATGCTCTTCATTTGACTATCCAATGCGCTTTTGGATTTCAGTGTCGCATTTTTGTACTTGTTTGATTTTGATATCTCCAATTTGTAAATCACACTTAAGGCACATCTTTTTGCTAACAACCATGCATTCATTCGTCTTAAAGTTAATGTTTAATCACTTTTTCGCTTTCCTTTGCTAACTTTTTTAGGATTTTTTTGTAGTTTTCCTTCTGTGTTTGTCATCAACACTGTATCTGCATATTTTTTGTTAAGATTGCGACCGTCAATAATGAATCCTGGTAGGAGATATAATTATCTCAGAATCGCCTTACTGTAGGATGAATAAGTCTGGCGAGAAGACGCACCCTTGTCTTACACGCCTTTCTATTTTGGCCTATTTACTGAATTAATTTTCTATTCCGTATGCAGGCGGTTTTCTGCCTGCTTATGCATAGGTTCTGGTTTCTAATATCCTATGTCAAATTTGCTGAGCAATTCCAATAGATGTTTGTAGCGTATTTTAGCGAACACCTTTGTTGAGCAATCTATGACAATGTAATATAATCAAACATTCCAGTTCCACTGTTTCAAGAAAGACCAAAGAGAAATTAACTTATCTTTTTACCCAGGTTTGGGGCATACAATGAGATTTTTCACAATTTTAAGTATGAAAGTAACCAAATTCCTTTTCCCTGTTTTGTGGGAAACATAGAAGAAAATTTACAACTCCAAGAATGAACAAAAATAGATGAAATAAGCGCATTTACTTTCCCGTTTCCTTTTTACCAATTCAAGACCAAAACGAAATAAATTTGTTTTTTGTTTTACCGGCTGTTAGTATACAACAGGACTTTTCAATGAATTTAGAAAAACCTGGAGGAAATTAAAGGTAAGAAATTTTTTCCTGTATATAATGAACACCTGATTCATTGCGGTTACAATACAGACAAAAAACAGAATGTGTTTCGTTGTATTTCTATTTCTATTTCTGGTATACATAACACTGACAGTTGTTTGTTTTGAGAAAAAGATTAAAAAACATTAAAATAAAACAGTAAAGATTAATGAATTTGTCTTCCCGGTGTTATGACATAGAAATCAGTCTATACTAGGTACGAATATTTCTTTATTTCATCTACTGGTGACATACAACCAGATGTGTGACGAATTCCTTAATAGCGAAAAAGAGAATATAAACGTAAGTATATTTTCCTTTCAGTCTTAATATGTAAGTATATTTCTTATTCCATCTACTTGTGATAATATGATCAGATTTTGACCAGTTTCTTAATCCTCCGAAAAAACGAGAAAGGTAAGTATATTTTGTCTTAATAGGTAGATATATTTCTGTATTCCTTCTAATTGTGACATACAAGCAGACTAGTAGCCAATTCCTTAATCCCCCAAAAAAGAATATAGAGGTAAGTATATTTTCCTTTCAGCCTTAATAGGTAAGTATTTTTCTTATTTCATCTACGGGTGTCATACAATAAAACTTCTGTCCAGTTACTTAATCCCCAAAAATCACTACAGGGTAAGTATATTTTACTTTTAGTCTTAATAGGTAAGTATATATTTTTTATTCCATCTAGTTGTGATATGCAGACTTGTGATATGTTCATTAACACCTGAGAAAACAAGACAGGCAAGTATTTTTCCTTTCACCCTTAATAGATAAGTTCTTTATTCAATCTAATTGTGACACACAATGAGACATGTGACCAGTTCCTTAATTCCCCGAAAAAGCTAGAAAAAGTATATATTCCCTTCAGGTTTAATAGGTAAGTATACTTCTTTATTTCATCTAGTGTTATACAATCAGACTTGTGACCACTTACTTCCACAAAAAGAACTGGTAAGTATATTTCTTCATATGGTGGCAGACTTTCAGATTTCTAACCACTTCCTTAATACCCACAAATGACTATATAAAGTTAAGTATATTTTCCTTTCAGTCTTAATAGGTAAGTATATTTCTTTATTCCATCTACTTGTGAAATTCAATCAGACTTATGACCAGTTCCTCAAAAACCTGCAAAGGTGAGTATATTTTCCTTTCACCGTTAGTATATACGTATTTCTTTATTGCATCTAATTGTGATGTAGAATCAGACTTGTGACTAGTTCCTAAATTATCAAAAAAGAATATAAAAGTAAGTATATTATAATTTCAGTCTTAATAGGTAAGTATATTTCTTTATTTCTTCAAATGGTTACATATATTCACACTTGTTATCGTTTCCTTAATCCCCCAAGAGTACGAGAAAGGTACGTATATTTTCTTTTCAGCCTTAATAGATATATATATTTCTTTATTCCAACTTGTGACATACGATCAGACTTGAGAACACTTCCTTTATCCTAAAAAAGAATATACAGGTAAGTGTATTTGCCTGTCAGTCTTAATAGGTAAGTATATTTGTTCCATTTTGTTTTGACGTACAACCAGACTTGTGACCAGTTCCTTAATCCTTAAAAAAAAAACAAAAAAAAAACGTAAGTATATTTATTCTATTTAGATTTGACATAAAATCAGACTTGTGACTAATTTCTTAATCCTCTGAAAGAACTAGACATGTAAGTATAATTTGTCTTCAGCCTTAAGAGGTAAATATGTTTCTTTATTGCATCTATTTGTGACATGTATTCAAACGAGTTCCTTAATGCCCCAAAAAACTACGGATGTAAGTATATTTCTCTTTCAGTCTTAATAGGTAAGTATATTTCCTTAATTCTCTAAAAGAACTAGAAATGTCAGTATATTTCTTTATTCCATCTATTTGTGACATACAATCTAACTTGCGACCAGTTCCTTCATCCCCCCCAAAAACTAGACAGGTAAGTATATTTCCTTTCAGGCTTATAGGTAAGTATGTGTCTTCAAATGGTGACATACATTCAGATTTTTGACTAGTCCCTTATTCCCCAGAAATGACTATAAATGTAAGTATATTTTCCTGTCAGAGTTAATAGGTAAGTATATTTCTGTATTTCATCTACTTGTAAAATAAAATCTGACATATGACCAGTTCCTTCATCCCTGAAAGAAATAGAAGGTAAGTATATTTTATAATTCCAACTAATTCTGACATACAGACATGTGACCAGTTCCATCATCCACATAGAGGAATATATGGGTAAGAAAAAAAACGAGAAATTTAAGTATATTTCCTTTCAGTATTGATAGGGAAGTATATTTCTTTATCTTCAAATGGTTACATAGTCTCAGATTTGTTACTAGTTCATTAATCACCTGAAAGATGTAGAAAGGTAAGTATATTTTCCTTTCAGCCTTAATAGGTAAGTTTATTTCTTTATTCCATCTAGTTCTGATATACAATCAAACTTGTAACGAGTTCCTTTATCCCCCAAAGAAACTAGAAATGTAAGTATATTTCAGACTGAATAGTTATGCATATTTCTTTATTACATCTACTTATCACGTAAACGATCAGACTTATGACCAGTTCCTTAATCTCCCCCAAAACTTAGAAAGGTAGGTATATTTTCAGTTCAGAATTAATAGGTAATTATATTTCTTTATTCCATCTCTTTGTGAGATACAACACTTCTGACCAGTTCCTTAATACCTGGAACTAAAAAGGAAAGCATATTTCTATATTCCATCTACTTATGACATAAAACCAGACTTGTGACAAGTTGCTTATTCCTTTCAAGAATAATAGTTAAGTATATTTCTTTGTTTCATCTGATTTTGATATAAAATCAGACTTGTGACGAGATCCTTAATCCCCCAAAAGAGCTGGAAATGTAAGAATATTTCTACATTCAATCTAGATGTGATATACAATCATTCTTAATAGGTAAGTATATTTCTTTATTTCATCTAGATGTGATATACAATTTGATTGTGACCAGTCATTTATCCCATAAAAGAATTAGAAAAGTAAGTATATTTCTTTATTAAATCTAGTTGTCACATATAATCAGACTTGTGATCAGTTCCTTAATCCCTAAAAAAGCTTGAAAGTATATTTCCTTTCAGTTTAATAGTCAAGTATACTTCTTTATTCCATCAAGCTGTAACAGACAATCAAACATGTAAACACTTCATTTATCTCCCGAAAGATCTAAAAAGATAAATATATATTCCTTAGAGTCTAATTAGGTAAGTATATTTTCATTTCAGGCTTAATAGGTAAGTACATTACTTTATTCCATGTTATTGTGACATACAATCAGACTTGAGCAGTTCCTTTATTATCTGAAAGAGCTAGAAGGTATGTATATTGCTTTATAGCATCTAGTTATGACATAAGACTTGTGACTAGTTCTTAATCACTCGAAAGATCTAGAAAGGTAAGTATATTTTGCTTACAGGTTTGGAAAGGTAAGTATATTGCTTTGTTGCATCTAGTTGTGAGATAAGACATGTGACCAGTTCTTAATTCCTCGAAAGAACTAGAAAGGTAAGTATATTTTGCTTACAGGTTTGGAAAGGTAAGTATATTGCTTTGTTGCATCTAGTTGTGAGATAAGACATGTGACCAGTTCTTAATTCCTCGAAAGAACTAGAAAGGTAAGTATATTTTGCTTACAGGTTTGGAAAGGTAAGTATGTTGCTTTGTTGCATCTAGTTGTGAGATAAGACATGTGACCAGTTCTTAATTCCTCGAAAGAACTAGAAAGGTAAGTATATTTTGCTTACAGGTTTGGAAAGGTAAGTATGTTGCTTTGTTGCATCTAGTTGTGAGATAAGACATGTGACCAGTTCTTAATTCCTCGAAAGAACTAGAAAGGTAAGTATATTTTGCTTACAGGTTTGGAAAGGTAAGTATGTTGCTTTGTTGCATCTAGTTGTGAGATAAGACATGTGACCAGTTCTTAATTCCTCGAAAGAACTAGAAAGGTAAGTATATTTTGCTTACAGGTTTGGAAAGGTAAGTATGTTGCTTTGTTGCATCTAGTTGTGAGATAAGACATGTGACCAGTTCTTAATTCCTCGAAAGAACTAGAAAGGTAAGTATATTTTGCTTACAGGTTTGGAAAGGTAAGTATGTTGCTTTGTTGCATCTAGTTGTGAGATAAGACATGTGACCAGTTCTTAATTCCTCGAAAGAACTAGAAAGGTAAGTATATTTTGCTTACAGGTTTGGAAAGGTAAGTATATTGCTTTGTTGCATCTAGTTGTGAGATAAGACATGTGATCAGTTCTTAATTCCTCGAAAGAACTAGAAAGGTAAGTATATTTTGCTTACAGGTTTGGAAAGGTAAGTATGTTGCTTTGTTGCATCTAGTTGTGAGATAAGACATGTGACCAGTTCTTAATTCCTCGAAAGAACTAGAAAGGTAAGTATATTTTGCTTACAGGTTTGGAAAGGTAAGTATGTTGCTTTGTTGCATCTAGTTGTGAGATAAGACATGTGATCAGTTCTTAATTCCTCGAAAGAACTAGAAAGGTAAGTATATTTTGCTTACAGGTTTGGAAAGGTAAGTATGTTGCTTTGTTGCATCTAGTTGTGAGATAAGACATGTGACCAGTTCTTAATTCCTCGAAAGAACTAGAAAGGTAAGTATATTTTGCTTACAGGTTTGGAAATGTAAGTATGTTGCTTTGTTGCATCTAGTTGTGAGATAAGACATGTGACCAGTTCTTAATTCCTCGAAAGAACTAGAAAGGTAAGTATATTTTGCTTACAGGTTTGGAAAGGTAAGTATGTTGCTTTGTTGCATCTAGTTGTGAGATAAGACATGTGACCAGTTCTTAATTCCTCGAAAGAACTAGAAAGGTAAGTATATTTTGCTTACAGGTTTGGAAAGGTAAGTATGTTGCTTTGTTGCATCTAGTTGTGAGATAAGACATGTGACCAGTTCTTAATTCCTCGAAAGAACTAGAAAGGTAAGTATATTTTGCTTACAGGTTTGGAAAGGTAAGTATGTTGCTTTGTTGCATCTAGTTGTGAGATAAGACATGTGACCAGTTCTTAATTCCTCGAAAGAACTAGAAAGGTAAGTATATTTTGCTTACAGGTTTGGAAAGGTAAGTATGTTGCTTTGTTGCATCTAGTTGTGAGATAAGACATGTGACCAGTTCTTAATTCCTCGAAAGAACTAGAAAGGTAAGTATATTTTGCTTACAGGTTTGGAAAGGTAAGTATGTTGCTTTGTTGCATCTAGTTGTGAGATAAGACATGTGACCAGTTCTTAATTCCTCGAAAGAACTAGAAAGGTAAGTATATTTTGCTTACAGGTTTGGAAATGTAAGTATGTTGCTTTGTTGCATCTAGTTGTGAGATAAGACATGTGACCAGTTCTTAATTCCTCGAAAGAACTAGAAAGGTAAGTATATTTTGCTTACAGGTTTGGAAAGGTAAGTATGTTGCTTTGTTGCATCTAGTTGTGAGATAAGACATGTGACCAGTTCTTAATTCCTCGAAAGAACTAGAAAGGTAAGTATATTTTGCTTACAGGTTTGGAAAGGTAAGTATGTTGCTTTGTTGCATCTAGTTGTGAGATAAGACATGTGACCAGTTCTTAATTCCTCGAAAGAACTAGAAAGGTAAGTATATTTTGCTTACAGGTTTGGAAAGGTAAGTATGTTGCTTTGTTGCATCTAGTTGTGAGATAAGACATGTGACCAGTTCTTAATTCCTCGAAAGAACTAGAAAGGTAAGTATATTTTGCTTACAGGTTTGGAAAGGTAAGTATGTTGCTTTGTTGCATCTAGTTGTGAGATAAGACATGTGACCAGTTCTTAATTCCTCGAAAGAACTAGAAAGGTAAGTATATTTTGCTTACAGGTTTGGAAAGGTAAGTATGTTGCTTTGTTGCATCTAGTTGTGAGATAAGACATGTGACCAGTTCTTAATTCCTCGAAAGAACTAGAAAGGTAAGTATATTTTGCTTACAGGTTTGGAAAGGTAAGTATGTTGCTTTGTTGCATCTAGTTGCGAGATAAGACATGTGATCAGTTCTTAATTCCTCGAAAGAACTAGAAAGGTAAGTATATTTTGCTTACAGGTTTGGAAAGGTAAGTATATTGCTTTGTTGCATCTAGTTGCGAGATAAGACATGTGACCAGTTCTTAATTCCTCGAAAGAACTAGAAAGGTAAGTATATTTTGCTTACAGGTTTGGAAAGGTAAGTATATTGCTTTGTTGCATCTAGTTGCGAGATAAGACATGTGACCAGTTCTTAATTCCTCGAAAGAACTAGAAAGGTAAGTATATTTTGCTTACAGGTTTGGAAAGGTAAGTATATTGCATTGTTGCATCTAGTTGCGAGATAAGACACGTGACCAGTTCTTAATTCCTCGAAAGAACTAGAAAGGTAAGTATATTTTGCTTACAGGTTTGGAAAGGTAAGTATGTTGCTTTGTTGCATCTAGTTGCGAGATAAGACATGTGACCAGTTCTTAATTCCTCGAAAGAACTAGAAAGGTAAGTATATTTTGCTTACAGGTTTGGAAAGGTAAGTATGTTGCTTTGTTGCATCTAGTTGCGAGATAAGACATGTAACCAGTTCTTAATTCCTCGAAAGAACTAGAAAGGTAAGTATATTTTGCTTACATGTTTGGAAAGGTAAGTATATTGCTTTGTTGCATCTAGTTGCGAGATAAGACATGTGACCAGTTCTTAATTCCTCGAAAGAACTAGAAAGGTAAGTATATTTTGCTTACAGGTTTGGAAAGGTAAGTATATTGCTTTGTTGCATCTAGTTGCGAGATAAGACATGTGACCTGTTTTTAATTCCTCGAAAAAACTAGAAAGGTAAGTATATTTTGCTTAGAGTTTGAAAAGGTATGTATATTGCTTTATTCTCTCTTGTTGTGACATACAATCAGATGTGAGACCAGTTCCATTATCCTCTGAAAGTACTAGAAATTTAACTATATTTCCTTTTTTCAGGCATAATAGGAAAGTATATTTCTTTATTTCATCTAGTTGTGATATACAATCCAACTTGTGACCAGCTATTTTTTCCTGTGAAAGAATTAGAAATGTGAGTATATTTCTCTATTAAAAATCTGGTTGTCACATAAGAGATTTGTGATCAGTTCCTTCATCCCCCAAAGATGCTGAAAAGTTAAGTATATTTGACTTTCAGCCTAAATAGTCAATATATTTCTATATTCCATCTAGCTGCAACAGACAATCAAACTTATAACCACTTCCTTTATCCACTGAAAGAACTAGAAATGTAAGTATATTTCCTTTCACACATAATAAGAAAGAAGATTTCTTCATTACATCTAGTTGTGACATACAATAAGACTTGTGACCAGTTACTTTTTCCTCCAAAACAACTAGAAATATTAGTATCTTTTGTTCATCCTTAATAGGTAAGTATATTCCATCTAGTTGTGATAAAGAATCAGACTAGGGACCCGTTCCTTAATCCCATGAAAGAACTAGAAAAGTAAGTATATCTTCCTTTCAGACTTAATAGGTAAGTATGTTGCATTACTCCATCGACTTGTGATATATAATCAGATTTGTGCTTTGTTTTTTAAATCCCTTGAACATCCTGGGTATGATGTTAAACTGCATCCAACAGCAAGGCGTCTGCTCAGGAGGTTTTGAGGAAGCGTGAAACCACCTCTTAATTGCTGGTGTTCCCATGTCCACGCTGACCTGGGGTGGTAGCACCTGCTGGGGTCCCGGCTATGGGAAAATAGTGAACTTCCAGGTCTTTTCAAGCATATTTCCATGTCCTGGGTATGGCGACAAACTACATTCGTGTCCTGGGTGCACGTTTTTGAAACAATGATGTTGCCAGCTATAATTTTTATAAACAATGATGTTGCCGGCTATAAATTTTGAAACAATGATGTTGCCAACGTTATCCTTAAATTGCGTATACAAAGTATATATATTTAATAAATATGTGGAAACTGGATCTGGCATTAAATAACCCATAGTTGTTGATAGGACATAAAACCCCAAACAACCAAACAACTAACCAACTAATCCCTTGAAAGAACTAGAAATGTAAGCATATTTATTCCATCTAGTTGTGATATGCAATTATAATTAAGATGAGTACCTTTCTACACTGAAAGAATTGGAAAGTTAAGTATATTTTCCTTACAGGCTTAATAGGTAAGTATATTTCTTTATTCCATCTCATTGTGACATATATTCAAAGTTGTGACCAGTTACTATTTTTCTCTGAAAGAACTAGAAAGGTAAGTATATTCTCTTGCAGTCTTAACAGGAAAGTACATTTCTTTTTTTCTCTGAAAAACCTAGAAAGGTAAACATATTTTCTTTCAGCCTTAGTAGGAAAGTCCATTTCTTTATTCCATTTAATTGTGACATACATTCAGACTTGTGACCATTTCATTTTTTCTCTGAAAGAAGCAGAAAGGTAAGTATATTTTCTTTTATCCATAATAGGAAATACATAAGTAAATGCTATAACCTATGAAGAGTTTAAAAAAGGTAAGTATACTTTTCCTTCATCTGAAAGTGGTAAGTATATTTTACTTTCCCGGCTATTTATGATGTACAATATTTTCTTTCCACTCCTAGTCGTTAAGTATATTTTCCTCTCATCTGTCTGGTAAGTATATTTACTTTTCTGCACTTCTTATCACATGCTATCTGGATTTGACCATATCCTTCCCCTTGAATAGATTAAAATAGTTAAGTATATATACTTTTAACACTTATATTTGCATTTTCACTCTTAAGTGGTAAGAAGATTTATTCACGCCTTTTTTTTATATACTATACAACTTTGACATTTTCCTTCATCTCTGAAGAGGTAAAAAGGGTAAGTATAATTTCCTTTCACCCCTGTTAGGTAAGTATATTTAATTTTCCCCCTTTCATGACATACTATCGGATTAGACAATTTCCTTCATCCCTGTTTAAAAAAGGTAAGTATGATTTCGTTTCAGCACTGTTAGGTAAATATATTTAATTTTCCCCATTTTATGACATACTATTGGATTTTGGCAATTTCATTCATCCCTGATTACAAAAGGTAAGTAGAATTTCCTTTGACCCCTCTTATGTAAGTATATTTAATATTCCCCATTTAAGGAAATACTATCAGATTTTGGCAATTTCATTCATCCCTGATTATAAAAGAGAAGTATAATTTCCTTTCACACCTAATAGGTAAGTATATTTAATTTTCCCCCTTTCATGACATACTGTCAGAAATTGACCATTTACTTCATCCCTCATTTAAAAAGGTAAGTATAATTTGCTTTCACACCTGTTAGGTAATTATATTTAATTTTCCCCATTTTATGACATACTATCAAACTTTGGCAATTTCCTTAATCCCTGATTAAAAAAGGTAAGTATAATTCCCTTTATCCCCGGTTAGGTAAGTATATGTAATTTTCCCCCTTTTATAACATACTATCAGACTTTGACCATTTCCTTCATCCCTGATGAAAAAGGTAAGTATACTTTTCTTTCACCCCTGTTGTGTAAGTATATTTCATTTTCCCCCTTTTATGACATACTATCAGATTTTGACAATTTCATTCATCCCTGATTATAAAAGGTAAGTATAATTTCCTTTCACACCGGTAAGGTAAGTATATTTAATTTTCCCCTTTTTATGACATATTATCAGATTTTGACAAATTCATTCATCCCTGATTATAAAAGGTAAGTATAATTTCCTTTCACTCCTTTTAGGTTAGTATATTTAATATTCCCCCCTTTCATGACATACTATGAGACATTGACCATTTCCTTTCTCCCTGATTAAAAAAGGTAAGTATAATTTCCTTTCGCCACTGTTGGGTAAATATATTTAATTTTCCCCTTTTTATGACATACTATCAGACTTTGACCATTTCCTTCATCCCGGATTTAAAAAGGAAAGTATAATTACCTTTCACCCCTGTTTGGTAAGTATATTTAATTTTCTCCCTTTCATGACATACTATCAGATTTGGCAATTTCTTTCATCCCTGATTTAAAAAGGTAAGTATAATTTCCTTTCATTGCTCTTAGGTAATTACATATAACTATCCACCTTTTATGACATACTATCAGGCTTTGACCATTTTTTCATCCCTGATTAAAAAAGGTAAGTATAATTTCCTTTCACACCGGTAAGGTAAGTATATTTAATTTTCCCCATTTTATGACATATTATCAGACTTTGACCAATTCTTTCATACTTGATTAAAAAAAGGTAAGTATAATTTCCTTTCACTCCAGTCAGGTAAGTATATTTAATTTTCCCCCATTTATGAAATATTATCAGACTTTGACCATTTCCTTCATCCCTGATTAAAGAAGGTGAGTATAATTTCCTTTCACCCCTGTTAGGTAAGTATATTTAATTTTCCCCCTTTTATGATATCCTATCAGACTTTGACCATTTCCTTCATCCCTGATTAAAAAAGGTACGTATAATTTCATTTATACCTGTTAGGTAAGTATATTTAAATTTCCCCCTTTTATGACATACTATCAGACTTTGACAATTTCCTTCATCCCTGATTAAAATGTAAATAGAATTTCCTTTCACTCCTGTAAGGTAAGTATATTTAATTTTCCCCTTTTATGACATACAATCTGAATTTGACCATTTCCTTCATCCCTGATTTGAAAAGGTAAGTATAATTTGCTTTCATTCCTCTTAGGTAATTACATTTAACTATCCCCCTTTCATGACGTACTATCAAAATGTGGCCATTTCCTTCACCCCTGATTAAAAAAAGGTAAATATAATTTCCTTTCACACCAGTAAGGTAAGTATATTTAATTTTCCCCATTTTATGACATATTATCAGACTTTGACCAATTCTTTCATCCCTGATTAAAAAAGGTAAGTATAATTTCCTTTCACTCCAGTCAGGTAAGTATATTTAATTTTCCCCCATTTATGACATACTATCAGATTTTGACCATTTCCTTCATCCCTGATTAAAGAAGGTAAGTATAATTTCCTTTACACCTGTTAGGTAAGTATATTTAAATTTCCCCCTTTTATGACATACTATCAGACTTTGACAATTTCCTTCATCCCTGATTAAAATAGAAGAAGAATTTCCTTTCACTCTGGTAAGGTAAGTATATTTAATTTGCCCCTTATATGACATACTGTCAGGCTTTGACCATTTTTTTATCCCTGATTAAAAAAGGTAAGTATAATTTCCTTTCATTCCTCTTAGGTACTTACATATAACTATCCCCCTTTCATGACATACTATCAAAATGTGACCATTTCCATCATCCCTGATTAAAAAAAGGTAAATATAATTTCCTTTCACACCGGTAAGGTAAGTAGATTTAATTTTCCCCATTTTATGACATATTATCAGACTTTGACCAATTCTTTCATCCCTGATTAAAAAAGGTAAGTATAATTTCCTTTCACTCCAGTCAGGTAAGTATATTTAATTTTCCCCATTTATGACATACTATCAGACTTTGACCATTTCCTTCATCCCTGATTAAAGAAGGTAAGTATAATTTCCTTTACACCTGTTAGGTAAGTATATTTAAATTTCCCCCTTTTATGACATACTATCAGACTTTGACAATTTCCTTCATCCCTGATTAAAATAGAAGAAGAATTTCCTTTCACTCTGGTAAGGTAAGTATATTTAATTTGCCCCTTATATGACATACCGTCAGGCTTTGACCATTTTTTTATCCCTGATTAAAAAAGGTAAGTATAATTTCCTTTCATTCCTCTTAGGTACTTACATATAACTATCCCCCTTTCATGACATACTATCAAAATGTGACCATTTCCATCATCCCTGATTAAAAAAAGGTAAATATAATTTCCTTTCACACCGGTAAGGTAAGTAGATTTAATTTTCCCCATTTTATGACATATTATCAGATTTGACCAATTATTTCATCCCTGATTAAAGAAGGTAAGTATAATTTCCTTTCACTCCAGTCAGGTCAGTATATTTAATTTTCCCCCATTTATGACATACTATCAGATTTTGACCATTTCCTTCATCCATGATTAAAGAAGGTAAGTATAATTTCCTTTCACCCCTGTTAGGTAAGTATATTTAATTTTCCCCCTTTTATGACATACTATCAGGTTTTGACCATTTTTTCATCCCTGATTAAAAAAAGGTAAGTATACTTTTCTTTCTCCCCTGTTAGGTAAGTATATTTAATTTTCCCCGTTTTATGACATACTATCAAACTTTGACCATTTCCTTCATCCCTGATGAAAAAGGTAAGTATACTTTCCTTTCACACCTGTTGTGTAAGTATATTTCATTTTCCCCCTTTTATGACATACTATCAGATTTTGACAATTTCATTCATCCCTGATTATAAAAGGTAAGTATAATTTCTTTCACTCCTGCAAGGTAAGTATATTTAATTTTCCCCCTTTTATGATATCCTATCAGACTTTGACCATTTCCTTCATCCCTGATTAAAAAAGGTACGTATAATTTCCTTTACACCTGTTAGGTAAGTATATTTAAATTTCCCCCTTTTCTGACATACTATCAGACTTTGACCATTTCCTTCATCCCTGATTAAAAAAGGTACGTATAATTTCCTTTACACCTGTTAGGTAAGTATATTTAAATTTCCCCCTTTTATGACATACTATCAGACTTTGACAATTTCCTTCATTCATGATTAAAATAGAAGTAGAATTTCCTTTCACTCTGGTAAGGTAAGTATATTTAATTTGCCCCTTATATGACATACCGGCAGGCTTTGACCATTTTTTTATCCCTGATTAAAAAAGGTAAGTATAATTTCCTTTCATTCCTCTTAGGTACTTACATATAACTATCCCCCTTTCATGACATACTATCAGGCTTTGACCATTTTTTCATCCCTGATTAAAAAAGGTAAGTATAATTTCTTTCACTCCTGCAAGGTAAGTATATTTAATTTTCCCCCTTTTATGATATCCTATCAGACTTTGACCATTTCCTTCATCCCTGATTAAAAAAGGTAAGTATAATTTCCTTTCCTTCCTCTTAGGTAATTACATTTAACTATCCCCCTTTCATGACATACTATCAAAATGTGACCATTTCCTTCATCCCAGATTAAAAAAAGGTAAATATAATCTCCTTTCACACCGGTAAGGAAAGTATATTTAATTTTCCCCATTTTATGACATATTATCAGATTTGACCAATTATTTCATCCCTGATTAAAGAAGGTAAGTATAATTTCCTTTCACTCCAGTCAGGTCAGTATATTTAATTTTCCCCCATTTATGACATACTATCAGACTTTGACCATTTCCTTCATCCCTGATTAAAGAAGGTAAGTATAATTTCCTTTCACCCCTGTTAGGTAAGTATATTTAATTTTCCCCCTTTTATGATATACTATCAGGTTTTGACCATTTTTTCATCCCTGATTAAAAAAAGGTAAGTATAATTTCCTTTCACACCGGTAAGGTAAGTATATTTAATTTTCCCCCTTTTATGACACATTATCAGACTTTGACCAATTCTTTCATCCCTGATTAAAAAAGGTAAGTATAATTTCCTTTCACTCCAGTCAGGTAAGTATATTTAATTTTCCCCCATTTATGACATACTATCAGACTTTGACAATTTCCTTCATCCCTGATTAAAATAGAAGTAGAATTTCCTTTCATTCTGGTAAGGTAAGTATATTTAATTTGCCCCTTATATGACATACCGTCAGGCTTTGATCATTTTTTTATCCCTGATTAAAAATGGTAAGTATAATTTCCTTTCACTCCTGTAAGGTAAGTATATTTAATTTTCGCCATTTTATGACATACTATCAGACTTTGACCATTTCCTTCATCCCAGATGAAAAAGGTAAGTATACTTTCCTTTCACACCTGTTGTGTAAGTATATTTCATTTTCCCCATTTTATGACATACTATCAGATTTTGACAATTTCATTCATCCCTGATTATAAAAGGTAAGTATAATTTCCTTTCACCCCATTTAGGTTAGTATATTTAATATTCCCCCTTTCATGACATACTATCAGGCTTTGACCATTTTGTCATCCCTGATTAAAAAATGTAAGTATAATTTCCTTTCACTCCTGTAAGGTAAGTATATTCAGGTTTCCCCCCATTTATGACATACTATCAGACTTTGACCTTTTCCTTCATCACTGATTAAAGAAGGTAAGTATAATTTCCTTTCACCCGTTAGGTAAGTATATTTAAGTTTCCACCTTTCATGACATACTATCAGAATTTGAACATTTCATTCATTCCTGTTTTAAAAAGTTGAAGTATAATTTCCTTTCACCCATGTTAGGTAAGTATATTTAATTTGCCACTTTTATGACATACTATCAGGTTTTGACCATTTTTTCATCCCTGATTAAAAAAGGTAAGTACAATTTCATTTCACACCTGTAAGGTAAGTATATTTAATTTTCCCCGTTTTATGACATACTATCAAACTTTGACCATTTCCTTCATCCCTGATGAAAAAGGTAAGTATACTTTCCTTTCACACCTGTTGTGTAAGTATATTTCATTTTCCACCTTTTATGACATACTATCAGATTTTGACAATTTCATTCATCCCTGATTATAAAAGGTAAGTATAATTTCCTTTCACTCCAGTCAGGTAAGTATATTTAATTTTCCCCCATTTATGACATACTATCAGACTTTGACCATTTCCTTCATCCCTGATTAAAGAAGGTAAGTATAATTTCCTTTCACCCCTGTTAGGTAAGTATATTTAATTTTCCCCCTTTTATGATATCCTATCAGGTTTTGACCATTTCCTTCATCCCTGATTAAAAAAGGTACGTATAATTTCCTTTACACCTGTTAGGTAAGTATATTTAAATTTCCCCCTTTTCTGACATACTATCAGACTTTGACCATTTCCTTCATCCCTGATTAAAAAAGGTACGTATAATTTCCTTTACACCTGTTAGGTAAGTATATTTAAATTTCCCCCTTTTATGACATACTATCAGACTTTGACAATTTCCTTCATTCATGATTAAAATAGAAGTAGAATTTCCTTTCACTCTGGTAAGGTAAGTATATTTAATTTGCCCCTTATATGACATACCGTCAGGCTTTGATCATTTTTTTATCCCTGATTAAAAATGGTAAGTATAATTTCCTTTCACTCCTGTAAGGTAAGTATATTTAATTTTCGCCATTTTATGACATACTATCAGACTTTGACCATTTCCTTCATCCCAGATGAAAAAGGTAAGTATACTTTCCTTTCACACCTGTTGTGTAAGTATATTTCATTTTCCCCATTTTATGACATACTATCAGATTTTGACAATTTCATTCATCCCTGATTATAAAAGGTAAGTATAATTTCCTTTCACCCCATTTAGGTTAGTATATTTAATATTCCCCCTTTCATGACATACTATCAGGCTTTGACCATTTTGTCATCCCTGATTAAAAAATGTAAGTATAATTTCCTTTCACTCCTGTAAGGTAAGTATATTCAGGTTTCCCCCCATTTATGACATACTATCAGACTTTGACCTTTTCCTTCATCACTGATTAAAGAAGGTAAGTATAATTTCCTTTCACCCGTTAGGTAAGTATATTTAAGTTTCCACCTTTCATGACATACTATCAGAATTTGAACATTTCATTCATTCCTGTTTTAAAAAGTTGAAGTATAATTTCCTTTCACCCATGTTAGGTAAGTATATTTAATTTGCCACTTTTATGACATACTATCAGGTTTTGACCATTTTTTCATCCCTGATTAAAAAAGGTAAGTACAATTTCATTTCACACCTGTAAGGTAAGTATATTTAATTTTCCCCGTTTTATGACATACTATCAAACTTTGACCATTTCCTTCATCCCTGATGAAAAAGGTAAGTATACTTTCCTTTCACACCTGTTGTGTAAGTATATTTCATTTTCCCCCTTTTATGACATACTATCAGATTTTGACAATTTCATTCATCCCTGATTATAAAAGGTAAGTATAATTTCCTTTCACTCCAGTCAGGTAAGTATATTTAATTTTCCCCCATTTATGACATACTATCAGACTTTGACCATTTCCTTCATCCCTGATTAAAGAAGGTAAGTATAATTTCCTTTCACCCCTGTTAGGTAAGTATATTTAATTTTCCCCCTTTTATGATATCCTATCAGGTTTTGACCATTTCCTTCATCCCTGATTAAAAAAGGTACGTATAATTTCCTTTACACCTGTTAGGTAAGTATATTTAAATTTCCCCCTTTTCTGACATACTATCAGACTTTGACCATTTCCTTCATCCCTGATTAAAAAAGGTACGTATAATTTCCTTTACACCTGTTAGGTAAGTATATTTAAATTTCCCCCTTTTATGACATACTATCAGACTTTGACAATTTCCTTCATTCATGATTAAAATAGAAGTAGAATTTCCTTTCACTCTGGTAAGGTAAGTATATTTAATTTGCCCCTTATATGACATACCGGCAGGCTTTGACCATTTTTTTATCCCTGATTAAAAAAGGTAAGTATAATTTCCTTTCATTCCTCTTAGGTACTTACATATAACTATCCCCCTTTCATGACATACTATCAGGCTTTGACCATTTTTTCATCCCTGATTAAAAAAGGTAAGTATAATTTCTTTCACTCCTGCAAGGTAAGTATATTTAATTTTCCCCCTTTTATGATATCCTATCAGACTTTGACCATTTCCTTCATCCCTGATTAAAAAAGGTACGTATAATTTACTTTACAGCTGTTAGGTAAGTATATTTAAATTTCCCCCTTTTATGACATACTATCAGACTTTGACAATTTCCTTCATCCCTGATTAAAATATAAATAGAATTTTCTTTCCCTCCTGTAAGGTAAGTATATTTGATTTTCCCCTTTTATGATATACTATCTGAATTTGACCATTTCCTTCATCCCTGATTTAAAAAGGTAAGTATAATTTCCTTTCCTTCCTCTTAGGTAATTACATTTAACTATCCCCCTTTCATGACATACTATCAAAATGTGACCATTTCCTTCATCCCTGATTAAAAAAAGGTAAATATAATTTCCTTTCACACCGGTAAGGTAAGTATATTTAATTTTCCCCATTTTATGACATATTATCAGATTTGACCAATTATTTCATCCCTGATTAAAGAAGGTAAGTATAATTTCCTTTCACTCCAGTCAGGTCAGTATATTTAATTTTCCCCCATTTATGACATACTATCAGACTTTGACCATTTCCTTCATCCCTGATTAAAGAAGGTAAGTATAATTTCCTTTCACCCCTGTTAGGTAAGTATATTTAATTTTCCCCCTTTTATGATATACTATCAGGTTTTGACCATTTTTTCATCCCTGATTAAAAAAAGGTAAGTATAATTTCCTTTCACACCGGTAAGGTAAGTATATTTAATTTTCCCCCTTTTATGACACATTATCAGACTTTGACCAATTCTTTCATCCCTGATTAAAAAAGGTAAGTATAATTTCCTTTCACTCCAGTCAGGTAAGTATATTTAATTTTCCCCCATTTATGACATACTATCAGACTTTGACAATTTCCTTCATCCCTGATTAAAATAGAAGTAGCATTTCCTTTCATTCTGGTAAGGTAAGTATATTTAATTTGCCCCTTATATGACATACCGTCAGGCTTTGATCATTTTTTTATCCCTGATTAAAAATGGTAAGTATAATTTCCTTTCACTCCTGTAAGGTAAGTATATTTAATTTTCACCATTTTATGACATACTATCAGGCTTTGACCATTTCCTTCATCCCAGATGAAAAAGGTAAGTATACTTTCCTTTCACACCTGTTGTGTAAGTATATTTCATTTTCCCCATTTTATGACATACTATCAGATTTTGACAATTTCATTCATCCCTGATTATAAAAGGTAAGTATAATTTCCTTTCACCCCATTTAGGTTAGTATATTTAATATTCCCCCTTTCATGACATACTATCAGGCTTTGACCATTTTGTCATCCCTGATTAAAAAATGTAAGTATAATTTCCTTTCACTCCTGTAAGGTAAGTATATTCAGGTTTCCCCCCATTTATGACATACTATCAGACTTTGACCTTTTCCTTCATCACTGATTAAAGAAGGTAAGTATAATTTCCTTTCACCCGTTAGGTAAGTATATTTAAGTTTCCACCTTTCATGACATACTATCAGAATTTGAACATTTCATTCATTCCTGTTTTAAAAAGTTGAAGTATAATTTCCTTTCACCCATGTTAGGTAAGTATATTTAATTTGCCCCTTTTATGACATACTATCAGGTTTTGACCATTTTTTCATCCCTGATTAAAAAAGGTAAGTACAATTTCATTTCACACCTGTAAGGTAAGTATATTTAATTTTCCCCCTTGCATGAAAAACTATCAAACTTTGGCAATATCCTTAATCCCTGATTAAAAAAAGTAAGTATAACTTCCTTTCAAGCCTCTCAGGTAAGTATATTTAATTTTCCCCCATTTATGACATACTATCAGACTTTGACCATTTCCTTCATTCCTGATTAAAAAAAGTAAGTAGAATTTCCTAAGTAAGTATGATTTCGTTTCAGCGCTGTTAGGTTAGTATATTTAATTTTCCCCATTGAATGACATACTAACGGACTTTGGCAATTTTCTTCATCCCTGATTAAAAAAGGTAAGTAGAATTTCCTTTCACCCCTGTTAGGTAAGTATATTTAATATTCCCCCTTTTATGACATACTGTCAGACATTGACCATTTCCTTCATCCCTCATTAAAAAAGGTAAGTTTAATTTCCTTTCACACCTCTTAGGTAAGTATATTTAATTTTCCCCATTTGACGACATACTATCAAACTTAGGCAATTTCCTTAATCCCTGATTAAAAACAGTAAGTATACTTTCTTTCTCCCCTGTTAGGTAAGTATATATAAGTTGCCCCTTTTATGACATACTATCAGGCTTTGACCATTTTGTCATCCCTGATTAAAAAAGGTAAGTATAATTTCCTTTCACTCCTGCAAGGTAAGTATATTTAAGTTTCCCCCATTTATGACATACTATGAGCCTGTGACCATTTCCTTTCTCCCTGATTAAAAAGGGTAAGTATAATTTCCTTTCGCCACAGTTTGGTAAGTAAATTTAATTACCCCTTTCATGACATAATATCAGGTTTTGACAATTTCCTTCATCGCTGATTAATAAAGGTAAGTATAATTTCCTTTCGCCCCTGTTAGGTAAGTATATTTAATTTTCCCCATTTTATGAAATACTATCAAAATTTGGCAATTTCCTTAATCCCTCATTAAAAAAGGTAAGTATACTTTCTTTCACGCCTGTTAGGTAAGTATATTTAATTTCCCCCTTTCATGACATACTATGAGACTTTGACAATTTCCTTCATCCCTGATTAAAAAAGTTAAGTATACTTTCCTTTCACCCCTGTTAGGTAAGTATATTTAATTTTCCCCCTTTTATGACATACTATCAGACTATGATCATTTCCTTCATTCCTGACTAAAAAAGATAAGTATACTTTCCTTTCGCCACTGTTAGGTAAGTATATTTAATTCTCCCCATTTTATGACATACTATCAGACTTTGGCCATTTTTTTCATCCCTAATTAAAAAAGTTAAGTATAATTTCCTTTCACTTCTGTAAGGTAATATATTTAATTTTCCCCCTTTATGACATACTATGAGACTTTGACCATATCCTTCATCATTGATTAAAAAATGTAAGTATAATTTCCTTTCACCCCTGTTAGGTATGTATATTTAAATTTTCTCCCTTTCATGACATAGTATCAGACTTTGACCATTACCTTCATCCCTGATTTAGAAAGGTAAGTATAATTTCCTTTCATTCCTCTTAGGTAATTACATTTAACTATCCCACTTTTATGACATACTATCAGACATTGATCATTTCCTTCATTCCTGATTAAAAAAGGTAAGTATAATTTCCTTTCACCCCTATTAGGTAAGTATATTTAATTTTACCCCTTTTATGATATACTATCAGACTTTGACCATTTCCTTCATCCCTGAATAAAAAAAGGAACGTATAATTTCCTTTACACCTGTTAGGTAAGTACATTTAACTATCCCCCTTTTATGACATACTATCAGACTTTGACCATTTTCCTCTTTCTTGATTCAAATGGTAAGTATAAGTTCCTTTCACCCCTGTTAGGTAAGTATATTTAATTCTCCCCCATTCCTGACATACTATCAGACATTGACCATTTCCTTCATCCCTGATTAAAAAAGGGAAGTATAATTTCCTTTCACCCCTGTTAGGTAAGTATATTTAATTTTCCCCCTTTTATGACATACTATCAGACTATTACCATTTCCTTCATCCCTGATTAAAAAAGGTAAGTATAATTTCCTTTCGCTCCTGTAAGGTAAGTAGATTTAATTTTTCCCCCTTTTATGACATACTATAAGACTATGTCCATTAACTGATTAAAAAACGTAAGTATACTTTCCTTTCGCCACTGTTAGGTAAGTATATTTAATTTTCCCCCTTTCATGACATACTATCAGACTTTGGCAATTTCTTTCATCCATGATTAAAAAAGCTAAATATAATTTCCTTTCACCCCTCTTAAGTAAGTACATTTAACTATCCCCCTTTTATGACATCCTATCAGACTTTGACCATTTCCTTCATCCCTGATGAAAAAGGTAAGTATACTTTCCTTTCACACCTGTTGTGTAAGTATATTTCATTTTCCCCCTTTTATGACATACTATCAGACTTTGGCAATTTCCTTCATTCCTGATTAAAAAGGTAAGTATAATTTCCTTTCACCCCTGTTCGGTGAGTATATTTAATTTCCCCCCTTTTATGACATACTATCAGGCTTAGACCATATGTTTCATCCCTGATTAAAAAAGGTAAGTTTAATTTCCTTTCACCCCTGTAAGGTAAGTATATTTAATTCTCCCCCTTTCATGACATACTATCAGACTTTGACCCTTTCCTTCATCCCTGATTAAAAAAGGTAAGTATACTTTCCTTTCACGCCTGTTAGGTAAGTATATTTAATTTGCCCCTTTTATGACATACTATCAGGCTTTGACCATTTTTTTATCCCTGATTAAAAAAGGTAAGTATAATTTTTTTTTTCACTCCTATAAGGTAAGTATATTTAATTTTCCCCATTTTATGATATACTATCAGACTTTGACCATTCCCTTCGTACCTGAATAAAAAAACGTAAGTATAATTTCCTTACGCCCCTGTTAGGTAAGTATATTTAATATTCCCCCCTTTCATGACATACTATGAGACATTGACCATTTCCTTTCTCCCTGATTAAAAAAGGTAAGTTTAATTTCCTTTCACACCTGTTAGGTAAGTATATTTAATTTTCCCCATTTTATTACATACTATTAGACTTTGACGATTTCCTTCATCTCTGATGAAAAAGGTAATTATACTTTCCTTTCACCCCTGTTTTGTAAGTATATTTCATTTTCCCCTTTTATGGTATACTATTAGGCTTTGACCATTTCCTTTCACTCCTGTAAGGTAAGTATATTAATTTTTCTCCCTTTTATGATATCCTTTCAGACTTTGACCATTTCCTTCATCCCTGATTAAAAAAGGTACGTATAATTTCCTTTACACCTGTTAGGTAAGTATATTTAAATTTTCCCCCTTTTACGATATACTATCAGACTTTGACCATTTCCTTCATCCCTGATTAAAAAATGTAAGTATAATTTCCTTTCACTCCTGTAAGGTAAGTATATTTAATTTTCCCCCTTTTATGATATCCTTTCAGACTTTGACCATTTCCTTCATCCCTGATTAAAAAAGGTACGTATAATTTCCTTTACACCTGTTAGGTAAGTATATTTAAATTTTCCCCCTTTTACGATATACTATCAGACTTTGACCATTTCCTTCATCCCTGATTAAAAAATGTAAGTATAATTTCCTTTCATCCCAGTTAGGTAAGTATATTTAATGTTCCCCCTTTTATGATTTACTATCAGACTTTGACCATTTCCTTCATCCCTGATTAAAAAATGTAAGTATAATTTCCTTTCATCCCAGTTAGGTAAGTATATTTAATTTTCTCCCTTTCATGATTTACTATCAGACTTTGACCATTTCCTTCATCCCTGATTAAAAAATGTAAGTATAATTTCCTTTCACCCCCGTTCGGTAAGTATATTTAATGTTCCCCCTTTTATGACATACTATCAGACTTTGACCATTTCCCTCTTTCCTGATTAAAAAAGGTAAGTATAATTTCCTTTCACCCCAGTTAGGTAAGTATATTTAATATTCCCCTTTTCATGACATACTATCAGACCATGACCATTTCCTTCATTCCTGATTAAAAAAGTTAAGTATACTTTCCTTTCGCCACTGTTAGGTAAGTATATTTAATTTTCCCCCTTTCATGACATACTATCAGACTTTGGCAATTTCTTTCATCCCTGATTAAAAAAGGTAAGTATAATTTCCTTTCACTCCTGTAAGGTAAATATATTTAATGTTCCCCTTTTATGATATACTATCAGACTTTGACATTTCCTTCATCCCTGATTAAAAAAGTTAAGTATACTTTACTTTCAACACTGTTAGGTAAGTATATTTAACTATCCCCCTTTTATGACATACTATGAGACTATGATCATTTCCTTCATTCCTGATTAAAAATGGTAAGTATAATTTCCTTTCACCCCTCTTAGGTAAGTACTTTTAACTATCCCTCTTTTATGACATACTATAAGACTTTGACCATTTCCTTAATCACTGATTAAAAAAGTTTAGTATAATTTCCTTTCACCCCTGTTAGGTAAGTATATTTAATTTTCTCCCTTTCATGACATACTATCAGACTTTGACCATTTCCTTCATCCCTGATTTAAAAAGGTAAGTATATTTTCCTTTCACCCCTCTTAGGTAAGTACATTTAACTACCCCCCCTTTATGACATACTATCAGACTATGATCATTTCCTTCATCCCTGATTAAAAAAGGTAATTATACTTTCCTTTCACCCATGTCGGGTAAGTATAATTAATTTTCCCCCTTTCATGATATACTATCAGACTTTGACCATTTCCTTCATCCCTGATTAAAAAAGGTAATTATAATTTCCTTTCACCCCTCTTAGGTAAGTACATTTAACTATCCCCCTTTTATGACATACTATCAGATTTTGACCATATCCTTCATCCCTGATTAAAAAAGGTAAGTATAATTTCCTTTCACACCTGTTAGGTAAATATATTTAATTTTCCCCTTTTATGATATACTATCAGATTTTGACATTTCCTTCATCCCTGATTAAAAAAGTTAAGTATACTTTACTTTCAACACTGTTAGGTAACTATATTTAACTATCCCCCTTTTATGACATACTATCAGACTATGATCATTTCCTTCATCCCTGATTAAAAATGGTAAGTATAATTTCCTTTTACTCCTGTAAGGTATGTATATTTAATTTTCTCCTTTTCATGATATACTATCAGACTTTGACCATTTCCTTCATTCCTGATTAAAAAAAGGCAGTATAATTTCCTTTTCACCCCTTTTAGGTAAGTATATTTAATTTTTCCCCTTTTATGATATACTATCAGACTTTGACCATTTCCTTCACCTGAAAAGATTAAAATTTATATATAATTTCTTTCACCCCTTTTTGGAAGTATATTTTCCTTTTCCTTCCCTGATATAAGTATATTTCTTTTTCTCCACATATTTAAAACTTACATTCATTTTCTTTATATCTTGAAGACATAAAAAATGTAATTGTATATTTTCTGATATATTTTCTTTCAGCATATTATTGAACCCCTGTAGAGACTAAAAAGGTAAATGTATCCACCCCATTGATAGGTAATATATTTTCCTTTCACTTTTAAGGGTATATTTTTATTCAACTATCATTTTTTCTTTTGCACATCATAGTTACGAATGTTTCTCTTCCACCCATCATATGTAAGTTTATTTTACTTCCAACACTGAGAGGTAAGTATTTATTCATTCCATACTTCATAGGGTAGTATATTCCTCTTTCATACATCATATCTAATTATATTTCCTTCCTTGTCTGGGAGTTAAGTATATTTTCTTTTCACCACTGACACGTCAGCATATTTTCCTTCTAAAAATCATAGGTAAGTATATTCCTCTTCCACACGTATGTAAGTATATTTTCCTTCAACATTCCATCGGTAAGTATATTTTCCTTCCACCACTTACAGGTAAGTATTTTTCCTTTCACACATCATAGGTAAGTATATGTTCCTTTCACCACTAAGTGGTAAGTTTTTTTTCCTTCCCCTCTTCAGAAGTAAGTATATTTTCCTTTGACCACTGAAAGGTAAGTATTTTTTCCTCTCACACATCATAGGTAAGTATATTATTTCACCACTGAGATGTAAATATTTATTCCTTTCACACATCATGCATAAATGTATTTCCTTCCATATTTCATAGTTAAGTATATTTTCTTTCCTCACTTGGGAGTTAATTATACTTTCCTTTCACCACTTAGAGGTAAGTTTGTTTGTTTGTTTGGGGTTTTATAACATATCAACTGCTATGGGTTATTTAATGCCAGATCCAATATTTACTTGATATATCAAAACGTATAGCTGGCAAAATCATTGTTTCAAAAACGTATAGCTGGCAACTGTTTCAAAAACGTATAGCTGGCAACTGTTTCAAAAACATATAGCTGGCAACTGTTTCAAAAATGTATAGCTGGAAACATCATTGTTTCAAAAGCGTATAGCTGACAACATCATCGTTTCAAAAACGTATAGCTGGCAACATCATTGTTTCCCATCACATTTTAGGGGTAAGGTGTTAGTATATTTAGTGTAGGGTTTGGGAGGGAAAGTTAATTGTAAGTTGTAGTTGTTTTGGGATGGTTCAGATGTGATGGGGCATGACATGACCAGCCGATTGATCGGATCGACGGCCTTTTGGTTGGACATAGTTTATCGTCATACCCAGGACGTGTGAGAGATAAGTATTTTTATCTTCTACACATCATAGATAAGTATATTCCTATTCCACACATCATATGTAATTATATTTTCGTTCCACATTTCATAAGTAAATATTTTTCCTTTCGTCAATGAGAAGTCAGCATTTTTTCCTGCCACACATCATAGGTAAGTATATTTTAATTTCACAACTGAGAGATAGTATTTTTATCATTCACCACTGAGTGGTAATATATTTTCCACAGATCATAGGTATGTATATACCTCTTTCACGCATCATATATAAGTATATTTCCATTCACTCCTGTGAGATAAGTATATTTTCCTACAACCATTGACAGGTAAGTATATTTTACTTCAATACCTCATTGGTAAGTTTATTTTCCTTTCGTCATTGAGAGGTAACTTTTTTTTCTTTTGCATATCATAGGTAAGTATGTTTCTCTTCCACATGTCATATGTAAGTATATTTCCTTCCATCACTGAGAGGTAAGTATTTATTTCTTCCATACTTCATAGGTAAGTATATTCCTAGGTAAGTATATTTTCCTTCCACACCTGTGAAAAGTATATTTTCCTTCCACCTCTGAAAGTTAAGTATATTTTCTTTTCACCATTTAGAGGTAAGTATGTATTCCTTCAACACATCATAGTTTAATTTTTTTTTTTCCCCACACCTGGGAGTTAAGTATATTTTCCTTTCACCATTGAGAGGTAAGTATTTTCCTTTCACACATCATAAGTAAGTGTATTTTCTTTACACATTTCATAGGTAAGTATATTTTCTTTCTAACACTGAGAAGTAAGTTTTTTTCTTAACCACTGAGAGGTAAGTATTTTTCCTTTCACAAATCATAGATAAGTATATTTTCCTTTCACTATGGAGAGGTGTGTATATTTTTTCCTTCCACTGCAGAGTGTAAAGTATATTTTGTTTTATTTTTTCAGCTTTTCTGACATATTTGACTTTGACTATTTCCTTCGCTCCATGAGGAGATTACAAATTTAAGTATATTTCCCTCACTCCCTGATGGGTAAGTATATTATTATTTCAAGCTCTCAGAAGTAAATTTATTTCCTCACCCGATGCTTTTTATGAAAAATTATATGGATTTGACCATTTACCTCATTGCCTGAAGAGATTAAGTATATAAATATATTTCCTTCACTGTTGATAGGTAAGTATATTTTCCTTTCACCCTTTTGACATACGTATATTTCTTATGTCATTCTTATGATATACTGATTTTGACTATTTCCTTCATCCCAGAAAAAACTAATCGTGGTAAGTATATTTTCCTTTCAGTCCTTACAAGTAAACTTCTTTTTTTCCACTTTTTATGACATACTATTTGATTTTGATAATTTCACTCATTCTGTGAAGAGATTAAAACTGCAAATATATTTTCATTCCACCCCTAATAGTTAAGTATATATTCTTTTAACTCACTAAAACCATCTGTACAAAATCAGGTATGATGTGTAAGTTATCATTTACTAACAAATTATTTGTGATGGTAAGTACAAAACAATTTTGCACTTTCTCCAGCATGGAAATATATTCTTCATGAGTTTGAAGTAAATTATTTTCAACAACTTCTCCAATGCTCAAAACATCTAACATTTGTTTCAAAGTGTTTCCTTTTGTCCCAGCAAGGGTCATAAACAAGGCAATGCTATAAGGGGACAGGTTTTCTCTTCAGACAATTTCTCGTACAAATTCAATGCAAATTTTCTCAAAGAAATGACTAGTTCTTTCACTTATGGATTAGATTCTTCCATCTTGATTTTATTTGTAGTTTCATTCTTAAAATTTAAAGTAATTTTGTTTGGTTTAAAATTAATTCAAATATTCAATCTTGTTATCTTCCAAAATGTTTGCTGCCTGGGAAGCTGGAAAAGTTCACTGTTGAAATTTACAACAAAGTTTACTTGTCCAGAGATCTGGAATTCGCAGTGCTAAATTTTCTGGCATCATCATCTGTGCAGGATGCAGTTAGCCCTTCTGAAAAGTTCACTACACTTAGCTTCAGAAGGGTTGCTGGTGTGCTTTTTTTGTTCATTCTTGCAATTTTGGAAGCTGGTAGGTTTCCTCATTTCTCATAGAGTTGCTTTCTTCAGAGGATCTATTTTTTATTAAAAGAGATATTTCTGACATCAGCACAAATTTCAATGGTTTTATACATCTACAGACATGGACGGACTCTTTCTGTTCCCATCCAACATTTTAATTCATTTCTCTTAAAATATATGACATCTACGTTTCTATATTTTCAGTGAAATGAATCAGACCAGTGGATGGGACCAAGAACAATTTTAGTTGGAAGCCTACGAGACTCAAAACTCAGAGGTTCATAGATTAAAACTACACTTTGCAGATGTTAAAACAGGATCTTGCTCAATCTATAGAGAGACAGCACTTCACCAAACAACAGAGAAATGGTAATTTTCTAAGTGTTGCTTAGATGTGGCATAAGGTCAAATGTATGGGGCACCCAGTGTCATTACACCATGCTGAGGGGCCCTCAAACAAGAGGAATATGTTACTTGAGAAATTTCAAAAAATTTAAATACTCTCTAATGGTTAAATCCACTCTGCCAGGAAGAGAAATAAGCTACTGCCACTGCTTGAAACACATCCCTTAAACTGAGGGGTTGGAGTTTAATTTGTTAGCCAAGGGTAATGAGTTCAATCCTAGGTAGGAGTCAGCATAGTTAACAGGTAAGTATATTTTCCTTTCATCCCTGATTGATAAGTATATTTCTTTTTTCATATATCTACATCATACTCTCAGACTGTGAACATTTCCTTCATCACCCAAATAAATTAAAAATGGTACATATATTTTCCTTTCCCACCTGATAGGTAAGTATATTTTTGTCACCTTTTGTGACATACAATCAGACTTTATACAATTTCCTCAATGAATAATTTAAAGGTAAGTATATTTCATTGTGATATTTTCCTCCATGCATAGAAGAAATTATAATGTAGGTATATTTCTTTTCTACTTCTTTTTGTGACATTCATTGAAATATTTGACCATTTTCCCTGGAAGAAATTATGAGGTACCCCACTTTCTGTGAAAATAAACAGACTTCTTACTCTTTTCTTGCTTTTCAGATGAAAGTTAAAGGTATGTATATTTCTTTTTTCTCTCCCCTTTTATGGCATAGAATCTACAGGTCATTTACACAATCCCAGGAAAATGTTAAAATGTAGATATATTTCCCCCCACACTCTGTTAGCATACAATATGACTTCCCTCCATTTTATGACATACAATTAGACTCCTGATCCTTACCTCAATTCATGGAAGAAATTAAAAGGTAAATATATATCTTTTTTACTCCTTTTATTACATACCATCAAACTTCTGACTCGTTACCCTCTACCAAGAAGAAAATAAAAGGTAAGTATATTCATAATGTCCAATTAGATTTCTGACCATATGCAGAAAGTCTGGAAGAAATTAAAAGGAAAGTAAATTTCTTTTCTCCTATTTTATGGTTGGAAATCAGTCTCAAATCTTTTTAAACAAAGATCTGGAAGAATTTAATGGTAATCCTTTTTTCTTTATCTTGTTTTCTTCCATATAATTTGCCTCTCACCTTTTTCTTACAATCTTGTAAGAAACTGAAACATGAGCAAATTTATGTCCTTTTTTTTGCATATGAACCTTTTACTATATAAGCCATTTATTTTTCTCACATTTTTATGGCATACAATAACATACAAACAAAATTTTGTCCCAATTTTATTACTTACAATTGAACTTACGACTTATGAGAAAATGCATAATAGTTTATAATATTTTTCCTGTTTTAGTCTAAAACTTTCTAACTTTTTGGAAAAACAGAAGCAAATAAAAGGTACTCCAATTTTCTTCCCTTTTTCATGACATACAGTCAACATTTTTTTTTTGAGAAAGATCTAGAAGGAATTAGAATGTAATTAAACTAGTTCTTTTTCCCCATTTATGACTTACAGTCTGAGTATGAGAAAGAACAGAAAAAATATTTTTAAAAATATTAAAAATTAAGCTCATCACAGTTTTATGAATACCTTCTTTTCTTTTTTAGCTTTTCTGCAATGTCCATGAACATATTGAATGTTAAGAATTTCATTTTTTTCCTCTTTTATGATATGTATGTCAGACTTCCAACCGTTTTGAGAATGAAGATGGAAGATATTAAAGTGTAGGTTAAATTTGTATTTTCCCTATTTCACATTGCTAAACATTTTTGTTACATGAAGAAGAGCAGAAATATGGATAGACTCTGAAGAAGAGCAGGATGATATCAAAATGAAATATTTTTTTCCTGAAAAACCATACATGTCATTTTGGACAAGACCTGGAAGGAATTCTTTTTCCACTCTGCTCTGACATGCATACTTTATAACATTTCAAGAAAAACCCAGAAAAATGTAAACTAAAAAGGAATAATTTTTTCCCAATTTTATCACATACATACCTGATCTTGCTGACATTTTGTGGAAGAAGCTAAAAGGTAAGGGAATTTTATTTTTTTCATTCTTGTTTTCATTTTTTTTTCTTTTATTCATTTTGTGTTATGATATAGTCATATTTCATACTAAATATGTTTGAAATAACTAGGTAACCACATCTATTATGCAAAACTTAAAGGTAACCAAAATTCAAGACTTATTCTGAAGAAATTAGATTAAAACAAATTTCTACCATTTTGACAAAATAGGAAGAAAAGAAAAATGATGAAAAAGGAAAAAAACATGCCTGTTTGATAGATCAGACATGGAATTCTCAGATGTTCCAGTATGTCTTGGAATAAATTAAAAAAGAATACAATTTGTTTTTCCCTTTTTTATACAATCTTATTTTTACTCTTTGGAGAAAAAAAACAAAAGAAATTAAAAAGATAATTAAAATTCATTTTTCCTTGATGAATACTATTTTTAGAAAACTACCAGAATGATGCTTAAGCATATTGTTCATACCTTTTTTATGGCAAGTATTTTAGACCTTTCATTGTAAGTCAGGTAGAAATTAAACGTTAGACATTTTTGTCCTGGTTTGTGTCATGCAGTCAACCTTGAAAGACATGGAAGAAATTAAAATGCATTGAAATGAGGTTTTTTTTGCTTCTTTTCTAGCATACAATTAGATTTTTATGTCATTAAAGGAAGTTTGTATTGAAATGAAAATTTAAGCAAATTTCTTTTTTCAAATGAAATAGTATTAAGGAAATAAAGCCATTGGATATTTGATCAAACTGAGTAGCAGAAAATGTCATTTCAGCAGGTTGGACATGAATAGCTCTGGGCATTATTTCCAGTAGAAGCTGCTAACTTTGCCTACTTAAGGTAACTTAAGTTCATGTTTGGAAGTTATTTTTCCTATTATTATTTCAGTTATCTCTTGATTTGTTTAGAGAGAAAAGCAAAAAATATAAAAATGTTATTAAACACTTGAGTAGCAGAACAAGATTTTTCAACAGACTGAATATAAATGATTCTGGGTTTTATTTTCAACAGAAGCTATTAACTCTACCTAGTTTAGCTAACTCAAGTCCATTTATAAATATATTTTCTTATTTTTCATTATTTTATTATGTTTCTAAGAGGAAGAATAAAAAGAATTCAACCTAGTAAGGTAGGAAGGAAATAAAGAATATTTATATTTGGTTTAACTCTGAATAGCAGAACAAGACAAAATTATTCTGGACTTTATTTGCAACTGAGACCGTTAACTCTGCCTAGTCAAGGTAACTCAAGTTCATATCTCGTTGGCAAATGTATTTTCCTAATTTTTATTATTTTACTGACCATGAAAAACTGTAATGGTGCGATTTTAACATTTTGTATCTTTCTTTCTCTCTCTCTCACACATTGTTTTGTTACTGGTAAATGTCCGGCTGAATTTATAGAAAGATGTTCAATTCCTGGATTTGGTAGCATAGATTACAAAACTATTAGCAGTTTGGTAAAGACTTTTAAGAAAATACCATTTGAGAAAATTTGTTTATTCACTAATTTCTCACTTCCTCTTCTTCATATTATAGGATGTATTGCCATTGGTACAGAAAAATATTATATTAGTAGATTTGATGACTTACAGGACAGGTTTTATAAGGTTTGGAAAAAAAAACAAGTTACAGGATGAGTAAATTTTAGGTACTTGTAAATGTACTGCTATCTCTACAGAAAATTATTTAAGAAATTACATTGAACAGTCATGTTTCTTTACTTACCCCCCGCCGTTTTCAAACAGGCATGTTTAACTGAGGAATGTATTGCCATCTATAATGAAAATCTATTCCTGCATTTCAGAGCATATGGCTAAACATGCTTTGAACTTTTGATAAAGATTAGAAAGCAATTAATATGAGGTCAGCAAATGTATTTTTCCCCCGGTTTCAAACAGGCACTTTTTTCATATTAAAGCACATCTGGTCATTTGTACAAAAAAATAATTCTGTTAATATATTTGATGACTTAAAAGATTGTCTTTCTAATGTTTTCAAAATGACCAAAAAGTTTTGAAGACAATTTTTTTCTCCCTGATTGCATTTTTCATACTAGTGATGATAGCGACTTCTCTGCAGAATGATTCATTTTTTTCTCAAATTTCAATCAAACACCTATTTTGTACTAGCTGATATATTGCCATCTGCAACTAATATATGTTTATTAGTTTTCAAGACATACTGGATGGTTGGAATTTTAACATTTCAAGAAAGAACAGGAATCAAAAAAGAGCTGAGCAATATTTTTATTTTTCTGATTTCAGGGACATTTTTCTTACTGTTGGTTGGTTGTAACTTAAGTTTACCGAGAAAAAATATGTTTTATTGCTGTATTTCAGCTATTACAAGAAATACTTTTTTAATGTTTTAAGTAAGACTAGAAAGTAATTTCCTTCTTACTAGTGTATTTTTCACCAGATCTCTGCAGACTTTGAAGAAGCCAGGCATCAAAAAGTCAACATTCAATAACATCACCATTAGGTACAACCACCAACTTTTAGTCTCTCCACTGATCCAGAATCTACATGTCCAGACTTAGTTTGCAGAGCCACTTCCAGACCCACTGATGAATGGCAAGACACAGTCTTTTTCGCAACCGAAGGCAACCATAATATGTACAGGTACTTTAACTGCATTTGACCTTAAAGATGGACGGAAATTATGAAGTGAATATTTTTTCTCTTCAAATAGACATTTTATTTTTATTTTTTACTAATGTATGTATGTATGTACCAGCGTTTTTACAGAAAATTATTTTATTGTCTTTCAGGTCATACTGGACATATTTCTTTAATATCTTGAGAAAGACCAGAAAAAAATTATGAGGTATTTTTTCTTTTTTAAATAATCCTCATTTCTTCCACATTACAAATGTAAAAAGAAAATTCCATTCAGATAGCTTTATTCTCAAAACTGCTACTTTGTGGAATAGACTCCCATATAGGTGCTTCCCTGATGACTACAGTTTTAACGTCTTCAAGTCAATAGTTATGTCCTCCTTATCATCATAATCCTTCCTTCCTATCACATCCTCTTTAATTCATATTGCTCTCTTATACATGTTTGCTATCTTAACAGTAATACTCTACCTTGAGTCACTCTTGAGCCTTGTATTGGGTGAGTCCTGACTGTAAAAAGCACAAAGACTTTGTTGATAGAAAATCGATTTACTTTGTCGTTTTGAATGTGATGATCACAATGTAAGCAAGCTTAGTCATTGGTACCCCCAGACCCCCACTCCACATGCCATCTGGGAGAATGTCTTCTGATTAGATGCTAATCAAGGCTGTACAAACAGTTATTGAGATTTTCAAAATGGCTGGAGACATTCTGGGCAGATATTAAACATTTGCATCTTCCTGCAACTAAATGACCTGTAACTGTTTTAATATGGACTAAACTCCTGCAGGATAATTGAGATTCCTGCAAACGCCATAAGAGTACAAATACCACAGATGTAGCTCAAAATTTTCAGAGAATCTTTAGCTGATAATATCAAATAATCATTGCTTAAACATGAGTTAGATGGGAGTTGTTGGTGGGTGTATAAATGTGCAAACACCATTCAAAGAAAGTTGAATAATTTAGCAGAAATGTCTCCGAGAAGACTGGAGTACACGACAGATAAGTAGACAGTGTATCGTTCTTTTATATCATCATTAAAAGCATTACTGAAATCATTTTGATGTAATCATTGCTAATACACACAAGCCTAGAAACATTTGAGTTTTATAAGTTGTTAATATGAAGCATCACATGACAATGGTGTTATTTCTTTCTTTATCTGTCACAAATCCACAAGTTCTATTAAATGTATATTAAGAAAGCAATGCACAGAAAATAAGATTTAGGTATTTTCAAAAAAGTCTTCAACTAAAAAACACCATCTTGCATATGCTGAAAAATCATTTACAAATACCTACTCATAGATAGATAAATGGGATATTGCACTGGTCAACATTTTGCCTGATAGTTTATTAAATAAAAAATACATTTTCAAGTGAAACAGGAACTAATATAGGCATGATATATTCAATTCTCCAACCAAATTCTAAAAAGTCTTATTAGAGTGCGAAGTACAGTAATTTCACAAAGTGGCCAACACATAAATAATCTGTGCTGCACAAACTGACTAAATATTTGGCTGCTTTGAATCAAGTATATCTTCTGCCATTTACTGGATTGGTAGTTTGTTTGCATAAGGTCAAATGATTTATTCCTTCTTTGTGAGTTAAGTTCAGCACAAACTGGCTAAATAGTTGGCTAAATTTGTAAACGTAAAGATAAGATTTGTACAGTTTGCTCCAGCAAGCTTTGGAGAATTTTGTCCTAGAGTATGTTCATTTGATTTTTTTTCTTTTTATGATTTATATGATTGTTTGAAAATTAGATTAATTTTCTTTTTAATACATAATGCTTCTAGTATTTATAGTTGTTTATGACAGTTTGTATGTTTATATTATTTTAGTTATTGTTTGAGATATGTAATTTAATTGCCAAGTTAATTGGCTCAATAATGTTGCTTACAGATATCCTTTTCTCTCTCACACATATATATATATATATATATATATATATATATATATATATATATAGGAATCAAAATATATTAGGTCATCCCATAAGTTCTGTCCGAATTTTAACTTTTTGTTAAAATGAACGAAATTTAAAGAGTATTTTATAATGTCTAATGGAACTGAACATTATTTTTATGTTTAGATGCATTTGAACTGACCAAATTTTATTTCAGAACAATAAAATTAAATTTTGTTTGATTAAAACCCTGCTAACATGGAAGTACCCAAGAATCATTTGAGACACATAATGCTTTATGAGTTCAAGAAAGGAAACGAGGCGGCTAGAAACATTCACTCAGTTTATGGAGAGGAATGTGGGAATGAAAGAATTTGAAGAAGATGGTTTGCAAAATTCAGAGTTGGAGATTTCACCCTTGAAGATGAAGATCGAACCGGACGTCCAGGTGAGTTTGATGAAAAGCTTCTTGAAGCAGCCCTTGAAGAAAATCCTGCTTTACCAGTTGAGGAATTGGCAGTGGTTCTCAGTTCAAACCATACAACTGTTCATCGTCATCTTGAACATCTTGGAAAATGGGTGCCTCATGAATTGTCTGAAAACAACCTCAAATCCCGAGTTGACATCTGCTCTTCTCTCCCTTCTCGCCAACTTCTTTCACCTTTTTTGGATAGACTTGTGACTGGCGACGAAAAATGGATCTTTTATCGAAATGTTAAGCGTCGTAGACAGTGGATTGTTAAAGAGGAAGGACCCCAGCCACAGCCGAGAAGCGAACTTCATGGGCAAAAGGTTCTACTTCAATCTGATGGGATTGCCAAGGAATAATCCACTTTGAATTCCTACCACCTAATGCAACAATTCATGCTCAAATATACTGTCAGCAATTAGAGCGTTTGAACCAAGCTTTGAGGAAAAAAAGACCTGCTCTAGTGAATCGAAAACGGGTGATGTTTCATCAGGACAATGCGCGACCACACACAGCAAGAATCACATCACAAAAGATCGAAGAACTTGGTTGGGAGAAAATTCCACATTCACCTTATTCTCCCGACCTTGCTCCTTCAGACTACCATTTGTTTCGTAGCTTACAGAATCATTTGGAAGAAACGGCTTTTGTAACACAGGAAGAGGTTAAAACTGACATTTGTGAGTTCTTCGAATCAAAGCCAAAAGAATTTTACAGTAATGGAACTACTAAGCTTGTTAATAGATGGAAGGAAGTCATAGATAATCAGGGAAAAATACATTGTTGATTGAATCTGTAATTAAATGTAACATTTGGTCACTTGTTTTCTTTATTCAAAATTTGGACAGAACTTATGGGATGACCTGATATATGAGGAAAAATATGAACAAAACAAAATCCGAATATGCAAGTTTACTGTTTTAATGTTTCAATGTTGACGTCAGATGTTTCGGTCTAGTAGACCTTCTTCAGGACATAGTTATTAAAACATAATTAAACAATATTCAAGTCAACATAAAAATACGATAGACATAAGAATTTAATTTAATATATATATATATATATATATATATATATATATATATATATATACATATGCATATATATATATATATATACATATGCATATATATATATATATATATATATATGTATATATATATGCATATATATATGTATATATACATACATATATATGTTGCAATGAGAATGAAAATAATATTTAAATTCTAACTTTCACAGCATTAATTCAAAAGATGTCTTGATACCGATAGTAGATCAATAATTATTTATTATAATTTTTTCATAAAGACAAAAACAGTTTACTCACTGTAGTGAGTAAACTGTTTTTGAGAACCAAAATGGTTATGAAAGATTCTCCTTTAAAGCAGGATTGTTCATAAGCATTTTGTTTCTCACCAGTCGGTGCAATTGAAATGCACCGAAACGATTGCATCTTTATAGTGAGTAAACTGTTTTCGTGTATATTAAAAAATTATAAAATATATATATATGTACAATAGGATAATGATATGAATCGAATAGGAAACATTTATAAATCTAATGTTTCACTTTTATTAAAACTTCATCAGTTTAGTGGATTATAGACAAACTAGGAATTATGATACACATGCAAACATGAATTATGCAAACAAATACTGCCCAAACATTGCATGTGAGATCTGTTTAGCCAATGAGAAACCAACGAACACAAAAATTAAAAATAGAATTTTTTTTTCTTCTCCAAAACCTCATTAAAACAATATGAACATATTAG
This sequence comes from Acanthosepion esculentum, assembly GCA_964036315.1. Taxonomy (NCBI): domain Eukaryota; kingdom Metazoa; phylum Mollusca; class Cephalopoda; order Sepiida; family Sepiidae; genus Acanthosepion; species Acanthosepion esculentum. Next base: position 97,645,783 of record OZ038475.1, read on the forward strand.
TTTTATGAACATACATACCTAAATTTCTCTGTATACATACAGATGCACAGTGGATAGGGTACTTGAGAGCATACTGTTTCTGAGTTATTAGTTTCAAACTAATTTTAATCTTTTTATTTTTTCAGGTAAATAATGACATAAAATAAACTGGCACAAGAAAAGCAAAGGTACACAGATGAACATACAATGCTTTCATTTTACTCCAATGAAAATAAATTTCATTATGAGGAAATGGTGAACAGGAGTAATTACAGGTGGCTAAGTACAGAACCTTACCATGTCACAACAGTCATGTAACACGTATTTTCCACATTCAACAGATTTTAACCCTCTGGACTATTACTTGTTCTTAACTGTTCATTCTTGAGAAAGATGTTTATCAACAGCCCGGTCATACCAAGAAGGCCAGCATCATCAAGACAGTGTATGAAAGGAATATAGATGATATCATTAATACAAGAAAAAATGCTTCAATGATTGATGCTGAATATTGAATAAACATGTAAAGTCACACAAGTTTATGCGTACAAACTTTTATGACAATACATCCTTGACTTTCCAGACTTTGGTTACCTGCATGTGGGATAAAGAGAAAAATTGAAATCATTTGAGCATTTTTCCATTATCAGAACTAAATCAATTCTGATATTTCATCTCAGGAACGTGTCTTGAAAGTTTAGAAAACCAACATACTTACTCACATACATACATACATACATACATACATAAATCTACCATTTGTTCATGCTTATAATGTTGCTACCATATATGATCTGGTGCCCCTGATAAGATAAGATTCAAAGATGAATCTGCAATATTATTGGTCTGCAATATTATCAGCTCCACTAATTTCCCACTGTCATAAGGTTGCTTCTCTGCTTTTCTATAAATACTTTTGTGGTACTTGTTCGGATGAGTTCTTCGCTTTCTTTTTTAATTTAAGCGCAGTACTAGACTGGCATCAAGATCTTATAAATTTAGAGTTGAGCTGGCTAGATGTAGCCATAAATTCTATGCTAACTGTTCCTTCTCTCACACTTCTTGCTTCTGGTACTCCCTTCCAGCGCCATGCTTTCCAGCCAACTTTAATCTGCAAAAATTTAAATGCAATGTCAATCACTATCTACTGTTCACGTGACTACTCTCTTTTCTGTCTGCTCATCATTAATATTTCTGTTCCTAATTCTTCCATACCCTGTAACCCCTTGTGTTTTAGTAGCATTGGGAGTGATTCCTATTAAAATATGTGTGTATGTAAAGATTCAGCTATAAATATAATATTTCTGTAAAATTAACTTTTCTTTACTGATGTGTTTCATCCCCTCAAGGTAAATACATGTTTTTATAAACAGAAGTAAAAACTATTGTTATGTTTTCCAAATTTAAAATTTAAGAACACTTAAAATATTGTCAAATTTTTTATTTGTTCATATATCTTTTTATTTTAAAAAAATTACATTTATTTTTTATTTATATAATAAAAATTCAGTAGCATTTAGTCATTTGTTTATTAGGCATTAAATTGCATCATTTAGCTTCCTCCATAATTTACCTTGACTTTCACTGTTAACCGTAAGAATATTTTTGAGTATTCTTAAGTTTAATATAAATTTTTTAAACTTAATATTTTTACTTTTGTTTATAAATGCGTTTTGCAAAGTAAAATACTTACATTTGCTTTGATGAAATGCCTCAGGATGTTTGCAAAGAAAAATTTTTCTTTTGTCTTATACATACATACATACATACATACATACATATGCATACATACATATATATATATATACATACATACATACATACATACATACATACATATATATATATATACACATATTGCTGCCTAAATACACAAATGTATATATATATGTATGTATATATATGTATATATATATATATGTATATATATATATATATATATATATATATATATATATATGTATATATATATATATATATATATGTGTGTATATGTATATGTGTATATGTATATATGTATATGTATATATATATATATGTGTATATATATATATATATATGTGTATATATATGTATATATGTGTGTGTATATATATATATATACAGTGCAACCCGGATATAAGAGAGATTTTCTCTGGTCCCAAATTAGAGCCTGTGTTAATGTATATATATATATATATATATATATATATAGACCAAACCTGGATATAAGAGATTTCTTCTCCAGTCCCGACAACTCTCTTATATCCGGGTTACACTGTATGTATATATATACATATATATATATATATACATATATATATATATATATGTATATATATATATATATCCTACTGACACACATACACATCTATACACACACAGATCTCCCATGCTCACACAATTGTAATATATTATTTTGGTTTACTACACACAGAATGTGCACAGTGAGATTGATTTCAGTGCATGACAATAATTTTGTTTGGACTTAAAAGTTTTCGTGTTTTAAACTGGAAGCTGTACTTTTATTTTTGTAGTATGTTTATTCCCTCTACATTTTATTCTAATACAACGTATTTTAAACCATCAGTTTTGATGTTTATTTGAAATAATTTATTTTTCATTATGATTCAACATTGGTTGACTTCATGCTTTAATTTTGTTATTGTTTGGTCAGCAATAACACAACACAACAAAATATATACATTATGAAAGTTTACTAAATATTTAAATTATTAAAATGACACAAATAGATTGGTCAACTTGTAAAAAATGAAGAAAGGTTTTAAGTGACTGACTTTTGTGTAAAAATTAGGAAACTGATTTTTTTTTAACCTTTGGAAGGAAGGGTCCTTTCTATAATACCAATACAGTGTAAAATTGATCAGTTGCTTTTTAGAATTATTATATATAGCTGTTATTTAAAATGTCAAGTTTGAATCTATACTTACATCAATCATTATAATTTTAAAGAAAATTTTCTGAATTTTTATAAGCGTTTTTTTTTTTTATTATTATTTAAACCCTTTTTGTGGGCACGGAATGTTTTCCAAAAGCGCATGTACAAACATTTGGGGGTGATAAATATTCATCTTAATTGAAGAACAAACGAATATATGTTTTCATTAATCTATGTAAAATTTTGTTTTTTAATTAAAAATGTAGATATCTATTCCTTTATTTAAAATAAGTCTTTTCGTAAGAAAATTAAGTGTTTTTGTATACAGAATAACTCATTCCAGATAACTCAGAAAAAGTCAAGGATTCATTTTATACAGTGAATATTGAAGAGGACTCTTGTAAAATAATAATAATCTATATTTTACTAGTCCAACAAATTTTGCACCATATTTACATTAGTCGAACTATTGTCCTCATCTTTGTTGCCATATGTCACGTCTTCGGCCGTTGTACGCTCCGGCCTTCTTCAGGTGGTTGGAATTTCAAACCGAACCCTTTATTTCGATCACTGGGGTAGACTGTTCTAGTTCCATGAGCCATGTCTAATGGATGTCAGTTATCAGTTATCTCCTGCTAATTTTCCCTCTGAAAGTTCTCCACTGCCTGAACTCACACTCCTTGGGTCTGTCACTGGATCTAACCAACGCCTTTATCCACTGTGCCATGTGTCCTTGAGGACATCTGGGTATGATTTTCTGAGTATTATAAACCTAATTTTTCAGCAACCATTTTTTACCAGTACTCATATTGCAATTTTGCTGTTATCATTTCATGTTTTTACCAGATCTCATATTGCAACTTTTTTTTTGTTATCATTGCTTTTCTCTGGCACTCCTTATTACTGGTTCCCATATTGTATTTATTTCTATGCTTGGCCGACTCAGGAGATTTTTGTGGCCTAGCATATGTTCGGTTCGAAATTCCAACCACCTGAAGAAGGCCGGAGTGTACAACGGCCGAAATGTGGCGACAAATATGGCGACAAAGATGAGGACAATAGTCTGACTAATGTAAATACTGTACATAATACCTCATCTCAGAAATATAGACAGACTCTGAAATTTTGCACCTTGTACGTCTAATGAATGCAAATCTACAAAAAAAATATTCCCTAAAATTTTTCCCTATTTTTTATGAGTTGACCAGTTTATTTAAAATTTAATCATTAATTTTTAACTTGTAGTTTTTAAATCTTAAATTCAGTTACTTTCTATCATGCTTACATTGATCAGTAATTTATGGCTATTGATAAACAATGCAGAAAAGAATGGTAAGTTCTCAGTAACACTTAATCTTCCTTTCTTTTGTGTTTATCTACAGCTACCCTGATGCAAGTTTTAAATGGACCCATTATTTTCCTTGATTGCTAGACATCATGTCTGTTTGTATGTGAACCTGTAGTATTAGTCACAGGAATATCAGTATTATATTTTCATTGCACATAGCATTTTCAATGATTACCATAAATACCTCTTTTCAAATTAGCATCCTCACCCATCTCCAAGGAATTTAAAATATGTGCCCCCGGATGATTACATGTTATACTGTAGATCTGCATGTTAAAACTTGTTTCATGTATAATCTGACCCCCTGAAATCTTTTTACATGAACATTAACCCTTCCAGAAAATATTTACAGGTGTATAGTGCAACTGGTCACTTAATACAAATGATTTTTAACCTCTTCAAAAAATTACCTGTATATAGTGTGACACCTACCCCTATTTTTTTAATGTAAAAACTGATCATAAAATTGCATACTATGTTCAAGTATATATATATTGTAGCCTAGTTTACTTTTTAGTTAGAACTGACTTATTTCAAAAATATTAATTTCAAATTTGCACTAAAAGGTCTGTTCTTGTCTGTCGTTGATTTGGATGCAAGATTTTTGATACCTTAAATGAATTCTGTAGTCTGAATCATTTAAGATATTTACAGTCAGTTATTGTTTCTTTTGCTGATTGTTGATTGTCTTCAGTTAAGTTCTGAACAGCATCTTTTATTTATCACCTCAATTGCAAATTGATATTGATGATGCCTTGATTGACAACTATATCTCATTTTTCTTGCTAATGAGTTTATCCATTTGTAAATTGCCAATCTTTGTTCAAAGAATTATCTCAAACACCAAACACATCTTCAATCTTCCAAGCAAGTTTTACCATTTAATCAGTATTAGTTCTTGTTTCAGTATCATGTTATTCTAATGAGGACTGTTTTCAAACTGACATAATATTCCCTCTATTCATCATCATAGTACTCTCTCTCTCTCTCTCCACCTATAACAGAATGTGCACTCACATTATTCACTCTAGAGTTCATGGTTCTCTGTAGCTCAGTTTAAGGATTCAAGATGGTGTCTATTTTATTGTGTTGTTATGACATTAGGCCTCACCATTTTTATTTTCCTGGGAACCATCTGAATATATTCCATGACAATCCTCCTCTGATTCACTTGATGGCCTTAATTTTTATTAAAGGAACTTTTGAAGTCAGACCAGTTTCATCCAAAGAGTTCCTATCTTTATGCAATCTGTTAGCTGATTGTTGATTCACTCTGTTACCTTGGAATAATTCTGGTTGTGCATAAGTCCAAGTTTACTTTGCTTTAAGCAAATATTAAAATAATTACCTAATCTTCTCATAGCTTTTTCCACAGTTTTTTAAAAATATCTCACTCTTGCCCAGAAAAGTAAAAGAAAAAAGGTTTTATTTCACCAATATTATCAGTTTACTTGAGGTGTTGTTCAATGAGTTTAATGTCAAAGAACAGCAGTTGAAAAAACAGACATGATTGAATGCATTTCAATACATTACTTCCTTGGTCATTTCTAGAAAATTATTATTATCTGGAATGAAAAGCAAAAGTAAAATCATCCAAGCATTGTACAGTTATCTAAACAGAACCCATTTCCAGCTGGAAACTGACAAAAATTGACAAAGAATTTGAAAATGTTATTTGATTATATAAAATGACTTATTTCGCCATTCTTTTTCAAAAATATAAGTATTCAGAAAAAAGTTTGGATAATTCAATTATCCAGAATTTTGAATTATCCAAACGTATTTTTTCAAACTCTGCCCTAGTGTATTCAGATAATCAAGGAAATTCTGGTGATTACATAACATTATCTTAACCCTCTGGAAAGGGTTAAAGATTCACATAGCTTTCTTTTTCATCCACCCTGAAATGCATATGCAATTATTTTAGGTTGATAATGAAAAGCATTTCAGATAGGATATTGTAAAACAGCTTCTTTTGACAATAACTTAACACCTTGGCATTTTCACATAAACTTTAAAATTCCCTACACAGATCTTAAAAGACACATCAATACATACGCAAGGAAAAAATGGCAAACTTACTGGAATGGATTTCCCCAAAACAAATTATACGAAATCATGCCAAAAATTAAAAAACAGGAACATAATACAAAGCTAAACAGAAAAGAAGTTACACTTGCAAGAATAAGAATAGGCCATACTTTTTTAACCCACTCATATCTCCTGAAAAGAGAAGATCAACCTTTCTGTATACCATGTCAAACCCCATTCACAATTAAACACATTCTAACAGACTGCATTGATTTCACAGAAACAAGAAATAATCTCTACAAAGAAAAAAAGATATATTGGAAAAAGAACAGCCCCAAAATCATTTTTTCGTATTTCAAGAAAATCGGCCTCTATCAGAAAATTTAAAAGAAAGTTATACATTTAAAGGAGAAAAAAAAAAGGGGGAGAAACAGAAAGGGATTTCTAATAAACCAATAATATTTTTAAAAAGCCATCGGCATTAAATGACCCTTTGAGGTTGATATGCCATAAAACAAAACAAAACAAACATAGCTAATTAATTCAAGTATCACATCAGTGAAATACACTTTTTGATCCTGATGACTGTATTTATGAATATTGAGGAGGAATTTCTAAATAGGAGAAATATATGAATAAACTGTATTATCATCTTAACATTCACACATTGTGATAGAAATATTTTGTGTTAGATGCTTTGCTCTTAGAATCAACATACTCATCTTGTTTCTTAATCTCAAAACATTTTAGCTGTTGTACCTTCCTTCCAGCCTTCACCCGGTGTTGATTTTCATACTCAGTAAGCTTTGCATAATTTTGAGCCAAACTCTTTATTTAATACATGGGGACCAATTGTTCGCATTCCATTTTCCATACTAAGGGGAGATAACTCATATCATTTAATGTTCACCAGTCTTTCTGTCACTTGTCTGCATCTTCTACTGAACCAGAATGAGAACATTTTACCAGCAAGGATAGAATAAATGGTTCAGTTTGAAATTCCAAGAAGGTTACTGAGTACATCTGTCAAAATATTGGGAATATAACAAACAAAATGAGCATTCTGGTCTGAATAACAAAGCATATAACTATCTAAAATCTTTACACCCAAAATCTTTTGATAATATCTTAAGTTAATATTGGGGTCCGTGAGTTAGATGTATTGAAAATATGACTATAAGATCATGCATAAATTCTGGGTCCTAATCTGATGAATGTTGCTTTGGTGGCTTACCTAATCTATTTATTTACTATAAATGTTTAAATCATAGAAACTAATTATTAACAATAATTTTGTGCGTCAAAAATCTCCAATTTAAAAATAATGTAATTCATGAATTCTTGTACACTTTTGGGGATTGTATCCAATACCAATATTTAGAAAACATCATTAAATTCTAATATTGACATATGCAATCTCTTGAAGGTTGGCTTGTTACTTGTTGAAACTTAATGCAATTTGTTCACACAGGTTATCAATGTAAAAAAGACAAAATAGAACTAATAGCATAAGGCAAATATTAGTATTATAAATGACTATACACCATGCACTGCAAAGAAAAGCTCAAAATTCTAGAAGCCATTGTTATACAAACAAATGACCTATACTAAATATTTTTCTCCAAAAGTGATGGTATCTTGAAATGAGAAAAATAGTTAATATATACAAAATAACATTATGCATAAATATTTGACATATGCTTTTCTGTTTAACTATTACACATTGTATCACTTTGGAATGATTCTAATTCCAGCACTAAAAAAATGCCAGGATGTAGCCATCCCCCAATTCAGAAAAACACACAGATTTTGTCAACCATACTTGCAAAACAGATCTTGAAAATGATTCAAAGAATTGACAAAACATGAACTTTAGGCAGTTTAAATAAAACTTTTGGACCCAATTTGAAAATTGGAAATTTTTAATAATAAAATTAAAGACAGGCTTTGTTACTTGAATTATATAGTATCAGAAATTGATTTTATCATTTAGTAGATTTTCATAGTAACATTAGTATAAACTTTTTATCTATAAATATTTTGAAAAATTAAAAATTTGCATTTATTAGAAAATATTTAGTTACAAAAGTTCTCTCTAATTTTCAATCAGTTATTTTTACTCCAAAATTTTTATTTAAAATTTTTTATTCTGCAAATTATCTTATGAAGGAGCTGTATTACATAATTGCATCTAAAATAAACCCCATTAAATGGCAAATAATTTACTAAAGCTTGATCATGTTTGATACAATAATAAATTTATGCAACTGACTTATTATTTTTATTGAGTAAAATCTGCATTGTTTTTTTTTAGTATTTTTGTACTTAGATTATCATATTGTGAATTGTTCAAATAAAGTTCTTTCTTCAAATCATAAATAAGACATCTTTTTCTTGTTACTCCTTTACTTTTGAATTGTTTTATTTTTTTACCACCATGTCTGGTCAAATAAGTAAACACACACATGGTGAGAATTGTAAATAATATTTTTTTTATGAGGTTTTCAAATAATATATTTATGTGTGTATTATTTAAAATTCACTATATTGGGGAAAATTGCACAGTAATGGTTGAATAATGCTGAAAACACCATTTTTGTTCAATTGTCAAAGTTAACGTTAAGCATAATGTGTACCTTGAGGCAACTGCTTGGGAATAGCTGGTAATGAAGTGAAATAGCACATAGAAATAAATTTCAAAAATTCTTAGTGAGTTCAATATTTACATTAGTCGGACTATTGTCCTCATCTTGCCATATTTATTACAATGTTTCAGCTGTTGTATGCTCCGGCCTTCTTCAGGTGGTTGGAATGTCGAACTGAACACTTTATTTCACTCACTGGGATAGACTGTTCTAGTTCCACATACCATGTTTAATGGATGTTAGTTATCTCCTGTTACTTCCCCTCTTCAAGTTTTCTACTGCCTTAACCGAGTATTGAACTCACACTTTGGGTCCTGTCACTGGATCTAACCAATGCCTTTATCCACTGTGCCATGCGTCCTTGTAGTAAATATGGTGACAAAGATGAGGACAATAGTCCAAATAATGTAAATAGTGTACATAATACTCAGAAATATAGACAGATTCTTTGTAGGTTGTTATAGAACAACTACGAAAGCAACAAACTAATTCATATCTTGTGTCTTCTTTCAGTGTCATTACTCTTCAGCTGTCTTGTCATAAAGATTTATTTCTGGTATATAACTGCAAAATAAAGACTTTTTTTCCAGTAAACAAGTAATTATTTGTTAGAAGTTCATATGAAGCCATCTCTCAAGTTTGGGCTTCTATTTTGTATGTCATTAAAAAATCTTCACATGTCTATTTAAAAATGTCTCATCATTTGCAAAGTGCTTAGTTTTGTTTGGAAAATTTAGGAGATATTTGATCTGTGTTCTTGCCACAACCATTTGTCATACATTGTAGGGCCTTGTTCAGGTGTAAAATAATGGTTTGATTAAAAATAGTTTTTGGTAACAAGAAAAGCAGCTGGAAAACTCAGTTCAATCATCCAATCGACAATTTCTCAAAAGTATTGAAAAATTCACAATTTTCTTTTGTTATTACCACAAGCTTTAAGCTGATTTATTTAAGAGTTTTCTTCAGCTGTACACTCCATAAAGAAACAAATGGTATTTGCTCAACATCACATGAAAAGGAGATTAGGTACATGCATATTTCTAAATCTGGGAACCTGTAAGCATGTGCATAGAGACTGTTGAGAAATAGCCCAAATCCATTGTCATGTTGTTGCAGGCATCAAGGCTTAACAATTGAAGCTACACTGTTATTGCAATGGGTAAGAGGCACTGTCTAGGCAACAAATCTTCAGGAACAATACATCCTGTAAAGAAAACTGTTTTCTATTTCCCAAAAGTTAACAAAGGAAATAATATTAACAGTTACATTCACTGTGTCAAACCATAGCTAAAAGAATTTGCACCACCATTAAATTCACCAGGCATAACAAAAATAAATTCACTGCTTAGCAAATAGCTATAAACATAAATTAAGCAATTGCATGTCTGTCCAATGGCTAAACTAGTGTCCCTTGTAAATGATTTAACTCTTCTTTTTTTTTTGCATTGCTCTCTTTTTTGCCATTTTTCAAAAAGTAACAAAGAAAGCATTGGATATTCATCAGCTAAATATGATGTAACATTTTTCAATAATAATTTTCCAAAATTACAACACAACTATGAAATGAACTGTTTCTGCAGTGTCAACTCCATTTAATAATGGGTGAATTTTAAGTACAGCTATAGTTGTATCATTAATCACTTTTAAACAAATGGAAAATTGTTCTAACTCAACAGGTTTAGGGTAAAGAACTACATCAGTTTTGACAAAGTGAGCCTTTTTTACTTAAAATGGCATTTTACAATTTAACATTTTGCTCTCATTTTTTTGCCTTGAAAGTGAAACATTAATTGAAAAGAAACTTCAGCAAATCTAATTATTTTGAATAACCAAAAAGCAAATAGAAGCCATGTTTAGTTACCCAACGCTTATTAAAGAGTGGTGTCAAATTTTTAAAAGAAAAGATTGATTTGTCCTGTTGTTATTACATACATTTGAAATTTGTTAGTTGATTCCATTCACAATACAGGTTGAAAATCTTTTATCTGGAATTCTTGGAATCTGAAGAGCTTTGGTTTTCAGATCTTGGAATATAGGATATTTAATTTGTATATAGTATCTATAAAATATGACAGTTTGGGAATAGAACACAAGCATAAACATGATATCCCTTTACATTTCAAAACAATGCTTATATGTATATTCTGAAAGTAGTTTTATATAAAATTAAAAATATTTTCTGTACATATAGATGCAGGTAAATGATGCTAGTCATGTAATACTCACATGGATTAATTGAGGAAATTAAGATTTCATGTAAAAATAATTTTTTGGTACTTTCTGTACATGTACAAAAAAACATGATCACCACTTTCAAAAAATATATATAAATGTAGGACTTTTTGACATTTTGAATAATATCTTTACTGAGCATGAAACACCTGGATCCATGAACGAAGGTGTTGCTGTGATGATTGCTAACAAACAACCAGCCCCCAATGTAGACTACATAACTCGGCTGGGAAACCCAGTGCAGATGAGGTTGATTACAACAGTTGCAAATCCTCTAGGAACCTTCCCAGTGCTTTCTGAAATTTTCTATTTGCAGCAAATAATGTCAGCACCAGAAAAAACTTTGAATAAAGGATACTTTTTATTTATAAAAAATTGCTAATTTAGCAACAGATCATTTTTAGTAAAAATTTGGAGCCACCATTTAAACATTTTATCATTATGCCTGATCTTGTTTTTGCATATCCCTCAGAATTGAAGCAAAACCAAATAAATTTCCTCTGTGATACTGTAGAGTAATTTTGATATAAACTTCAGCAACTAAATGAATACATGTTTTCTGATTTTAAGAGATTTTATTATAGACAGCACTAAGAAAATTATAGTCATCTAGTTTTAAAACTTTCAGTGTCGAAGATGATAGTGTTCTCACTCTTAGTAACTTAAAATCATCCAGCTATATAATGATCAAGATATAATAAAGTAATCAAATGTGCTGATAATAATATCATAATCATAAAGTTTTGACCCAATGATATGTTCATTTCTTTTTAATATCAATTGTTAAGTTACTAATTGCTTCATTAATCTGTGACTAGTGTTGAGACATTAATATTCATTTATTTTTTGAAAGAGAAAAAATATATATATATATACCAACATGATGACATTCAAACCTCAACTTTTCAATAATTTTAATTAACGAAATTGAAAAACTTCAAGTGAAAAAAATCAGCAGGCTGGATGAACAGCTAATTGTTTGATTTATGGCATGTCAAGGCAGACAAAAAATCCTGTTGATCAATATTGTGACACTAATTTTCAAAACTGATCATTTTTATCTTTTTCTAAAAATTGTGCCAACTTATCATTTTGCAAAATAATAGAATTTCTATTAGTATTTCTTGGTTTTGGTAGAGGACAAGGTCGATTGCTCTTGATTGCAAATGAACAAATGCTAATGGTGAATTTTTGGAACATACTTTACATCTGATAACTTTTTCATAACCAGATGGAAAATGCCTTTCACAAATAACTTTTGGTTTGTTGATAATGGTGCCTGGAGATATTGCCTTTAGCCACCTTTCCTGCTCATTCTGCTCTTGGGGAAAGACAAACTACACAAACCTTATTTTGTTTTTTACCATGGCACTTTTCAATTTTGAGAAAGATTTTGGAATACTGAAATTTAAAAAACATTAACTAAACTATTATTTGGAAAAAAATTTCAGTTTGATTCTGAAAATTGCATGAACCTCAGATTTTAAGGTTTCAATGATTTGAAATTAGGAATTTGATTCAGAATCAAGAATTTGAAAGTTTAGATGTAATTTTACAATAGGCACTGTGACAATCACTTTTTCAAATTATTTTTCATATTTCTGTAGACTACAAACATAAAAAAATTATGTTTTATAAAATAAGTCCAGTTTGCTATGTAAATTGATCCCCTTGGGAAGCCAAAACAATATGTTCATTCCATGTGATTTAGTAAATGTAAGAAAATTGAAAACTGGAGTGCCTTTTTCAGATATTACTTTCGATTATACACAACAATTTATGATATTTTAAACAATTCACATGGTATGAGCATTTGACTTTCCTATGGGAAACAATTTGCAATGAATATAATATATAATATATGAATATAATATATATATATATATATATATATATATATATATATATATTAAACATTTTTAAATTAAAAAAATATACATATTTGTTTTTTATATTCATTGTCTGGAGTGTTTAATCTATAGTAACATGAAAGAAAATTGAAAAAAATGTTAATAGTCACATTGCCTTTTGAACTACTCCACCAAGTTTTCTAAGAATTTTGTCATCTTTTCAAGGCTAATGTATGGATTGGAAAACTCCGGGGTGTTGAGATTTATGATTCAGATGTAGAAATTCTAGTGCTTGGCAAATGAAATTGGGATGGAAGTACAAATTTAAAATTCATACTAACACAGCTTAGTACAACTGTAAAGACATCTAAATTACAAGTTATCACCTTTGACAGATGCTGAGAGTTATACTTAACGTCCTTTGGAGACAGCATCCAACTAAATCACAGCTCCGTGGAACCATCCTTGATATTTCTACAAACTTACATGAACACAGAATGTGCTTTGCAGGACATTGCTGTCAAGCAAACAAGAACTCACAAGTGATCTCCTGTTCTGAACACCTAGCTATGGAGTGAGACCAGCTGGTCAACCATCGACCACTTACATTGATTCTCTATGTAGAGACACAAGATTCCAGCCTAATGACCTTCTGACATTAATGGAAGACTGTGATGTTTGGCATGATAGACTCATGAATGTCTGACCTAGATCTACCAAATAAAAAATAATGCTATATTTTTAAGAACAGTGGTAAAAAAATGAAGTAAAATTTATTGAATTTAATTATGGCTATTAATGTTATGTAATAAAATTCTTAATGATATTTTTCATTAATTTTGCAGTACAAAAAGTTACATAATTATCTATTCACAAAGGGCAGTAAAATTAAAATGCAACCTATCTTTTTTTTTATATAAAATGTAGAAAGATAAATTATATAAAAAAGAAATTTTATAATCATTATGTTCATTGTTATAATAAAAAATATTAATTCTTAATGACATTTTTAAGTGAGTCTCTTAGTTTACATTTGTTCCATTAAACAGCAGAAATGTAGGAGAAAGGAAGGTTATATTTTCTTCTCTTTTACATTTTCAAGGTTTATTTTAAAGAACATTTTGTAAAATATCAAATAAAATTTGCTGAATCTAATTATGACATTTGACAAAATTCATAATAATTACATTTTTCAGCATAAAATCTATGTATATTCTGTCTGATTTTCTGCGATGATGAGTAATAATTCTTTACACTATTTACATTCAAAATATCTTCATTTTGTTGTTATGAAAACATTTCAGTGGTTCAACCACCCAACCATTATCAGGTGTATATCAATCTGGGTAACCTTCATGGAATTATAAAATAAATGGTTATGTTCAGAATTCCATTTATTTTATCTATGGTCTGAATGTAAATAGTGTAAAAAAGTTACATATTTTGTTTTGTCTACGAAGGAGGTAAAATTAAATTTCATATTTTATTTTTTAAAGAGCTAGAAAAAATATTCATAAAAAATAAAGGTGCTACTATGGTATGATATCTACTATTCATGTTCTACCATGGTATGATAGTTACCAACTGTTGAAAGTATGAAATATGTTAGGGTTAAAGGCAGTGAACTGGTTATGTATTAAAATTATAAATTTTTTTATACAAAAAAAAAATTCATCTAATTGTGATTTTAACATTTGTAAACTGACGTGATGCAATTTAAAAAAAAAAAAGTAAATTTGTCATCATTTTTCCAGAATATTTTCCAGCAATAAAAAGTACATCATTATTTATGGTAGGTTGCAAATGGCTCAGTAGATATACTATCGTAGCTCCATAATAAATTTTATAATAATTATGTTCTTTGTTATAGAGAATATTAACTTTATGCGACAAAATTCTTAATAATGACATTTTTAGTGAGTTCCACAATGCAACCCTTTGTGCCCTGACCACCACTTTGCTGGTGGTAGAGAAAAATGACTTAATGCCCAGCCATAGTTGAACGGTGAGTAAACACTTGTAACTATGTTTATATCTACCACAAAACATTACAAACCAATTATTTGCAAATTTTGACTCAAAAGCTCGGACAGAAGAGTTAAAATTGTTCTGGAATGCAGGGCTCAAAGGGTTAAAACTGTTCTACTAAACCACAGAAATGTAGGAGGAAACCGATATTTTGTTCCCTTATATTTCTTCTGTTTATTCTAAAAATCATTTGTAAAATATCAACTTATTTACTGAATTTAATTATGACATTACCTTTATGTGACAAAATTCTTAATAAATATCATTTTTTTTTTTTCATTAACAACCCATTCCTCACTTCAGTCTTGACAGAGTTCAAAAGCATCTGTGTCCCTGTAGGTGATGAATTATTTTACACTTTACAAACCCCTTCCTCCACAGATGAAACTATATAAACTATTCCCATGGAAAATGATCTGACATGCTACATTTTTTAGTCCCACCAATTCTAACCTTTGCAGGTAAGACCCACCATGGTATGTACACTGTGATGAAATATCCCCATTCCCTTTGTATTCCATTAGTAAGAAGGAAGTTTCACTCAAACTGCTTCTTCCCATTAACAGCAACTTACTGGAACATACTCTCAAGAGGATGTTTTCTTGATCTCTACAATGTTAACCTGTTCAAGTCTGGGATTATCTTTTATTTTATACCACTGATTTATCAATCATTTTAGGTCATTTTTATCTCGGCAAAAGAAAAAAAAATATATTCTGGCTTTAAATAACCTGCAAAGTGTTAAGCTGTAGAATACCAATCAATCAATCAAATATCTAAATATTCTCTTTGAAATTCAGTAATTTTCTATCTTTAGAGGCTCTTGGGCCTTATATTGTGTGAACTTTAGTTAAAAATAAAGTGAAATGTGCTAGCTTTAACTGCTCCAAAAGCCAGTCTGCATTGGAAAAAGGTGAGGCTGTGTATCTAGTGGGATTGGACAAATGATCTCCATCCACAAAATCTGATGTCAAATCCAGGCAAGTGGTGTTCGCAGTTGGACTGATTATCTGGAGTAATCAATGAAAAGTATATAGAATTGGGCAATCAGAATGGTGTTGTAATTCATCAGGACAACACCAGATGAGATCACACCTCTTTGTAGACCTGACAGATATTGGTACAAGTAGGCTGGAATGTTCTACTACAACTGCCATACTTGCCTGACCTTATGCCTTCGCATTGTTAGTATGGTTCACTCATAACAATGTAGAGATAACAACATGTGACAGTGAAGTGCCATATTTAATCCAAAAGTCAAATTAAATTATTATTCAAAACAAGGGTCACAAACGTGTATAAGTGTGATACAAAGTTTGACAACTCAAATTTAAACACAGATCTCTACAAAATGAGTGGAAAATTTCAATTTCTGTTAACTAGTTCATCACTCAGTAAGATGCCAAGTTCTAGGAGGATAGAATCATGAAGCTGTTTCAAAAATGGAAAATGGTAACAGAACAAAATTCCACATGTGGTTGAATATAAAATATCTGGGAAGTGCTCTACAGAGGATGGAATGTGGGACACTTGAGACATATTGGGATGGCCAAAGATGCATTCGAAAAGCTAAGTAGAGTATTAAGAGACAAGAAAATTTTATTGGAAATAAAAGAGTACTGAAATATTATGCAATGTCTGTCTTCCTGTATGGCAGTGAATGCTGGACAATCTCCTCAGTGATGAAGATGAGACTGAAAGCAACAGAAATGTGGATCTACTAAGGATACCTTGGGATGAACATGTGAGCAACAACAATTTTTTGGAGAGAATGGAAACAAAAAGGAAAGTTATACCATCTATTGCCATGGGATCACTGAAGTTAAGCAGTGTTGAGCCTGCTCAGTACCTTGATGGGTGACTGCTTGAGAATACAAGGTTCAGTAACTTTTGATGTGAGGTGGGTGTAATGGATAATGGTTTGGTAGAATTGTTAACTGGAGAACAGATTTCCAATTCCACTTGGGTTTCTTATATTCACTTATGCACATATACCCTTGGGAAAGGTATGAACCCACCTCTTCTCTCCCCAGGTATGTGCTAATTAATTAAACTTGTATCACAAAATCATTTTTATCTCTTAAAAAAAAAATTACTAGCTTTAAATAACCTGCAAAGTGCTGATAAGCAATAGAATATGAATGAATGAATCAAATATCTAAATATTCACATTCAAATTCATTTAAATACTTTTGTTCCAATCCAATAATATCTGTAGGTATGCCTTGGCTTTTGTTTTTTGAATGTTGCATCTTCACACCTCAGTGCATGTCATGGTTTTAGAAGTATTTTATATTCATATATCAGTTTGCAGAATTTATAGTTGTGAATATATTTAGTATTTTCAGTGCCAATTTGGATGAAATCTACACACACACACACACAAATATATATATATATATATATATTTATCGTTTCAATCAGCTTCACAGCTAACTCTCTTTCATCTTCTCAATATCATTCTATTATTGACTTTTTCTTTTTCCTCCATCTAATATAAACTATAAACAAACTGCTTGAAGAATTTTTAGTTCTCAATATCCTTACAGATTCTCATTTCACCATTTTGAATATTGGAGAGGAAAAAAAATCCATCTCAAGTTTATACCATACTGGATGTTTAAAAATTTGACAGCATTTAAATTTGTCAAATGCTTTAGAGAGAAAAAAGAAAAATTTCAACTCCTTTCTCTTACCCTGTTATCCAAATGCCTACACTCCCCCCTCCTCACCTGACATTTTATTTTAAAAAGAAAAACAGACAACACAGAGTAGCCACCATATGGTATCAAACAAAATATTGGCAAAAATTACACTTCATAAAATTGTTCCTAACACCATAAGGCCAGTCTCTCTCTACACATTAGTTGGGGACGCTGACAAGATTTATACAGGTATGATCATTTTGTAACTTCTAACCCCACCCTTTTTTTTTCATTAAGTTCTTTGGTCACAGTTCTTTCTCTTGGCCTTGTACAGGACTTTCAAACCCCCTTGCTCGCTGGGATAAGTTATAAACTCCTGAACTTTCAAAATCATCACAATGCTGTGTTTTAGTCTCAAAACTAAAGATTTGGGCAAGTGTGTTTAAAATTACCTGAACAAAATAATAATTTCATTTAAAAAAACAAAAAAAAAACAAAACTTTCATACAAAATAGTCCATGAAAACTTTTTTTTTTTTTTTTGTTTGTGCTTGGTATTCTTCACAATGTTTAAGTTGTTTGTTGAAGAATAGCTTGCCTCGGTTTTCAGTGTTCATGTCCACTACACATTTAAGCACATCCAGGTATACTTGTAAAATCTGACATCTGTAACAATAAATTACATACTTTGCTTCTTTTGGTATCTATTCTTACAAGTAAACTTACTTTTTCCATATATATATATATATATATATATAATATATGTGTGTGTGTATATATATATATATATATATATATATATATATATATATATATATATATATATATATATATATATATATTGTTCTTCACTGGTATCACAACTACCATACATGATGCAATTGTCAGGTGCAGATTGAAAACTGACTTGTAAAATTTAAATATTGGTCTTTATACCATTCTGTTATGACAGTGGAGAAATCTGTTTACAGAAAAAATAGAACTGCAAAATTGGCTTTATCTATCTATCTATCTATCTATCTATATATATATATATATATATATATATATATAGACAGACAGAGAGAGAGAGAGGGAGAAACACAAACCTATGTACACTGACATATATCTACACTAATATATATATAATATTTTCAAGTATGATACACATGTACAAATAAATATTAACATATACAATTATATAAGTATTTACATAGATATAAATTGTAACAAAATATTATATATATCTACATAATAACATTTACAAAACTACAAATACAGGGTATGTCCTAGGGTTACTGGTACCCCAGGCAAACTGAACTTCAGCACCCTTACAAGTATATTTTTTTACATTTTCACAAGGAGAAAAACTAAAAATGTAGAATAATGAGTTTACTACAATATACAACTTAATACAAACTAAAGAAAACATTCATTATCCTACCTAAAACCTTTCTACTAGACTTTAGATCTACAAATCTTTTCATGACACTTTCAACGCCTATCTTCTTTACAAGATCATTTCTATTGGCAAAATACCCAAATAATTTAATCCGTCTTGAGTCATGGACGACTGCAAGTATGTTTTTATAAGTTTTAGTTTTGGAAGATGCCAAACACATGACATGATGCCATGATGGTGCCCTTGGCCTTGTTAGTGCCCCAGCAAACTGCCTCAGTTGGTAGTACTTTGAGTTGGCTTTGGCTAGAGATAGCAAGTCACTAATTTATGTTTAAAATATCTGGCTGATATAAGATTTAACAGCAGCAGTATGAGGTAACATAACATCTTGGTAGACATTAAACTATCAGCATATGAAACCCAGGAAATATTTTTAAGGTATTATTTATGTCATCAGATATACTAGTCAGGGTCAGCCTGAGGGTTGCTGGCACCTCTAGCAAGCTGAACTTCTGTCTTCTGCTGCAACTATGATCCTAAATGCATGACATGGTGGCATAATGTTGCCCTCCATCTTGATGGCTGACGAGTTGCCAATATCTTGAGCTGGTCTTGTATGTATATATAAAAATGCAAATATGCACACATACAAATGATCATCCATACATATCTATTCATAAAATATATGTAAAAAAAAAAAAATATTTATACAGGGTGTTCCAAAATTCCTCAAGGGGTTTGAAAGTTTAATATCTTTTTTATTTGTTAAATTTTTTAGTTTTCTTTTAGATATTTTCTAAAGGATGCTTTAGTAATTAATCCTATCAAAATACATGACTGAACAATGAGAACAAGTAGTGAAATGTTTTTACCAATATCACCGATCAATAATTCAATGTCAATGTGTATCATCACCATTATATTGTGAGAGATTCTCCGAGTTTTCAGAGTAAAGGTTCATTAAACACCCTTCCATGAAATGGCGTACTGAAGAGTATTGAAGAAGATCTGAACCCAAGAACTGGAAGGTTTGGATCTCTCAGGCATCCTTCTAATAGATTTTTAAATGTATCAACCTGTTTCCATACAAAAGATGGGGTAACAGCTCATACACCAAGGGTCCCAATCCAGCATCTAAGACAAATTTTGGAGAAAAGAATAATTTCTATGGTTGTAGCATCAATTGGTCCCCATGTCTCCTGGATCTGACAAGCTCTGGGTTCTTCCTAAGCAGCTATCACAAAGAAAAGTTTTACGTCATCTAGCTTCAGACTCTTCAAAGGAAACATTCAAATAGACATCAAAGGGCTAGAGCCTGAAACATGGGGCTGTGATAGAAAATGCCTTAAAAAGTGTATGTTTGTGTGAAGCTCAAAATGTATGCCACTTAAAAGATGTAATCTTTCTCAACAAAGGTAAATTTATTTCCTATTATATAGAGTACATTATGTTATATAATCTTATGGTATTGAGAATTCAAGTTGGAACATTAAGGAGTTCCTAAGTCTTGATATCCCTTGGTAACATTCAGATCACCCTATGATCACAAGACCCATATCTCTTTCATGTTGTAGTGGCACTACATACACTACTGCTGCAGGAGAAGTGGTGTGTTTTTATTTTTAAGTCTATATTATTCAATGAAACATGTTGAAATGTAGATATCCTGCCTCAGTACACACACTTATAATTGTATGAATAATTCCAGGGAGGATATAATCCAGAAAGCTCAATGTAAAAACAGACCAAATATTAATTATGTTAAGCAACAGACAACTGTAAGGGTTGATGGTGATTATAATTCATTTCCTCTGCTATAATCTGATCATAGAGATCCTTTGCCTGTGACCCCACATGTATGTTTTCCCTTTTCTTTTTTCTTTTTTCATTGAGTAGTCTCTCTCTCTTTCTATATATATATATAATGAATGACTAACCTCTTGTTAAGGTTAGTAGTTTGTAATCACAAATGAATACATATATATGTATGTATGTATATAGATTATGTATGTGTCTGTATATATATATATATATATATATATATTACATACGGACAAACAACTACTTCCAACAATGATGTATATGACATCTTTATTATAAATAACTATTTCTCTACACTTGGTATTGAGCTCTCTTTTAAATTAATGCTATGAACATTTGAATTTATATTCTTCTTGTTCTTGTTACATTTGTATATATACATATATATATATATATATATATAGAGAGAGAGAGAGAGAGAGAGGGAGAGAGAGATAGATAGATAGATAAATTGATACATGACCCCTAGAAGAACATATAGGACTAATGGCTGAACTTAAGATGCAAAATGGCTTCCTCAGTGACAGAAATTCTGACAGAAAATGAGATTCTTTAATTCCTGGTGGAATTGTTTCAAAAGATATGACACAAAAGAAAACTTGGATAATTTGATAGACAAACGAATTGATTATTCTGTTCAATTTATACGAACATTTCAATTCCGTCTAATACACACACACACACGTATATATATATATATATATATATATATATATATATATGAATTATTATTAAGAAACAGATAACCACAAGGATTCGTGGTGATTATAATTTATTTCCTTAGAATCAAAATTCAATTCTAATTCCTCAGATCAACATTTTCATACAAATAAATGGGTGGCAAATATTCCAAATATAAGAAGAATTCAGTATTATGATTTTTAATTTATGCACACATGAGCTCGAGGAGGCAGGAGGGGTTGTGGTAGGGGGTGGGTCAAAGTAGACATACATACATACATATATATATATATATATATATATATCAAAAAAGAAAAGGGGATTGAGGGAGTGGAAGAAAAAAGACATGCAAACAAAATTAGGAAAAGAAAAGAGATAAAGAGGTCAGCATGTCTAACAAAACCCAAACCTCCTAGTCTTTATTTTATCTCTCTTTATTAAGATTGATGTAAATACATCTATTTATTTTCTTCTTTATCTCTTTCTTTATCTTCTATTCCCTCAATCACCTTTTCCCTTTCAAGAGATATATATCTCGTTCGACCCCTTACCCCTGCAACCAATTTAAACCTGCCTCCTCAAATGTATGTGAGAAATTAGAACTGATTTTCGATTTTCAGGAAATAATATATAATCACCATGAACCGTTAAAGCTGTCTGTTTCTTAATAATAATTCACAGATATATATATATATATATATATATATATATATGATGCATAAATTTTCATAACATGAATTTGTATGTGAATAGCAGCCAGTTTAGATTGAATGTGTTGCTATAATAATGGTATACCAGATTAATTTTTAAACCATTTTTCTATAGTGAGAGTCCCTAGGTTTTGCCTGTCAAAATACATGGTCCCCATTAAATATCAACCACATTGCTAAAAAAAATGGTCTGAATGAGGAGCATGATAACCAGTGCTCCATGATGAGGTTACCTGAATCAAAACACTTTATAAGAAAAACAGGTATATAGATATGCGTACACAGTTGGCTGAGAAAAAATAACATAATGTACGAATATATAGAAAATGACTGAATGTGACAATCGAAGGACCTGTAGCCGGTGCTGGCATGAATGTGTCAATAAAACCGGAAATTTTATTTACTCTTGTGTCATTTTGGCAGAATCTTTATGCATTATTTTATAGCTATTTTGCTAAAAAGTGTGAGTCAAATGAGAATTCATCAATATTTCATAGAGGCAATTAGTGACTATTGAATCTACAACATTTCCTTGGTCTGCAACACCGAATCAGAGGTGGAGGATTTCCTTTGAAAAATTATTGGTAAGGACTGCATCTGCACTCAGACAATATATGCACATTACACGTAGAGTGTATGAGAGACACATACAAACTCAAACATAAATACCAAAATTATACAAAATATATAATACATATAGACACACACGTGCACATACGCATATATACATACATACACATGCACACACACACACATATATATATACATACATACATGCACACAAGAATGGATCAATATGTTCATGACCTCACACATAGCATAATTAGATTTAAAATCTTCACTGTATAATGTTACATCAATGTGATTAATATTCAACGTGGAACAAAGTGCATTTACTAAGAAGAAATTTAAAAAAAAAATATGTTTGTTGTGCAAAATATTTCTTCAACACTTTGACTACAGCTTTGCTGATATTATCTAAATTATTTTCAGATAGAGTGTATCTTTGAAGGAACAAAATTAATAAAAAGACAAAAAATTATTCTTAACGATGCATTTCATTCTCTGAGGAACATTATCAAGGTAAATGTAAATACATACATACATACATACATATATATATATATATATATATATATATATATATATATATATATATATATATAGATAAATAGAAGTTTTGTTAATAACAACTGATAAGTATACTTTAATGATTGGCAACCAGGTCATATAATTTAATTGTGTATTTGGGCAGCAGTCCCTTTTTTATACAAGTTTCATTAAAAATGACTAACAATGAAGTTCATTCAATGATGAATATTAATCACATTGAACTAAAATTATACAGTAAACATTTCAAATCTAATTATGTGTGAGCTCTTAATAAATAAACAATACATTATTTCTTTCAATATATATATATATATATATATATATATATATATATATATATGTAATTCTATATCTATGGATAAATATGATGAATCTTACAGTGTTCGATTTGACAGAAAGGTGAATTCTTCATTACGAGCTGACCAAGATATAAGTGTAGGTAGGTTAACTAGTTTGTAGAGTAAAAGACATGCAATTGTACCAGAACGTTAACAACTAGCCAATCAGCTGTTGTTTTCTGGTACACTTTACATTTATTCTGGTACACTTACATGTATTTAGGTATAATGCATGTATTTTGGTATATTATATCCTGGTACATTGCATATATTCTGTTACACTTGCATGTATTCTGGTACACGTGCATGTGTTCTGGTACACTTGCTTGTGTTGTGGTACTTGCATGCATTCTGGTACACATGCATGTATTCTGGTATACTTACATGTGTTCTGGTACTTGAATTTATTCTGGTACACATGCATATATTCCAGTACACTTGCATATATTCTGCTACACTTGCATGTATTCTGGTAGACTTACATGTGTTCTGGTACTTGCATTTATTCTGGTAGACTTGCATATATTCTGGTAGACTTGCAGGTCTTTTAGTCTACTAACAGGTGTGTCTATTTATATTTATATCTTGACCAGCCTCTGTACTTTTCAGCCACCCCTCGTATATCATCCTGGGGAGCCAATCCAAGTATGCAACACCTTTACCTGAAAACCAAACACGGATTAACCCACACCTTGTGAGTGAAATTTGGATAGCCAGAATGATTTGGAAGTCATCAATAGTTGTGCTAGCACAAAGTCACAAGTCATCATGACCGAGAGTTTGAATATACTGGCCTCATTCAATAAATTGATCATGCTTGATTTTCTAGATTATGTGCTCTTTTCCAGAAACTATAACTGATATACACTCAACATAGCCAGAGTATAAAAAACAGTGAGCTCTGTAATAGTAATTTGCTAGCTACCTAGGCAGACAAGTATGCTTGGAATTGAACAGACAGTCATTATATATTCATAGGCCTACTACTTACTAAGATAGGTATGTTTGCCTTACTCATGCCTCCGGCAATATTACATTAACTTAAGAATGGATGAAAAAAATAAAATAAAATATTGTGAAACTAATTTTGTCCCTTCACTGAGATCATATGATATTAGTTTAAAGTCCTGATGAATGCCAAATCATTAGGTGTTTATTTTGTACAAAGAGCATTATTAAATGATTTGTGATTCACTGCGGATTCAATTTATCGTCATTAAATATACTTCATTAAAATCAATTTAATTTAAAAAGCTTTGCATCTCTTCTTCCTCAAGATCCTTTTCTCGTTCTTTTGTTTACTTTCCCTCTCTTTCTCTATTTTTTGTTTATCTTCAAGATAAACACAGCAAAACAAAGGTTATGCAGAAAATTAATTACTAGAGCAAATAAAGCGGCCAGCCAAATGAGAAAAACTAAAAATTTGAGGTTTTTAATGGGCTTTTTACAAACGTTTATGGTTATCTTGCAAACACTGAATCATTTCGATTGGTTTGTTATTTGTCACAGTCATGTAAATTGGTGATGAAAATAGTGATTTTAAAACTTTTGTGATTTTAAAACAAATATTTTATTGTAATTATATCCTCTGTATCGACATAATATAATATTTTTCTGTTTCCCACAGGTGTGTATCTCAATGCACATGTAAGTGTATATGTTTGGGTGTGTTTGTACAAATCTCTTAATGGATTCATGTTTTCTGCTGAGGTAACATTAACAAAATTCAATGTAAAATTTTATTAATATTCCCAGAAGAAATAAAAATTTTGATTTTTCGAATCAGGAACTGTCAATACAATCTGAGTTATTTGGCTTATGCAAAATATTGCTCTCATTTTGATTATTATAGATTATATTATGAACAAGAAGTTTCAGCCAAGTACCTATGGCCATCTTCAGATGTTCATTATTTGGGATGATATGGTAATAGTAATGTTAATATTATAAATAAAGTTTACTGATAAGCAAACATTTGACATTCATTGGCTGAACGACCAAGTACAACTTGAGTTGTGTTTCATCAATCCCTGATCATCAGGCTGGGATTAAAGTGTAGCATATGTTCCTATCTCTATTAGTAAGGGTAAAACTGTTTCCTTATAAGGAAACATTTGACATTCATTGACTGAACAGCCAATGTTACTTGAGTTTTGCTTTGAATTTTCTTACTCCATGGTCACTGGACTGGGATCAAAGTGTAGTAATGGTTCTCCTAATCTCGAGTGGTTAGAATGTTCGCTTTCTGACATTGAGACACGGGTTTGAATCTCACCATGGTCAGTTAGTTGGGAAGGTGAATTCCTGATGTTATCAGATTGGATCGAGGTTGATCCCAGCATACGGCACATTTGGAACATGCCTGAAAACCATACCACGGGTTGACTCAAGCCTTGTGAGTGAAATTGGGTAGACAGAACTCTTGTGGGCTGTTGATAATTGTGCTAGCATGAAGCCACAAGTCATCGTGTCGAGGACTTGAGCATGCTGGCTTTGTTCAAATTGTTGATCACACTAGATAACACACTCTCTGCCAGAAACTATAACTGAGGTCTGCTCAGCATAGATGCAGTATAACCACAGGTGGGCCCTGTGGGTGATGAGCAAACACAAATGTACCTGAGCGAGCGTCAGCAATAGGGATTGTCTGGCCACCCTAGTAGATGGGTATCCTCGAATATGAGTGGCCAGCTATTATTAAATTAATCTCTAATAATAATGGTAATATTATCCATTTCATTATAAGGAAACATTCAGTATTCAACGACCAAAAGCCACTAACATTCTCAGTTGAAATTTATAAAATCTTTTTAGTAAAATAATTGTTTTCAGGGAAATAGGTTTCTGAAGTCCAGTACCTGTTATTGCTCTTTCCACTATTAAAGAGAGGTTCCTTCCTTAATGTAGTGTGGAACATCAACGTCTTTATTAGGTCATTATTTTCTGAGTTACATGTGATATTGAATACATATGTGTGTATATATGAAATTGAATATCTAATATCAAATATCTTACACTGTTTCCTGTAAGATCACTGAAGTTAAGCAGCATTGTACCTAGTCAGTGCCTAGATGGGTGATAACTTAGGAAAACCAGGCTGTTAGCATGGCTGTGTGGGTGGTGTAATGGATTATGGCTTGTAATTGTTAATCGGCGAGTCAAGTTCCAATTCCCATTAGGTTTGTTATATTCAATTATAAACAAATACTCTTGGATAATTTATGAATCGGCCTCTTCTACCTACAGCTATAGGTTAATTATTAAGACTTGTATCACTAAACAATTATTATCTCCTAAAACAAAAGTTCTTGCAAACTAAGAAAATTTTATGGCTTTAAGTAACCTGCAAAGGGTAGATAAGCCATAGAAAATGAATAAATCAATCAGTTATATCAAATATCTGAACCATTTAATACTGAATTTAATGGTTACGAAAATAGAGCACTGAATGTTTATAGGACTTTGTTTTATTGTTACTGTAATCTAGTGGCCGTGAGTTCAATCGTAGAATCGGGTAGTTAAGTAATATTTTAGGGACATTATTATTAATAAATATAAATATAAAATAATAATAATAATAATAAATATAATAAAACAAATAACATTAAAACTTTGTTTAAAATAAAATAAATAAAACCAAATTAATAAAAGTTCTCCCGCATGCAATGGAAAACTTTCATGCCTGAGAAACGGATTTTTCATGCCTAAAATCGTTACTCTTTTTGCTACTGACACTTAAAAGACCAAAACGTCCATTTCCTCTCCTTGGCATCTTGCTTATAAGAAGACATTTTGTCTTCTTATAAGCAAGATACTAAGGACGCTCTTCCTTTTATCACATGCAACCTTAAAACACATATAACTAAAATACACACAGACCAGTACACATAAATAAATAAAATTATATGATTTTAATTTAAATTTTGACTTACTTTTAATGTTATTTCTTTGTATGTTTTTAATCCTGTGAACACGAGGCTATCCTGCTGGTATGATGTGAGTAACCCCTCGATATACTCCTTTTTAGCAGGAAGCAAACTCAAACTTCATAAAGAAACAAATAAAAAAACAATCACACAACTCAGCACATCTAAGATGTTCTGAAATATCCAATATCTGTGATTCTCATTGTCCAGGAAGAGAAGGTTTCGAGTTCGATTCTGGTGGTTCTGTAATCATTGTTTTATTTTAATGGATCTTTCACGGGACTTCTCAATGCAGTGTGGTTTCTAAGTCATAGGCAGCAAGGTGTATTGGCTTAGATAGTATCATTATCAAGCAACAATGTCTTCACATTACCTAGAGCGGTCAATTTGTGCCCACCTCTAGAGCAGTAGTTCCTAAACATTTTTTCCTCAGGGCTGCATTTTCGGAATTAAAATTTTCTCACGCCTCACCCAATTTTATGTGATAAAAAGCAGATGTAAATATAAAAAAAAAAACAGAGAGAAGTTTCAAGGGAGATAACCGCAGATTCGAAGTCAGAACATTATCATTGATAACTCTCTACTCCAATTTGTAGACGCTAGTTACTATATTTTTAATGCTTGATATAATGCATATATAACACAATGATAAAATTGACCAATAATTATTTATAACTAATATATTTATAACTATTTATACTGGGACTCCTGCATGCAATTACAAGTAATCCATAATAATATTTAAAATTTTGAAATCATATTTAGTTTTAGCAGATGGAATTTTAGAAACTGTTTCTAAATCTTTGATTGTCTTTCAATCATTCCACGTCACCTGCTCTCCTCTTCCGCGAAACCTATGAAGCATGCTGCATAATTTGGGAACCACTGCTCTAACGTATTAATGCAAAACGAAAATAGATTTCAACAATTCTGTTGTAAGCTTATAAATGTTTGTCTAAGTTTACACCAACAAAAATAACCTACTTAAGAAGATTGTATAAATGGATGTCAAAGCATAGACTGGAGAGATATTTAGGGGCCAAATATTGATTAGTATTACAAAGTTCAGGATGCTGTAGAGAACCATGATAATCCAAGTCTTGAATGGGCACAGAAGAATCTGCTCATAACGTGAGAGAGCATCTAATTCTGAATACCGTGTAATAAATTATGTAAATGATATTAAGATCATTGAATTTTTGTTAGTGTAAAGCAAAACTAACCTTTAAAATGTCTCAAAACAGATTCGTTGAAATCTATTTTCGATTTGCATTAATGTCTAGAGCATTGGTTCCCAAGTTGTTCCTAACATCATAGGGTTTGTAACGCTAATCCATATTTTTGGGCCTTAAATATCTTTCTCAGTCGATGTTTTACCATCCATTTAAACAAACATATGTTAGGTAGGTTACTTCATGTTTCCCTCTTTGTTCAGAGGAGCCCCGTACTTTAGTTTCACCACTTCCAACCTTTATTGCAAGGACACGCCAGGCTACTTCCAAAAAGTTGAATCACCCTCATTTCCTCATTATTATAAATGTAGGAAGGTCCCCCTCAGCGTTTTACCCTAAAAACCGTTACTTTTTGGTAAAGACTCCCATGTGGATGCTTTCTTGAAGATTACAATCCTTAACTTTTTAAGTCAAAAGTTAATTACTTTCATAATCTTAAGTTTCTGCCACCTTCTCTTAATTTTGATCACACACCTCTTTCATCATAACAATTTTAAAAGTAACTCTCTACCTTGTGTGGCTCTCCAGTCTTTTATTAGTCGAACTTTAGTATAAAAATATTTTTGCTTGCTATTTTAAAACTTGTTTCTCCTCATGCAGATTACTCATCAGTGACTTTCTGTATAATATATTTAAGGCAAAACTTAAATTTGACTATTTACTAAGATATCTTCGTAAATAGTCACAGGGTTAGGGTTATCATACAGGTTTCAAACTGATTCCTTTCAAATGATAAGTGATAGTTTACCTGAGAGCTCTGTATCCATGCACAGGTATGTGTTCTTTGTAATAAATTCTCTGGAAGTCAAACAAGTTTTTTTTAATAAGATTAGATAGGCCCACTTAACACCCGGTCCATACTCCCCGCACTTCTCTTGAACAGGGGTAGAGGCTCATCCCTTGTTTCCTGTTCAGGAAGAGGTTCCCGGTTTCTATCCTTTTCACAAGCCTTAATAGTGGTGCCGATATGAATTTCTTGTGATGTGCGTGGTTGGTGGCAACGTCTCTTCATACTGAGGATACCGGGTTGGCAGCTTTCTGGATGTTGTTTCCACTGGTAGTTAGGAGACCAAAATCTTGCATAGCTTCTTCAGAAGCTGTCCTGATCAACAGTTGCATAATATCGGGGTTCTTTCATTGCCATGTCGCACATAGATAGGTGTCCCTGTAAGCACCTCCGGTGGGCAACCCCGAGGCAACACTATATTTCAGTCTGCGCCCATTCCCTTCTGCACATGTTACACTTGATGATCGACTGTTACTTCTAACCTAGGCCTTTTCATTACCAATATAACACATCATGACTATAAACAACCAAAAATATGAACCTAAACCAGATCAACAACAATCACCTAAACTCTTTATCCTTTCCTTCTCCAATGTTCATGGTCTTTGTACCAAATTCTTCAGTGTGGAATCATTCCTGTTCGAAAAGTCTCCGGACACCCTAGCTCTCTGCGAAACAAACCTTTACTCTTCAATCCCATTCTCTGATTTCTCGATTTTTGGCTACCTTCCTCTACTTAGAAAGGACCCTAATGTCCACATGCATGGCCTGGTTCACGAACATCTCTCGCTGCCTAGGGAACTTGAATATCCAGACTATTCATACATGTGTCTTTGTCTATCTCTACTTAATTCAGTTAGCTATTTATTCTTTCTCTATTCTTCCCCTTTCTTCTCAACACTGTTGCGTGCTAGATAGTATTTTCAACAATATAGACAAGGCTATCTCCCTACACCCGTTTGCAAACATATTACTGTTCGGTGACTTTAATGTCCATCATACCAGGTGGCTTTAAAACTCTTTCACTTACCTCGCTGGCAACCAAACAATTAACTTTTCAATCATTTAATCTCACGCAAGTGGTTGACTTTCCTACTCGTTTCCCCAGTAAACCAGACAGAAATACTTCTCTTCTCGAACTTTTTCTTACCTCTAGCCCTGACCTTTGTCACTCTACGCAACTCTGCTCTCTTGACACCTCTAATTTCGTGGTAGTGTCTGTAAACATCTTCCACTCTCCAAAGAGCCATGAATCTTCTATCAACAGAATATCTTTCTGTTACCAACGATCAGACTGCTTCCGCGATTTACTTTGTGACGTCGGCTTGGAATGTAGTTTTTAATCATCCCGTTCAAAAATGCATGTCCGAGGTCTTCTCCTGGGTGAAAGCCGGCATCTATGCTTTCATTCCAGCAAGGAAATACCAAGTTAAACCGTTCTCATCTCTTTTTCTGAGTGTACCAGAGCGACATGTTTGATAGAAACAGGCGTCTCTTTGTCCCTGCTCGTAACTAGTGCAAGCGCGCGTTCCTCAGTGAAGCAAAGTTGGTGGTAGAATGAAACAATGTATAGCATCTCGCAAGTTTGGTTCTAGAGATTATTGGTGGCTCAGCAAAGTCTGTGCGGAACAACAGCAAATCTTCAATTCCTCCTCTATTCAATCAATTTGAAATCCTAACATCTGCAGTAGATGGGACTGAATGCTTTGCTTGGAAATTCTCATCCAACTCAACACTCGATTCATCCAGAGAACACACACCTGATTCCGCTCCCCTAAGACAGAGGCTCTACTGAGTGATATGTGAATCATTTCTAAATTAGACTCCCATAAGGCGTGTGGAAATGACGGTATAACAACGGTCGTCCTAAAGAAATGTGCTCCCGAGCTGGGTCTTGTTCTCTCCAAACTATACAGTTACTGCTTCCTGCTTTCCAGCTGGTTGGAAGTCCTCTGTAGTCTCTGTTTTTAAGAACTCTGGAGAACCTTCTGACTCCTCTAACTACTGCCCCATAAGTCTCTTTACTGCCCTTCGGCAAAGTCTTTGAGGTTTTAATCAATGCTGAAGTGGTTATGCATCATACCTCTCACGGTCTACTCTCTGACAAACAATATGGATTCCGTTTTGCCCTTTCTACCGATGATGTGCTTACGGTCATAAATAAATATATATATCAAGCTCTTGATAATATCGGCGAAGCTCGAGCTGTGTCTCTATATATCTCAAAGGCGTTTTACAGGGTTTGGCATGCTGGTCTTTTACGTAAGCTTCAGGGTTACGGTATTACAGGACGATTATTTGATTTAATCCAATAATTCCTATCAAATCATGAAATGAAGGTCATTCTGGACGGGCTCGCTTCCAGATTCTTTCATACGAACGCAGGTATTTCCCAAGGCTCTGTTCTGCGTCCTACACTGTTTCTGATCTTCATCAGTGATCTTCCTGATGTCATGGAGGATGCCGGAAATGACATGTATTCAAAACAAAACGGCTCTCATTTAAACACCACAGAGTAACTTCCCTGCCCACCATCAGCATGGCTGATGCACGACTCCGGGCGAGCGTCTCACTGCTCCTTTTTGGCCTCGCGTTTTCCACTGACTTGGGGGTGGAACAACTACATTGTATCCATAGCCGCATCTACTGCAAGGAAAGTTGATTCATTGAATCGTACCAGAAGGTTTTACCAGTCAGAGTTCATCTTATACATCTACAAATCTACCATTCGTCTGTGCATTGAATACTGTCGCCATATCTGGTCTGTTGCTCCTGATATTCCTCTCGAGGTTCTCGACAAAATCCGAA
Source organism: Acanthosepion esculentum (assembly GCA_964036315.1). Classification (NCBI taxonomy): domain Eukaryota; kingdom Metazoa; phylum Mollusca; class Cephalopoda; order Sepiida; family Sepiidae; genus Acanthosepion; species Acanthosepion esculentum. Next base: position 97,678,215 of record OZ038475.1, read on the forward strand.
GAAGGATCTGCAAGGTAATCCTGACTTGGCATCTCGACTTCAGTCACTTTTTCATAGACATAATGTGGCTTCCCCCCATCTTTGCTACCTTTATTTTCATGGCAACTGTTCTGATGAGCTTTTCCCTGTTGCCCTAACTACTTGAATTTAATCGCGCTACTAGATTGGCATCTAGGTCCCACCTTTTTACTATTGAAATAGTTAAATGTAACTGACACTTCTAATCCAACAGTTTCTTTTTCTCTTACTTCCCGACTGTGGAACTTCCTTTCTCTTACCCCCCCACCCCCAATAACTACAATATTCAAACATTTAAATGCAACGTCAATTGATATCTCCTGTTGCCTTGAGCCCTGTACATATTTAACCTTTCCTCAATTTCCACTGTACCCAGTCTTTTCTACTCACTTTCACTCTCTGTAACCCCCACGCGTGCTAGTCGCACTCCCGTCTTGCTTAAAAAAAATGAAAACTTTCAAAATAATAAGCAAGTCAGTTTCACATTCATACGGAATGAAAATTAAACATAAGTCTTAGCAATCTAGAACTTAATCGGAAGAATTTCATTTTTTTTCCAAAATAAATCTTTTGACTTAAGTGCAAAACCTTGTTTGACTCACGGTATTTATTTTCTAATTTTTTTTCTCCTCTGTCTGGAGCAAACTAGAGTCAATAAATTGACTTTCGATCAAAATTGTTCAACAGAAATTAAACATATTGTGTTAATCACAATGGATATTCAAGAAGCTGAAATTTATTTGTCATAAAATTTCTCTGCTATTATTACGTTTTTATATAAATTTGTTATTTATAATTCATTTTAATGCTTATTTAGTAATAGTTCTGATGAATCATTCATCAATCTCTTCCTCTTCCTTGTTTACGACATCCTGTCAGTGATCTGTTCAGTGCCTCGACAATAGAAATCACTAGGTTTTTACTAGAAAAATTATTCAAATTATGTTTTAAGCTCCACATCGTTATTGAACGAAACACCCTTGAAAGTGTTAGAAAGTGCTCACAAACGGTAATAGTTTGAATGCACTAAATTGGGAGAATATGGTGGATGTGGCAGAATTTCTCAACTGAGCTGTTTAAATTAAAGTTTGGTCATATATTCATTCGTTTTTTATGATGTTCTTCTAATGATCTCGATGAAAAATCTTTCGTAGCATTTTTTGTACTTCTGTGGTAATCCTGTGAAATTATTGTCAAATGTTATTGAAATTTATTTCAGATTAGACACCCCTTTGAGTAGTCGAGCATGTCATGTTCATTAATCATATTGTATCGTTGGTCAGGTATTTTCAGCTGAATTACTCCATTGAGCCTGTTTATTTGTTCTAAATCTAGCTTAGCATTGACCGTTTAGTTACTTTGAACCACTTCATCTCCGTAGACAGCAAGAATGTCCCGAGCAGTTTTGACATCTTATTTAAAGCAAAAAAATATGTCAAACATATTCATTCTTCTTTACTTGGCATTCTATCTCAAAAAGGTACCTAATCTGAAATAAAATTTCAGTAACATAAAACACAGATTCAGAGGATGACTACACAATGTAAAAAATGCAACGAAAGCTTATTCTTCGAAATCGTTCGCAAGACATTAGAAAAAAAATGAATGAATATCTGTTACAACCCAATATATACATGATATGGTGATCTGTATTAAGTGGTAATTAAATGTAAGTGTCTAATCTAGAAATGACTTGAGAAATAGACGTCATCTAACATTATGTACAAGGTCTGATCAAAAAGTATTAATACGGGTAAAAATAAAATCACAACACATATGAATTCCGCATGTAATCTCCTCTGAAGTAGTCCAGGTCTAAAATCACACACTTCATCCAGCATCGTTTCCATTGATGGAATCATTCCTGGAGATTCTTTTTCTGGGATAGCGAACAACTGCCTGATAGCATTCTCTTGGATTTCCTCGATCTCTTGAAATGTTGTTCCTTTCAAGTGGGATTTGCTTTTTGGGGAAAGGAACGCATTTCAAAGAGGAGGGATATAGTGATTGTCGAACATGGTAAATGGTATGATTGGCTAAAACATTGCTGGACAATTTGCACTGAATGGGCAGGTGCATTATCATAGTGAAGGTGCCTCTGCAATTCTGTCCTTTTTCTGATGAACTGCATCCCACAACTGCCGCAACACATCACAGTAGTACAGCTTGTTTATTGTCTGACAAGGTGGAACATATTCATAATGAACAATCTCATGCAGTTGAAGAAATCTGTCAGAAATGTCTTCACATTAATTCCACTCATTTGTGTTTTCTTAAGTTTCAGAGAATTTGGGATCTTCTACAGCGAAAAGTAAGCCTTGGTTTCATAGCCATAGATCCACGATTCGTTACCTGTTATGACCGTTTCCAAAGGTTTCTGTGGTGTGATGAGATGACCACATTCTACAGACCTTCATTACAAGCACTGCTATAAATACCGGAAGTGTGACAGAACGATATGATTTAGTGTGACAGAGTTCAAGGTTAATCTATACCACGCATCTTCACACTTGGTACTCCGTTATCTTAGCAACTGTCTCGATACTCTTTGATCAAACCTCATCTATAAATTAAGGAGAAACTTTTAAGTGTTTACTTCATAATTAGACATAGTCAAAAATGAAAGAAGTAAAGGGTGTACCAATAACGTGGACCGATTTTAAATGTGAATTAACTTTAAGCGTCTAATGATTTTTTTCTTTTTCTTTCAGATTTAACAACTGGAGGTTTTGAAAATTTCAACCATGGAAAAATTAACAATTAAACACCGTTCTAAAGTTATCGAAGCCGATATGGACGTTCAAACAGAAATGCATTTTGCGCACTTCATGATGTCTGGGATCAACAGAATCGACCAACCGAGAGTGCAACTGAAAACATTATTCGTAAATTTAAACAAACTGGGTCGGTGCCAGATATGAAGACACCATTGCGTGCTCGTTTATGCCATTCAGCTGAAAACATTGCTGCAGTGCACGAGAATGTGGCCGAAAATCCAGACCCCTCTATTCGTCATCGCGCGAAGGAATTGAACCTCTCCACAACAACGTTACATCGAATTTTGACAAGATCTGCCTCCACATGCTTACAAACTTCAATTAACACAAGAACTGAAACCTGCTGACCATTTGGAGCGCTGTACATTCGTCAATTGAGTGAACAAGCAAAGACAAGCTGATGAAGATTTTTCGCAAAACATCCTCTTTAGTTATGAAGCCCATTTTCAACTTGGTGGATTCGTTAATAAGCTGAATGATCACATTTGGGCTGATAAAAATTCAAGGAAGATTGTTGAAAAACCACTGCATCCACAAAAGGTCACTGTTAGGTGTTCATGTTTTTGCTAGCAGAATCATTCGGCTGTATTTCTTCGAAAATTATGCTGGGAATTCTTTTACAGTGACAAGCAAGCGATACGGTGCCACGATAACCAACTTTTTATAGCCGAGATTAAATGCTATGGTTGTCGAAGATTTGTGGTTCTAACAGGATGGCACCACGTGCCACACAGCCAATGCAACAATTGCTTTATTGAATGAGAATTTCCCAGGTCACATCATCTCTTGAAACAACAATGTCAATTGGCCACCACGATCGTGCGACTTGACGACTTTAGATTTTTTTCTTTTGGGGTCATCTCAAAAGTAATGTCTATGCCAACAAACCAACAGCTGAAGGATTAGATAATAAGGCATATTGATGAGATCGACGAGCAACTATGCAGAGACATCATCAAAAATTTGACCATCGAGTGGAGGTGTGCCGCCGAAGCCTTGGCGGACATTTGGGCGATATTATTTTTCACACATAATTGCCATGACTTAAAAAATATGGTCCAATAGAGAAATAAATAAATGTTCACCAATAACACTGATTTATTTACTGCTGACTTTGATTCGTCTTAATGAAACACCCTTTACTTATTTTATAATGAGCTGCAATGGAACATAATTAACGAATTAAAAATGTACTGCTGAAATACTGTATGTGAAACAAAGAAAAGAGGACATGATTAGAAAATGTCACTTAAAGGAAAACATCAGACGGAAAAGTTTAGATTTAACAGTCGAATAGAGAGCTACCCTGACACATCAAGACAGACACTAAATAGTTAAAATTATAAAATGGGACAATATCGAGCTTGAAAACATTAAGGCATTTGTTACATAGATCTATGATAGAAATTGTGGTTAGAGAGTGTGCTTAAAATATATCCTGATAATGAAGAGATAAAATTGACATTTTTACAACCGAAGTCCCCTTCCCCATCTTTCTATTATCCATTACATCCAGTTATATTAGTTTTAAATTATTCTGATATTCTTAGTTTAGTTGATCCAATAACTGACACTGGAAGAACTTTCGAAAACTGAGATGGAGAATCCTTCGAATATTTTAGGAATGAGAATTTCTTGAAATAACCTTAAATAAAGATACAATCAAATAATCACAGACAATTTGAGTGAAAAAGTAAGTGGTTTGCATGTCTAAATTGTTATTCCATATTTAAACATGTATTCCAACAAACAGAAAAATAAGTTTGCTTATTGATCTCTTTGTACATGTTAAGAAACTTTTGGATACTCCAGTTTTTTGGAAGTATTTTTAAAATTTGTACTTTTGGGGAACTCTTTTCACAAGCTGCAAATTTTTCTTTTAATTGTGCAATAATTTCACTTTCATCAGATCTTTTGTGCTCTTTTACATGATATATTCTTTAAGAGAAATTCTAGCTGAAACCAGATTAATTTCCTTTACTACTATATATTAGAGCAACAAAAGTTTACAGTTTGTTTATGCAAGTATTATGAATTAAAACCAAAATTATGTCAAAGCATATCTCATTGGTTTGCAGTATATAACTTTCACCCCCTGAGGATTTATCAGTAATAAATATGTTGTATCATTACACTAATTTAATTAAAAAAATAAATATTGGATACGAAATTCAAAAAATTACGTACCACAACTGTTTTGGTTTTCCTGTGTCGATGAAGAATCCTACCTACTATGAAAAGCCACCAATATCTTTACAGTCTGGAGAGTAAGCGACTTATTTCAAAGGACCAAGGATATAGGTACCAATTTAAAGACATTTTGCGGTCAATCTTTTTCACAATGACTTAAGAAAAAAATGTATTACTTCCATGACCAGCACATATTTTGACTTACCAAAAAGTTGATATGAAAGAAAGTAATCATGGTTTAGATATGAAATATTGATAGAACAATGAGTTTGCTTGTGACTGTTAATCTTAATTATATATATGTATATATATACATACACACACACACACACACACACACACACACACACACACACACACACATATATATATATATATATATATATAAACAAAAACTAAAAAACTGATTGTTTTGTATATTTATTTAGTCCAACATGTCAACAAAATACTGTTGACCATTAACATCATTTATTGCATATTTTCATATTATTTTATATTATCTTTACATTAATTCATGCCACTTTTTAAAATAATTATTTCTTGTTTTCATATAAAAATCTATTTGTTGCGTAATAAAAATGTGAACAAAATAAAAAATAAGGTTATTTATTTTCCAGCGAACTGGTTAACATTTAAACACAAATAACAGAAATTCTGTCGATTTTATGGTCATAGTTCTTATATGTTTAAAAATCAGCCTTCAAATTGCTTTCTAAAGATATACACCTACATATTGGGAGATATGAAAATGTTAGCATATAGTGGCATATACTGAAATCAGTCATTTTTAATTTGTCACAATTTAGTAAAGCCATCATACCTCAGGCCACAGTCAAAAGTCAACCACAAAATTTTATACATATTTTACCATAAGGCAGACAAATTTGTTGACAAATTTAAAAAAAAATAGAGTTACGCATTTTAAAATTTCCCAAATGTCAAGGTCAAATTATCTTATTTGACATTTATACAAGACAATAAACAGATCATCCTTTAGATTCACCCAAGTACTTTAAAATGGTATATAATTTTGTTTTGTAGATGAAGAAACAACAGAGATACTGGCATTTAAAATTTGTGACTATGGCAAAGGTCAAGAGGTCATATCTCCATAACACTTTGACATAAAGATGTAAAATAAGTACTATATAATTCATACCACGAAGCTTTATAAGTATACCAAATTTAAAAAAAACGATGTGTGTCTGTGATGGTCAGACCCTTACTGATCTAACACGGAAAGTCTAAATCTGTGGTGTTTTATGAGAATTTATTCCCAAAAGCAGGATCAAGAAAGTAGGGTTTTCTTTGATTGGTCAAATATTTCACATGGTCATGTTATTTTCTAACCAACAGACACTTTAATGTGTGTTGTGTTGTGGAATATTTTGGCATGTTTGTTATATTTTCTATTATTGCGTAGAAAATAATTTTTGGATGTGTTTAATACAGCATGTGTGTGGATATATAATTATGTTGGACATAGTGTTTATTTCCTATACCTACATCGTTTCATCTGCACACATTTGAGTTTATTTTTCTAATCTCTACGTTTATACTTTCAGAGCAGTTTTGTAGTAGTTGTTGCTATCATAACGTAGCGGTGGCGGTGACCGTGACCTTCTGTGCAAGTCAACCATGTGTGGCATTTAGTAAGCTTCTTGGAAACGGGTCCCTATATTTGTTCTTTTGTTAACGGGTTTTATATAAAGAAAGAAAAAAAAACTGACATAAAGCTCTTGTTTCAGCTTCAAGGCTTCAAAGTAAAACCCCTAGCAAAGATAATTTATTTTCTTGGAGGTCATGAAGGCAGATAATGCAGAAATATACACCAGCAAAGTGAAAATATTGACAGATATTCTTCCTTATGTTTTGTGTCCGCGGAGCACGTAAGCATTCATGGCTCTCCATAATTTCCCGTCTCTTGCAGCTTTAATATTCTAAATTCTGTCTTTTTTTATTTCTAAACCTTGTTTCGTCATCCATTTTCTCAAGCTTGACACTAATACTGTTGAAACTTGAGTAATGCATGGAATAATAATGCAACACAAAATGTACTTAGAACAAAATGTATTGAAACAAGAAAGAGTACACAATATTTACATATAGTCTTTTGTATATTCCTGGGAAGACCGTTCCTGGAGAATGTGTTGACTAAGTCGCAGTCGGGCAGAATCTCTAGTTGAATCTCTTGATTCGCCTCTCATGTCTTCCCGGTACCAACCATATTTATATAGTCGGTACTCCACTATGCAAATTAGGTGGATCCTACCACAACAAATATAAAACCCTGTTGTTGCTCACATGCTCGGTCCATTCTGTCCTTATCATCTTTCTGTTGAACCACATTTCTTTTGCTTCAAGTCTCTTCTTCTTTGAAGAAATTGTCCAGTATTCACTGGTCACATATCACGTAACAGTTTAGTATTCTTTTCTTTGTTTGTAACGAATTTTTCTATCCCTTAAAAGCTTTTGGAATGCATCTTTGGCATGCGCAATGCGCCTTCGGATTTCAGTGTCGTATTTTCCGTCCTCTGTTGAAACACTTCCCAGATATTTAAATTTGTGTACTTGGTTGCTTTTTGGACTCACCCTTATGCTAATAAACGTGCATTGTCTTCTTGCAGTTTTTGTTTCGTCCTTTCTTCTCGTTTTCCTTCACTACCTTTGTACTTTTCTTTGAATGCCTGCTATCATCTCTGTTCTATCTGCATATCTTGAGTTGTTAAGATTGTGGCCTCAATACTAAATCTTGGTAGGACATCTAATTCTCTCCGAATTGCCTCTCTGTGTAAGCAATCTAAGTCTGGTGAAAAGACATATCCTTGACCTACACCCCGTTCTATTTTTGTATATATGCTGAACTCTTTTTCTCTCCGTATGTAGGCAGTTCCCTGCCGGTATAGATCCTTGACAATTCTCTTGTCCTTCCCAAATATGTCAAGGTTCAACAGACCTATTAGCATAATTTAGGAGGTCTGATTAACGTTTAATTGGTGCAATAAATATGGATATGTTAAAACAAGAAAGAAATTATCACAAAAAATGAGGGTAGCAAAAAGAAATTATCATAAAAAAGTGATAACGAAATTAAATTAACAAAAATATTGTTTTAAACTGCTTTATCAGTTCTCTGTCATTTACCATTTTACAGTAATATACTTTTTCTTACCTCCATTTTTGTTTTTCTTGTTTTTACATGGCGGTTTTTATCACATTAATAAAACTTTGTAGCACTGCAAAATTATTTCACCATTGATGGGTTTGATTTAATTTTTAAGTTAAATAATATATTTAAACTTCGATTAAAATTTCGTATGTCATTTAATGAAATTTAAACATTGTAAAGTACTGCCCAATGGACATACTGGGTGCATTGGAGAGCCTTGCTGTTGACAATTGAGTAATATCTTCAATTTGAAATGTTCTAATATGGGTTAAATAGTAAGGCAATTTCCTAGTTGTTGCGATGGACGTCGGATGTGACAAGTAAAAGAATGCGCGCAGAATACTGGCGTAGATACAAAAGAATTGCGTTTTGTTTAAAAATCTACAGTAGCCGGAACGTTATTAAAATGACAAGAAATTCGAAGGAAGGGATTAGTTGATAGATTTCTTTAGTTTTTTACGGCTTATCGACCTTCTGCAGTTCAGTTCAAGGCAAAACACACACACACATATCCATCTCTGCAGTATTTAAAAATAACATGTTAATTTAGATATCTGTCGCTTCTTCTATTTTTAGGAGACAACGTACCTAATGTTAAAACTTAAATCCCTTTTGTCTCAATAGCTTTACTGTCTTGTATGAGGTGACCTCGATTAAAAGAGAAAAAAATAGCTAAAATTCATTAAGGAGCGGTGATTGGATAATTAACTGTCCAATCCCATATACACCTGAATCGCATGTGTTTTTTGTTTAATTTTACACTTCTAACATCTCCTCCTAAACTCCTAAATTTTATTTACTATTTTTTGTTTTAATTAAATCTCTTATATTTTTTTTTCAATAGGAGTAGATATGTTTGCCTATCCCACGGTTCACACTCCCTCCATCATTAGAGATTCATCCCTTGCTTCCTGTTTAGGATTAGTTGAAATGCTATGTGATTTCTGTTCTTCGATATGCCAGATATAATAAACAATCTCGAGAAAGATGAAGAGACTTGAAGCAACAGAAATGTGGTTATAAAAAAGGGTGGTGGGAATGCCATGGACGGAATATGTGAGCAACGACGAAGTTTTTAGAGAAAATGGAAAGGAAAAGAAGACTTATACTTAACAGCAGGAAGAGACATTTGAAATTTAAATAGCACAGGACGGGGAAAGAGGGCTTGGAAAATATGATACTTACTGGACAGGGAGAGGGCAAGAAGGACAGATTTTGGTTGGTTGTTTGGGGTTTTATGGCATATCAACCACTATGGGTTATTTAATGCCAGATCCAGTATTTACTAGATATATCAAAAACGTATAGTTGGCAACATCATTGTTTCAAAAACGTATAGTTGGCAACATCATTGTTTCAAAAACTGGCAACATCATTGTTTCAAAAACTGGCAACATCATTGTTTCAAAAACTGGCAACATCATTGTTTCAAAAACGTATCGCTGGCAGCATCATTGTTTCAAAAACGTATCACTGGCAACATCATTGTTTCAAAAAAGTATAGCTGGCAACATCATTGTTTCAAAAACGTATCGCTGGCAGCATCATTGTTTCAAAAACGTATCACTGGCAACATCATTGTTTCAAAAAAGTATGGCTGGCAACATCATTGTTTAAAAAACGTATCGCTGGCAGCATCATTGTTTCAAAAACGTCTCACTGGCAACATCATTGTTTCAAAAAAGTATGGCTGGCAACATCATTGTTTCAAAAACGTATCGCTGGCAACATCATTGTTTCAAAAAAGTATAGTTGGCAACATCAATGTTTCAATGTACTGGAAAAGACCTGGAAGTTCACTATTTTCCCAAAGCTGGGACCTCAACAGGTGCTACCACCCCGGGTCAGGGTGGACCTGGGAACACCAGCAATTAAGAAGTGGTTCCACGCTTCCTCAAAACCTCCTGATCAGAGGCCTTGCTGTTGGATGCAGTTTAACGTCGTAACCAGGACGAAGAAGGACAGAGGAAAACAACATATAACATACTTAGTGATCTTGAAGAAATAGATGGCGGAACAAGATTTTGGAGAAGTAACAGAAAGACAAAATTCTCTTCCTTCTCGTAAAGATTTCTGATTCCCTTTTACTTCTAGAAATGCCTTGCATCTTAGTGACATTATCAACTTACTTGGAGTGAAATGATTAAACAAATAAATAAATATAATGAATGTAATTTATTTTTGAGTAAATATTGTCTTAACATTTTTTGGGAGATAATAGTTATTTTCAGAATCAAGTTCTACTATTTAAACCATAGCATGGGGGGCGAAGAGGGAAGTATTTGAGCGTAAGGGAATGTAACGACTAGAATTTGAAAACTGCTATCCGATTTCTCATCAGAGCAGTTTAAAAATAAAATAAATTGACTGAAATCTTGTTTAGTTTTCACTCGCTTCAACCAACACATCCAACTCTACAGAACCCGGTATTCTCAAGCGGTCACTCAACTATGTTATAATCAAAAACGATGTTGCTTAACTTCGGTGATCGATCGAGAACCGGTCTTTCAACATGATAGGGCCGTAAGTTGGCAGGGTGGGGTAAGCGATGCGAACGAGCCAATAAATAAAATGAAAAAAAAACTTAATCTCAGTAAATCAGACAAAAATTATAGACGGAACTTTTTTTTTATTTGAAATATCTTTTATATTTTAAATTTTCTAAAACATTTAATGATCTTCGTGGAGACACAGAATTTAAATAATGCTATAAATATGTCTGCTTTTATCGCATTAAAAGTGAGGAAAATGGACAGGGAGAAATAATGCGGTAATCAGAAATAGCATTTTGAAAAGGAAATATATATATATATATATATATATATATATATATATATATATATATATATATATATATATATATATATATAGATATTCTTTGATGCGCCTGCACATGCGCACAAACGAAAGGATATGTGCGCATGTGTAGTCGCATCAACGTAAATATCACTTTAGTTAGATGAAGTCCTAAAGGACAAACCGCGTCACATGAACACATTTTCCAATTCGTCATAGTTTTTTCCAAAAAATATTGACGTGTTTGGTTAGCGGTATATCAACTCTTTATGGGTTATGTAATGCTGAAATTTAATTTTCTTGGGAGCATTAGTAATTCCTTTTACAAAAATATTTAGATGGTAATTTTTCTTACTATGAAGATGGATTTCTTTTATAATAAAAAATGTATTTTATACTTTCATAGTGTTTTGACCCCAGGCTTTTTTGGGGGAAGGCATATATATTTCACTTTACTGGGGCCCTAACAGGTGCTACCACCCGGTTCAGGGTGGACCTGGTAACTAATATGTGGTTCTACGCTCCTCAAAACCTCCCGATCGGAGGCCTTGCCGTCAAATGGATTTTATCGTCATACCAGGACGAACTAACACACACACACACACACACACACACACACACACACACACACACACACACACACATATATATATATATATATATATATATATATATATATATATATATATATATATATAGTACAGGTAATAGATCCGTTGGTATATAATCCAGGTGTATCCTAGTAATATCAAATATTAAAACTGATCCCCAAAGAGAGCTCAATGGGTTTATTATAACAGAGCATATATATTACACAGCAAAAAATCCAAAATTACCTCATGTGGGTATTCCTAGAAGAATTAAGTCCAGGGAGGAAGTAGAGTGGCGCAAGTTTGCGCTAGTTGAAATAGGCTATACCCACATGAGGTAATTTTGAAATTTTTGCTGGGTAATATATATATATATATATATATATATATATATATATATATATATATATATATATATATATTGGAAACATTATTTTCTGTGAGTACACGTGTTTGAGAGGTTATCTTTTTATTTTATTAAATAATAACGGACCAAAGATGGACGGTATTCAAGAAGACAGGCGATGGCGATTGATGTTGTATTTACATTTTTGAAAATTGTAGTTATCAGAGAAGCAAGCAAACGGAAAGTAGTGCCACAGGTATGGGGTGCTGGAAAAGAAACTTTTGAAGTATCTATTTCAACAGTAAAAGATACGAAAAATTTGGTAATCCGTATAGGTAGTCCCAAGGAGGATGAAATCCTGAGAGGTCAATGTAAATTCAGAGCTAATAATTTAAAGAAAAACAGACCACTTTAAGGCTCCATGTAATAATTTATTTCACCATAGACCTTTTAAAGGACGCTGGATCATCAGACTTCACTTCCAAAAGGTGAAACGAAAAAAAGTGCTATTGTGAAATAAATTATTACATGAAGCCTTAAATGGTCTGTTTTTCTTTAAATTAAGTCTATTTTTAATTCTAACCTTATGTTCCACCGCCACTTTTAAATTTCGGAAAAGAGTTAACACTTTGTTTTTAATTTTCCTTAAAAATCATTTAATCACAGCTACTTACCATCGCCTGAAGAAGTACAATAATAATATTGAAACATGAAAGCTTTTGTGTAGCTATTTCAACATGTTTTTATTATAATCTCTTATAATAATTTAGTGTTATGTATATATATATACATATATATATATATATATATATATATATATATATATATATATATATATATATATATATATATATATATATATATTAATGAAGTGGGTAGAAAAATAAATGAGAAAAAGCTGCCTCTAGTCCCTTCTTATCAAAATGTAGCCTTTGTGAGAAAAACTTCAAAAGCCGAGTAAGATTTGGTAAAGCAAACAAATTAGGCGGATTCGAATTATAGCGGATATATTATTAAATAATCTGTTAATCAGTTTCAGACAAAATAAAAACATTTTTAATAAGATACGAGAATTATTTTAATAAGATACTATATAGTTTAATTTTAATTTTCGTAGACAGATTAAAATTGCACATATGAAACATATTAAATTATGAATATTCAAATCTTGAGTTTTTAGGCATGTATACTTATTATTCTCATAGAAGTCTCATCAGGTAACATATTTTAAACTGAAAACGAACATTTTTCTGTAAATTATTCACGTATATTGAGTGTTGACTACAACGCCAGGTTTAAATAAAATACAATGTATAATTGTATTGATAGATAACAGCAGATGCCCCGTTTATTTCGTTTGCAAATTCTTAAGTATTGTAGACGGAGCATACTAGTAGACGGAATAAGCACCCCTTAAAGAAAAAGGGCGTCTACTCAAATCCGGGTATCCACTAGATATAACATTTGAAGTAATAAAAATTACCAAATTTAAATGCGACTTTAATAGATATATATATATATATATTGCATCTATGGTTCTAATCTCGCTTAGTCTGTTGCATTCTCAAACGAAAATTCAAACATCCCTTCTCCCCTCTTTCTTTCTCCTGAGAGAGAGGGAGAGAGAGAGAGAGAGAGAGAGAGAGTGAAGGGGTGCTACTTCCGGATTGAGATTGGGGTAAACGATAAACATATTGAGTTATCAAGTGAAATCGGCGAACCAAGTGCTAATCTCGCCTATTGTGTTGCATTCAATGTGACACATGCCCTCAAGAAAGGCATGAATCCACCTATTCCTCTCCCTCATCTATGGTTTGAATAGCAGGGTAGACTGGATTCTCTAGACTAGGGGTGCAACCAATCTACGAGAAGTAAAACTCTGAAATAAAGACTATACAGTATGGCAGGGGAAAGCATTGCAATAAACAATAAAGAGAACTGTGATGAACCAGGATCGACTACGCCCTGATGAGACAAGGTATTTGTTGAGTCTTGACTCATTGTTGAATCTCGACTAATCCATGGAATAATAATGCAACACAAAATGTACTTAGAACAAGAATGTATTATAACAAGAAAGTGTACACAATATTTACATATAGTATTTCTGTATATTTCTGGGAAGACGTTCCTGGAGAATGTGTTGACTCAGTCGCAGTCGGGGAGAGTCTCTAGCTGGATCTCTGTATTCGCTCCCTCGTCTTCCGGTACCAACCATTATTTATATTGTCGGTAGTCACCTATGCAGATTAGGTGGATCCTACCACAACAGTATTGTACAAAAATAAAGGTAATATATCATCTGGATATTTCAGACGAAAATTCACACTGAATGAAGATGTAATATCATAAAAGAGTATATCTTATTAGGGTTAGGCAAGTAAAGATCGAGGTCACCACACAGTAATTTTAAGCTAACCCCACCAAGTTTGTCTATTAAAGCCTGATTCAATTCGATAGGAGCGGCAATGATTCTAAATGCCGCTGCTGCTATAAAAAACTACAATGAAGACACAGTGTATATTAAGGAAATGTGGAAAGTGTTATCGGCGAATTTTGATTTCAATTTCGCATTAATGCTCTTGCTTAAGGCACGAATTCATTTGTTCTTGTTATGATTTAAATCGGACGGCAGATTATAGACTTTAATATGGCTGCAAACATTCTAAAATTATCACTACTCTGAATTTAAAATCATGGAGAAATCAAAGAGAAACTTTTCCACTATCTCTCCCAAAACATCATTACAATTCACAGATCATAAAGAAAAAAGGAATCTGTCAAGATCCATGATCGCCTATGCCCTTAAAAAAGATCTAGTATAAGTTTTAATCAATTCGGTGGGTTTTTCTTCCGCTGACAAAACTCTATGGTCTTTACTACGCCAAATGCTGCATACAATTTCTTTGATATTTGCGTTAACTCGTTTCCCTTCTTCTTTTCCTTTCATATTTTGTCTATTAATGTTATTTCTGAGGCGATAAGATTTATGCAAGGTCGTTTATTTTCGGGTTCTCGAAATCTGTCAGTTATCTTAAAATTAATTTGCCGGTACTTTGAATTTCAGTTGCCTTGTCAAATGAGAAAAGAGCCCAAAATATCTTATCCTATACACATTTCATAAGATGCTTACGTACTACTTAAATAGAGTGGTCCGATTGTAAGGAATAGGGAAAACATTCTGGGAGATATTTTTTTCTAGATTAACGTTCTTCATCATTTGTCAGAATCGAAAAATATTGATGTGTTATCATTTTAGATCTGGGGTCATGTTCATAATAGCGATATAGTGTCAAGTCGATCCGTGACCTTTACAGAGTTATTTGCACTTAGTACTTTGAAAATGTGATTATGCCATTGGTATCTGGAGATTTTTTTCTTTTAATCTACGTATTTTTCTTCAATTAAAAATGTGACACTACATTAAAAAATGTTTACATGTATGTCTTTTAATGAGTAAACATTTTTACAAGAAACATATCTATTTCACCAAACAAGTTCTTGTTTAAAATATTTTCTTAAAATAAATCAAATAATATATATATATATATATATATATATATATATATATATATATATATATATATATATATATATATATATATATATCAGTTTTATATTTATTTAAAATATTTATTTAAAATAATTTTTGCGTCACACAGAATGACCATTGCAGGACACTGCTGGCGTGCAAGACAAGACATTGCGAGTGATCTTCTGCTCCGGACACCTAACCATAGCACAATACGGCTTGGTCGCCGAGCAACTACCTACATTGACCAACTATGTAGACTCATAATTCCATCCTAATGACCTTCCGACCAAAATCCCAGACCGTGATGTATGGCGTGATAGTCTCATGTCCCATTAAAGAAAGAACAATGTTTTTCTAAAATACAATACATAAAATGTATATACTTATCCGTTTGTTATTTATTTAAAGGAACTATTTTTTGTAAAACAAAAAAGTCCGTTTTTTATAAGCAGATATCAGTGGAATAAGTACAGTTTCGAACTTGTCGTTTGTAAACAAACAGCTTTTTCTGATAACTCTGTAAAAATTCCAGGAACGACTGTATCAATATTATGAACAGAATTCCCTCTTCTTACTGGATAAAAAATATCGATATTTTACGATTCTGACAGATGCCGCGGCTTAAGTAAGGTCTAAAAAATGCTAATCTACAAAAGTCATTTCCCCAAAATTGTTTGTCTATTTTTTTACGAGTGGACTAGTCTATTTTGTAAAAGTTAGGAAACTGTATCGATATTTTAAACAGAACACCGTTTTAAATGATAACAGTTCAATAACAGATCGATTCTCACATGTATGGAGGCTGAAAGGGACACCAACATTAAGTAAGTACAGAAGTTTAGCTAAATCCTTAAAATCATTTAATCACAGCTACTTACCATCGCCTGAAGTAGTACAATCATAATATTGAAACATGAAAGCTTTTGTGTAGCGATTTCAACATGCTTTTATTATAATCTCTTATAATAATTTATATATATATATATATATATATATATATATATATATATATATATATATATATATATATATATACAAGAATCAAAGTATGAAATACGTAGACGCATACGATGCTTTTCAGAAACTAAAATATTAAAATATAATTAAATCATAGGAAAACAAAGAAAAGAGTGCTTATCTTATATGTAATATCGATTCCGCTAGATTGCTGAGATTTCTGGTTTGGTTTGTTTTACGGCATATCAACACCTCAATGGGTTATTTAATGCCGACAATTTTTTTATTGCTGGTTATATTTTTTCAAAAATGTATTGCTGGTAATAATGTATTTCTGGTAATAATTTTTCCTCAAAAAATGTATTGCTGGTATTAAAACCTATTTTTGCACTTTCATAGTGTTTTGACCCCCACTTTGGGGTTAACCCTTTGCCCATACCTGGCACCCTAACAGGTGCTACCACTCCGGGTAGGCCTGGGAACACCAGCAATTTAGAGGTGGTTCCACGCTCCTCAAAACCTCCTGGTCAGAAGCCCTGCTGTTGGACGTAGTTTATTGTCTTACCAACGACGCGGATGTAGTCTATTGTCATACTCAGGACGGTGAGATTTCTGGACAATATCCTCACCGAGGAAGAAGAAACTTTGAAACGAAAGAGATGTGATTCCACATACAATTCCTGAGAGTGTGACAGACTGAACATGTGATTAACGAGGAAATTTTAACAAAAATATTTTCACGGTTTATCAACATTTAAGGTTATTTATAGCTAAAACATATTTTGGGATTGTAAGAATTTTTTGATATTCTGATACAAGTCTGAATATAATAATTACTAATTAACCCATAGCTGCGAGGAGAAGAGGTGGATTAATAACTCTCCCACGGGTATTTGCACGTAAGTAAAGAACCCGATTGGAATTCGAACCCGGATTTCCGATTTCTCACTCGACGCCTTTATCAATTACATCAGTCGCACATCCAAGCTTGCAACACTTGGTATTCCTCAGAAGTGGCCCATCTAGGTACTGACGAAGTTCAACGTTGCTTAATTTCTGTGATCGAATCAGTGTATCGACATAATATGGCCGTAAGCCCAATCAAAAAGACAACTGAATTTTTGCGACACAATGAGGAAAAGAGACTGGAATAAATTAACACTCAGAGGACACACTGAAATGAGATGAGTTTCGGTTGGTTGAGTTTACATATCAACCCTTTAAATAACACAAGACTTTTTTAATCGAATTCACCCCAAGCAAGGCAGTAAAGCTACTAAGGAACAAGGGGTTACTGTGTGTGAAAGTATTAGAAACAGAAACATTATTAAGGAGCGAGAGCAATAGAAGTATGTTGTGGCCTTGTTAGGACTAGAAATAAAGACACAAAGAGAGGAATTGAGTTAAACAAATATATCAACAGAAACAGTAATACAAACATAAACAAACGAGAGTGTTACAGCAAGAATGTTCGGTCAAACTGTCAGAGCTGACTGCTGGAAACTTCCCTCTCCAAAAGGCAGTGCCTGCTCCTAATTATAGCTGGGAGTTTCCATGCGTGCGTAGGTTGATTACCATAACAAAAAGTGAACAAGAAGACATTAGATAACGATTGATATTGCATTTAAAATTTTGAAGATCCAAAAGCATGGAACCGGAAGGGAGTTCCAAATAATTACCAAAAAAACAACAAAAAAACATTGTTTTTTATGCGTTATCGTCTACATTATTATCGTTTGCCTGACTGTTCATTAAGACTTTTCTATTTAGGAAGAAAGTCTTGGATCTGCCCGATCCCCGGATGTTCTGGATTCAGTTAGGCTTTCCGACCGTGTAACATACATCATAATATTAAGCGTGAAGGAATTCAGAAAAAGTGTGTGTGTGTGTGTGAGACACAGAGAGAGAGAGAGAGAGAGAGAGAGAGACAGACAGACAGACAGACAGACAGAGAAATTGAGTGTGAAAAAAAGAAAGGAAAATAATAATAAGCAGGAAGAGGAAATAGTAACTAGGAAGACAGCAGATAGCGATTTACATTGCATTTAAATTTTTGAAGATCAAAGGTGGTTTGAAAGCATGGAGCCTGAATAGAGTTCTACATGAGAGAAATTGCGGAAAAATAAAATGTTAGCACAGAACATACGGTTACATCTAGACATTTCAACTCTACGTTAACGGGACCCTGTTGCTAATCTAGCGCTGTGCTTAAATTCATCAAGTCTAGGTATCATAGGTAAGATCTCATCCGAACATTTATCATGAAAGAAAAAAACATAGACAAGCAACTTTACGGTGGTTGGGAAGTGATTTAAGCCGAGGCACCATGTCAGAACCAATAATATTGCTGATTCTTCTTTGGATTTTATCAGGAATCTCTAAATATATAGCAGGAGTACCGGATCATACGCAGCAACAATATTCTAAACATTGACGAATGGTAGACGTATAGATATGTAAGATACATTCTGGAGAAAAATTGTCTAGCATGACAGCATATTGGATTCAATATAGTCTTTCCGCTTCATGACAGCTGAGGATGTGTAAAGGGTTATTCTCCTGGAGGTTAGCATTAACCATGCTGACAGAAGGCAGATTCAACCAACCTAAAATCATCTTATCTCAATATGTGCCCTGTGTGTTAATTTCACCTAGACTCCTTTCCTCATTCTGTCGCAAAGGCTTCAGTAGCCGCTTTCTTGATTGTGCGTTCCTATGTTTTATCACATTGAAAGCAAGAGAATTCTGGTTGGTTGCTTCTGTTTAGCGGCATATCAACCTCTTTTGAAAGCAAGATAAATAGCGAGACACAGTGAATAAGCTACTTAATGGATTTTAGTAAATTAATGGCAAAATAGCGACAGACAGGGATGGTAAACGGACAAACTTAGAGCAACACAAATCAGGATGATATGGTGTTCCATGATCAACGACATCTTAAACGAGCAGCACATATTAAAAGAACTGACTTTGGATCAAGCGATAAAAAATCCGATATTTTGAGCCTTTCCAATAATTTTCGACGCTTACACGAGAATTTTCAAAATGCTCCACTAACAATGGATAAAATTGTCAACTCAGCGTTTAATTTGTTTTCGATTTCAGTATAGTCGATACTCAAATGGCTTCATTACTTACAGAAGCTTCTTTCTTTGTTTACGATGGCTAGATCTGTTCTGACAAGATTACATGCTTGAATTCTAATGCCGAAAATAATATAACCTTTTTTTCTGTTCTCGGCACCAGCTTCTTTTTGGTTCTTTACAATTTGCACGCAGCTGTTGTTATACTTGGTGGCATCTGTACTTTAAAATGTTTATTCAATACGCATGTTATTTATTTTGATTGTTAGTATTACCTTAGGTCAATACGTTTTGTTTTACAAAATTGCTAGAAAACGTTTCGCGTGCATGACTCTGTTGAAGCGAATAGAATAGAAAGCGTCATATATTTGCGTTTCTTTGTTTGCATCGAGAATTGAATTTTATTCTGCAATGATGCTGACCTATCGTTTGTCATTACGTTTCCTGTTTGCTTAAAAAGACAACAAACAAAAAAGTCTTTCTATAATATAATATACAGTATTTAACAAAAGTTCTTGTTATATTTACATATAAATCTGTTCGACGTAATGAAATTCAACTTGTCCCAAAAAATAATTGTTAGAGGAATAGGATTTCTGTAGACAAAGGAGGAAACTTGCAGCTGTCGATTTTCAAATCCAGGGCCGGAGCGTACTGTCGCCGAACCCCGCGACCAATTTTGACCCACGCTATTTTTCAAATTTTTTTAAATTTTTCTTCCTTCCTTAATATACGTTACAAATTAAACTAACTATTAAACGATTACAGATTTTCTCAAATTTTGATGCCATTCTCGTTTCCTTATTTCGTACAAAGCCGTGAGTTTCTTTTGCTCCTGCATCAATAAACGCTATATAAAATTCACTATTTTTATTCATAATCTTGAATGTATTAAAATTCAACTGTTTAGCAAGAAAAATCTCAAGTTAAATGTCAAAATTTGCCGCAAAATATTGTTGATTAAGATGGAATGATCTATTAACACATATCTCTAACTTGTATTTATTTAGAAAGATTGTATTTATCTTCACGTCTTCCTGTTGAATTGTTCAACTATATTGCATATGATATATTATTGTACATAATTAGGTTACAATAAAATTTGTATTTTATATGAATACCGAATGGAAATTGTGATGTAGTAGAGTGGGGGTCCCGTATTATAGACTTGAAGTGGGACATAAGACTCTTTTACTGGCCCTGTTCTCACCAATAAATATGCATCAGATTTTACTGGGTTACATTGTACGAGTAACAGCGAGTAAACCTCAAATAGATTATTTAAGACAGTGGGATTCATGTTTTTTCTTGAGAGCAATAGTAAACTATTTATTCGTAACAATTCTTCATATTAGAGTGTCATAGTTTGTTTCTTGTATCTATGTAATGTAATTACATTACCTAGATAGCTAAACTTCTGTACCTACTCTGTTTTCATGTCCCCAATGTGTAACCTACAAATTGAGTTGCTGCATTTCCTGACAACATTGCAACACAGCAATTATTTTTCTACCGAGGAAAGAAAATCTCCATCTGTTGAAAGCAACCAATAGAGATAAGACTATCTTATACATGACGATGAAAAACCTTTATATGTCCCTTTTCATATCGCATTCCTTAGTTTCGTCTTTGATCTACATATAAAATAGAATAATATCCACCTTATATATCCAATATGTGATCAGCAAATGATCGGCTGTATCGGTGCCGAAAGTGGAATCAGCGTGCCGAATTCAATATCCGTTCTAGTCTGTTGTTTTCCCTTTATTACAATTTCCCACAGGAAAGGCAAAAATCAATATATTCAGCCTCAATCTATGGGTTAAATAGTGAGTTAGACTAGGCTCTTCACCTCTGGGTCGTATCTAGTTTAAAAAAAAACTTCGGTGAAGGCAACAGGAGACAACTCCACAATCTTTCTCAAGAAGGTATCGCAATTCACAAATAATAAAGAAAATAGCAATCAGTGGAGATCCATAATTACCTATGGTCTGAAGGGTGATGTCATTAAAAATGGTTTGTTAAACAGGGTCTTTATACGTACACGTTTAATTATAGAGTTCTTATATCTTTCGAGTCTGTCATTAAGGTACTTATTTTTTTACTTAAGCCAACTTGGTGTGGGCCCAAAAAATAAAACTAAAATAAAAAAAAAACATTTATCCAGTACTATCTAGTTAGCTAAATTAAAAATAAAGAAATGAAACGACTACTGTTTTTCCTAAAAGAATGTACACTGAAGAAGTCAGAACTTTCAAACATGTAGTGACTAACAACTTGTTTCTACAAAAAAACACGTTTGAAAAATATTAATGGTGTGTACCAATTCTCTTGTCTCTTAGAGAAATGTCTCAATCGACTAAAAATATATCTTCATATATCAGCCACACTACAACATTCCCCTTGAAGGGATTATGCTGTAATTTCTCTGAACAAAATGTTATACGTAAACATATGACACATATACACAGCGCGTCTTTAAATTTCTGTTAGATTTAGGTCGAAAATGAAGAAGTAACTGAAAAGAAAAACGATTAAAAATCTTGGAAACCCTTTACATCAAATGATGACAACTTACCATAAAATTTATTTCAACCTGAGTGCGGACATGTAAAAAAATATTGAACAGTAAAATCATTTTAGTAAGACAGCGCATTCATTCCAACGGCATAGCATCTGTAGTTGTCGCTAAATGGCATGCCAATAAATCAAGCTAGGGTTAATTATGATTTATGTTGTAGACGATGTAGGAGAAACAACATTGTAAGGCTCATCCGAAATGACACAATTCAACTGTGCCCTTTTTCGTTCATGTGACTAGTTCTGAATTTGGAGGGAAAGTCAAGCCAAGGGAAAACTCCTCGCTCGTAAAAATCTGGATGGTTTCAGAAATAATTAGTCTCTTGCAGTTCTTGACATTGTTGGCGCACAAGGTAATTATGCTCTTAAGATGTCCGTGAATTTGTTGTACAGTGGAAAATTTGTAACTGAAAATTTATTAATTAATTTGTATATGCCTCTTTTGCTTAGTATTTCACGGTGTTTTTCAAGGAATAAAAACATTTGTTCATTACATCAGTTGGATATTCCTAATCGTAATTTAACAAAAGAAAGGTCAAGACCAGCTACAGATTCTGAATGAGGATCACAGGTAAGTATGCTCAGTTTAAAATCGACTCCAGATTTCAGTGAGAAACAATGCTTTCTGATTGGTCCATAAACAATAATGTCATGTTTCTGCCTCCGTCCGCACGGTTGAACTCGAGTTGACCTGTTCAGAGTTCCAAGCGTCAAAAATTGGTAAACATTCTCTCGAGCCTGCCACGTGATCAACAAAATCCATAAATATGAAACTTTGACACGATTTAGTCAGTGAATCCTTAAAATAATCAACTCGTCACACGAATCCATGAAAGCCAACATCCTCACTAAAAGTTATTTTTTATTAACATCAACCCGGCTTGTGGAATTCAATTTCTTTTCAACATCAACTCATCTAGTGATCAATTTAGCCAAGACGAGATTCATAAACCAACCTAAAGGAAATCGTAACTATATCAGTCGAAGCGAGATAACTCTACAGTAAGTCAAGCAATCTATTCCATTCAATTTTACCATTAATATAAACTGTTTAATTTCATACATAAATATAAAATAAATATAAAAATAACGGATAATAAATAAAATAACAAAACATAACAAAATACATCGAGTCAATTGCATCATCCACCGCAAGGAAAGTTGGCTCCCTGTGCCGAGCCAGGAAATTTCTCTCCCCGGAATCGATCCTCCAAATCTATAAATCGACCATTCGCCCTTGCATGGAGTATTGCTGCCATATATGGTCTGGAGTCCCTACTGTTTGCCTCAGGGTTAAGATCCAGAGACGGATATGCAATGTAATTGGCCCTGATCTGTCATCCCGTCTGCAGTCGCTCTCTCACAGACGCGACGTTGCCTCGCTCTGTCTTTTTTACAAATACTTTCACGGTAATTGCCACGAGGAGCTGCTTTCGCTGGTTCCTAGGCCTCATGAATTTAAACGTTCTACGTGGCCGGCATCCCGTTCCCACCTCTTCACCGTTGAAACTGTTAGATGTAGACGTCTCTTCTACTCCAATAGCTTCATGTCTCGCACATCTCGCCTGTGGAACTCCCTTCCTTATTCCTGTTTCCCTGACAAATACAATCTCCAACTATTTAAGTGTAACGTCAATCGACATCTCCAATTGCCTTGATCTATCTACTTCCCTTCTCCACATCCTTTCATTCCTATTTGCTCTCGCTCCAAATCTTCTGTAACCCCCTTGCCTTGATCGATCCACTATCTTTCTCCACATCCTCTCCTTTACCACTCCTATCTGCTCTTCCTCCAAACCTTCTGTAACCCCTTGCGTGCTAGTGGCCTCCACCCTTGCTTGGGGTGATAAGCTTAAAAAACAAAACAAAAAAAAACAAAAAATAATAAAATATTTTTAAAATAACTGACCTTATTTTTTTTATAAATAATACTTGATTAATGGTTTACACGAAGAATGCTGGGAAAGAGATCGACGGAAGTGTCTTAGTTCCAGAGGATAACGAAGTATGTTTTCTCAACCAAAAAGGGATTTTAAGTAGTTTTCATTTGATCAGATAAAGGGAGAGGATCGGGCCGAGAATTTTTCAGCACATCCTTGAAGCAGGTCAACTGTTCAGACAAAACTTAAAAAAGGATAATTACTCTTTACTAAACATTAAAACATCGTCCTTTAGAGATTCTCTCGATAAGCATGGAAGAAGTAAACTGTGTATATAATTTATTCATTATTATCTTTTTTCACATAAAGTCAAAGATATTGGAAATTTCCATGGAAAACAGATTGCAAAAATACATAAATAAAATTAAAAATGTTCGACTATCACAAAATTGTGGGTTTTTATTTATTGTTAATAAGAATTATATTCTAGCAGAAACAATTAATGTTAAATCTTGAAATTTACAATCATGAAATTAACTTTTTACGAATCAATATTAATTTATGACTTAATATCAAGAAATAATTCAAAGGCTGTAATGAATTCATGCACATTTTAGATTAAACATCCAGGTTTGCAAAGGAGTTGTCTTTAAAGAAAAATAAACATTGAAAAAAGTTATAATCTTTAATGTTTATTCTTTTTCATATTCAAATTTGTGCTGACACAGAACAAATTTCCATATGAAAAAGAATAATCGTTCCACCATTTTCTCAATTAGTTTGGTCAATATTTTAAATTATAAAGGTTATTTTTTGTAAATTCCTTTTATACGTGGTTATTGCTTCGCCGAATATTTGCTTGACTATATATATATATATATATATATATATATATATATACAGTGTAACCCGGATATAAGAGACCCGGATATAAGATAAACCCGGATATAAGATACTTATTCTCCGGTCCCGACAACTCTCTTATATCCGGGTTACACTGTATATATATAGATATCCCAAATCAGTCGGTTTTCGATCCCGGCTTGAAGTAATCGGTGTCTAGCCGCACTGATGAACTTTGATACAGCGAAACAGTCTGTCTGTAGATGACAATATATACGCCCCCGGAAGACGTAATTTTGGTCGAGCACTCTTGGTAAAGCGCGAATTTGTAAACAGTGACTTCTGTTGCTAATACTTCTTCCATGACCAAATTCTCATGCATGAATTGAGTGCATCATTCAAAGAATAGGTACGTGAAATTAGCATTTGTCTCAAGCGGGCGCTGTTAGTTCAGGGGTAAAATCTCCGACTGATGTCAAATCTGTCGAGTTTCGATCCCGGATTGAAGCAATCGGATGTCTAGCCACATTGATGATCTGTGATACGGTGAAATATATATATATGAAGAAAAATATGGAAAAACAAAAAATCCGAATATGCAAGTTTACTTGTTTTTAATGTTGTTTCAATGTCGACGTCAGACGTTTCGGTCTAGTAGACCTTCTTCAGGACATAATTATTAAAACATAATCAAAATTAGACGATATTCAAATCAACAAGAAGAGACAATAGACACAAGAATAATCAAAACAAAATGACTGAATTTTAAGATCAGCGGTCCGTTTTGAAATGCGATCACGTCGGCGTCACGTGAGCGATGTTGTGAAAACGTATTCCTAAAATAGAGTTTATTATTAATGAAAAAGAAGACTGGCCCTACTATAATGTGCAGTCGACAAAATCAAAAACAACGTGCATGCGCCAAATTAAAAATATAAAATGCCGACAATTTACCAATCACCCTCCATCAATCTCTCTCTCTCTGCCCATATATATATATATATATATATATATATATATATATATATATATATATATATATATATATAACTCTACCTTAGACGATAAAAGCCATTGTTAACGTGACTTTCCCCACCTTACCGAGAATAAAACATAGTGATATCTCTATCTCAGCTCGTGAGGTTTTCAGATTTATGAAAAGCCCTGACTCCACGAAGGCTACTGGCCTGTATAAAATTCCTGTAGTTCCTCCCAGTATCCTTGGTTCTGAGCCATCTCCAATCCTGGTGAAGGTGTTTAACCGCTGCCTGGAGAAGAAATGTCTCACAAACCCTTGCTAGGTGTCTAGTGATACAGGTAAGCATTGGTCCCATCACAATATCGCTCCATAGTGTCATCTACAAACTTTTGAAGTTGTCATCGACAAAATAGCTGTGAACTACCTCAACAGAAAAGACTCCTGAGAGACAATCAGTATGGTATTTCGCTCTTCTATGTCCATTGATGATGTTTTAATACTGACATATATAATCAGTGAAGTGCTTGATAATAAACTCATTATGAGAGCGATCGCTTGTGATATCTCGAAGGCATTTTTACAAAGCGTAACATGGGGTTTTGCTACACAAAGCCATCAGCTATGAAATCCCTGAGAGACTCTTCTCATTTATTGACTTTTTGCTATGAGGCAGGTCTCTGAAGGTCGTTGTTAATGGCAAATCTTCTGGGGCACATGAGATCAATAATTAGTCCTACTTCCTTTCTGATTAATGTTAACGATCTGCTAAAGGGAATTCCCAGACTTTTGGTAAATATATATGCAGAATATATCACTGTATGGATGCACCTGCAAATATATCTATATAACCAGTGTATGGCAGATACACACACACGCAAACATATATATGTAAGGATAACAACGTTATTAACAACAATAAACTAGAAAAAAACTGATACATAATACTACCTACTATCTCTATAACATCCACTTTCCAAAACAACGTATCCAATATCAATATCAAATCATTACAGTCATCTCCAAAGCTATTATGAATATGATGAAAACCCTAAAATATCCATAACAGTAATAATTCTGAAGTGGGTATACCGTGCCCTAAGAAAAGATTTGTCAGGAGGAATAAACTACATCCAATTTCAAAATTTAATTACGTCATCCCTACTCAACATGTATAAACAGTATTTGGAACTAGTATAGAGTATGTTCTTTATTTTCTAGTTTTAGTGCTTATCTTCGATCTTTCATAGATTTAATCAAGTTATCAACAATCGTCTGATCCATATTTTGCCACTCCTTTAGCAATGTTTCTTTAAGGGTTGCCACTGACGTGATTTTGGTTGCACGCTCTCAACGTTTTCGGTCAAGGTGCTGCCAAACGTGCTCCATTGGATTCATGTCAGGACTTTGGGCTCCCCGTGGCAGTGACTTAATTCCTTGCTATTCCTTCCAGGCTTTTGCTACTTTGCTCGTATGACATGGCGCTGCATTGGTTAATATAATTAATTTATATAGTAATTTGAACTAAATAATTTATTTTCGGAAAAACCACTTACTTTAGTTTATTGGACATTGAAATATATCACTTCGTGTCCGCCATAGCTTGCATGACGTTTCAGCTAACCTGTTGTATATTTATGATCGCTTCTAAACTAAAAAAACTTTAAAAAACCAGTAATCTTTTTGCGCTTGTGAATAAATACTTGTTAAAAATAGAATCCTTGCATTTGCATTGATAAAGTCCCTCAGAGGACGAAACGCCTCGGCAAAGATAAGTTTTCCTTTTGTCTTTATTCATATTGACCTTTTACACATATACTCTATCTGAAATATATATATATATATAAATATACCTGACGATTGCATCTAGCATGAAACAGACTGTCGCCTCTAAGTGTTGACTTCTATGTTCACTTGTATATTTACACACGCTCTATCTCTGATATCGAGCAATTTATCCCATAAATATATCACACTTTAAGACTATATATATATATATATATATATATATATATGTGTGTGTGTGTGTGTGTGTGTGTGTGTGTAGAAAAATAAGAAACAACACGTTAGGTATCTTCCTAACTTTTCGCTTGAGGATGAAACAGTGTTTGATACCTTAATTCAATTTAATTTTTATAATTATACTGAGGGTTTCGGCTCTCGTTTTTGAAACATGAGAACTCATATGTAGCGAAGGAATTATATATTTTTTAAAATAATTATACATATATATATATATATATATATATATATATATATATATATCCAGGTAAAATGAGAGAGAGAGAGAGAGAAAGAGAGAGAGAGACAGTACGGTATAAAAGTATTAAACCATCTTCAGTATTAGCATGGGATGAACTTGATTGAAGAGTAAAACCTTTCCATCCAATGAATGAAAAATAGTTCTTAGTGAGAAAAAAAGAGAATGGAACCAACTATCAGATTTATACTTCGGGAAACGTTTGCAACGAATGCCAAAATTTGTGCTGCAGTAATCAAGGCTAAAGGAGGATATTTTAACGAGAGCAAAATTTAATCTAAAATGATTTTGCCTTTTTGTCATAATAGAATTTCTTATAAAAAAATAATGTTTCACTTATTTTTAATCCATTATAATAATTTTCTTTCATTTAAAGTAAAAAAAAAATTAAAAAAAACTTTTGGGGAAAATTAAAAAAATTACAAGGGGTAACCTCAATCTTTTGAACTCCAGTCTATATACAGGATGCAATGGGCAAAGAGTGAGGCTGATAGAAGACTCTATATTTGGCAACAGGACTCTGCACACAAGCAGGAGAACCAAGTCATGGCTGTCAGTTAATTTCAGCGACCGCCCCATCTCTTACATCTGGGCACCTAACTCCCCAAACTGCAACACACATGACTATTATGTGTAGGGCGCAGTTTAGCGAGAGACCAAGAAAAATTATTTTGACTCCAAAGATCAAATGAAGGCAAGCATTATAGCAGCATTCAACAACTTAAACAAGTATGTCGTCTAGAGGAGTTCCAGAAGATTCCGAAGTCGTCTGAAGGCCGTGTTTGAAGCCAATGGCGATTTTGTTAAATAAATCTACTTTTTAATATCTCAAGACATTTTTGTGTAATTTTGGTAAAAATGTCTGTTAAAATGAGATTTCAGAGTTATTTACATTTTTATGTAATTTAGACGATAATTCATCCATCTCTCTCTCTCTCTCTCTCTGTATATATGTATGACCGAGTGGTTAGAACGTTCGCTTTCTGACAATGAGACACGGGTTCGAATCTCATCATGGTAAATTTGTCAAAAAGGCGGCTTCCTGATGTTATCGGACTGAATCGTGGTCGATCCCAGCGTGTGGTACCTTTGGAAAATAACTGGAAACCATACCACGAGTTGACCCAAGCCTTGTGAGTACAATTGTGTAGGCGGAACTCTTGCTGAACTAGCGCGAAGCCACAAGTCATTGAGCGTGCTGGCCTTGTTCAAATTGTTCATTAGGCTAGATAACACGATTTCTTCCAGAAACTGTAACTAAGGTCTGCTCAGCATAGTTGCAATATAAACCGCAGCTGGGCTCTGTGGGTGTTGAGAAAACACCAATGTGCCTGGGCGATTAGCAAGCAGTAGACGGGTATCCTCGAATACGAGTGGCCAGTTATTATATATATATACATACATACATATGCAGTTGCTGACAAAATGTTCAGAACGGCATTGTTTTCGTCAGAAAAGTAGGTATAAGTTTTTATCAAAGTTGTTTTATATTCTATAATTTTTACAGACAATAAATACGTTATTAATTGTTATTATTTGAAATTTTGGTGTAGTTTGAGAGGATAATACAAATGTTATGGATGATTTAGTGATTTACTGCAAAACACATGACGGCCAAAATGATTAGAACAGTTGAAAAATAACAAAATAATCAAAAATGACAGAGAATACTGGAATTATTTAATATCTAGTGTGAAGCCCTTTAGCTTCAATGACACTCTTTGACTGCATGAGGAAATTAAATTTTCAATTTCTTGCTGGGTGATCTTAATCTATTCTTCCTGAAGAGCATTCCATAATTACTCGGTTGTTTTAGGATTTCTGGCTTTCGAACGTTCTCCTAGAATATTCCACACATTTTCAATAGGATTGAGATCTGGGCTTTGAGCAGGCCAATCCATAACAATAACCTTTTCAGCCTTGAAGAAGTTCATGACCACCTTAGCCTTGTGACATGGGGAATTGTCCTGCATGAATATGGGTGGTCGCTTAGTTGAATTTCTCAGCACAGGCAAGACATAATCTTTTACAAGTTGTTTATAAACTCCTGCATTTACCTTTCCATGTAATCGCACCAAAGGGCCCACACCATATCCAGATATCATCCCACAAACCATGACACTTCCTCCACCAAATTTAACACTAGTCTTAAGGCATTTAGGCGACAATTGTTCACCTACATTTCGACGAACGTACCTTTTCCCATCTGAGCCAAATAACATAAACTTAGATTCCTCACTGAAATGCACCGTTTGCCAAGTTCGGTTGCAAAGGTAACACGACACTTTTAATTCTTTGAGCTGATCAGTTGCTTCACTGCAGGTGCACTTGCTTGTAGGTCATGTTCAACTAAACGACGAGACACAGTTTTTTCAAATAAAGTTTTCTTCAGTACAATGCTCATTTCCCGAGAAACAGTAGCAGCAGTTTTAAATCTGTCCTTTTTAACCAACTTTACCATAGCACGATCTCTTCTCTTGGTCGTTTTTCTTGGTCTGCCTGTAGAAATTCTTGCTTCACACGAACGACAATCATCGTAGACCTTAAGAATACCGTGAACAACACATTTTGACTTGTTAATAATCTTTGCAATAGACCCAATACTTAAATTATCCTTCTTTCGAAGCTTAATAATCTGCTGACGAATTGGTAACGGAGTAAGTGGCATTATATTAACAAAGTACACTGAAGATATTCTTACTAATGTTTAGTAAACCAACCGTCACGTAAACAAATTAAAAAAATTAGAGTTCGCCGGTTAAATATACTAAAACACGAAGTAAAGCAACCGTTCTGATCATTTTGGCCGCCATGGGTTTTGAAGTAAATGACTAAATCATCCATAACTTTTGTATTATCCTCTCAGATTACACCAAAATCTCAGACAATAACAAATGATATCGTATTTATTGTCTGTGAAAATTATAAAATATTAAACAACTTTGAAAAAAACTTAGACATACTATTCTGACGAAAACAATTCCGTTCTGAACATTTTGGCCGCAACTGTATATATATATATATATATATATATGTGTGTGTGTGTGTGTGTGTGTGTGTGTGTGTGTGTGTGTGTGTGTGTGTGTGTGTGTGTGTGTGTGTGTGTGTGTGTGTGTGTGTGTGTGTGTAAAGTAGTAATGGATTTTATACATATATAACACATACACGTATCTCCATAAGTGTAAGGATATTTTGTAAGATTTCTTTTTGGATAAATTACTTATCTGCTTTTATGAAAGTCCTGCCGCGCCTAGAAAGATAAATTTGTTTCGTGGATGTGTGAAATGGAAACTAAAATTGGTACAAGTAAGGCATCTATTAGCAGAAACCTTTCGGCCCAGATCCGTTACAGAATTCGAAATAGTAGTAAACAAATTATTCGGGGGACAGAAAGGGGGGCACCTCTGACAGCACAACCGCGTGACCAACGTTGATCCGAGGCTGACTAATAAAAAAAATCACTTTCGTTGTGATCGCTAAGGTTTCCTAGAGCGTAGCGCGTGCGAATATCGATACCATGTGTCAGGTCATGTTTTGCCAAAAATACGACCTTCGGTATACAGTCGATATCCAGAGCTAAATCAATTCGTTGATTAGATTTTTTTGCTTTTCACACGTTTCAAATTAAGGGAAGCAGTTTGAGTTAAAAAGAAAAGGTAAGTCATTTATTAAGGAGCACTTTAACCCATAAATATAGCATACTTAAAATTATATAGTATCACACACACACGCACGCACGCACAAATATATATATATATATATATATATATATATATATATATATATATATATATATATATATACATATTTATATATATATATATACATGTATATATATATATATATATATATATATATATATATATATATATATATATATATATATATATATATATATATATGAAATCTTTAATTGATATAATTTACCATTGAATTGAAGATCCTAATAATGAAGTTTTCATGGAAGCACTTGGGAGTTTTGTCCATAAAGTGGAATTTCTTGGAAGAACTCTCTTCTGATATATGAAACACAGAGGAAATATGAATGGCTGGCTCGACTCCGTGGATGTTCGTAAGTTGGCGTGTGCTGGGCTGTAAAGGTTTAAATTCGTGCAAGTAAAGAATGAAGTTCATTCGAAGATTTGCCATGATAACAGCGATAGCCTAAAGATCGACTATAAAAATTAGGTCGTAGATTGTAAAAAGAAATCAACACCCACAAAATCACATAAATGGTTTTGAACTCTGTCAAGAGTGGAAAGCGAGCATTGAACAGGACGGATAAGACAGCCGTACTCCAAATTTTGGTCTAATTTGTAAAAGTTAAATATTTTTTAAATGATTTCACCTCAATGAAGGTGATAATGCTAATCATACGCCAATGTTTACTGGGAGTAGAAGAGAATGAGAAGACGTTAGTGGGGAGAAAGGACAATAAAAGAACAGGTTTCAAAATGACAGAAGATGGCGATTGGCGTTACATTTAAATTTTAGAAGATTGTAAGTGGCAGAGGATAAAGAAATCAAGAATTCCACAAGAGAGAAGTCCGTGAAAAGAAACTTACAATTACATATAGTTTTTTCAGTTGTAAAACGATGAGACCTATTAGCCAATCTAACAGTACCCTTAAATTCATACGGGGGAGATATTAAGGCGGAGAACAACTGCAATAAAATATTTATAGAGAATACAGAGGGGACTGACGTCACGTGACGGCGGTAGAAAAGTGACTGTAGTCGAGATGCCAGGTTATACTGATAACATTACAGGCTCTTTGGATTTTGTCGAGATTCTCGAGACATATAGCCGGATCACCAGACAAAATACGGCAGCAATATTCAATAAATATGCAAGATGGATTCCGTCAAGCACGACACATTGAACCACCAAGCTTCTTTAGCAGCAGACCTAGAAATATATTCAATGGTAGAAGGAGAGAGTTGTTTCCTGGAGCGCTTAAATGGTCCAAACATATTTACGCATCTTTGACAATAGATTGAATAAAAGAATTCCACTTGGGGTCTGTATTCAATTTGGTACTCAAAAGACATTCAAAGTATAAAGCCTCATTGTGAGCTGAACCGTTCATGGGGACTGGAGAAAAGGTGAGCTCTGATCTGTGATGATGAAACGATAATAGCTTGTTTTTTTTAGGGATTGAATGTTACAAGTGAGTGATTCCTCATTGATCTGTTAGAGCAAGTTCAGAGAAGTGATCAGTTTCATGGTTCTTCGTTTCCGAAGTGATTCCATAAATGTATATATGGTATATGGTTAACAATGTTTTTTCTTCTTTACAGGCTCGTAGAAACATGCAATCAAATTAGTATCGGGTTTTTTCTTTACAAATATATTCGCTTTTTGAAACGAAAATTCCAAAGTTTTCCCCATTTTTATTAACATAATTGGATTTATATATTATACAGTGACAACGCATGAACCAGAATTTCACTGTTGAAGATACCTATATCCGAATACTCGAATAAGTAATAACTTACACACATATATAAAATCTAGATATCGCATTCGATAACTCACAAGACTCCTGCCTAATAATGACCCGAATCGTTATTCGATATCTGATTACAAAATAAAAAGCACGTATAGTGTAATGTATATCGGCGTAGACAGTGAATTTGTTGTACGGAGTTCAATTCATTCTCTATGCACTTCTAGTAGGAAAATATTTTCTGTTGCTTTAAGTCCATTCTTTATCTGCGAGGAGACTGTCCAGCGTTCAATATCATATAGGAGGACAGGTATTACATAACAGTTGATTAATCTTTTCTTTGTTGCTTCAAGTCTGTTCTTCATTCGCGGCTATATAGGAGGACTGATATCACGTAATAGTTGTGTGTGCTTTTCTTTGTTTCTAATGAAATTTTTCTGTTTCTTAATATTTTTCTTAGCTTTTGGAAGGCATCTTTCTATGGGTGAAATAGCAGGGACGAATGATCTCTTTTGCCTTGAGACGGCAACCAGTTTAGAAGGAAAACTCTGAATCCAAAATCAGCATGAGGAGTGTTGGTCTCCGTCAGTCGCTCTTCTTCTAGACACACCTCTGGCTGCAGTAAATATGATTCTTCTACGACCCCCGGAACTTACGGGAAAGGGACGGATTATCAAATAATACTACGAAAATAAGAACTAAGATGTTTAATGTCCCCGAAAAGAAAAACATTCTATGTTTTATAACATTAAAATATATTAGACGGAGGTATTTATTTCCCCGACGAATAAAGTCCAATTTCTTTTTGTTACATCGCAGACGCGGAAGTTTAATTATCTGGGAAGTATTTTGACAGAGGACGGTAAGTGCGACACTGAGATCCGTAGAGGTATTGGTATGGCCAAGGACGCATTCCAAAAGCTGGGCAGAGTATTGAGTGACAGAAGGATTTCTTTGGTAACAAAGAAAACAATACTGAGCTGTTACGTGGCATCTGTCCTTTTTTCTGACAGCGAATGTTGGACGACTTCCTCAAAGATGAAGAGACTCCAGGCAACAGAGATGTGGTTCTACAGAAGGATGGCTAAGGATATCATGGACCGAGCGTGTGAGCAACGATGAGGTCTTAGAGAGGTTACAAACAAGAAGGAGGCTTATACTTAACATCAGGAAGAGGCAGCTGAAGTTCATGGGACAAATAATGAGGAAGGAGAGCGGGAGAATCTGATACTCACGGGTCGAATAGGGAGAAAGAGAGACAAGGAAAAACAACGCATAACATACCAGGCGGGCTTAAGCAAGTGGATGACAGAACGTGGTCTGGGGGAGGTAGCGGAGAGACGGAACTTGTTTGGAGTTGCAAAGGATAGAGGGAGGTGGAGAGCCATGATCGACTATGTCCTGAAACGACATGGCATATAAAATGAAGAAAGATATTATAAACCAGAACTATCAGACTAAAATGATTTATGAATTGTAGATATTCAGGAATCAGATTCAGAGTTACGCATATCACTCAAGTGAATACTCTGTTTCTAAATTTAAAAAAAAAGAAGAATTCCCGCCAGATTTCACAGATCATGTCAATATATAGTTACAATTTCCTGTCCTTCGTAGCTCTTAATAAATTCTGTTTTTTTCTTATCATTCCTCAACCTTGCTCCACCATCCATTTACTGAAAATCGCTAGATAGGCTATGCATTGTTTTCCTCTAGCTTTCAATCTGTTCTGTGAGCATCAAATTTTCCAAATCTTCTTTCCTCATTATGCACACTAAAAACTGTCTCTTCCTGATGTTATGTATAATAGTCATTTTTGTTTTCATTTTCTCACATGTTTTCTCACGGAATTCTCAGCATCTTCCAGTAGAACGATATTTTTGTTGCTTCAAGTCTCTGCTTCAACTGTAAGCATTCACTGTCATATAGGAGGACTGATATTACATAACAGTTCATTGCTCTTTTCTTTGTTGCTTTAAGTCTCTTCTTCATCTTTGAGGAGATTGTCTTGCATTCACTGCCATATAGGAGGATTGATATTACATAAAATATGAGTGCTCTTTTCTTTGTTGCTTCAAGTCCTTTCTTCATCTGTGAGAAGATTTTTAGGCAGTCACTACCTTATAGGAGGACTTATATTGCATAAAAGCTGAGTTCTCTTTTCAGCGTTGCTTCAAGTCTATTGTTCATCTGAGAGGATAGTGTCCTGCATTCACTACCGTATAGGAGGACTGATGTTACGTAATAGTTGCGTACTCTTTTCTTTTTTTTCGACCGAATTTTTTTGTTTCTTAATACATTGCTTAGCTTTTGGAATGCATCATTTGCTATCCCAGTGAGCTTTCAGATTTTAATTACTGTTATAATGCTTCCCATATATTTATTTTTTGTCCTTGTTTAATTTCGATTTTTCAGATTTATCATTCGCATGTCGGACCATGCCTTTTGCTAGTAGCCATACATTCTATCTTTTTTCAATTGATGATTAGTCCTTTCTTCTCGATTTATTTCACGGCTTTCTGTAAGAGTTCTTATAGTTTACTTTGTCTGCTATCAACACTGTGTCATCTGTATACTTTATGTTGTTAAGATTATGGCTGCCAATAATAATAATAATTCATATCTCGAGCATTAGGACTTCTAATTCTCTAAGAATCGCCCTGCTGCATAGATTAAATAACTCCTGAATGAAGGCACGTACCTGTCTTACGTTCCCTTCTATTTTTGTATATTTACTGAACTCTTTTCTATCCGTATGCAGGAGGTTTGCTGATAGGATAGGTTCTGGATTATTCTAATATCCTTCAATAATAGGCCGAGGTTACCTAGCACTTTCAATAGGTTTTTGTGACGTATTTAATCAGAAGCTTTTGAATAATCTATAAAACACAAATACACATTCTTATGCATTTATCTTGCATTTTCTGATATCACCCTGAGCATGAATATTGTATTCCATAATAGTCATTTTTGTTTACATTTTCTCACATGTTCTATTCACGGTATTCTCAGCATCTTCCTGGAGAATGATATTTTTGCTGATTCAAGTCTCTGCTTCTTCTGTAAGGGGAGCATCCAGCATTTTTGGGCACCTCGGCGTGGTCTAATGGTTAGCAAGCTTGTCTTCCTAGAACAATTACAGCTGTGTAGTCAGTTCGATTTTCACTGGGTGCCCCATACTTTCAGCTTTGTGCCACATCGAAGCTACGCTTAGAAAATCATAAGCACTTCAACGTGGTGTAATGATTACTAAGTATGTATTGCCAGATCAATTACGACTAAGTAGTGAGTTCGATCCTCACTGGGTGCTCCACACGTTCGGCCTTGTGTCACATCTAAGCTACGCTTAGAAAATCATTTTATTGGGCACCTCGGCGAGGTGTAATGGTTATCAAGGTTGTCTTGTTAGATCAGTTACGATTGAAAAATTAATTTGATCCTCACTAGGTGCTTCATACTTTCGGCCTTGTGCCACATCTAAGCTACGCTTAGAAAATAACCATATTACAGTGTCTTTAACGAAACCTCACTATTCTTGTCCTGTTTCAGGTCTGATCGTGCTGCGAGCTGTATTTATCAGAATTCGGATGATGTTTTGTTATATGGTTCATCAAGCTGATTGTGTCCGAGGGAGTTCACATTTGTTTGAACCGGGATTCTTAGGCAGTGCTATCAAGATAGATTTATTTAGGTCTTCAGGTATATCGACACTCTCATATATTTAATTTATTATGTAGGTAATCTTGTCAATGCCGAAATCATCTAAGGCTGCCAACATCTCTTTTACATTTTCGTTTTTCCCTGCTGCTTTGTTTCTGTTCAATCTGGCCATTCCTGATTCCAGTTCAGGTCTTAATATTTCTGGTCCTTCGACATTTCTGTGTATTGCCGGTTTTTCTCTTTCGTCGTGAAAGATTTCTCCAATGTATTCGTACCATCGCTGAAGTATTTGTTCGTTCTCTCATATCAGTGTGTCGTCCTTGGAGTTTATGCATCTTATTGATGATCATATCTTTTGTCCTGTTACTTTTTATTTTTGTTATGCATATCTACTTTATCTGTGGTAATCATTCTTTCTGTTTCTGCACATTTCTACCTGCATTTATTCCAAATTTCTTTGCGCAGAATCTGCGCCGTAGACTGGCATTGATTTTTACTTCTTTTTCGTCATATCGAGAATTTGATGTCATCCATTGTTTTTTCTTTGTGTATTCTTTGGGAAGATCACAATGGCTAATATTACTAAAGCTTCTCTTAACATGTCACACTTCGAGTTTCCATTCTCATTTTTTCCACTGCGTCTACTTTTAACACTGTCCATATATTTCTCATTCATATTCGGGTCATTCAGAAATCTGTTGTATTGCAATTTGGGTGCTATCATTCTCCACTTGAATTTTTCTAGTTCCACATTAATTTTACATATCACTGGAAGGTGGTCGCTCCGCAGTCGTCACTTGGATATGTTTTGCAGTATAAAAATGCATTCCTGAACTTCTTATTGAAAGTTATACAGTCGATTTAATTTTTTTCTCCTGGACTACTCAATGTCCATATATATCTTCGGTGTTCTTGAAATCAGGTGTTGGCTACTAACTGATTATACACCGTGCACCATTGGACTCGTTTTTCTATGCATTCATTACGAGTTCAGATTTATCA
Source organism: Acanthosepion esculentum (assembly GCA_964036315.1). Lineage (NCBI taxonomy): Eukaryota > Metazoa > Mollusca > Cephalopoda > Sepiida > Sepiidae > Acanthosepion > Acanthosepion esculentum. Next base: position 97,716,327 of record OZ038475.1, read on the forward strand.
ATTACTTTACCATCTATCCCCTGTCGACTTTGTCATTCATGTCTCACATGATGATTTTAATTTCTTGCAATTTGTATTGAGCGTGACGTTGTCTAGCGTACAGTAAATCTTTTTCAAATTCTTCTGTTCTTTGTGCTATGATGGATATGTTGAAAGGCTTTCCTTTTAGTTTAACGACAAAGATTATTTTAGCTGATAGTATCTCAGAAGAAATTTATTCATGTTTTGGTCTAATATCAGTTCTACTCCTCTTTCATTTTTCTCTCCGTTTGTATATATGATCCCGTGTTTGTTACTGACAAAGTCTCCATTGTTAGCTCACTTCATTCCACATCCGTCTATAATATTAACATTCAGCCTGTTCATTTCCTGTTTTATATTTTCTAACTGGCTATATTGATTTGTGTTCTGATAATCCATATCCCGAGTATTATTTTTTGTTTATTGTGAACAGTCACTGAATGACGGTCAGGTGAAACGTGTCGCTCATGTCTTTCCTTATCAGGCGAAGGACCAATTCCAAGGTGTTTCACCCCTCTTATAACGTTTTTGCTAATAGTCAGGTGACACCTGTGTCAGGTGACACCTGCTGCACATGTTGCTCCTTGCCGGTCGATGGGTTAATCCAATAGGCTTAACTGCCTTCACGCTGTTATCTTACCTTATTTCATTGTCAAAAAGCCACAAGTGTTCTTGGGATTGATAGTGATGTGGTTTCTCTAGTGGTGTCTGGCCGTTGACTCATCAATAGTTCTTCCGCTTTATTTGTCTTATTTTTTTATCTTATATGGTTATTATCAATTCGCTTCACTTGCAAGAATTTGGAGTGGAGGTGCCGGTTTAGTCGCCGACCATCCGGCATCAGCATACATACATATACATACCCATAAAAACGGCCATTATATGCACAAAATTAGTAATTTTGAAATATATATTTGTATGCATTTGAATATTTATGTTTCAACTATTTGCACCGGTAGGACTGTTGTCCTCAATTTTATTGCCATATTCACGACGTTTCAGCCACTGTACGCTCCTTAGATGGTATACGTATGAATTTCCAACTGAACCCTTAATTTAATCCATGGGGGTGGATTGTTACAATTCCACGTAAAATGCATTTTTCTGGGTATCTCAGTTTCAGTTTATTCACTTTAGTAACTCAGCGTGCTAATTTTTTCCCTCTGCTGTGGCCAGATATTGAACTCACAGCTCTTTGTGCCAAATAACTTTTTGGATTACTCAAATAACGCTTTTAGCCACTGGGCATGACACGTGTAATTACAACAATCTACTCTCGTGGACTAAATAAAGGGTTTGTTTAGAATTTATAACGTATATCACCTGAAGAAAGACGGAGCATACAACGGCCGAAGCGGCGTGAATATGCCAATAAAGGTGTGAACAACACGCGCACCACCCATATACACACACACACACAAACACACACACACACACACACATATATATATATATATATATATATATATATATATATATGTTCATGTAGTTGTGTTATTGGCTACTGTCATAATCGATTGGCCACTGTCATAATGCAGATGTAGTTTTGAGAGTCGCGTGTAAATAGATAAACACACACATATGCGTAGACACACATATTCACACACACACATGTATGTACAAAAAGGGACAGATTACATATAAACTCTATATACACACATAAAAATATCCATACATTCAATTAAACGTAAAATTACAATCATCTTTGATAATGACGAAAAGTATATCCGAACGACAGAAAATTTCTATATAAATCATGTCCATAAATGAAAATTATAAGAGCACAAGAAAAATTAAATAAAAAAACTTAATCTATCAGTTCTTTTTAAGGAATATATATATATATATATATATATATATATATATATTGCTTTGTATTAATAAATACATTGAGCACTTTCTTTTTTGTGGATCAGTTTTTATATTTTATATTTTCTTTTAGGATTCGCTTGGATTATATATCAACACATTTTTTCACCTTTACTTTATCAGTATCATTACGGTTTTGTCTTTTCGAATTTCATTATCGGCCCAATATACCGCCCCCTCCATATATATATATAATTGTGTGTGTGTGTGTGTGTGTGTGTGAGTGTGTGTGTGTGCGCGCGCGCAGAGGAGGTATATTAGGCCAATAATGAAATTCGAAAAGACAAAACCGTAATGATACTGTTAATGGTTTATTATTTGACAAGATAGCAGTATAGTAAGAATCATGTTAAAAATCAATAATTTTACACACGCCCGTGAAATTTGTCAATGAAAAATAAAATTGAGTTGGATACTTTTTTTTTTAGGAAAAAAGCGTTATTTGGCGCCTGTGTAGCTTTTTTGCATTTAAATTTTAATATTAATGGCTCGTGAACATTAGTAGACGTTTGACACCTGGACAGATATAATTTGAGTTAGTATATACTGTCTTAGGTGTGCGTTGTGATGAAATGTATATAGGCTGAAAATCAAAGTGCAGAGTTCGAATTACACGCGAGTTTTTACTCGACAAAAAACGCTTCTCCTTCCAGCTATGGGTTAAATTGCAGGACAAACGTCGTTTTATTATAGGGTACGAAGAAATGGCAACCTACTGCGTGGAAATCTCATGCCTTCTTTTATGGGAACGACGTAAGAAATCATGGCTATCCACTTCTCTCTATCATTTGTACCTCTCAATATGTTTTGTCCTTTTGCTACATCTCCCAAACCCTGTTCTATCATCAACATGCTTATGCCCGCTGGGTAAGTCACGCGTTGCTTTCCCTTGTCTCTCTGTCTCTCTTCCCGCCCTGTGAGTATCAGATACTCAAAGTCCACCTTTCTCATTACGTGTCCTAGAAATTTCAGCTGCCTCTTCTTGATGTTAAGTATAAGCTTCCTCCTTGATTGCATCCTCTCCAAAACACATGTTCGGCCCAGGGTATCCTTAGCGTCCTTCTGTAGAACCATAGCTCCGTAGCCTCGAGTCTCTTCTTCATCTTTGAGGAGACCGTCCAACATTCGCTGCCGTAAAGAAGGACAGATATCACGTAGCAGTTCAGTGAACTTTTCTTTGTTACCAACGAAATCCTCCCGTCTCATAATACTCTGCCTAGCTTTTGGAATGCGTCTTTGACCATCCCAATATATCTACAGATCTCAGTGTTGCACTTACCGTTCTCCGTCAGAACACTTCCCAGATATTTAAATTTCCGCACCTGTCTAACTTTAGTGTCCTCAACTTGTAAATAGCATTTCGGGCTCATCTCTGCTGGAGAAGCAATTTCCCTTTTGGGCGTGAGATTTTGTATCCATCAGTGTGTCTGAATACATGTTTGATAATGTGAATTTCTGTGTGCGATTTATTTTAATGATTATATGTAGTACTTTTGGCTCGTTGTCTGCCACTATTAAGGTGGTGAGAGATCGTATGTCATTTTATTTTAACCGTATTCAACGAGTATCTCTAATTTCTATTTCAATCTGGAATTTTGGAAAATATTTAAAAAATTAATTATATATATATATATATATATATATATATATATATATATATATATATATATATATATATACGAACCTGGGTTCCAAGACAGCTACTCTCTGACCACCTTTGTAATAGCAAAATCCCTGTAGGCAGTTCGTTCTTATTTCATTTTCGGATAAGATGAAAGATCACATCAAGCGCTATAAAATCGATCTTAAAACCTAGTAAAACATAGAGAAACTCGTAAAACGTTGAAATTTGTTTCACGAGTTTAAAGTTTTTTGAAAAAAGGGGAAAAAAACATGGCACGGGCGTCGTGACGAACTTCGGGCTAAACTTAAGCAGAGGTACCAACTTTCATCTAATTTCATGTGTCACGGCGGATTTTTTGCACGAAATAAGACATTATCTCGTCCATCATCAAAAGAATCATTTCTAAACTCTTCAAAATGTTCACAGGTAGTCATACTTCAATGCAAATGTCTTTTTTACCGAAACTTCCATTTGTCGTTATTGACAAAATAATACACACACGCCCATTGTTAAACATTTTCAATATTTATAGGGGACGAATCGGAGATAGAGCGTAGTTCTAGACGGAGTGTTACAGGCAGTTGTGTGGACATCTTTGTGACTGTCAATTTCACACATCTTTTGACAGTCACCATATTGTGTTGATCGCCATGTCTATAATATCTGTCTCTCTCGCTGACATTTCCTGGGGTGCAAAGGCTTACTGAGAACGAAAGAAACAAAGAAGACAATGAAAGAACAGATCGCAAGGAAACAGAAAACATTGCATTTAAATTTTTGAAGATCGTAGTTGACAAGAGAGCAGGAAGCTGGAAGAGAATTCGACAATCTAGAAGAAATTATTAGCATAGAACGTACGGCTACAACTAAACTGTCAACAGTGAAAATTATCAACACTGAAATGATGAGACCTAGCCGCCAATCTAGTATCGCGCTTAAATTCGTGAACTCGAGGTACGAAAGAGGAATGTTTATCTACATATTCATTTACTACTATAATCAAATCATTTTTTGTGAATAGTCTGGCATTCAGTTCTAAACTTAGTTGTTGTGCATTCGTATATAGAGGTCGATTAGAAATTCCATTATATGTTACACTACACTATATTTATTGGTGAGGCTCCAATTCTAGAGTTCAAGGGAGTTAGAAGTAAACCCTTAGTTGCTACTTTTTAAAAATAATTTCACCCCAAGCAAGACAATAAAGCCACTAAGACACAAGAGGTTACTGAGTGTTAGAGAATGTGAGACAATATACTATTAAAGAGAGAAGACAATAAAAGAACAATGATAAAAAAATAGAAGATAATGATTGATATTGCTTTTAAATTTTTGAAGATCAAAGATGACAGAAAAGAAAGTAGCAGGAAGAGATTTCCACAATGTGGAAGTTCAGTAGAAGAAAATGTTAGCATAGAACTTACGATTACATCTAGTCATTTAAACTGTAAAATGATGTGATACCGCCCTTAAATTAAAAACATCTATGTACCATAGAGGAAAGTTCATCAAAAAAGTTACCATGAAAGAATTTATACAAAAGGAACACGTTACCGTGAGGTGGGGGGGGGGTGAATGAAGCCGAGATGCCAGGTCAGGATCAGAAACATTGCAGATTTTTCTATTATTCTATCCTATTACTTTTAGGTTTACTTTAGTTTTTATGGTCGTAGCAATGGGTCGAATAGATATGTCTAGGGAAAACACGATCAGCTACCTACTTAAATCGCACATAGATATAAATCCCTACATGAGATTTTATGCATCTAAAATTCAATCTGCAATGCTTAAATCAGCGCCATTTGTTGATATAGTTTTAAGACGTCGTTTCCTGGTTCACCAAAATGACAGAAAAATAAAATGTCTTTAAAATAAGATTTAACATATAAGCTGAGTGAACTTATTTAATTAAGTGATAGACAAAAAGTTGTACAAACAAATATAAAAATAAATTTACCGGGCTTTACAGTATAAGTATTAGTATTTATTTATTGTACAACAAACCTGAAGATCGTTTGTCTTATTTTTACTTTCTGTTTTTGCTTACCTAAAGTTATATTTATCAACTTTGCATTTTCTACTCTAGTTTACTTTTTATCAAGTGATAGTTAAAGTCTTAGTACTGCCCCCCAAAAAAGCAAAACAAAAAAAAAACAGTATAAATTGTTTCATTGTGTGTTATAAATAATGACTTCATAAGCTTCATGTATTTTAGGCTTAAATCCTGGTTTATATTTTCAATTTTTATTTCTTCTTCTAAAATTAACAAAATTTACAATATTTGTTTGCTTATTCATGTAATATTTCGTAATAATTCCATGTGATTTTGTTTATTTAAAGTATTATTTATTTAAAAACTGTTAATTTATTGAAGCTTCTAAAACACGTAATGTATATAATGCTTATGAAAATACATTATATGTGTTCCAAATCTTTCGAAGCCTGGTGTAATAGTGGGGACAAGCTCTCACTGTCTATAAAATGCTTCCGTGGATTGCATCACAAATTGTCTTTGACAACTAAGTCCAGCTCCAAACCGGAGACTGGTGCCTCATAACCAGCTGCTTCGGTTAAATGGAGGTTGACTGCCCAGAAATGTAATCCATTTAGAGGAAGGGAAACCCCGATTTTTAGTCTCCGCTGCCTTGCGGTCATATGCAAACACGGAAAAGGCTATGGATGTAAATCCAGACAGAAAAAGCCGGAGTGGCGCCCCGGAGGCGGTTAACACTGATCAAAGGAGTGGATTTTGATCAAACAGAGCGCAACCTTTCCCTCGTGAGATAAGCGAATGCCACCTAATGTTAATATTAACATAATTTATATAATTGTAACGGAACAGAAAAAAGAGCATTGAGGAAAGGAGTAAGCGGCTCAGTAAAATGTTGGTTTATTTAGGAAAATAAAAAGAAATGCACAAAGCCCTCTGTTTGGATTTTTAAAAAATTCAGTTTGGATTAATCTGTTGCGAAGAGATTTGGGCTCAGAGACAAGGAAATTCTCATGAATCAGATTTCCACGAAGCTTATTTTATCATTTGTCTCAAAGAGTTGTAGAAACAACTAAAAGCAGTCACCTCATGTCTTTTGCCTCCAAATAATACAAACTGTCCTTACTTATAGATCAATCAAATATATATACATACATACATATATATATATATATATATATATATATATATATATATATATATATATATATATATATATATATATATATATATATATATAAAGGTATAGAGGTGGGTAAATCAAATAACTAGTTATTATTAACTGTATATGCACGCTATTTGCCAAGTTTACTTTAAGGTGTAAACGTAACACTGACCGATGTGATGGTTAGACAAATCTAAGAAATATATATTAATAAATATACATATACCTACGTTTCGGGTGCGACTTAAGTTTCGTTGTTTTACTAATTCATCAGGCATGAGATATAACTTATGGATTTAAAAAGAAATAATGTACTGGGTCTCATGGAAGGAATGCTGAATTACACGCAGATTCACTGCTCAAAATTTAAAATAAGTGAAATATTATATTGGGGTGTAAATACAGAAAATGGGGTGTAGGTATGGCGCCATTAAAAAAAAATTAAAAGCAAATTTAAAGGTTAAAAGAAGCGTCAACCAGCGTTCCTCTTTTAAACTTTAAACTTTTAATTTTGTTTTTATATAAGAAGGATTTTTCTATCTTCTTAACATGAGTGTATGGTGCCTTGACAAATCATTGAAGATTAGCATCAACATGTTTTTTTTACGCTAACATCATGAATAAAGTTTCTGCTGGAACCAAAATGAAGGTGTTAAGCCTGAAGAAGATGACTAAATGAATGTCAGACGGCTGGAAATTTCCAGAAACAATGTTCAAGCCATCCATAAGATGGATGTGGAAAGAAAAACCGGAAGTCCACACAATTTAGACAAGGTTGATGAAAGAACCTCGGTAGGCAATCCAAAATTAACGGCCAGACAAGTGAGGAGTGAATGTAAACTTTACAGTGAGGTTTCAGTTGGTAGTGAAGGTAGATAATTCTAAAAAAAAAAAACACAACAAAAAAATACAAAACAAGTTGAACGGCCATATCGCAGCAAAAACCATAGTGAACCAAAAAATACTAGAATAGAAGATTGAAGTGATCAAGACAACATCAAACATGAGATGATGGAATGCAGCAAATTATTTCTAGTGATGAATGCCAAATAGAGACATTTCTAATGCAATAGAATCTGTAAGAAAACCAGTGGGAGAAAGAAACAATTCAAGATACAGCAGAAAAAAATATAAAATGTGTTAGTGGACGCCTAGTAATGTGGGATTGGACAGAAGAAGAAAATTGGTAAAACCTGATGGAAACGTAAACATCGAAAGCTACCATAGTTTATTACGGTCTAATCTTCTGTCAGACTAGGAGGATGGAGATATTTTTCAGCCTGACTTTGCTCCTTGCTATGCATCTTGCGTAAGAAAAAGTTTCTTGTTGATGAAGATGTACAACACTTGGAAGACTGGCCAACCCAAAGTCCGGATCCCAATATAACTGAACCATTTTGGTGGGAACTGAAGAAACATGTGCTTCAACTAAAACCACGCAAGAGCTTTTGAATTATTACCAAAAAGATTGGGAAAACATCCAAATTTGAAAATCTGGATCTTGTTCCATCCAATGTCACGTGGATTTGAGACATTCGAGCCAAATTCAGTAACACTAATTCATAACTCGACACGTTGATTCTATGTATTTTCTGTAATAATAAAGGCGACATTATGTCAAAAGAATAATTACTTTTAACTTGATAAAACAGCTGAAAGTTGAAATTTTCGCTGGTGATCGGGGACGTGGCCCTTGGGTTTTTTCACCATCACTATGCCTAAACTGCTCTATTATTCACCATGCACGTACACCATTAACGAAAATGCAGTAAATTCTGTTCTAGTCGTCAAAGGTTCTAAAATATGAAAAAAGTATATTGCTCAACTTATTTATAAAATTTGAAAAAAAGTAATTAATTTACCAAGGCAACCCAACAGTTTTGCACGCTAGTATATATATACATAACATTCTTGTATGTATTAGTAATTTATTTGAAAAGTATTTACAATTGAGCAATGTTGCACGTAACAAAATGAACACACACACACACACACACACACACACACACACACACACACACACACACACATATATATATATATATATATATATATATATATATATATATATATATAGTGCTGTGTCAGGAGTGGTTTCTTTCTTGGGGAACGCGACTTGATACCGTCTCTTCGTAGATCATTACTAATCGTTGGCTTAGTTACGTTAACTCCTGACAAACTAAGATCATTCTGAAGTTCTTGTCTGATGGCCATTGGCTTATTTTGAACCTGTCGCATCAAATTTCATCGTAATCTGGGAGAGATCTTCCTGGGAGCAACGGGTCCGCCTTTGTTCTCAACAGTATTACATCTTTTAAATCTTGCAATAAGAAGAATCTCTTCACTGGAGATGTTTCTGTAACTTTTTCCATTGTTACATAGCTTAATAATTAGCTCCTTTTGAGCACAAGACATTTCCTTAAGTCTAGCCATTATTAGAACCGTTATCAGTGAACAGTGACTGCAGAATGATCAAGTTTTGAACTGAATTTTTCAATAGAGTTCCTGGGAATATTCTAGAACAGTTTAGAATATTCTACTTTGAAGTACAACTAAAATCTACCGAATTATAATGCAAAATTGATACTGTACGACCACTTTTTCCACTCTTCGAAATATAAAAATTTGCATAACTATTACTTATCGATGAATTTCTAATTTTAAATTGCAGATTCTGATTCTATGCCCCAGAATACATATATAACATTGTTATTCGAGGTTTTCATTCGCTATAAGTGAGAATAACAAGCATTTGTTTGCTGTAAGATCACTTATTCAAACCCACTGTATATATCCATATGTAATAAAATCGAAAAGAATATAAAATCAAATCTTTCACAGAATTAATTCAAAAGAGGGTTCAATACCAAGAGTAGAACAACCATCTTTATTTCACACCAATCGAGTTGCTCTTCTGCATCGAAACAAAAATGCATCTTCATTGCATATATATATATATATATATATATATATATATATATATATATATATATATATATATATATATATATATATATATATATATATATAATTTCTAAGGAATTAATGCTTTTTCGTTTTGAAGCTGACATTATTTCTGTTTAGTGAAACGTTATTACATATACCAGTGTATCTGTGCATCTAAGAATCTTAAACAAGATGACGGAGATTCTCAAATATATAGCAGATTCACAACAGACATGTATCAACTAAAATATATGGTTCATATAAGATGTATATATATATATATATATATATATATGTATATCGACATGGAATAAGAACGAAAAGAATATAAATTCAAATATTCAGAGCATTAATTCAAAAGAGGGCTCATTACCAAGAGTAGAGCAACATAACTATCTTTGTTTCCCACCCGTCGAGATTCTCCGTTGCATCGAAACAAAAATGCATCTTTGTCGTGAGTAATTGCTTTTGTATATATATGATATGATATTGGTATATATTGTTTTGAAACTGCAAGGTCTGGCGAAGTGAAATCGAATTTTATCGGTCTCGCGAAATATAAAATATTAGAATGGATTTCTTTTTGTTAATTATATATATATATATATATATATATATATATATATATATATATATATATATATATAGTAATAAATCCTAAAGGGCCGGGGACAACCTACCTAGGTTTCACCTAAACGGATCTTCGGGGTAATATGGCCATTTTTTGCTCAGACGATCCGTTTAAGTGAAGCCTAGGTAGATTGTTCCTGGCTCTTTAGGATTTATTTTATTCATCCCAGCTCTACTTAGTGTTTTGAGCCCTCTACGTTTTAGCTCTATTACTTTTTTTTCTTCTTTGGACTAACAACTTAACGCACCGGACGATTTGTTTTGTCCTGTTCGGATGTTTCAAGTTCTTTCTTTTTTTCCCAATTTTTTCCTCGGGTAAATACTTGCAAATTGTACTATCCGAGTTTTTTTTACCAACCGAGTATTACTATTAGTATTATATATATATATATATATATATATATATATATATATATATATATATATATATATATATATATATCTTGTGTGTATGTATGTTTAAAGATGCAATACGTGAAGAGCTATTGAGTGACGAAATTAAGGAAAAGTTACTACAATCATTGCTATATAAAAATAGTGTGATCAATTCGTGAAATTTCAACAGTAAATAAAATTTTAAATATTCCTTGAAATATATGAGATTTGTACATAGGAAAAAACGTTTAAATAAAATTTAAATTTCGTGGGTAGGCAAAGGAAAATAAAAATTCATGGAGGAAATTTACGGTGAAAACATTAATGAATGCTTTCGATTCAATCATTAATAAATATATTTATACTAGCAGCATGGCCCGGCGTTGCCCGTGCTTGATTCAAATATCGTACGACTCATAAAGCAATCGCTATCACTTGACTTAAAATATTTTTGCTCTTCCTTGCTTTTAAAGGAGTGCCCTTTGCCGTGCTGATGTTGCTACATGCCTTATTTCTTACCTATATCACACTGGGAATTCTTTCTAAGCTCTATACTAAACATTAAATCTGTTACGAAAAAAGAACTAAACAAAATGAACACAAAACGATCAGCTTTAAAAAAAGGACTCGTAACTGGAAAAACCGTATGAAAAAATAATGTTAACAACAAATTACTTTTTCGCACCCAACCCAGTTCTGCGGAATCAGAATCAGCGTTGAGTTTAAGCAAGCGAATGAGCCAATTGGAGTAAAGTGCCATGCAGATTAATAATGTTTCCACTAGTGACGAATGCAGCTATCGATTTTTTTGCATGCTAGCAGGCTAGTTAACATTCGTGTCAGTCAGCTGTTGGCTCTCACGGTGGCCAATAGAATCTTCCTGCCTATTCATGGCATCCAGCTATAGGCTCTCACTCTGGCCAGTAGAAAATGGCCGAAAAACATGAAAACTACCGTAGAAGCATGAAAAAATCGATTATTTCCCCTATCGATGGGAGTTGGGAAATGCAAAGTCGGTATTGGCCTTCGCACTAACTTGGAGCATGTACATGTAAATTTTAGTGCAAATCCGTCGAAAATTGCGGCCGTGCATTTGTTACACACACACACACACACACACACACACACACACACACACACACACACACACACACACACACATCCTGCCTTTTATAGATAGAGATAATTAATGATTGTATATTATTTTAGCGTTAAAAAACAATAACAGTTAATTAAAAGTTGTTCAGATTTGTAACTATAAAAGGGAAAGGGAATATTATAAAACCTTACTTTTTGTAGTAGCGAAAAAAAGCATTCCAAACGTTAAGCAATGTGTTGAAAAACGAAAACATTTCGAGTGCTTGATTGTTATGTGATATTCTTCCTCTTATATGGCAGTAGATGTTAGACAATCACCCCAGGGATGAGGAAAAACTTGGAGACAGCAACAATGTGGTTCTACAGAAGGATACTGAAAATTCTATGGACAGAACGAGTGAGCAACAAGGAAGTCTTAAGGAAAATTGCAACAGAAAGAAGACTTATACTCAAAATCAGGAAAAGATAGCTGAAGTTCTTTTGACACATAATGAGGATAGGGACTTGTAGTGGGAAAGATTGATCGAGGAAGGCAGCGAGCCATTTATCTGACGGGCTATATATATATATATATATATATATATATATATATATATATATATATATATATATATATATATATTAAATAGAAAAGAGAAGACGCAAACGTTTTTGGTTATATGTGGATTTTTAAAATATATATTATGAATTATTTTCCATATTTTTTTACACGTTTTTCCGATCTTGCGACCTTCATCAAGCAAAGAGTGGTTATTTCCGCATATTATTATAGAAATTAATTTTCCCCATGTTTTCCGTTGTTTACCATTGTCTTTTGTGTGTAATAGTAATCCAAATTTTTGTTGGACTTGTGAAGAAAATATTCTTCTGCTTAAGTGGTAATAAAACAATTCGGATTGATCAGAGAAAGGGCGAAGGAAGGTCATTGTTCTTATCTTTTTTATGACTCCTATATCTTTTTAAACCTATCTCCATTATTGTGTTTTTCTGTGTGCGTGTGTGTTTTTGCTAGTATGTGTATATATATTCCTTTTCCATATATATATATATATATATATATATTGTTTTATTATAAGTAATTAGTATATATATATATATATATATATATATATATATATATATATATATATATATATATATATATATATATATATATATATATGTATGTATATATATATATATTATTTACATTATTCGGACTATTGTCCTCATCTTTGTCGCCATATTTATTACAACGTTTCGGACGTTGTACGCTCCGACCTTCTTCAGGTGGTTGGAATGTCGAACTGAACCTTTACTTCGCTCACTGGGGTTGACTGTTCTAGTTCCACGTACCATGTTTTTCACACCCAACCCAGTTCTGCGGAATCAGGATCAACGTTGAGTTTAAGCAAGCGGATGACCCAATTGGAGTAAAGTGCCATGCAGATTTAAATTTTTCCCACTTGTAACGAATGCAGCTATCGATTTTTTTGGCATGCTAGCATGCTAGTTAACATTCGTGTCAGTCAGCTGTAGGCTTTCACGCTGGCCAATAGAATATTCTTGCATATTCGTGGCAGCCATACTTAATATATATATATATATATATATATATATATATATATATATATATATAGATATACACTTCCTGTGTTGTGTAGTCTTTGTCTGTGTGCTTCTGGTTATTCTATTGTGTTTGTATTTGCCAATATATATATATATATATATATATATATATATATATATATATATATATATATATATATATATATATATATATATATATATATATATGTTCAGTTGTATGGGTTACAAACTCATATCAATGCAACTGAATGTTAGCTCTGTCACTGATTTGATATTGAGCACTTTCAAATAATTACCGCGCACACACACACACACATATATACACACACACACACACACACACACACACACACACATATATATATATATATATATATATATATATATATATATATATATATATATATATATATATATATATAGTGGGTGTAATTGTGGAACGGAACGCATTTTTTGGCTACTTATGATGTTGGTAGTTAATTTTCCACTTATTTATTACCAATTATTTTATTGTTGATTGTTATTACTGCGTTTTCTTGTGTTTATCTTTGCATACGTTGTTTGTTAATTTCTTTATTATTTACTTTATTTATTTGTTTCCACTATTATTTTTAATTTGTTTTTCTTTATTTTTTTATTTTATTTGTTGATTTCCGTTTATTCTTGTGTGTTTTGAGTTATCGATTTTTAAGTAAAAAAAATGTTTTCGTGCCTGCATTTTGAGATGAGTTCTGATCGTTTATTTAGTAGTTTATATTGGTTTGGGAAGTCAATTATAGCCATCCCCCCCCCAGGAAGAGTTTACAGTTTTTGGTTTGATTGTTGTAGGCTGGTGTTCTTTTTTATGCTGTTTTCTATATTTTCAGCGTGATTTATTTTTTTGTTTTTAATCTCCGAGATATGTTTAGAAAGCATTGTGCTGTTCGCGTATTTACTATTTGTAATGCATGTTTTGTGTGCATACTTATCTTGTTTCCGGAATCCTTCAGTTTCTCCTGTATATAATCTCTATTTTTTCTTCGTTATCTGCTGATTGTACAATGGCTTGATATATTACATTGTTCTACAAGCAACTACCGTTTAAGGGATAATAATTCTTTGTTCTGCATTTACACGTGGGTTTAAGTTGTTCATATAGATTATTGATAGTTTTCCTGTTGTGATATTTATAATTTGTGTCATGTTCTTGGTGCAACTGTAGCTGATTTTGACTGCGTTTTTGTTGAATATCTTGTGGAGAGTGTTTGATGCTGGGGTATGATCTTAATGAACATTTTTACTACGTTTGTTGTTACGTTTTCGTTGTAAGGTGGGTGGAAACATATGATGTTTCTCTTTCTGTTGGCTTTTTTCTGTGCTGTGTGGTGTGTATGCGAGTGTTGCCGGGAATCCACTATCTTTTGGGGCTGTTTCATAGTTTGTCATACCTTCGTTGAAGATGCTTTCACTGGAAGAATTCTCGGAAAGCCTGCAGTTAATTTATTGTGGCATCTGCTTGATTATTGATGGCGGGTTGTTGGAAGATGTGCGTATAAACAGTGGTTACGGTCTATCCCTGGTATTGGGCATTTTAACACATAAATATAGCATACCTTAAAATTATATTTTAACATTATATATATATATATATATATATATATATATATATATATATGTGTGTGTGTGTGTGTGTGTGTGTGTATGCTTATGTGTTGATGTCTGCATATATATACTTAATTAAATATCAGAATTAAATTTCTACATTATTTAGTAGATAATATAGAGTAAATACTTTATATGTGGTGACGTTTTTACGGGCAAACATAATTACTAGTTAGTAGTTATTTCTTCTTCACATCGTATACAACGAATTGTCTTTTGTAACATGGAACCAGGAATAAGTATAGATGGATTTTTGGCTGTCCCAATGCCGTTAGAAAGCGGTGAAGGCTACTCACTTCAACCAGAATCCGATCTTTTATCACCGCCTCCCACTTTTTTGTTGTTAACCACTGATGCTGGTCAGTACCAATAAAAACAACAACAAAAGACAAAAAAAACCCCAAAAAACAAACGCCTCATTTAATCCAAAACATACAGAAATTTTTAACCTTTAAAGAAAAATGCTTACAGAGGCAGCTATGTTCTCATGGAGTCTGTTAGTAATTCATAGAAAGCTTTCTCGTGGTGTTTGCCCGGAAGACTTCGCATATCAGCAATAAATTATCAGAAAAACTCGTAGGAAACACGCAATGGCATCACGTGGAATTGGCGCATGACATGAAGATATACAGGGTTTTTTATTTCTTTTTTCATTCTGAAAGCTTTGGAACATAACATTTCAGAGCTTCCGTCGGATTGCTCAATTGTTATGCATCGTTTTTAAAGTTAGTTATTCTATACTTTCTACTTGCTTAGAAACAGCAACAACAAAATTCCCGAGCTATTTTACGATTTTCAACAATGACGAATGAAAAAAACTCACCACGATATGACGTTCATATATATACTGATATATATATATATATATATATATATATATATATATATATATATATATATATATATATATATATATATATATATATATATATGTATAGGCGTGTGGGTTCGCTTATGTTTATAAACACAGGCATTCGACCATTATAAATTGTAGTAGTGGTTGGTTCGTGCTACCACTAATTAGCAGACGTTATGTATAGGCTCGCTACTTAAGGTAGTAGCAATGGTCTTGTCCTACTCGTTCATTGATATCTCACAGCTGAAAAACTATTAAGGGGCTCCTGATGCCGGAGAACAGCTGCTCAAGGAACTACCACCTCATTATACTAAAGAAGGGAAATAATTGCAATACCGATGCCAGCTCAATCGACGGTTGCGGAGGCTGAGCAATTTTTGGCCCTGGTGTCCATGCACGAGTTACCCTCATGAAACCGGTCTTGTGCCACATATTGTCACTGTGAGGAGACTAGTAAATACTATGGTACTTATAATTCCAGCATCTTTCGGTTGTGTCTCTGCGGACAGCGCTGCTGCAAAAATATTGAGAATTGCTCGGTCCCTAGTAACAGCTGCCCGCGTCAGTACCCTCCCCATTGAACTAAAGAGTAGTATTACCGATTCCAGCGCAAATCGGTTGCGCTGGAATCGGTAATACTACTCTTTAGTTCAATGGGGAGGGTAATTTTTGCCGGGGCTGGGCAATTTTTGACTCTGGCCTTGGTTTAAGCGCTCGGGATCTCCACATAAAATTAACTTGTGTCACATCCCGTTACCATGAGGAGGACAAGTAAATATATGGTACTTGTACTGTTGCCAGTGGTATGGGAAATGTCTGGCAGTATTATTAGCTGATGCTCCAGCTGGCCATCCTCCAGGCAGATCATCTCCTTTGGAAGGGGAAGAGCTTATTTTCCGCTAACTGAGAAGTTCCCAAAATGGGGAAATGACGAGGGGGGAGGGCTTGAGAATCTTTCCACGGTACCATCGATAAATACAGATCAAACTCGATCTTTCTATCACATTTCTTTGCTTCGTGGGCGCATGTCTGAATACAACTGTACTTGGACTGTAGAAGCAAACTGACTGCATACAATCCCTACATGCAAGCCATCAAACTACCACTGGGTGACATGCCACAAGCGTTTACCGCTAGTAGCCCGCAGTCGGAACGCCGGCGTGTTTGTCTCGGCAATATAACCAATTGCAGACCACTAGTAGCCCACCGAGCAGAGGGCCGCTGACATTGCCATCGGCGTCCCACCAGCGGGCTACTAGCGTCTTGCGCGTAGGGACTGCTGTCCCTATTTGGAACACACACACACACATACACGCACATATTATTATTATTATTATTATTATTATTATTATTATTATTTTATTCGGTCGAGCTAGCTCGAATATTGATGAGTCTATCACGCTAACCATCACGGTTCAGCATCAATGTCGGAAAGTTTTTTCGGGTGGCATTCTGTGTCATAAAATATCTGATAAATGTAGCTTGTGTTCTGTAAAACGCATTCAGCTATCAGATTGTAGAAATATCAGAGATGGATCCATATATGTGTAATTAATTGGATGTTGTCTCCATAGATGTCAAGTATAGCTCTCAGCATCCGAGTGTAGGTTCCATCAAGCTTCGGTACTAGAATTTTTGTTAATGTCTAAGCAGTGACACCATACATTAATACCGCCTCCTCTGTGGCTCGAAAGTATCTCCGTTTGAGGTTGTCAGATAGATTAGATTTCCAGATTACACACATTTTATTCAAGGCGGACAAAACTTTGCTGCGTAAATTTTCACATCCTTTTCAGTAGAATCTATTTCGCTTCCTAGGTATGTGAAAAATTCTATAGTTTTTATTGATTCCACTGAGACAGTCCAATGTGCAGATGTAGATAAACGCAGACGTTTGTATATATATCCATATATATAATGTGTCGGGCGCAGCTGAGCGAGAGACCAACAAAACTCCTTGTAACACTGAAGATGAACTGAAGGCAAGGATTATGGCAGCATTCAAACAAGAAGGCCACCCAGAAGATTTGCAGAAGATCCCGAAGTCGTCTGAAAGCCCTGGTCGAAGCCAATTGCGCTTTTTATTAAGGAAAGTTACTCTTTAGTATTTCACGATATTCTTGTGTATTTTTGGTAAATATATCTGTTAAAATGAGATGTCAGTGTTATTTTAATTTTTGTGTAATTTATATGACAATTTATCCATCGCATATATATATATATATATATATATATATATATATATATACATATATAAGATGATCACAAGGTCAAAACCATGGTAACGCACGACAGCTATTGGAACTAAGAACCTGTGTGCTGATGAAACGAGATCCCTTTTGTCAATTTTCCTGGGCATTTGGTCTTGGTAGCCTTTTATAACTACATCAGAAATTTAGCCTAGAACTCTCCATTGATGTTGTGACCCGTTTGAAATTATTCAATAAACACGGCTTTGCATTCCTCCGACCCCCCCCGCCAAAAAAACAAACAAACTAACTGAGACCACAACTTTTCATGTAGGTTAAACGACTTTGGCCTTGGAGTAAGTGAGTTGGTGTGCTTCTATTGCATGGATTGTCTCTTGGTCTCTGGATCAAAATCAAAGTCAACAATGTCAGATTTTCCCGTGATGTGATCAGCCTGTGGGCTTTTGATCAGGAGTCAAGACGTGGCACACAGCGAACGGAAACCTTCGACATGCCAAATTCATTGTGCCGAATATTCTCAATTCTCTCACGGAATACGCCAAAAACATTGGCTATTTGATTGATAGTTACTCATCTGTCTTCCATCACCATCTGGTGAACACAATGTTTTCCACGGTGGTAGTTGCAGAACGTCTCGGCCCTGAGCCTGTTTCCAGACTCTCCCTTTCTCTCCGAAATTCAGCTGCCCACTATTACACTGTTGATAAGACTGGTGCGTTTTTCTTTAATGTAGCAACCATGTTAGCATAAATGTCTTTTTCTCTGCAAGTACTTGACAACACGATGCCAAGATTTGTCCATTTTCAAGAGCAGTCTCTATCTGTTTATATTTACGTCTTCTTTGCATAATCCGATGTGATTTTAACTGGAAAGAAACAAAGCCGTTATTAATAAGAAGTGTTGAAATTAATGCATGCAAGATTTCACAGGTTTAACATCATTCCGTCATGGTCAGCTTAGAAGCGATGCAGCCCACGTTCGTAAAGCAGATCGCACATATAACTGCAAGAGAAAATAATGACATAATTGAGTTTATTTACCCTTTACTTAGAAATTACAATCACCTGAAGAAGGCCGTAGCGTACGTCGTGAATATGACAATAAAGATGAAGACAACAGTCCGAACAATGTAAATAGTGTAAATAATTAAAATACCTCATCTCGGAAATATAGACAGATTATTGAGATGTTGACGTTCTACATGACTTCAAACAAAAGATTAGGAAGAAATTCCTTATCAAGACTAGAAAGAGTGATAACAGTTACTGGACATGAGAAAACTATTTTCCTGAAAGATCATTTTAATATACAGATTTTATAAATTTCGATTCACAGAAGCACTGCCTGTCCGGTCACGGAAATGGATAAATGGATTTTATTTCTATTAAAATAATTTTTTTTCTATTTTCTTTGCATATTTAGTTATTATGCTTTTGTGTACAGCTAATTATATGAAAAGTATGTTTATTTATTAGTTGGAAATACAATAAATTAAAAATTAGTATGTGTACGAATATTTGTTCCCCCCCTCTGTATATATTTTACACTGGATGTTCGAGTAAACAGTTAATTATGAAATGTACAACTTATTATTATTATTATTATTATTTAAAATTATCTTACAAGCCACTTACTAATTTATTAACGGTTACTAAGAATATAAAATAACGAATGACGCTTACACTTCACTTGCCTGTTTATAGAAGAAAACTTCTAATATGACACCATAATTCTTCAACTGACAAAATCTGCTCATATATTGTTGGCTTGTTAACTAAAATCGGTTTTGTTTCCATGACACCATACCCACTTAATGATCCTCAAAAATGTAAATTACAATATGAAATGTGGTTTTAATTCTATACAGAAAATTCTTTGAATAAGTTTTTTTTTTTAGTTTTATTGTCATCAATAAAGAATGAGCCCGTAAAATTTGGAATTTTAAATATTTGGGAAGCGTTCTGACAGAGGACCGTAAATGCGACACTGAGATCCGTAGAGATATTGGGATGGCCATGGACGCATTCCAAAAGCTGGAAGGAACATTGCGAGACGGGAGGATTTCTTTGGTAACGAAGAAAAGAATACTGAGCTGTTACGTGGCATCTGTCCTTCCTTACGACAACGAATGTTGGGCGATTTACTCAAAGATGAAGAAGAGACTCGAGGCGACAGAGATGGGGTTCCACAGAAGGATGCTAAGGATTTCATGGACCGAGCGTGTGAGCAACGATGAGGTCTTAGGATGCAAATAAGGAGGAGGTTTATACTTAACATCAGGAAGAGGCAGCTGAAGTTCCTGGGACACATAACGAGGAAGGAGGGCCCGAAGAATCTGATACTCACGGGTCAATAGAGGGAACACAAGGCATAACATACCTAGCGGCCTTAAGCAAATGGATGAGAGAAAGTGGTCTGGGAAAGGTGACAGAGGGACGGAACTTGTTGAGAGCTGCAAGGGACAGAGGGAGGTGGAGAGCCACGATCTACTATGTCCTGAAAGGACAATGCGCATAGAAAGGTAACGATATCCTCACCACAATTGAAATTTATGTTTCTAACATTAACTTTATAACATTTTATGCTTGCTGTATTTGAAAATTTATTCACTCTGCAAAATACATTATCTAACATTCATTCATTTATTTGTTCACATTGCGTATTTTGCTCTGCACTCCCCTATTTCTGTTCTGACTGGTTCATGGTAACATTTAAGACAAAATAATTCATTCGTTTGTCTGTTCCTTTTGCACGGCGGATATTGTGGTTACCCCGTTCCTCCTCTCAGATATTCCTTCGCCCACTGGTAAAGCCGTTGATTGCTGAGGCGAAACACGTACGCCACGGCTGGCGACTGGCCGACAGTTCCTTGACACATGTGAGTTGCGAAGAGGCGTTTCTCTTCATCCTTCTGAATAAGCTCACACATTTTAGCCGGCAGCTTGATGCTGTTGACTTGGGTGTGTCCATCGCAGAGCCCATACGATTCTTGGAGCCATGAGTTGGATGTAGGCCGTGGACCGGTACAGTTCTGCATCCCAATTACCCAGAGCAAAACAAGGTTGACCGTTTCGCTGCAACTGCACTACCACTGACGTAAAATGTAAAAGATGCAGCCATTCATACCCGGAGATGCCAGTCTGCTAGGATGTCTAGCTAATCCCTCTTTGTAGACGCCTGCTTAAGCACATTTCTGTCTGTTCAACACCCACAGAGGACGCCTGTGATTTATATTGCAACTATGCTGAGCGGACCTTAGTTACGGGAGAGTGCGCCTCATCTAGCGTGATCAACAGTCTGAAAAAGGCTAGCACGTTCAAAACCTCGGCCACGATGGCTTCCGACTTCGTGCTAACACAACCATCAATGGTTCCCCAAATTTCCGTTTACCCAATTTCACTCACTCAGATGGCTTGGTGTAACTCGTGGTATGGTTTTCAGGCACTTTACAAACGTGCCGCAAGCTGGGACCCAGACAGATATATCACCTTCCTGATAAATCGACCATGGCGAGATTTGAACCCGTGTCACATGAAAGCGAACGTTACAACCACTCGGCCACATGCACATTATCACTGACGACACACCCATAAACATACAGTGGGGGAAAACAAATATTCGTACATTAAAATGGATAAATGGATTTTATTTCTATTAAATCAATTTTTTTCTATTTTCTTGCATATTTAGTTATGCATTTGTGTACAGTTAATGATATAAAAAGTATGTTTATTCATTAGTTGGAAATACAATAAATTAAAAATTTGTATGTGTACGAATATTTGTTTCCCCACTCTGTATATATTTTACATTGGATGTTCGAGTAACCAGTTCATTATTAAATGTACAACTTATTATTATTATTACTTTCAATTATCTTACAACCACTTACTAATTTATTAACGGTTACTAAGAATAAAAAATAATGAATGACGCTTACATTTCTCTTGCCTGTTTATTCTAACGATTTAATCTGTATTCCAGAAGTGATTTTGTGAGAAATCTATTTCATTTAATATTTTTACTGATTAATTTTGTATCGATACCCGGAAGGAAACTAAGTATATTCTGATGTCATTGAATCTGACAGAGTTTTTTTTTACGTTTGTGGAGATATTTGAACTTTTCCAAGAGGCAGTTGCTCCCAAGATGGAAACAACGTCACGATTGTGAGTGGATACGTCAACAAGAAAATTATCGATCATCAGCTGAAGTCACTTGGACAATTCTTGATCAAGTATAACGTTTCTTATTGGGAAACGATTTTCGAGTTGTGTCCTATGGCTGAAAGTTTTTTTTATACATTGAATCTCGCCATCTCTCTCTCTCTCTAATATGTGTGTATGTTTGTTCATATATATAGCGAAAAAGCCATATTTAAAATCAATTAATTTATAATATTAATGCTCTGTAAATTTACATTGAGCACTATTGTGTAAAAATAAAAATACCTAATTTTATATCTTACTTTCTTTATATATATATATATATATATATATATATATATATATATATATATATATATATATAAAGAGAGTGAGAGAGGGAGTGTGATAAATAGATATATATAAATTAAGTTAACTATATATGCGTGCCTTAACGTACACATACAGATGTGAAATAAACATTTATTTAATTTAAGGTGTTAAAAACAGTGCTCAATGTAGTTAGACAGAGCTATAAAGTATATAATAATAAATACCCATATACCTACGTTTGTATTGCAACTCAGTGTTTCATCGTTACCCAATTCCTCAGGCACAAATAGTAAATGAACTAATTTATACATTAAAAAATCAGGGTCTGATGGGAGGAACGCTATATTATATGCAGATTCAAAGTTCAAGGTTATTATAAATTTAATATAATATTGGAGTATAAATTCAAAATATAGAGTGTTGGTAGGTAGATATTTGAAAAAAATTATTATATATGATATAAAATTATATGGTATATATTTCCGTGTGTCATATTTTTGTTCTGTACGGTAGTTTACAAGTAATCTCTTTGTCCCAAGGAAGTAGCATTGTACTGTATATAGAGCTATCGCTTAATATTAATATAAAATTAGATAAAAGTAAAAAATGTTGTTAGACAACAAAAATTAGAAGGTAAGAAAAAATCAAAAAATCAAAGAAGAAATAAACACTTTATTTTTTACGCTACAAATAGAGGCTGGGTTGGTGCAAGGGGGATATTCTTGCGTAACAAAAATAAAACAGATGTTGGGCTAAGTGATCTAGCCAGAATCAAAATATTTTACAAGAGAGATTTTCTTATGAATGCATGCAATCATAAATTCATATCATTTGTTCATCAGGTAGAAATTGCCAATGAGTTTGAGAATAGTTGATTTCTCTAAAAGACAAAGGTTACATTTTTCTCCGAGAACGGTAATATGTGTAGTTTTAGTCATAAAATTCCAATTTTCTACACGTTCCTCCTCAATATGTACTGTCTATCTTAATTTCCTAGTAAAATTTCGAGAGTACCGTGGCAATAGAATATTGTTTATTGTTAAGTGTTACTTTATGATGGTAATTCCGAGTTTTCCAATAGTTAGCAATGGAACCTAAACAAAATTTAGTCTCGCCATTATGTTTAATGCTAGCCTTGTAAATAATGTCTTTATACATACATTTATGATTTAGTAGACAGGTACAGTTTTTACGGCAATTACATTTTTTGTCGGTATTAATATTGTTATTGAGGTTGTTTAAATATTTGTTTCATATTATTTTACTATGCTGTTATATATACTAATTGAGCTTTTGGTGCAGCTGTAGCTAATTTTAACTATTTGAGCCCTGCATTCCTGAATAAATTTTAAAACTTCTTCCTGAGCTCCTGAGTCAACATTCTCAAATAATCGGTGTGTAATGTTTCACGGTAGATATAAAATATTTCCAAGTGTTTACCCACCGTTCAACCTGTAACTGGACATTAAGTCATTTTTCTCTATCACTGTTCCACCTGTAGCTGGACATTACGTCATTTTTCTTTACCACCGGTAAAGCGGTGGTCAGGGGTCAAAGGGTTAATTTTGTTCTTGTTGAAGTTTTTGTTGAGCAATGGAACATGGCTGAAATGTTTGTGGATTAAATTAAGGAAAAATTTACCTATAGTGGGTTTGACACTTTTGCTAACTGGTTGGTTAAACGAAATTATATTTCGTTTTCTATGCTTTTGACTATTGATGTACTTATTAATGTCTACGTAATCTGGTTCAACTTTGTGTTAAATTTTTTCTAGTGCATCTACATATATAGTTTTATATTTTCCAAAATATCTTTGTCGCTAGAGTTATTTGAGAGTCTGTATTGCGCTTATTTGTACAAGTTATTTACATTTCCTGGAGGGTGTTTATGATTATAAAGTTCTTAAGTGAAAGGTATATATATTTCCTTGGATAGGTCGAAAGTAGTGTCCAGAAAGTTAATCACCTTGGCATTGTTGTTAGCTGTGACATTTAGTCCATGATCCTTGAAGAATTTAATGTTTTCTGAGTCGGTCTGTTTGCTGTGGGTTGGTATTACGTAGGAGGATAAACCTGTCATCTCTGTACAGAAATGCGTTCTTGGTATCAAAAGTATACCCTAGTCTCCACAGGAATAGTATACAAAACAATTCACAAGCCTCTGCAGAATCGAACACTCCCATCGCTATAGAGAAGTTCGGGTTGTCTTTTTTGGTCCACATAGAACCATTGTGAAATAAGATGGCCTAATGATGTTAATCACCTGGCCAGTGATGGTGCATTCATTTATTACCAGGTTTATAGCAACCATTATCTTGTCTTCTGTAATGTGGACGGGTAGAAATTAGAGATGTAGATTTGCATAAAGATGCATTAGTTTTTATTTTTTTATTTTAGAGGACCAATTAATGGCATCTTTTGTATTTTTCCATTGGTTGATCCCAGTAGCATTCCTAGCATATTTGCAGGTTCATTCTAGTATAGTCTTGCTGATTTTGCCTATGTTGTTCTTGGAAGGGTTAAGCAATCGCAACTGCGGGTTATTAGGGAAATTATCCTTATGGTCCTTAACAGTAACGTAGGTTTGTTGCTTGTGTAGTTTATGCATTCTATCGTCTATCTTGAGTTTGTTGTTTCTAATTCGTTCCTCGTTGTTAATATCGTTTTCCCACTTTGCCGGAGATTTCTTATATATATTTTGTATAGTATTTACATTAGTCGGACTATTGTCCTCATCTTTGTCGCCATATTTGTCACAACGTTTCGGCCGTTGTACGCTCCGGCCTTCTTCAGGTGGTTGGAATTTCGAACCGAACCCTTTATTTCGATCACTGGGGTAGACTGTTCTAGTTCCACGAGCCATGTTTGATGGATGTCAGTTATCAGTTATCTCCTGGTAATTTTCCCTCTGAAAGTTCTCCACTGCCTGAACCGGGTATTGAACTCACATTTTTTGGGTCTGTCACTGGATCTAACCAACGCCTTTATCCACTGTGCCATGTGCCTTTCGGTTCGAAATTCCAACCACCTGAAGAAGGCCGGAGCGTACAACGGCCGAGACGTTGTGACAAATATGGCGACAAAGATGAGGACAATAGTCCGACTAATGTAAATACTGTACATAATACCTCATCTCAGAAATATAGACATATATTTTGTATCTTTGCAGATAGCTTTTTGGTCTTCATCGACGTTGAAGTAGATGTGATTTCCCGTTATATCAGACTTGATAATGATTTGTTTTGGTTTTACGCATTTTGGCAAATTCTTTTTTATATTATTCTGTAGATTGTTATATTTGGTGGTGTATTTCATCCTATTTAGTACAGAGAATAGAACTTTTTCAAATCACTGGAGAATTTAATCGCTCGGTGGGGTTTTCTGGGACTACCATCCAAAGGAATCGAAAGATTCATGTTCCTTGAGGTGTGTTCTTTATTGGCGAAGAATCGTTTCCACCTCATCCTACTTACGACACTTCTATTTTATGTAATAAATTGAGTTCATAAAGTTTCCTTTCGGGGATGATGATGTATTTGATGGAGTAGTCCAGAATGAAAGGTTTCATTTCCAAATGACATTTGTGGTAAAATATATAGCTTGGTGTACCGCAAAGATAGTGCTCAACATAAAGGAGGGATGATTAGATATGAGTGTGTATATAAACTAAATAACATGACATTAGAATATATATATGTGTGTGTGATAATGCACATATACAGATGGGCAAATAAATATTTATTTAATTTAAGGTGTAAACAAAACAGTGCTCAGTGTAGTTAAACAGAGCTATGTATGTGTGTGTGATTGTGTACAGGGTGAGATAGATAAATTTTCGTTTAAGTTACGCAATAATGAAAATAACGCTGACATCTCATTTTAGCAGATATATTTATCAAAATTACAGGAAAATATCCTGAAATTCAAGGGAGTAAATTTCTTCAATAAATAGCCATTGGCATAAACCACGAACAGTAGACGACTTCGGAATCTCCTGCGTCACTTCTGGACGGTCACCTTCCTTAAGTTGTTGAAAACTGCCATAATCCTTGCCTTCATTTCGTCTTTGGTGTTACAAGCAGTTTTGTTGGTATCTCTTTTAACTGCTCAGCATACATGATAACCAAGTCTGGAGAGTAAGGAGACCAGATGTATGGGGAGTAGTGGTCGCAGAATTTGTCTGATAGGCATGACTGGGTTGTAGCATGGTGCAGAGTAATGTTGCCAAACATGGGGTCTTCCAACAACCACCTATTTGATGCAGAGCAGCCCTACAAGGCATTTGATGCATCTCTCCATGTTGAGTTTGAGTACCTCACCAACAAATTCGGAAGTTCGTTTCTTATTAGAACGAGCAGAGTGAGTTTTGTTTTAGAACAGCACTGTTTTTTCATATATATGTACCACTATTTAATCTATACCTGGGAGGAGAAGATAGAGCCATACCTTTCCCAAGAGCATTTGATTGTACGTAAGTGAATGCAACGTAACTCGATCTGAATTCGATTTTGATTTCAACACTCGAAACGGTCACAATTCTATGAATAAGAACAAATGATTTGCTTTCATAATGCAATGAATCTTCAACATATTAAATAATGATTATATAATTTCAAAGGAAGAACCATGTTTTCTGATTTATTTGACATTACAATATAAAGTTTTTCTAACAGAAAATTTGTTTGTTACTTCGCTACTTCGAAGAAAATGCAAGGCAGGAAAAACTTATCTGGATACTGGAAAGAGTGATAACAATTATTGCACCCGAGAAACCTATTTACCTGAAAAAAGATCATTTTTTAATTGCTAATCTGGGTATATTAGCTCAGCTAGCGAACTGGCGTTTCTACAGTGTTATAGAGATTTTTTATAATCTTTTCACCCCAAGCGAGACGTTAATGCCAACAGAACGCGCGGGATTACACTGAGTGAAAGTGATAGAATACGAGAAGACTGAGAATGGGGAGAAGGGCAAAAAAAGCAACAAGGTTCAAAAAGATAGAAGACGGCGATTGACGTTTCATTTAAATGCAGGTTTGAAGTGCGAGAAAAGAAACTGTTAGACTAGAAGTTGCATCTAGCTAGTTCAACAGTAAAACGATGAAAGCCAGTTGCCAGGCTTGAAGCTGGCTTAAATCCATGTAGTCGTGACATCAGAGAAAAAAAAGCTCACCAGATCGATTGCCATATTGTCAATTTCTTCATATCAGTGAGAAAATTACTGAAGTCGAAATGCCTGGATCTATTACATTACAGATTGTTTTTGGATTTTGTCAAAAATATCGAGATGCACAGCAGGAACACCAGACCAAAATGGCAAAAACATTCAATGCACGCCGAAGGATCAGTATGTTATGTGTCATGCGGGATACACGCTTAAGCGATCATGTATTTTTCGATACATGACTGATGTGGCAGATTTTTTTCACCGCAGTAGGTTGCCATTTCTTTCTGCAGTAGACTAGTTACCATCCAGAACCCGGTCTGTCCTGCTGTGGGGAGGAGGAGAAGAAAACGATTCATACCGTTCCTTAGGGTATTAACATGTAAGTGAATGTAATGGATCCGACTGTTATTCGAACTCGGCTCTTCAATCCGAGCCACTATCCATTACTCCACCGTGCCTTCCCCGGTGAAGGCTAGATTGTAACAATGTGCAAGATGGATTCTGACGAGAAAGATTTTCGTTGCAGTAGACAAAACAATCGATTCGATATAGTCGATACAATCGATTCGATATAGTCGCTCCACTTCATGTCAGTTGAAAAAATGAGGCTAAGAAAGTGTAATGTGTTGTCCTCCTATAGTTTAGCATCATCCAGGCTGATGGCAAGCAGAAAAGGTTCTTTGTGGTGATTAATTGAAAGCTATTTTGTTTTGGAGGCGTTACGGCTCGTATTTTTGTCAGATACTCACATAGAAAGAGAAGAGTTGGATGTAATAATTATTTTAATAATATAATGGGTTACAGGGAGTGAACGCGAAAGATAATAAGAAGACTGAGAATGTGGAGGATTGAGGAAAGGATGAAAAAAGGAACATTGACATTGTATTAAAATTGACATTGTATTAAAATTTTGAAGATTGTCGTTATCATCGAAGCAAGAAATCGGAAGTGAGTTTCTGTTGAGATCAATAAAACATCCTTCGTCGCCACTGTTGAGATGTTGAGTGTTTCCACGTGAGTATATGGTAATAACGAACAAACACAGTCGTAGGGAAAAATACTGGTATATTCAGAGAGGTATTTACATCAGAGAGATTAGTAGTAGAATGAACGTAGGTTAGTAGTAACAATAAGTAATAGTAATAAAGTCCAACGGTATCTTCCGGTCGAGAAACGGAAGTGTAACTGATCACTACAGAAGACTCACTCTGCACTGCACTACACTGCTACACTACGATATTTAACAACCCTCCCACGTGGGTCGAATGTGGCACAAGGCCGGTTTAATGTGGGCTGCCCGAGCCCGTAGGCTCGGCCAAAAATATGCCCATTTAGAACCCGTATAAACGGGTTCAGGGACTGTCTACCTCCCCGGACGACACTTTGCCCTGCGGCAAAGCCTCGTCCGGGTTCCTCTCCGCCAAAGCAGAGAGTTCGACAGGAGCAGCGCACAGTCAGAGACTGCGTACACTGCTACACTACGGTATTTAACAACCCTCCCACGTGGGTCGAATGTGGCACAAGGCCGGTTTAATGTGGGATTACCGAGCCCGTAGGCTCGGCCAAAAATATGCCCATTTACAACCCGTATAAACGGGTTCAGGGACTGTCTACCTCCCCGGACGACACTTTGCCCTGCGGCAAAGCCTCGTCCGGGTTCCTCTCTGCCAAAGCAGAGAGTTCGACAGGAGCAGCGCACAGTCAGAGACTGCGTACACTGCTACACTACTCACAGTCTCTAGAACTACTGTTCTATTTATAATAATAGGATCAGTCTATTGTGGTTGTGAAGGTGGGTGCGCCCCAACAGTTTCACAGGTGGGAAATGCTAGAAAAAAACTGTTAGAGTGGAATTGGCTTTTGCATCCAGCTATTTAAACAGTAAAACGATGGGACCTAGTTACTAATCTAGTAGCACAACTTAAATTCATGTAGTTGGGACACCAGGAAAAAAAGCTCATCAGAGCAGTTACCACGAAAATATTTGTAGAAAAGACAGATGGAAGGCACGTCAAGTCAGTGAGAAACTGATAGAAATCGAGATGCCTGGTCAGGATCGATTACATTACAGACCCTTGTTTGGATCTTGAATCTCGAGATGTACAGTGGGAGCATCAGACCAGATATAGTAACACTATTCAATGCACGGGCGAATGGTAGATTTATAAATGTGCAAGATGGATTCTGACGAGAAAGATTTTATGGTACGACACAGTGAACCGATTCTCGCTGCAGTAAACGAAGTAATTGATTCAATATATTCACTCCGCTACATGTAAGTGGAAAACACGAGGCCAAGAAAGCGTAGTGTGTTGCTCTCTTGTAGTTTAACAAGAGCCATTCTGATTGCAATAGAAGAGGTTGTCTGTTGTGATTAAATGAAAGCAGTTTTGTTTTGGAGGTGCTAAAATTTACAAGCCAATTCCTGTCCTAGTTATCCATTGATTGGAGGTAATTTTCAAGTGCAGTTGTTAGGTTCACTTTGTTAGTTCTGTCGGATTTGCTCAAAACTGTGTTTTGTAGCTTCCTCAACACGCTACTTTATAACTTTGTAAATACGTTGCTTTGTAACGTCACATTAACAGAAAATGGATAATAAATTCGAAAAAGATATCAAAACGGGTGTTCATCATCTAAACTATTAATTCTCAATTTTCAAAAAATCGAAATATATTATATACATACTATTAAGTGAAGAAAAAGTATTCTGATTTTATAATTGACCAGTGCTGGATTTTTTCCAATAAAACACTTCACAATGGTAGCATATATTTGTGAAAACTTTGGGATGAGCGGACAATTTGGAATCAAGATAATATTAGGTTGGTGCAAAAATAATGCCGTTTTCTCACATGAAGTTGAACGTCAAAAAACGACATTATTTTTGCACCAACCTAATAGTTGGTTGCAACGTTGCGGTAACGTTGTCACAATGTCACATGTTCGAGTTGCCTCTAAATTTCCGTATCATTTGTGAACATATGTTTTAATTTTATCGCCGGTGGCATTACCTTCTGATTAAACTCAGTGTGTATAATTAATTTATCCTGATTCTTGCACTGTACATTATTTCTGCTGATTTTCTTATCGTAAAACCCAAATCGTCATGTTACACTTAAGTGGATCAAAAAAAAATGTTTACACCTCCAGTAAATTCAAACTCGTCTAAATTATTTTGGAGTTTCTTAACATGATAACGATTCATCGATTAGCGTACAAAAGCAAATTTAACCATATCAATTTTTCGAAAGGCATATGCTCGTATTTTATTTGTTTTCATTTTTAGATGTAAGAGATTTAGAATGGTTTAAATGAATCTTTGCCAATTATTTATTTCTGAATAATATTTTGTTCATATTTCTCTTGCTTTGTATCGCCACTATCACCTCTGAATAAGAAACCTAATACTTTGCAACGTCTTTAAAGCGCTAGTGACTAATAGTCATTGATAGGTGAGTAAATATTTGAAGCACGGCTCAGATTGAGGAATAGGAGAGCCGAGTTCGAATCCCAGTCGAGTTCGACATATTCTCTCATGTCCAAGGGAAAAGTATGACTCTACTTTCCACCTGCCCCCCCACCCCCGCCAGATATGGGTAAATAGCAGGAAAGAGTGGGTCCTATAGCCTTGGTTGTCAACCGGTCTAGAAGATGGACAACTCTGAAATCAAACCGTATGTAGTCCTAGAGCAGCACATACTATGCAGCGAATGAAAGTATTGTGGAACTGACAATGACGGTGGTAATCGACTCGGGATGAAAAATTTGAGAGCCGAGTTCGAATTCACATTCATTTATGCGCAAATACAAGTGGGAACGCAGTGAAACCATCTCATCCCACCGGCTATTGGTTAAATAGTAGGATAGACTTCAGCAGTGGTTGGAAACCGGTCTAGCAGAAGGTTAACTCTGAATTCAAAACCGTACATCGCTCTGGCTAAGTATGTTATGGAGTGTAGGAACGAAGACCACAATAAAAATTACCATCGTTAGACATGTAGTTTCGCGAGTAGCGGGTTTTCAAAAATGTCTATCTTAAATTGTTCGATTGCGACTGCTTTTAATGACTGCAGCTAACGAAAAGATTGCAGACTTTACAATGATTCACTGATCCCGACTGCCTGTTGTTTAATCAATGACCAAAATGACATCATTCAATTCTTTAAACTTTTTAATATGAGGAATGACAGTTCATTACTCTTTAGTCCTGGGTATGACGATGAACTACCTCTGGAAACAAGGCGTCTGATCGAGAGAGTAAAGGTTTTGAAAAAGCGTGGAACCAACTCTGAATTGCTGTTGTTCCCGGGTTTACCATGACTCGGGGTTTTAGCAACTGTTATGGACTCGACTATCGGCAAATATCGAACGCCCAATCACAAACAAAACATTGTGAATGTATACAAATACCTTTTTATAGTAAAATGACTAACAATACTTTCTTATAATAAAATGACTAACAAGGAATTTTTAAAGCAAAATGACCAGCATTACATTTTTTAGCAGAATTACCAACAATACATTTTATAGCAAAATGTTTAACAATACATTAAATCTGTGACTGAAGGCATACAATTACTTTTAAAATATATTTAAGTGAAGCCATGAAAGTATGTTCAAAATATTTAGATTTCGCCATTAAATAATATATGGTGGTTGACATGCCGCGAAACGAAATCATCCAACCAACATAAAAGAACACTTTCATGACATTCATCCATTAGCTTCAACAAAGCTGCAACATAAGAACGCATTTCACCACTTCTAGTAATTGTGTCCCCACAAACATGTATATTCACAAAAACTGAGTATCATCGATCGTATATTCACTTGTGAAAGCAGAATAACATACATAATTTTTACTACTTCAAAGCTTCTAAGAAAATTATATTTTGGCATTAAATGAAAATAAGGATTTGATATACCGTTAAGCAAACACATCATTCAAATCGATCATTACAATGGATGAAAATGGAAGTTATTAAACCTATTGCGGGTCCTAAATTCGTGTTGTAAAGGTGTATAGGAAACAGTTCTTACTTTTCTTTTTAACTATCCTTGTCTACAGAAAAAATGATCTCCATTTATATAACCATTTCAACTTCTACGAAAGACTAACTTCCATTTGAAGTGTTTGCAGATTGAATGCATTGTTGTTTCTATGAGAGTGGAAATAATACAAACATTACTCAGTTGCATTTCAATAGACATTTTAATGAAAGTTGGAAAATTCAAAGAAAAAAGAAACTTCCCTCATGCCGGCAATAAGATAGTTAATAAATATAATCTCGTGGAGGAATTCTAAATCTCAATAGACGATGAAAAAAAGATTACGTGGAAATCTCATTCATATTGAAATTACCGATGATAAATACTTACATTTCAATTCAGTTCCATGATATTAATCGGAAAGTAGAAATTACAAAAGCAACAAGGAAAATTCTAGCTTCAAAGATAAATAGTGAATTAACAAATCAAATAACTATCAAAGATAAACACGTTAAGCAATAATCTACTATATTTCAAAGTTGAATGATTAGTTAATTAAAAGACTTGGTTTAGTCTGACCCAAGCACAGGTTAATAGAACACCGGAGGAAGATAAACTTATCTCCAAATCCAACCTACTTATCGTTATACAATTTTATTAAGATTATATAATTCATGTACACATCTTGCCGTGGGGCAGGGTCAATATTTAATGTCTTGGATGCACTAGGCGAAATTGGCCGAATTTACGACATTTGACCTCATAGTGGGTTTGATAATTTTGACTATAGATAATTAGTCTAGGAAAGAGGCTTCTAGGCCATTCCTTTTCTTGTAAACGAAGAATTCATACATTTAGTATGATGTTCATCTCCGACTGGCTGTGGTTTGTGACTTCCGCCACACGTATAGCGTGCTTTTTCAGTTCGTGTTTCAAACTGGAAGTTGCCATGTGAATGCGCTCATTGTGTCCGACAGAAAAATAAGAATATTAGAATTTGACGCATGCCAGATAAAACAATGTTAGGTTATCAACCATTTATGGCAGCTTACAAGGCAAACGGGTGATGAATTGTTCTAGGTTTCCGATATTTGAACATATTATGGGAAGTGGCACAGGACAAGAATTTTCTTTTTCTCTTTCTCTCTCACTCATTGGGATATGCGAGTGCTATAATGGCTAGCGGCTCAGAATGTGAAATCGCAAAGGCGAATTCGAATTCCAGTTGAGTTCGTAACATTTATTTACGGGCAAATACCCTTGAGAAAAGGATTAGTACATCTTCTCTCCGTCTATGTGTCAAATAGTTGGACCTGTATCTTGAAAAATTATAATTATTCACAAAAAAATGTCATTTACTCGCAAAAAAAAGAATTGGGTTTCAGCTTTAAATAACCAGCAGTTTCTTGAGCAAGATATCCTGATGCAGACCAACCCACTTCAATTTTGTTTAAATGCTAATCTTCTTTTCTTTTTTTCTTTTACTTTCCTTTTTCTTTTTTCAGTTTTCTTTTTTTGCTTCTGTCTGGTTAAATTTAAAAGCCATTAATTTTTTTTGGTCTGAAGAGATGGGCGGCTGATCCCGTGAAATAAATTATTACAAATGGATTTCTAAGGATCCGCTTTCATCATTATTATATTTACACTGTTCTTACATCGAGCTCTCTTTGGATTTGTATCCTCTTTGAAATTATCACTATTAATTATCAAACGTTATATATATATATATATATATTTTGAACGATAAAAATTATTAGAAAAATCAATTAAAATCTTCAGACACACTGGGTTGTAGATTAATATTCTTATGCTTTTATTATTATTATTTCATTTATATTCCTCGACTAGTTTCGACCAACATGGCCATCATCGGGAGAGAAAAAAATGTCTCTGCTTGCTATAGCAGTAAACTACAGAAATGAATGTCTTGTTGAAGAAAACGAACGTTTGTCTGTAGTTTTCATTTGTTTTTTTATTGTTTATTTTTTTATCTTTTTAACATTCCTTGTGTTGGTCAAACAGTCTCTTTTAAGTTGTCATTTGAGATAAGAGCTATATTCCCTTTTTTTTTTGGTCAGTTCAGTAGTTTATTTGTGTTTGGGGAGGGGATGGTAAGTGTGTTTGTGTGTGTGTGTTTGTGTGTGTGTGTTTGTGTTATTTAGTTCAGTGTGTGTGTTATTTAGTTGTTTAGTCTCTGGTAAGTGTGTGTGTGTGTGTGTGTGTGTGTGTGTTATTTGGTTTTTAAGGGAGTGAGTGAGTATATGTGTTAGCTTGTATATTGCTGTGGGTGTGTGTTATCATTTGGCTCATTAGGAAAGTGAGTGAGTATGTTGTGTGTGGGTGTGTGTATAGGTGTGAGGCCTCAACACCTCCGTAAGCCTGTCTTTTTTGTATGGGTATGGAATGTGGGTAGGTTTTGATTTGTAGGGTTATGTGTTGCTACTATCTATATTGTTTAATTTATGATTTAACCCGGCTGGAAACAGGGTTCGTAGACGTCGTATCCACTTATTTTCATGGAACTCTAAAATTCTTCTAGTGTTATCTGCTTTGGGCTTTTCTATTCTCTCAATTATGGTGAATTTGGCATGGGTTTTGAAATTGTGTTTTTCTATGCGGAAATGTTGTTCTACAGGTAATAATTTTTCATGGGGAGTCGACTTAATTCGATTGCGGTAATTATTGATTCTGTAGTGAAAGGGCCATTCAGATTTTCCTACATATTGTTTCTGGCATAGTGTGCATTCTAGGAGGTAAATTACGTTATGACTTCTACAGTTAGAGTCGTGATAGATTTTGTAAGTAGATTTA
The DNA here is from genome assembly GCA_964036315.1 of Acanthosepion esculentum. Classification (NCBI taxonomy): domain Eukaryota; kingdom Metazoa; phylum Mollusca; class Cephalopoda; order Sepiida; family Sepiidae; genus Acanthosepion; species Acanthosepion esculentum. The sequence continues at coordinate 97,751,765 of OZ038475.1, forward strand.
GTGACTGAGCTAGTGAATGAATTCGTGTGTGTGACGTGATTGCAACATAAACTTCTTTTGTTTTTACATGGTTGGGAAAATCCTGTTGTTTTTGTTGTTAGTTTATCACGGATTACTTTGTCCCCTAAAATGCGGTTACTACCTATGATTTCTTTTAGGTTCTTAGGTCGACGATATGCTAGAAGGCCGGGTTCCTTAAATAGTTTTTTTAGGTCTGGTTTGAGATGTAGTATTTCCCAGCGACTTTTGATTATTTGGGATAGTGGAGGCAGAGTGGGGTTGAAAGTGGTTACTAGAGGAATGCGGCTAGATTTAGTTTTAATCTTGTATATTAGGGTGTTTTCTCTAGGTGTGGAAATTGCTTTATTTATTTGTTCCCTGATTAGGTGTTGTTTATAGCCACGTGTTGTGAATTGATGCTCCAGATTTTCAATGTGTTTGTTTAATTCTTCATTGTGGGAACATATCCTTCTGAGTCTAAGTGCTTGTGAATAGGGAAGGTTCTCTTTGAGGTGTTTAGGGTGGGTAGACTTAAAGTGTAGATAGTTGTGGGTGTCGGTGATTTTAGTGTGTAGTGTCGTTTGCAGTTTCCTGTTTTCATCTATGTAAATGTGAGTGTCTAAAAATGTTACTGATGTTTTGGATTTTTCGTAGTCAAATTTAATTGAGTCGTGTACCGTGTTTAGGGTCAAGAGAAATTGGGTGAGTTTGTCATTACTGCCCGTGTATATAAAGAATATGTCATCGATATATCTTGCGTAGAATACGCAGTCGTTACCAATGAGGGGGTAGATATGGGTCTCCTCAAATTTTCCCATGAATATTGTAGCATATGAAGGAGCTGCAATGGTGCCCATGGCACAACCTCTTATTTGAAGGTAGTGTGCTCCATTGAAGTTGAAAGTGTTAAATGTGAGAATATGCTCCATGAGTTTTATGATAACTTCTGTGGAAGGTTCTTGTTTTCCTCTTTTAGCCAGTGCTTCCTGAAGGGCGGTTAGCCCTTCGAAGTGTTTAATGTTTGAATAGAGTGACCTTACGTCCATAGTCACTAGAATAGCATTCTCTGGAACTGTCTGTATGTGGTTAATTTTGTTTAGTAGATCTGTTGTGTCTCTGATGTAGGATTTTACTTCCTTAGCTAGGGGTTGTATGTAATGGTCTACATATTTTGAAATTTTGGTCGTGTGGCAGTTGAATGATGAAATGACGGGCCTTCCTGGGTTGTTGTTTTTGTGTATTTTAGGGAGGAGATAGAAACGAGCAGGTGTAATGTTTGTGGGTGTAAGTATTGTGCATGTTTCTTTGTCGATTAGGTTGTTGCGAAGCATTATTTTTAGTGAGCTGGTTAATTCTTTTTGGTATTCGGGGAGGGGATCTGTATGTAAGCTTTTATAGGTTTCTTTGTCGGCTAGTTGTTTGTTTGCTTCTTTAATGTATTCTTTGATCCCCCAGATTACTGTGGCACCCCCTTTGTCGGCCTGTGTTATGAGTAGGTCATCTCTATGTATCAGCCTGTCGAGGGCTATACGTTCCCCTTCAGAAATATTATTACGTGGCAGCTTGCGTGTTATTGTTTTCTTTATGTCATTTGTTACGGCTATTTCAAATGTTTGTATAGTAGTGTCTGTGTTTTGTGGGGTGTATTTAGTGTTCTTCTCTTTTAATGTATCAAGTATGGAAGGTGTTTGATCATTGTTCCCGTAGTGGGCTTTTAGCCGTATTCTTCTGAAGAAGGATTTCAGGTCCTTTGCCAAGGTGTCTTTATCAAACCTTGGGGGGCTAAGGCAAAAGCTTAGTCCTTTATTTAGTAACTTGAAGGTATTAAGTGAGAATTTGTTATTACTTAAATTTATAACCCGCCCGTATGGGTCAAGTTTGAATTTGCAAGCATGACGAAGTTCTTTCGTAAAAGCTCGAAAGCTTGCATTATGTCTCCTATTACGGATGCTATACCCCCGTCCAGGCGTCCTGGTTGGGGGCTTATTCCGTTTTTTTGAAGGTTGGGTGTGTTTGCTGTCGATTGTCTACTGGGGGCTAATCTGGGTGGTCTGGGATGTCTAATGGTGTTATGCGTTCTGTAGAAGGGCTGCTGTGTTTTGGTGTGTGTATGCTTGTGCGGCACCCTAAAGATGTCCGCGTAAGTCAGTGGTTTGTTTTGTGTGTATGTTTGTTTTGAGATTCTAGCTATCGTTGATGGTGGTGGTGTTGTTATTGTTGATTGTGGTGCTGGTGGTTGTCTGTTGGTGTATTTGTTTGGTCTGTTTAGTGTTTGCATTGGTTGTGTGGTGTTTTTTGGTCGTCTTTCGTGGTACGGGCGTTCATTTTTGTCTGAGTTCGGTTTGGCTTCACTTTTGTTCTTCTGTCTGGAGGAAATGTTCCATTTTAATTTTCTTTGTTTTTCCGCTTTCGTTTTTTGTAGTTCCCTCACTGTTTGGTCTGTGTGAGCTTTTACGATACTCTTTATGTTGGTGTATTCCTCTGGTTCTGTTTCTTTCTTTATTTGTTCATCGAGCAGGTTTATTTCCATGGTTGTTGCCGTTATGCTTTCCTGGCAGAACAGTATTGTATCCTGCATGAGTTCCCTGGAAAAGTCTTCTAATTTACGGTACCATGATGCTAGAAATGCATCATTATGGTTACCTATTGATGGTACCAAATCAACCCTGAAATTAGTTGGTACCAGTTGCTCCTTCAGGCATATCCTAATGTATTCTTGGTGTGATTCATACCTGGCTAATTTATTTGTTGCTCTGTTCATGCGGATTGCCAATAATTCGGTGTTTATTGGTTCTGTTGGAGTTATGTCCTCGGCTTTCGCTTCAGTCCCGTGCCTGTTACTCATGATTATATTTTGAACGATAAAAATCATTAGAAAAATCAATTAAAATCTTCAGACACACTGGGTTGTAGATTAATATTCTTATGCTTTTATTATTATTATTTCATTTATATTCCTCGACTAGTTTCGATCATTCATTTCATTGTATATATATATATATATATATATATATATATATATATATATATATATATATACAATGAAATGAATGATTCATACAAAAAGTAAATATTATATATACATCTATATATATATATATATATGTATGCGAACCCACACATATAACACACACACACACACATATCCCAATAGATATATTTATATATATATATATATATACACACTCACACACACACATAGACACACACACATATATACATATATATATACACATATATCAGTATACACATACATATGCACAAACATATATGCATACGCAAACATGCACACACTCACACATATATATAGACATGCATATATTTAGACAATTTGGATCAATTTCTACATATTTACCTGAACAAATGATGTCATCAGAACAAATGGGTTTCATTTTAATCAAATGTATATTGTCAACACAGAACGTGATTTACTTTAATCATATAAACGCTGGACGTTTGCTTTTAATCATTTCACCCCAAGCAAGGAAATAAAATCACTAAGATGCAAGGAGTTACTTGAAATAAGAAAGTTTACATTATAATAACAAGAATTTTAAAGACATTAGATAACTATTAACATTGCATTTAAATTCTTTTAGGAAAAACGTGGATTGGGAATCAATGCACTGGAAGAGGGTTCCACAAGCGACAGCAGAAAGTGTTAACAACGAACTTATGGTGACATCTAGTCATTTCAATTGTAAAAAGATGAGATGTTGCTGGCAATCTAGTATTGCACTTAAATTCATAAAGTATAGACACCATGGAGGAAAGCTCATGAGAACGATACCGTGAAAGGATTTTTAGAAAAAGAAAACACACAAGAGAGCTTTATTTTTGGCGGAGGAAATGTAAGTGAATGTCAGATGCCAGTCAGAACCAATGATATTATGGATTCTTCATTGGATTTCATCAAGAATCTCTAAATATACAGCAGGAGCGCCAAACCATATGTAGCAGCAGTATTCCAAACAAGGACGAATGGTAGACTTATCAATCTGTAAGATAGATTCTGGTGAAATGTAACTGTTAAACGTCTAAAATAACAAGGACAGTGAAAAAGTGCAAATCCAGTCGAAATCAATCGAAAAAGCAGGAAAAACGAGTAAATCACAAGTTCAACGTCAAAAGAGACAGAATAAAACAAGGCAAAATATCCAACTCACAGATTCTAAGACATCGAACCCACTCTCCCATCACGAACCAAAACATCCACTCGCCTCGTCAAGTAAGAGGTAAATTTTTCGATTGGTTGCGTTAATCTGGGAGGATAAAATAATTTACCAAATCTGATGTCGTAATTATCTAGGATTTTTTTCCGTTTTTCGGTAAACTGTTCTCAGGACCCGAACTCTTTTCGTGGAGCGGGGTAGGTGATTTTCCTGTACCTCACACGAAAAAAATTATCTAGCACGACATATGGAATCAACTTTCCTAACAGCTGATCTAGCAATTGATTGCATATAATTTACCGAATTCATGTTATCTACTGTCCGAGGAGGCGCAGTAAATTACTCTCCTGGAGGTTAGCATCAGCCATGATGATGTGATGATGCAAGCTAAAATGGGTTCTCTCAGACAATTAAAGGAGGCGTTAATATGAAAAAGTCATTCCTTTCCCCAGTTAACAACATAAAGTCCATCGTTTTTGTCTAGGGAATTAAGTAGCCAGATGTAAGGGGTGATGCCAACAGCCACCTTCTTGACCCTGGGCAGCACTACCTCCTCAAGACACTTGATGTAGGCCCCCGTTTTGAGTCTGAGGCCCCGTGGGAAGATGAAAGAAGGCATAATGTCGTCATCACTAGTGATCACTCCGAAGAATATGATGTTGACTGAATGTATCATCCAACACATTCCGAATTCTCTGCGAGTTTTCCGAGGTGCCGTACCTTTGTAATCACCATTAGAGTCATTAAACTCTTTCTGAATACACTGAACTGTCCTCAGATTGACAGCCAGACACTTTGAAATGTTCGTATTAGTGTTTCCGGCACGAATGCCAAGTAGTACAGCATGTCGTTTCCAAATTTCTTGCGGAGTGAATTGCTTCACGGTGCTCTTTTTCTTACAGTCAATACCAATTGACGCTACTATACTGTACAGTCGACAAAATCAAAAACAAACCACGCGCATGCGCGAAATTAAAAATATAAAACGGCAACAATATCCATCGCAACTTGTATATAACAGCCAACATCCGGCATTTGTGTATGTTTGTCTTATTTGTGGCTATTCTCTTCCTGTAATACAAACCTCGATGATTCTTTCTACTCAATTCAACTCATTGAGGGAACTCAACGCTATTCAGGCAACGGTGGTGCATGCTGGGGTCGTCTTCCCAGGCCGATAACGTCAGGAAGTAACCTTACCTACAAATCGGACATAGTAAAATTTCAACCCGAGTCACATGGTTGGAAAGCGCCAGTGTATATTTATCAAGCAATCAGTTACAAAGTAAACAAATTTTTCTCGTGTTCCATTGGCAAGAAGAAAGTTCAACGGCTTCTTCTCAAGAGCCGCTGCTTTGTGAACAGACATCCGAGACGATTCTTTTCGGAGGACGCATATTTTCTATGAAGTTTCTCGGATATTCAGGCCAGTAAATGTTGATAATACTGTTTATTATAAACAGAGCACTTGCTTTAATATTTGTGCCTATATAAATAACGTATTTCAATTATATATATACATATATATATATATATATATATATATATATATATATATATATATATATATATATATATATATATGAATTGTTTTCTTTATCTGTGTCCAGAAAAGAAAACACTTGTTTGAACATAAGAAAAATTAAATAAAAAGTTTAATCGCAGTACCTTGTCTGTCGTCTGTAATGAAACATGTATAAATGATGGATTGCTGCCTAAATACCCCCACAATATATATATATATATGTATATATATATATATATATATATATATATATATATATATATATATATATATATAAACCGAACATCTAATCGATACTACAGTTAATAAAATAAGGATCGTATCGTTCAGCGAGTGGCCAGTAAGTTAATCCATTCTTAATCTGTTAGCGAAGTGAATTCACCATTCATTTCATTAACTTTATTGATTTATTCTTTGAATGGTTATTTTATAATATTAATTAAACCGCATTATTTCTTAATATATATATATATATATATATATATATATATATATATATATATATATATATATATATATATATATATATATATATATATATATATATATATATATATATATTCTTATTAGTTTCCTAATTTTGGTTCTATATTTAAAATGTGTTGGCCTTTGACAAAACCGATTGTTCCATCATTATGGTGACTGACGCTCCATTTAAACGTTTGAAGATTGTTGATGGCATGTTAGCACGAAACCGAAATATAATTCCACAGTCGAGAAGAGCGATAAAACAACATGTTAGAATATGACTTATATTTATATATAACTAGTTTAAAAGTAAAAGTTTGAGATCTAGTTGCCACTCATGCCTAAATTCATGTTATCGAGACACCGAAATCTTTTTCACTAACTCTTTGCTACGAACTGGAGCTTTCCAAATCAAGCAAGTAAAACGTACTGGAAAATCTAATAACAAAAGATGGAATATATGAATATGAATATATGCAGTGTGGCTTTCAGGGTTGCCACTGACTTGATTTTGGTGGCAAGCTCTCGAGGTTTTCGTTGAAGGTGCTCCCAAACTTGCTCTATTGCATTCATGTCAGGACTTTTGGCTAGCCATTGCAGTGACTTGATTCAGTGCGATTCCTTTCAGGTCTTCACTACTTTGCTCATATGACATGGCGCTCCATCTTCTCGAAAAAGGGTAGACATTCTTGTCAATTTGATTGGTTTCAGATAGTGGGCGTAGTCCTTTCTCTAATATTTGACAATATTTTGGACCAATCAACCGCTTTTCAACAAGAATCATCTCAGATTTCCCTCCATACCAGACAGCGCCCCAGACCATTACTTCAATCCCTCCATCATTCACGGTCGCCTGCAGACATTCAGTGTTCCAAGTCTCATTCTCGTTTCTCCATACATAAACTTTTCTCGAATTCGAATATTGGCAGAATTTATTTTCATCTGACCAAATTACAGACTGCCAAAATTCATAATCTTTGCTCTCGAATTGTCTCGCCCAGCACATACCCTGTTCATGTTAACCTCTGAAATCAAGGGCTTCTTTCTTGCAACTCTTATTTGATAGCCTAGCTCTTTCAGAGTCTTTCTCACCGCTTATAGCGACATTTCCATGCTGTTGGCGACATCTTTGAGGCTCTGACGACGGTTTCTGATGATTTACTCCTTCAGCGCCCTTTCCGTTCGCTCAGACACGATGCTTGGTCTTCCCGAACGTTGTTTCATACGACAATGTCCTTCTACATTACATTTCTTGTGAACATTGTTAATCGTTTGATGATTAACCTGGAAAAAACTAGCAATTTCTCTATTCTACTTGCCAAACTGATGCCATCCTATTATTTGCCATCGTTGGAATTCACCAATTTCTTTACTTTCGCGAACTTTCATTGCAAAATATAAGTCAATTATCGTTTATAGATGAGAGTAGCTTGATACTAACACGGTATTGTCTGAAAAAAAAGAAGAGAAATTGCTATAATCAAGGGTGGCTAAAAACGTATCATAGCCCACTGTAGATTTTAAGGAAGATGAGCACAAAAAGACACAACTAGAAAAAGCTGTGATTGCAGGGTCAAACAATGAGGGAAAACAGTTTGGAGAATTCAACAATGAAAATTTGACACTATACTATATATGTAAAAATTGTACAGTAAACAGCGAGTAACTTATTTAACTAACTTGTTTCGATGGTTTACAGAACTTGGACTGGGAGGTATAATAAAGGTGTTAAATATGGTGAGAGACACCTACAACTTGAAACATCACGGCGCACTAAAAAATGAAGATGAAGACAATTGAAGTTAAATTTCTCCATTCCAAAATTGCAGCTGTCCAAACAGATATGAAATTATAAAGTATCTGCGATTACTGAGCTTTTAAAAAGACGCTTGAACAAGCTTACTGTCTGTTGCTCATAACTAAATGGAATGATACTGGCTCTTACGTAACGGGCTCAATAGAGATGCTAATTTTATATTGGTAAATAAATCAGTTTTATTGGCATTTCGAAAGTAATGCACAACAGCTATGAACATAGTTAAAAAATATATATCCGTTTTACTGAGATTTTTTCCAACCCGCCTAAAACGAAATAAAGGAATCAGAAAAAAATAACACTTCACTTGAGTTTCGAATCGTTATACTTCAGAAAACTCTCGTAGAAAGTGGAAAGCCCCGTTTGTAGTGCAAGCATGAGTTAAGTCAATTCTTTCACTCATTCAAAGAGAAACATAACGGTTTCTTCAGAAGTTGTCAATTGTACTGATTCCCATTTAATATACGCCACCCTGTGCACTAGGCAGGACTTGATTTATGCGAGTTGCACAACAATAAAATTAAATAAAAGATTCAATAACCACAGGTACGATGTCAGACACAACAGTGTGACATCAAGGGAACGTGCGCAACATCTTATTGCAAACGACTGTAATTTCAAGGAACAACTTAAGGTGCATATTCTAAAAACAATTTCAGAACCTATTCACCTTGTGATCGTTAAAACGCATGAGGATAGTAACGTATGCAAACTACTAACTTACTTCACTGGGGGAATGAACAGAATGGCAGGAGGGTTCCATGGAATTATACTAAACTGATTAATCCTCTTAGTAACTAATCAACTAACGGAAAATTTCAAGATGAGCATTATAATATTCCGCTCGTGTCAGTTACGCTGGTTGCGTTTGCTTCGTTTGCTTCGCGATGATTAATAGAACAGCCGTTTTCTTAAGACAAGCGACGTTTGTACAAACGTTTGTCATTTTTTGTAGATTTTTCGATTTTTATACTTGTAAACAATTTTAAACATAACTGGAAGTAGACAGACATACTCTCGAAACAGTGTTGAACTGTCAAACACTGGCTTTTCTATTCTGAACAATAATAATAATAACAATAAATAAATAAAAATGCCTAGCACGAAACAGTGAGCCAAAGTAAAATATTTTTTTTTATTTCCCTTTTATAAAATCATCGTTATTCTTTAATAACGTCATCTCTGTTGTAACATATAAAAGGTTACAGAATGAGGAATAACCAAAACGGAGGCTGGAAATGAAATGGTAATTTTTATAACATCAACAAAATACAAGACTCGCCAGCGGCGTGAAGTAGGTAAACCACTGCTTGTGGTGAAATCGTTAGACAGCATATTACTCGGACTTACAATAGTTCAACGTATTTATGAGGATTGGGACATACACATTCGTGTTCATAGATACGGTATATATCAATCTCAGGCGTAACTAAGATCAGAAAGTGTAAAATATTTCCATTCTCTTTTGGATGTCATTAATTAAGCAATTAAAGTTATAAAAAATGCCCAATAATTTAATATTCCACGTAATGTATGAAATTTATTATAGATGGTCCACGTTTGGACCAGTTATAACAAATTTAGCATAGGGGATAAGAGGATTGACCATAGATAGACTATACTACAAGTAGTTTCGCTCTGTACCAGAAACTGCTACAGAACCAAAATAATTAACCCGAAAACTCGAGCAATATTTTTAAATATTCTCGTCAAATCGAGTCTTTAATATGAATACCATGGATGGCACGTGCACAGAAATATCTAAACTGTCAGCTGCACACAGATGCCGTCTTAGATCTTTGCTTTAGAAAGGATTTGCGCGAATGAAACGTGTAGGTCTCAGCGAGGGCCATCCTTCTTCGAACCTTGTGAGCTGAAACTCCAGAATCGCAAAGAAAGAACATTACCAAATAACAGAATTCGCATCATTTGAGAGCTTTCAACAACAGCAACAACAAAAAAGGGCATCACATGTAACTCAATTAGAAAATAAGATTAAATTATTAACGTTTTACACTATTCCAAACAAAAAGTTGGGACATCCCCACCAATACTGGAAAGGCGATAACAGTTACTGCATTTGGGAAACCTATTTTCCTGAGAAGGAATGAGACTTTTAATATTTCAACAGACACCTGCTGAATGTATTGTCACAAGGAAAAGGCTAATATTACTGTTACAATCTTAGTGTTTTATTTCATCCCCGTTACTGTTTTCCTTTTGAAAATTAAAGTGAATTTAATTAATCAAAGAAATAATTGAACGCGGAATCCTTTTAACAATGAATCGAAAATAGATTGATGGGGGTAGTCATAAGAAGTTAATGTTTACGTAACAGGAAATATTTCTACTACATTTCAAAGAAAAATTGTTACATTTTATGATTTATTATTATCGTGTATATCAGAGGTGCAATTTCTATACACCTTGCATATATAGCAGAATGTCTCATCAATTTACAGTTGTATTGGCGAGATGAAACCGTAAGTTTTTTCTCTCGTTCTCCTCACTTGTGAAACTCTCTTCCGTTTTGTTTTTGCTTCCCAGTCAATTTTGATCTTCAAAACTTTAAATGTGATGTCAAATAGTCTTCTTAATAACTTTTCTTTTCATTTTTCTCGTCTTACGATCACATCACTTTGAAACACTGGTTCCTGCACGATCAACTGCTCTGCGGGTGGCCGAGTGGTTAGATCGGTCGATTACTTGTTTGGTGCGATATGATTAAAAAAATGACAATCGTATATATGTTATCGCTGGTCATAAAACACGAAATATTTCAGACCGTGATAAAATGTCACAAGTTCGGTTCCTCTTCTATATGGCTGTTCCAATCTGTGACACATCGCAATTGCTGTCGTCCAATAATGCTGTGAGACGTGGTTTTCAAAGCGGTTAATCACTTAAACGAAAGGTAATAAATAAATGAAAACTTCTGCGATTCTGTGAGAACGAAACTGAACATCGGGAATTTCCGGCCACAGTTCTATATAATCGGCCACAGTTGGGATAGGGAGAATGCTCTTGCTTTTTTTCTAAACACCACTAGGAGTTTCGATTCGTAAAACCTTATATATACAAAATCATCACAATCGGGCATAGGATTTTATTCTAAATTATTGATTTTTATAGCAGTTGGGACTTAAATGTTTCAGTAAGTGAGATCATATTTACACAGTATTCATCGTAAGATAAATATTCTAATTTTATCAATTATTGTTTGGTTTTTAATTTCCCAGGAGTTCTGAGCAATCTTTTCAGGTTCCTGTTCCATAAACGTATTTTTTAAACATTTATATAAATGGATGGCAGAACAGAGAGTGGGAGACAAAGTAAAAAGACAACCTTTGCTAAGAGCTACAATGGATAAGAAGTTGTGGAGAGCCACAATCGCCCACTCAATGAAAGGACTCAGCACGTAGAAGAAAATGAAGAAAGTTTAACGTTGAGCAGTTTATTTTCGTATCGTGGATTCAATTGAAAATGCTGGAAAATGACGTGGTGTTGATCTGAAATATATTTGATATTTTTATTTCTTGGATTTATTTTCAAAACTACAGCAGGTACAATAAAGAATTACAACGCTGATTTGTTTGTGTTTGTGTATACGTTTGTGTGTGTATGTTTCGTAGGAATAGTTACACATGCGACTTTCACAAACAATTTTTCTTTCAACAAGTGGGTGTCACCAGGATTACAAGTAGTTGAGAATAATCTTGACAGATGCAAAATGCTAGGAAAATGGAGAAAAAATCGCTAAGAAAACCTGTAAAACCAGAAACCAAAAATGGGGAAATCAATTTACTTCAATAATTCAAGAGACAAATGGCGGAGGAAATACCATTGGCAGAATTACTCCATATAGCATGTCAGAAACCATATATGAAGATTACGTCAAAGACAAGATAGATAAGACAAAGCCGAATCAGAAAGACATATCGTTCAATCATATAAGTGAATATAAGAAGATAGCACAGGTAGTAAAATGAATGAGTGGGAACGGGAATCCATAGAGAATTGCACATCTGATGGAATTGTCTGTGAAGATTAATAAGACAGATAAGGCAATTCAGAATGGAAATATCTCTCAGGAATATATTGGGTCGGAACAAAATTTTGTAGCCTTTTTTCAGTGGATAACTTTTGAACACGTGACGTCGTTTCACACGTAACTGAAAGTTATGACATACATATTGTGAAAGGTAAAATTTCACCTTGTTTTTCTATACGATTCATACGTGGATTGGAAATTTTAAAAGATTTTACGTTGAAAATGAAAATAGACTAAAATGAAAACCAATTTTGTCATCTGACGCAGGTTTTCTCTGTTTTCAGCCTTCCTGTATTAATTAAGTAATTCGTTTTTATGACTCATTCCAATTATTGACTGTACCAGAAAATGTGGACTCATACCTTTCCCAAGTGCCTTTTCGCTTAAGTGAATATAACAAACACAATGGGAATTGGAACTCGGCTCTCGGATTAACAATTCCGAGTCATTATCCATTACATCACCCGCACATCCATGCTTACAGAAACTAGTATTCCAAAGCGGTGAGCCATCTAGATATTGACTAGGCTAGATGTTGTTTAATTTCGGTGTTTCAATGAGATGTGTCTGTAAGCCTGAAGTACAATAAAATATACTTTTTTGTATAGAAGTGAGTGAGTGCGCAGTATATTAAAGACTATACGTCTTACCCCCTGTAATGGGATTGGAAATGCATTTACAAAATGCAGACATGAAAACAAATTTTTACTACGTTACTTATTAATCGAAAACTGAAAAAATAAAATAAAATAAAATATAATAAATAAATAAACAAAATGATAATTAAATAATTAAAATAAATTAACCCAAACAAATTACCAAATCACACCCGTTAGAATAGAATAAATAAATAAAAATAAAAAGCAAAATCAATGAACCCAAATAAATAAAGTAAATAATACACAAATTAACAACCATTATGACCAAAATATTAGTTAGACTATAAAAATCAAACCAAAAATCGGACGAAAAATATAGCTATAACTGTTATATAACGATAAAATAAGAAAATACTACGTTACTTAAAAATCGAAAACCGGAGAGTAAATAAAATATACAGTATAATAAATAAATAATAAAAAAACAAGTAAAATAAATTAATCTAAATTCATCCAAATAAATAAACAAACTAACAAACCGATCCCGATATAGAAAAACAAATAAAGACAATCACTCCAAATAAATACACGAAGTAATAATCAAATTAAAAACTGCTCCCGCCAACTGTTATTCTCGACTTCATTGTTATATTCATAACGTTTCGGCCGTTGTACGCTCCGGCCTTCTTCAGGTGACTGGAATTTCGAACCGACATATGGCCACGTGGATAAAGACGTTAGCTAGATTCAGTGACTAGAACCAAAGAGTTGTGTGTTCATTTCGAGGCCACAGCAGTTGTGAACCAAAACTTAGAGAGTTGATTTAAAGGGAAATAACCGAGACATGCGAAAGAGGCCCGGCACGTAGAACTAGAGCAATCTACCTCGGTGGACGAAATAAAGTGTTCAGTGCGAAATTCCAGTCACCTGAAGAAGGCCGGAGTGTACAACAGCTGAAACGTTGTGAATATGGCATTGAAGTCCGTGATAACAGTCTGAATAATGTAAATAATGTAAGTAATGGCTGATAGATTTGTGAGACAGGGAAGTTGTGGAGAACCATAATCATCTATAGCCTTAAAAGTCTTGACACATAGTGTACCTGACTCACAAGCTTACACGTTTAAACTCGAAAGATAAAAGGGTACACGCAAAGATGAGATTCGTGACCAACGATCCTCACGGGATGAATTGTTTTATTACCATGAAAATTCAAACAGTTGCTGGAGCTATATAATATTGATTCTCCTTGTGAAACCTGGATAATTTCTTCACATTTCAATGGAAGTGTTGATGCGACAGAAATATGACTCTACAGAATGATTCTGAGAATGCCATGGACAAAGCGGATAAGCAACAAGTACGTTTTAGGAAAAATAGGAAGAAAAGCCTCTTATATCTAGGATTGAAAGAGACAAATGAAAATTTTGAGATACTCACTGAACCAAGGCGTCAAGGTAAATTTGACACTCACAGGCCATATTGAAGGCAAAACGGACACGTAGAAACAGCAAGAAAACTACATAACGAACGTGTGTAAATGGATGGCAAAGCAGGAGAAAGAGGGGTAATAAATAGACAAACGTTAATAAGAGCTGTAAAGAATAGGAAATTGTGAAGAGCCATGGTCGCCGATGTTCTGAAGGGACATTGAACATGAAAAATGATGTCTACTCATCATGAGAGCAAAAGGGTTACAAAAGAGCTGTGGATCTTTAAAAAGAGAACACTGCCAAATGAAAATGTAAGCCTGCCATAACTTATAATGGGACAACAAATACTAAAAAATGATACCTAAAAAAATATAATCTCTCTTTTATCCCTTGAGCCAATCGAAAGATCTCTTAATTAAAAAAAAATACTGCGAAGAAATGGAATAAGAAGACTCCATCATATTGCTTTATATGTGTGTGTCTATGTGACCCCCAACAGAGCTGCTTTCCAGATGATTCGATTTCAAACATCCCCGGAAGGAAGACGTATCACTGTTTATTCCTCTGTTAACTCTTTCTTTCTCTCACTCGCGGCTGGTTTACGCAAAACAGAATTTCTTCATCTCTTTTCTTTCATTTTTAATTATCCTTAAACCTGTCAGATGCTTCGAAGGGAAACAATCTCGGATATTACCTCTCAGGCATCCGATTTTCACATCCAGGCAAATTCAATTTCAACGTTTTATCTTCTAACATAAGAAATTGGAATGCAAGATATAATCGCAACATTTCAGATCAACACAGTTAAGTCTTCATCAAGAATAGCGAGAAGAAGCTAGAAAATTGGCGGTTGTTATTGTTTACACAATTTCTATCGAAAATCAATATATATTGTGTTGGTCTAAAAGGTTCTTCGGTTTTATTAAGTAAAGAAAAAGACAGCGTTATTGCCTAAAAATTGTCAATGTTATTTTTATTGAACGACATTTTTTATTGCACTGTCTTCATCCCGCTTTCAAAATACTTAAATAATTTCATCCACAAGGGATTTTTATTTTATTTTCTGGAACATGAACTGATCGAAATGTCTATGGTAGTCTTTCATCGAACTGATTTTTTCATGATGAATATTCTCCAATAAACAGAAACCTAAACCTGAACAATAATACGGAATTTAAATCTAAAACCTAATAACTCTCTGAACCTAAATTTAAACCTAAACCTAAAACATAAGTATAGCTAACCCTAAACACTATATTTAAAAATAACCGCTAAACCTTGTACTAATTCTAAAAGAATCCCTATCCCTAATTTGTAACATGAACATCTAAACCTAAACCTAACGCTCTAGGCGTAAACCTAACAGTAACCACTAAACTTAATTTTAATACTAAAATTAAAAATCAAATATTATACCTGACACTAACCTTTACCTTAATACTAACATTGACTCTAACCTTAAATCTAAAACTCAACCCTAACCCCAACCCTCTAATCATAAAGCTAACACTAACCCTCACACTCTTAACCTAATCTTAACCGTCTAAGCCTAAACTAAACATTCTGTGTTAACCCTAACCCTAACACAAATCCAACTCTCTTCCCTGTCATTCATTTACACAAGCTTATTATGTAGCTTACTCGCTATTTTTCCCTGATTGTCTTTTGTCAATATTTCCTATGAGTGTCAAACGTTTCAAGGCATGTATGTGACCTTTTTTAATTGAAATTGTCCTTTTTATTTCTATTTTCAATTTTTCTTTACATGTTTTCCTCCTATCTTGCCCGCCTATTATCAGTATCCTTATGTAGAACGACATCTTTGGTGCATCGAGTCTCCTCTTCAATCTGTGGGATGAAGAGTTATCATTACTGACATTATTTAAAAGTGGACTTCTGTTCGTTTTGTTTCGGCCTTTGTACATTTCAGCCTTCATCCTGCCGACCCAGATAACCTTAACCTGAACAATTTATTTAATCTGTCTGGTATTCACTCACATCAGAGGGGTAGTGGTATTAGAATTGTAGGCATGTTTTTTTTACGAATTTAAAAATAGGAAAACCAAATGTACACAATACAGGCTAGGCATGACAAATCGTATGGCCATTTCATACAATTTTATTTGTATGTACTGGTGTGTGTATTTTACGTTATAATTGCGATAATGTTCATTTTATAAAAGGGAGAAAGTTACTCCGTAATATCACACAGTCCTTTCATGAAGGGAAGTTACACACGCGTTGTCATCCCGACGGTTGAATGTCACGCCTTTTGGCAAGATGAACGTATTTCCGGTAGGAACAGTTTTGTTGCATGCTGGGAGTAATTTTATTATTTTATTTTAAACGCAGTTCAAATACTATTGATTTATTATATTTTATATATAATTTTCATTATCATTTTATTTATTTGCAACAATAATAATATCTCTACAAATCTGCTAAAGTATAGTTGTTCTCCTTCCGTCTACCTCTTATTTAAAACTAGCACGGTTATAGCTCACCAATTTCCACTGTGTATCTAAGTACACACTGCCGGACTCAGGGATTGAACTCACAATTATTACGTCACCAAATTCACGAACCAACGATTTAATTCGCTAAGCCAATGTCCCATGGGATTAAAGATGAGTGGATAGAAGAACAATAATCCGCGTGTAAATCAGGTTGTTTGGTTGGTTGTTTGGTTGGTTGTTTGGTTGGTTAGTTGGTTGGCTGGTTTTATTTAGCAGCATATCAACCTCTCTGTGCTACTTAATGCCGAAATCTATATATTTTAAATACATTTACAGATATTTTGTGCATATGTTTATACTTTAAGGGTTCACGCATGTTTTTTCATAGATATATAGTTTGTAGACTATAAAATTTATTGGTATTTTTTAAATGTATTGCTGGTAATTTCAGTAACACAAATAAATAAATAAAATCAATATTTTTTGTTAATATATATTGCTAGTAATTTTACTACAGAAATGTATCTTTATATTTTTTAGTGTTGTATAGATGGTTATTTTAAAATAGAAAGTGTTACTGCTTATTTTTCTTAAAAAACATATTGCTTGTAATTTTACTATTAAAATATATCATTAGAGCTTTTAGTGTTGCATTGATTGTAAATTTATGATAAAATGCGTTGTTAGTAATTTTGCTATAAAAATTGTTTGTCATTGTACTATTAAAATGTATTGTTGGTCATTTTAATACCAAATATGTAGTTGGGGATTTTGCTTTAAAATGTATTTATGGACATTAGCTTTAATAAAAATGTACTCCTATTATTATCACTACAAAAATATATTGCTGATAATTTTTATAAATATGTATTGTTGGTATTTGTACTATAAAAATGTAATTTGATACATTTTTACTGTTTTAATTTTTGTGGGGGGTCACTTTTGTCCATTCCTGAGCATGGCAGGGGCTACCATCCCGGGTCAGAGGTTGTTCCACGCATCTCAAAAACCCCAGTCTCTCAATAAGAGAAGCTGTTCCCAGATGTAGTTTATCGTCATACCCAGGGCTTGTAAATAAATGTTACTGCCACATAGAAGAAAGGATATTACGTAGCAGTTCAGATCTTTTCTTTCCTTCAAACAAAATTGTCCCATTTTTGATAGAAGTTAACTAAAAACGAATCAGCACATATACTAGGCCACAAAAATCTCATGAGCCGACCAAGTATAGAAATCAATACATTATGGGTACCAGTAATACGGAGTTTCAGAGAAAATCAATAACAACGAAAATTGCAATATGAGCTCTGGTAAAATACATGCAATGATAACAGCAAAATTTGCTATATGAAAACTGGAAAAAACGGTTGCTGAAGACATTAGGTATATAATACCCAGAAATTAATACACAGATGTCCTCAAGGACACATTGCACAGTGCATAAAGGCGTTAGTTAGATTCAGTGACAGGACCCAAAAAGTGTGAGTTCAATACCTGGTTAAGGCGGTGGAGAAGTAAATGGAGAGTAGTATTGATCAGGCGATAGGAAATCCTATCTATTCCTATTAAAAAAAACAACAAACAAAAACATTCAGTGAAATTATAACAAAGAGAAATCACATCTATAGTGCGAAGCTGAGAGCCAGAAATGCCTCAGAGCAAGATATTTATGTAGAGCTCTGTCATGAAGTAGAAGACTATAAAGACCCATTTGGTGGAGGAGAGGGTAACAGGAGTTGCCCGGGGATGCATGTACTACACCTCAATTTTCATAACGTAGTATTCATATAAAAACAAATTTTATTGTTATCTATTTATGTGCAATAATATATCATATTCAATATAGGTGAACAATTCAACTAGAAAAACTGAAACTAAATACAATGTATCTAAATATAAATCAGAGACATGTCATAGTAGATTCCATCTCAAATAAACCAACGATGTTTTGCAAAATTTTTGGCATCAACTTGAGATTTCTCATGTTGAAGAATTTAACACTCTATGGACAGAAAATAAGTAACAAAACATATTCACACATTTAGACAAAAACAGAGCGTAGAATAACGTCACAACCCGCGAAAATGTTTAATATTTTAATAGTCATTTGTGCTTAGTTAAATTTGTAATGTATATAAATGTAGGTAGAAAAACATCTGTTGATAAGAAAGCGAGAGTCACAAAGCACTGTCCGGACCCGAAATCTGACTCAGGGGGTAAAACGCTCCGGTCTTGCATACGACAATGTTCATCGAAAAAGTCCAACTTCTGCAGTGTGGAATCGCTCCTCTTCGAAAGGTTTTGGCATGCTAGCTCCCTGTGACCTTAACTCTTCAATGCCTTCCTCTGATTTCTTGATTTCTAGCTACCTTCTCTTTACAAAGGACTTTAAACTCGTCATGCATAACCTGGGTGTTTATGTCCCGGATCATGTCCCGCTGGATAAGGAACTTTCATTTAAATGTCCCAATCATTGGTCAGTGTGTTTCCGTTTCTCTCTCTTTAATTCAGTAAACTATCTCGTATTTCTCTACCGTTCCTTTTCCTCTCAAGACTGGGGTGTGCTCCATAGTATTTCCGATAATTTAGACAATTCCATCTCCCTACACTCGTTTCCAAACATATTCGTGTTCGGTGACTTTAATGCCCACCCCATACCAGGTGGCTTAAACACTGACCTTGCTGGCATCCAGACTCTTATCTTTTCAATCACTCAATCCCTCACGGAAATAGGTGACTTTCCTACGCGTTTCCCCAGTAAACATGACGGAAAAGCTTTTCTTCTCGATCTCTGTTTTACCTCTATCCCTGACTCTTGTCACGCTACGCCGCTCTGTCCTATTCAGGTTTTCTATTATTACGATTTTATTAACATATATATTCTTATATATTATACATACTTAGAAATACTCAGGTTATATTCTCTGGTATCCGTTTCAAATAAGTCTTGATGATCAAAATGCATTTTTAGACGTCGCTAGTCTAAGCTAAACATAATAAAAACGCTCGCCAGTGTCCTTCCGAATTCGAACGGTGGCATATTTCTTATCGCCACTGCTTAATTCGTAGTCACTGTCATCTCGTGTGCGTGATTTCCTTGGATCAGTTAGTGAATTTTATATAATCTGGTTCAGAAGGAAGAAACAGCAAATGGCAATTTCTTTCATCTGTCAAGTTCATTCAAGACGTGGGTGTTCGTGACTCTATACAACTTGCTATACTTTATTCCGCTAAGTAAATTTGACACTCCCAATTTCTCTCTGTTCTTCCATCCATTCTCAAAGACGTGTTAAGCAGGTTACTCGCTGTTTCACCATGCTTCTCCTACCTTCAACTGCTGAATTATCTAAATGCTAAATTCTTTAGACTTAATGTCATTACGTGTCTCGGGAATCTACAACACATACAAGATAACCCACATCAGCCAAAATAACCAACACTTGAAGATACTCAGAGGCTTGAAATGTTGTTTATAATTACACAACCGTCAATCAATTTTAATGATTGATTTAGTTTTAAGGCTTATCAAGCTTTTGTATTTTATTTAAATCCAGAAAATATTTTTAGATTGTAGGATTTATTTGGATAACAACATCTTGTTACCTTTTATGATTATCTCTTTCTTAAGCACACTGACACAATATGTATCTCAAAATGATTATCTCTTTCTTAAGCACACTGACACAATATGTATCTCAAAATGATTATCTCTTTCTTAAGCCCACTGACACAATATGTATCTCAAAATGATTATCTCTTTCTTAAGCACACTGACACAATATGTATCTCAAAATGATTATCTCTTTCTGAAGCCCACTGACACAATATGTATCTCAAAATGATTATCTCTTTCTTAAGCACACTGACACAATATGTATCTCAAAATGATTATCTCTTTCTTAAGCCCACTGACACAATATGTATCTCAAAATGATTATCTCTTTCTTAAGCACACTGACACAATATGTATCTCAAAATGATTATCTCTTTCTGAAGCACACTGACACAATATGTATCTCAAAATGATTATCTCTTTCTGAAGCACACTGACACAATATGTATCTCAAAATGATTATCTCTTTCTTAAGCCCACTGACACAATATGTATCTCAAAATGATTATCTCTTTCTTAAGCACACTGACACAATATGTATCTCAAAATGATTATCTCTTTCTGAAGCCCACTGACACAATATGTATCTCAAAATGATTATCTCTTTCTTAAGCACACTGACACAATATGTATCTCAAAATGATTATCTCTTTCTTAAGCCCACTGACACAATATGTATCTCAAAATGATTATCTCTTTCTTAAGCACACTGACACAATATGTATCTCAAAATGATTATCTCTTTCTGAAGAACACTGACACAATATGTATCTCAAAATGATTATCTCTTTCTGAAGCCCACTGACACAATATGTATCTCAAAATGATTATCTCTTTCTTAAGCACACTGACACAATATGTATCTCAAAATGATTATCTCTTTCTTAAGCCCACTGACACAATATGTATCTCAAAATGATTATCTCTTTCTTAAGCACACTGACACAATATGTATCTCAAAATGATTATCTCTTTCTGAAGAACACTCACACAATATGTATCTCAAAATGATTATCTCTTTCTGAAGCACACTGACACAATATGTATCTCAAAATGATTATCTCTTTCTGAAGCACACTGACACAATATGTATCTCGAAATGATTATCTCTTTCTTAGGCACACTGACACAATATGTATCTCAAAATGATTATCTCTTTCTTAAGCACACTGACACAATATGTATCTCAAAATGATTATCTCTTTCTGAAGCACACTGACACAATATGTATCTCAAAATGATTATCTCTTTCTGAAGCACACTGACACAATATGTATCTCAAAATGATTATCTCTTTCTGAAGCACACTGACACAATATGTATCTCGAAATGATTATCTCTTTCTTAGGCACACTGACACAATATGTATCTCAAAATGATTATCTCTTTCTTAAGCACACTGACACAATATGTATCTCAAAATGATTATCTCTTTCTTAAGCACACTGACACAATATGTATCTCAAAATGATTATCTCTTTCTTAAGCACACTGACACAATATGTATCTCAAAATGAAAAATACGAAGCGGAACTCTAAAAATATCGCATTAACAAATAAAATGTTCTAAATATTTGTAATAAAAATAAATATTTTTAGATTGTATTTATTAGATTTATTTTTATATTGTATGATTTATTTTGTAGATAATAATTTAGTGATGTATGTCTAACCAAATTGATAAACAAACAAGAAATTATAATGTTGACATACAGTGGGGGATCAGTTCTATATCTCTATAATTATGTGACCACGTTAGTTTCTATACTCCAGAGAATGTAAATGAATCTAAAAGACATGGCTGTGTAGCTAACCAATGTTTGATTCGCTTTTTTCGGCATATCAACCCCTTGGAAAGTTCTTTCAATCCCGAAATTATTTTTAGATTGTAAGAATTTTTTTGGAGGTAATAATGAGTTAGTGATAAACGTCTTACTCATTAAACCATATCTGAGAGAGTAGTGGTTGATTCATACCTTTCCCAACGTTATTTGCCTGACTAAAATTAGAACTCGTCTCTCCGATTTCCAAATCTGAGCCGTTATCCATTACACCACTCGCACATCCAAGCTTACAGTAACTGGTATTTCCAAGCGCGGTCACCTATCTTGGTACTGACCAGGCTCGACGTTGCTTAACTTCAGTGATCGTACGAGAATGGAGTTTTCAACGCGATATGGCCGTAAGTCTGTAAGGCGCAGTAATCATTTGGTTGTGGTGGGATTATGATTCTCTTGTCATGATGCCAATAAGTAAGAAATTACTTAAGCGTGTACCACTGCGCAACATACTTTTGAGAGATCTGCGCCGTGTAAATTAAATAAAGCACAGCCAATAGAATCACAGTGATTTCCCGTCACTTGACAATGATGTTACGTGTAAAACTTAAAGACCTCACCCGAAGGAACCTTACGGCAATGGTAAAATACCAGATACAATCATGATTATGGTATAAGTGGGTAGAATGCATTGTTCTCAAGAGTTCGAATCCACTTAGGAATGTCTTGCTGCTTTAACTGTGTTTCTTACCTGGGCTGATTTCAGTAAATAATAATAAAATGACCTGCAGTTAGAGATTTCGAGAGAAAGAAACCATTAAACTGACCGAATAATAAGAACATCGCGTAGCAGAATGCGATACAGGAACACGAAGTCTGTAATGAAAATGGAAATATCTATCTATCTATCTATCTATCTATCTATCTATCTTTCGTAAAATCAATCACTCAACCAATCTATCTATCTATTCTCATATATAACAATCTGTTGATGTCTGTGTAATTATCTTTGCATACAGATCTATCTATCTATCTATCTATCTAGATGCATGCATATATACACTGACGTACAAATATTTTGGCAAAATAAATAAAATTATTATACACCTATATATTTTATTAAGAAGTTAAAATTGTTTAGCAATATACTTTTATCTGTAGCATCTCTGGATTAAGGAAAACTAAGTTGTTGCGTTTGTGTAGGTGCCATATAATAGAAGATACACCTGTTTAAGCAGCTTGAAGCTGAAAGAAGGCCATGCAAATCTGTTGGGCCAATGAAAGATCTTTGATGGTAAAGTCATTATATGAAAATTTTGAAGTAGAAATTATTCCATCTAATTAGCATGAGTATAAGGTACCTTGCAAAGTCATTGTCTTTGGTCATTAGCTTCTTTTTTCTCATGGCTAACGATTCTATTGAAAAAAAGATGAAAGTTGCAACTTTGAAGGGTAAGTTGACTTAACGAGAAATATCCAGGCGGATGGGATTTTCCAGAATCAGTGTTCAAACCAACCAAAAGACTTTGGCTACTTCTGGAAGTGTGGTAAATGCTACGAAAACCGGAAGTCCCCAAAAGAAGAGAGATATGAAAGAAAGGTTATAATAGTTTGGGTTGGCAATGAAAAGTTAACAGCCAGAAAAATGAGGAGTGAATTCCGTTTAAACAGTCAAGTTTCAGTTGCTACAGTACACAAAAGCAAAACAAAACAAAAAACACCATTAAACAAAATCATCGGAATAGAAGATTGAAATGGTTAAACACCCCATTATCACTGTTGAATAAGGTGAGGTTTGACAGTGGGGGCGAGATATTTTATATACAGGACCTCTCACATAGCGAGATGTCTTCGGTCATTTGAGTAATATAGAATCTTTGTCTATTCAACCATAATTTTCCTGAAGGCATCTAGTAAATCTTTGGTGACTAGATATATTTTTATGGCGTTTTGAGCTGATAAGTTTCCATTCCTCAAAAGGGTAAAGTGTATCTACTGGTTTGTAGATTGAAGAATTTTAACAAAGACAACGTACTCTTAACCGGTATTGTTTAAACATGCATTCTCCTTCATAGGAGAAGCTACCGTCTAATTCACACTGGACTGTTTTCGATTTTGTCGATTGCACATTATATTAGGGTCAGTTAGGCACCGTCTGTGAGAAAAAGAGCATCAAGACGTAATTGAATCCACTAGAAATTTGGAAACGACATGTTGTACTGATACTCCAATACGAACATTTCAGAGTGTTTGCGTGCCAACCTGAGGACGGTGAAAAGGATTCAGAAAGAGCTTGATGAGTCTAATGGTGTTTCAAAAGTTCGGCCGCTTGGAAAACTCACTCTGATCGATCTGATAAGAACATAACTCCCGAATTGGTTGGTGAGGGCCTCAGACTCAACATGGAGACGTACATTAAGTGCCTTGGGTAGGTAATACTGCTCTGGGTCAAAAGGCTTGCTTTTTGAAGACCATATGTCTGCCAACATGACTCTGCACCATGCCACACAGGCAGGAGAGCCAAGTCATGTCTGTCAGACAATTTCTGCGACGATATTAGCCCTTGCATCTGACCACCTAACTCACCAGACTTGCAACCCCCTTGGTTATTATGCGTGGGGCGCAGTTGAGCAAGAGACCAACAAAACTCTTTGTAACACCAGAGATGAACTGAAGGCAAGGATTATAACAGCATTGCCAACTTAAAAAAGGCGACCATCCAGAAGACATGCTGGAAAATTCGAAGTTGTCTGGAGGCCGTGGTTGAAGCCAATGGCGATTTTATTGGATACATTTACTTTTTAGTATTTTATGATATTTTTGTCTAAGTTTGCCAAATATACCTACGAAACGCGTCGTCTGTGATAATTTTTCCTTTTTACTTTATTATTTTTCTTTAGTTTTTCTGACATTCTCACATTTTTCTGTCCCAAGTGTTTTCGGTCTCTTCTTTAGCCATTTTCAAGGCGGCTTGTGTTTGGAGGCTATTAATTTCTCTTCATGTTTGACTGTATGAAATGTATTTTTGTGTTGGTTTGAATACTAGCAGGACAATTTATTCCGAGCTGCCCCTATTGAGCGCGGCTGGAATTCAACTGAGCGTGTTTCTATTGTTTAAAAAAAATTCAACCTCCCATTATCACTGTTGAATAAGGTGAGGTTGATAGTTGGAGCGAGATGTTTTATATACAGGGCCTCTCCCACTGTGAAATGTCTCCGGCCATTTGATTTATATACAACTTTTGTTTTTCGACCATAATTTTCATGAACGGATTTAGTGAATCTTTGGTGAGTGGATATATTTTTTCTGACGCTTTGTTCTGTCTGATAAGTGAAATGAGAGGAGGCGATAGTATGTCCGATATATCTAATTGATTTATGTCAAGAAACACAGTCTTATACTGGGCAGTGAAAATTCCTGGTAAGTAATACCTAAGTGCCAAATATTAAATGTTTTAATTTTAATACAACTGCTGAAAACAATAGTAATTCGCAACTATCTATACTTTCCTGTTAAGTATTAACTAGTTTACACAAATACATATAAATTGTTCTGGGTAATATAGGAATTGAGCACTTTACTTTATTGATTAGGTTGGTGGTTTTTTTTTTCATATTGCTGTCCTTATTCAAGGTTTCCCTCGCCGATAGCATGACTTAAGTTGTCTTGAAAGATGCCGAGCTTTATCGATTAGGTCCCCCAAAACACCACTATGCGACGATATATTATCGAACTCCAAGAAAGATATATTGTCGGTAATAGACAAAATTAAAGTCGCTAGAACTATCAACGACCTGGATCGAAAAATGCTAAGATGTTTCTATGATAAAAAAAAAACTGACATAATTATTATCAAAGCAGATAAGACGGGTAACCATTACAAAATCGATACAGATATATATTATAAAGCTATTAACAGGGATGTTAATAAATTATATAGAAAGGCACCCAATAACTGGGAAAACAACATCAATAGTGAAGTCATGAAAATAGCCATTAAAGTAAAACGTGATGATAGGATTCATAAATTACACAAACAACAAGCATTTATCAGATTTAAAAATTATCTTAAAACACTTAAATAAATCTATCTTATTAAACAAGAGAAATGAATTGATGGTTATATATAGGCGTAAAAATAAATATCTGCTTAAATATTTTGATCCAGATTAATTTTGAACACAAATTACGGTTTATTTCTTAGATAAATTATGTTTTTTTGTTTATGTATATACATATATATATGTCTGTGTGTGTGTGTGTGTGTGTATAATAAAAAGGAAAAAGTGATCTCTCTTTAAAAGTAAAAGAAAAATATATTCACAACTCTAAAATTAAAAAAAAAATGATTTAATTTTTTCTTACAAAAATCCCTTTTATTTTAAATGCCAGGTATAATATTTTCATTAAAAAATGTAATCCCAGTAATATATATATCTATGCCAACTTTACGATGGCCAGATATATTTTATAAATTTTAATTACGTAACGATTGCAGATAGTGTGAAGCCCACTGTCACAAAGTCACCTCAGTTCAACTAAATATGTCAGCTCTATCATTGATATTGAGCGCTTTCCAATGAAGTACCGCGCATATATAATATATAAATCTTATATATAAATTTTCACATATATATATATATATATATATATATATATATATATATATATATATATATATATATATATATGTGTGTGTGTATATATATATATATATATATATATATATACACACACACATTTTATATATATATATATATGTATGTGTATGTGTCTGTGTGTGCGTATATCTGTATGTGTGTGTGTGTGTGTGTGTGTCTAAGTGCGCGTGTGTGTTCGGAGGGAGGGTATCCGCATAAGCACATATTTGTCTGAGGGATATGTGCTATTACCGTATTTTCCTGACTATAACCCACGACTTTTTTCTCGAAATATGTAGGGTGAGGGTTATGTAACGATTCGGATTATATATGAATTGTGCCTTCGAAACTTGAGTGGCTGGCTTTAGGGTTAGGGGAAGCTTCACAAAAACCGGTCACCAGCGTCGTGCCTGTTATGTCCAGATAGTTGAATTTATAGGAGTGCGGGTTATATACAGGTGTGAACTATAGTGCGGAAAATATGGTATATCTAATTAATCTTGGATCAGCGAGTATACAAATGAATGATAAGACATATTCTATATATTAAGCCTCTCACTCTTTTCCAGATAGATAGATAGATAGGCAGATAAAAGACTGGAATATTTCCGGAGATAGAGGTGGCACGATACCTATGTAGTTATCGTGCCGCCCTACTATGAACTTTCTCTTCAAAATTTTAAATGCAATGTCAATTGTTAATAACCCCTTGTGTTTTAGTGTGTTCACTACCTCGCTTGACGTGAACATGCCTACAATAATGTAAGGCATTTGTTAGTCACGCGAGACCACGGATATGTGCCTGAGCATGTTTGGTCTTCAAAGCGTAGGCTTGTGCAAGTTCGTATGGATGCCTGTATCTGTATACTCTATCCGTTTGACCGATTTTCTTTATAGAGAATTTGAATAATGCTTTTGTCATGATGTTAACTTTCTAAGGTAACCAATTTGTCTATCTTCTAAACTTTGGATGGATCCTTGCATAAAATAAACGTAAAATATTACACAGATAAAAATAAATGTCATTCCCAGTTGAATATTTTAGATGAGATTGTTATGTAAAAAAAAAAGCCCTCTTCATATTCCATTCATCGAGCTTTGTACTTTTTATTACTCGTGTTTTTACTTTCCCTCTAATCTTAGTGTAAGTAAATATGTCATTGATTACTTCAGAATGTAATTTCCGGATTGCTCTTCTCTTATGTCCTCAACAAAACTGTCTTTCCGAACAAATGAATTTCCCCAAGACCGACTACATGCTGAGTTAAAACGCTATTATTATAAAACCTCACCAATGATGCGAATACATGGAACATATCAACGAAAAATAACTCATTTATTAACCTCGTTTGAATCTTTCCGTATATTCGACTGAATATTGGAAATTGGAAAAATTTAAGTGATTTAAGCTATTCAAAGTTTACGATTTTTTATAGTTCTACGAGAAACAATAAATGGCGTTAGAAACAAAGAAAAGACCACTGAACTGTTACGTAATATCAGTTCTCCTATATGGCAAATCTGGACGATCTCAGCATAGACGAAGTAACAGAAATGTAGTTCTACAGAAGGATCCTGAGAATACCATGGCAACGACGAAGCATTAGAGGAAATGGCAATAAAAAAGGGGACTTATACTTAACATCAGAAAGAGTCAATTGAAATCACTTGGGCACATAAGGAGGAAAAGGGTTTGGGATGTTTGATGATCCCAAATAGATTGCAGCCAAGACGGACAGAGGAAACAATGTATAACCGACCTAGCGAGCTTGTGAAAATAGATGGTAAAACAAGGTTTAGGGGAGATAACAAATAGACAAATTTTATTAAAAGCTACAAAAGAGAGGAAATTGTCGAGAGCCATGATCGTCAAAGTCCTGAAAGGACACGTCACATAAAAAACGAGAAAGAAGAAGCGAAAATTATCTTCCTTTCTATTTGTCAGTTTAGTTTTTATAATGTTTTAGTTTTTTATACTGTTTTTCACCCAATACGAGTCCCAAGAAGAAGTCTCAAGAAGGTAGAACCTTAATGGACGATGCTGTAAGGGCATACAGGCAGAGTGTAAGAAGTGAATATTATGAGAATATATTGGATAGATAATGATTAACCCTTGATTGTAGTTATCAGGAGGGCATAATTTCTGGAGTTTGGTCTACCATGTAAGAGCTCTGCGGAAGAGACTGTCTTAGTGGCAGTTACCCTCACGAATAAAACACAAGAGGAATGAGGACGAGTCGACTCTACACTTTGCATGGTGGTCTTAGCTGTAAAGTTCTGAAATTCTAGAACAAAAGAATTGGAATATATCTCGTTTAAACATCTGCTATGAAAATAGCGATGGAGTAGCGAAAAGCTAGCAAGCTTTCATTTGTGGTAAATGCGTTGTTGGAGTGAAAATAATTCATCACCCACAAGGATGCGTAAAGGCTTTAATCTTTATTAAACTCTTTATTATTCTTATTTTTTATCGTGTAAACTCTAAAAGAGTCAGTATTTTTAGAAAAATATTTTGGCATTACATTCACTTAACTTTTACCTTTTTTTCTAATGAGTTTTCGATTTCATGCCTGAAATCAACTCGCAAATGTAACAGCTGTTATGGAAAAATGTAGTAATAAATCGTTGAATTTGGTCATCATCATCATCATCATCATCATCATCATCATCATCATCATCATCATCATCACTACCGTGCATGGGCTACGTAGCTGAACAACTGACCAGCTCCCTCCACATATCTCAATAGCGTGTCGATGTCGGGGTTTCTGCGAAAGATCTCCCAGTCCACTCAGTGGTGACGTTGTCCGACCATTTTCCTTCTGTCATCCTCTTCTCTTATCCCTAAGGCGGTATCTTCTAGGATGTTAGTGTAAAGAGTTTTGGTTTCAGGATATGTCCTCAGCATCAAACTTGATGATAATATAGCCATATATACGATGATGCATCAATAAGTTTGCAATAGAATTATTGTTGTGGTAGGATCCACCTAATTTGCATAGCGGAGTACCGACGATATAAATATGGTTGGTACCGGAAGACAGGTGGGGGGAATCAAGAGATACAACTAGAGACTCTGCCCGACTGCGACTTAGTCAACACATTCTCCAGGAACGTCTTCCCAGAAATATACAGAAATACTATATGTAAATATTGTGTACACTTTCTTGTTTCAATACATTTTATTCTAAGTACATTTTGTGTTTGCATTATTATTCCATGCATTAGTCAAGATTCAACAATTATAGACGAGGATTTATATATATATATATATATATATATATATATATATATATATATATATATATATACAAATAAAATGAGAAAGAATCAAATATAAATTCAACCGTTCATAATATTAATTTAAAAATAGGCATCAAT
This sequence comes from Acanthosepion esculentum, assembly GCA_964036315.1. Classification (NCBI taxonomy): domain Eukaryota; kingdom Metazoa; phylum Mollusca; class Cephalopoda; order Sepiida; family Sepiidae; genus Acanthosepion; species Acanthosepion esculentum. The sequence goes on from OZ038475.1 coordinate 97,781,698, forward strand.
ACAACAGCAGAGCGATAATATAATCGCATCTCATCAGGCCGTGTTAAATGATCATATACCACCTCCTCATATGCGATGATATGCATCGAAACGTAAATGCATTTATGTAGCACTTACATATGTTCGAATGTGATATCCTATAATAAAGTATATATATATATATATATATATATATATATATATATATATATATATATATATATATATATAGGGTGCGATTGACATTTATCAAAACTATATAAAAATATCTTGAAATACTAAAGAGTAAATTTATTCAATAAAATCGCCATTGGCTTCAACCACGGCCTCACGGCCTCCAGACATCTTTGGAATCTCTGGTATAGTTGATGAATGCTGCCATAATCCTTGACTTCATCTGTGGTGTTGCAAGTAGTTTTTTGGGTCTCTCGCGGAACTGCGCCCCACATATAGTAATCAAGGAGGTTGCAATCTGGGAAGTTAGGTCGCTTGATGTAAAGAGTGATGTGGTCGCAGAAATTGACTGATAGCCATGACCGGATTCTCTATTTTCGGTGGCATGGTGCAGAGTCCTGTTGCCAGACATAGGTTCTTCCAGAAGTCATTCTCTTGACCCAGGGCATCAGTATCTCTGCAAATGATGTTGGCCTAATAGTTGCGTCTGAGAGCTTCACCAACAAATTCGGGTGTTCTTTTCTCATCAGAACGATTAGTGTTGATTTCCAAGCTGCTATACCTTCGTAATAACAATTAAACCCTTCCACTTGTTTCCGAATCCTCTGCACTGTCCTCAGATTGCCAACAAATTGAAATGAAATGTTCGTATTGGAGCCTCAAGCGCGAATTTCAAGCCGTACAGCATGCCGTTTCCAGATTTCTGGTGAAGTGAATTGCGTCATGGTGTTTTTCTTACCACAGATGGTGTCCAGCAGACCCTGCTATACTGTGCAATTGACAAAATCAGAAACAAACAACGCGTACGCGCAAAATTCATAATATAGAATGGCGACAATTTACCCATCGCACTCTGAATGTGTGTGTGTGTGTGTATATATATACATATATATATATATATATATATACACACTACTTTTGTATTGAGCACTTTTTTGGTCAGTTGATTACTCGTATCAAGGTTTTTTCTTTGGGCTTTGGACCTGTATGTTTTACGATTATTTTCGACAGACGCTCATGTTCATAGCCCTTTCTTTTTTTAAAATCTTTTTTTCCTTGGATATTGATTTGATCATTGGCAAATCAAGAAATCGAAGGTTTTCCGAAACGAGTGTAGTTACCTATATATATATATATATATATATATATATATATATATATATATATATATATATATATATATATATATAAGATTTATGTAGTTATAACAATACGTCTGTAACCTAATGACGCACAATAAATCTATTTTAGCGGTAATTATTAATCACTAAGATCGAACATTATACAGGCAACATTATAGATGAATCTTCAGCGACGACGTACGTGTAAGGCTCTAGATTTATTGATCTAACCCTGTAAATTCAAACAAACTTGGAACCGAGCAAATTTCAGCACATGTGATCCTAATTTTCAAATTTATCTTCTTAATAAATTACTTGTGTTTGATTTTTCTTAGATAGGACGAAACACGTTACCTAGAATTTTTCCCTCTGTGTCATTCCATAACCTAACATTATTCTAATATAAAGAAATTTAGGCAAACTTGGAGCTTTTTCTCCTTGACACTACTAATATTTTAACTACCTTCATTTGTCCGTTATGTTTATTGTTTTAAAAAGCGTTGATTAGAATTAAAATAAAACCTAAAGATATGATAAATGTGAAATTTCTTTGTACTTGAGAATTGACAACATTGCTTATTTGGATGTTTGGCAAAACATCGGCTGATTGTCATTCGATTTCAACTGGCATGTAATAAAAAAAAGTCTTGTAGTTGATTCACATATTTTAATAATTTAACAATATATTTATGAATAAAAAATTGTTTTCATACTTATTTATAAATTGATAAATAATAAAATTGCATTGTTAATTGTAATATTTATTAGAATGTTGCAAATATAGAATTCTTGTAAATAAGCAATCATAAATATTCTTTAATTTTTTTGTTTTAAAGAACAAAAGAAATGTATCTATTCCCTTTCATGACATTTCATTATTTCATGTCATATACTATGTTTTTGAGTTTCTTTCATGATTCTGAGATCAGGGGCATGCCACCCGTAAATCGTGCCTGCGCCAGATATCCTTTCTTTATATTTATTCGCATCTTACCCGGTTTATTTTTCACAAGGTAAATTTCAAGGTATGCGGGAAATGATTTAAGCAAAATCTTTTCTTATTAAAGTATTTTCTCAGACCTTTCTTTGATCTGTCTTTGTATCGGGGAATTAGTGCAATCCTCTTATTGTATATAAACTAGGCCAGCGTGCTGCCGATGATGGCTCTCTACAACTTCCTGTCGTGTGTGGCTCTTAATAAATTCTGTCATCTGTCCTAAACCCAGTTGTGCCATCTATTTACTCAAGCTCACTAGGTACGATGGTCGTTTTAATAAGTCCCACCAAGAAAGAAGAGCCATAGCTGAATATTTTTGTGGCAATATACTACCGCTTCTTATAAAACTCGAAAATATAATTTCGGTTTCTGTCTTAATTTTTGTGCAGGTGAAGACTATACAAATGTGATAGGTGTACTACAAATCTAAGAATGGCATAACAGAATCCAGAACAGTCTTACAGTATCTGGAAAAAGAAACGTATGACACCCACAGAAATCCACAAGGAATTGGTACAGACACTTGTTGAGGGCTGCCCTTCCTATGAAACTCTGAAGAAGTGGTTTGCGGAATTAATGCTGGGCAGGGACAGTACAGAAGATGACCCTCGGTCAGACTGTCCATTAACCTTGACCACGTTAACAAGTTGATGCCATTCACCGTATGATTTTGGATGTCAGACATTTTACTGCCCATAAGATAGCTTAGTCAGCATATATTATTTCTTGTTTGTTTCATATTGTTTTAACTGACATTTTGGGGGTGAGAAAATTGTCTGCAAGATGGAGTCCCAAGAGAATATGTCCTCTGAAGGTCAAATTTTCTAAGCCTTCTTTCCTGATTATATGCCCATTAAATTTGAACTGTCACTTTCTGATGTTAAGCATAAACGTCCTTTAGAATTGTCCCATTACAATTTCTAAGTAAATCTAACGTTATCTTTGTACAGACTAATAAAGTTTCGAGACTAAGTTTCTCGTACATAACAATGTCGTGGATTCTACTTTGTCTGAACGTAAATTTTACATTCTAGTGTGTATGTAAGAGAAACTCTCTTCTGCCTTCCTCCATGATGGGCGCTTATATATCTACCTGTAATTCAGTTTGTCCTGTATGCACATATCTTCATTGCAGCTGGGTCGACAACGTGTTTAGGTATCGGGGGTAGGGACGAATGTCTAGGTAAGTTGCGGATCTGCATCTGGTGGTTAGGTGATCTTTGAGTTCAACCTGCTGATTCATCTGGATTCTCTGCTGGGCACTGTGTGCAGATTTTGTTTTGGCATAACTAGTCATATACTATATAAACATCAGTAAGGGAAATATATCAGTTGGATAAATAAGTATGCGAAAAATGGTGTCTGGACACTAATTTTTATACATCATTCTCCAGGTACATTATACTTTTGGTAATTGCACGAGAGGATGGTTAGTTTAAAGAATTATTCAACCAACACGACTTAGAATAAATCAGTGATATTTTGGGGTAATGATTTATCTGGTTGTGCAGGCATTGATATTATATCTTCCTTCAAAATTAATGATAAATATAATGATAAAAGCAGAAAATTACTGATTTTATAGGACGTGACACTTTTGCGTAGCGCAGGTAACAATCAAGAACCTTTAAGCCAAAAAGATGATTTATACATGACAATGTTCTTTAAGTGTAATACAAAGATGATTTTTACCCAGCATTCCAGAAAAGTTTCTTATGACTCCAGCTTAATGAAATGGCCCCCAGACTATCCAGATTTTAACCCAGAGACATCTATTCTATCGTTAAAAGAAATATATATGAGAATGGAAAAGGAAATCCGAGCGATGGAAATATTGCGAATGCAAAGAAAACTGCTTCAAGTAATGTTAAAGTCAAAAGAATAAATATCTTAACAAAATCAATGAATAAGTTATTGATGAAATGAATGCAATTTCAATGCGCCCATATTAACATGTCAAATTATAAAAACATAATTTATTCATATATATGAAATATTCTGTTAACGTCATCCATATTTTAACTAGTGTGTGTTGGTAAAAATATGCATAAAATAATTTGAAGAACATATTTCCACATGTTATGGCAATGACTCAGCGTCATCAAAAATATCAACAGGATCTTCTTTATCTTTTTCTTCTAGTATTTGCTGTGTATATTCGGGATGTTGGCAATTATGTCTCTCCACAATTTCCTGTCTTTGGTAGCACGTAATAAATTTTGTCTTTTTGTTACATCTGCTAAACACTGTTCTGCCATCCATTAACTCTAGGTCGCTAGATTGGTTGTGCATTGTCTGCCTCATTCTCTCGTGCCATCATTCTGTCCTTTAAGTATCATATTTTCCAAGCCTTCTTTCCTCATTATGTGGCTTAGAAACTTCAAGTGTCTTTTATTAAGTATAAATGCCTTTTTTCTTTCCATTTTTGCGAAAACTTCGTTGCTTACACTTTCAGTTCATAGTATTCTCATCATTCTTCTGTAGAGCTACATTTCTGTTGCTTCAAGTCTCTTCTTCATCTGTGAGGAGGTTATCCAGCATTCACTCTCATATAGGATAACTGATATTACGTAACAGTTCAGTAATTTTTTTTGTTTCTAACGAAATTTTCCTGTTTCTTAATACTTTGATTAGCTTTTGGAAGACATCTTTCACTATCCCAATGCATCTCTGTAATTTCAGTGTCACATTTTTCATCCTTCGTTAAAATACTTCCCAAATATTTAAATTGTTATTCTTGTTTGATTTTTGGTATCTCCAATTTGTAATTTGCATGCTTGAATGTCGCTCTTGCTAAGAACTATGCATTCTGTCTTGATGTTCAGTCTTTTCGTAGATGTATGCGTCATTGTAATTTTCTTTCTGTGTCTGCTATCAACACCGTGCCATCTGCATACCTTATATTGTTACGATTGTGGCCACCAATAATGAATCCTAGTAGGACTTCTAATTCTCTCAGAATCGTCACACTGTATAGGTTGAACATTTCCGGTGAGAAGACCGCTTTCTATTTTTGTATATCTCCAAGGCTCATTTTCTATCCGTATGTATACGGTTTGCTGCTAGTTTGGGTTCTAGATTATTCTTGTATCCTTCCCAAGTTTTGTGATGTCAACTAACACTCATTGCCACTCTTGTAATATCAACGAATACTAGTTGTCACTTTCGGAATGCTCGTTGTAGTAGAGACTTTGTAATCGCAGATACAACTTATAGTACACCGTTGAACAATGTTAGTGTCAGACGCCTTCGAATATCACTCACACTAATAGTACTTGCTCGATAATACTCGCTCAAATAGTAATCCGTATTAGTCAGTTATGTTCCATGCGTGATACACGCTTAGGTGATCATGTATCTTTCGACAGATAACTGACGAAGCAGATTTTTCCCGCAGTAGGTTGCAATTACTTTCTGCAGTAGACTAATTGACATCCAAGGCTATAGAACTCGGTCTGTCCTGCTATTTACCCATAGCTGGGGGGAGAAGAGGATTCATACCTTTCCCAAGGACGTAAGTGAATGCAATCGATTTGACTGAAATTCGAATTCAACTATCCGATTCCTCAATCTGAACCGCTATCCATTACTCCACGGAAAAGAGAATAGAGTAGAGAATAGCGGTCCATATAGTATAGAGGATAGAGTAGAAGTGGAGATCCGTATAGTAATAGAGGATAGAATAGAAATGGCGATCTTTCGTCGTCACGATACTTTTCATATATGCGTTTCGTCTATGGTAACGTGATCCAATTAATTCAATAATGGGATCGCCTGTGTTTGCTCACTGGCGATCTATGTTCAAACTCAAGTGTCGACAGCGACACTTTATTCCGCTATAACACTAATTATATCAAGATTAGCTAACAGTTGCACCAGTCCTTCGTGTCGTAGCGAAACAAAACACGATTAACGTTAAGCATATGAACGCTTGATTTTTATTCTATCGTTATAGAAATTTGAATATATTTAACATTATAGATATTTGAATATAATTATCTTTAACTCTCTTTATTTATTTAAAGGTATTCGTTTCACGGATAGTTTCAGTATTAATTTAGTTAGAACGAGCGAAACTATATCTGGCAGCAAGGCCTATGATCTGGAGGTTTTGAGGAGCGTGGAACCACCTCTTAATTGCTGTTGTTCCCAGGTCAACACTGACCAGCGGTGGTATCATCTGTTAGGGTTAAAACTATGGGAAAATAGTCAGCCCCCGAAATTGGAGTCGAAACACTCTGAAAGTATGAATAATACATTTTTATGGTAAAATATCTATAAGTCTACCATTCGTCCATGCTTAGAATATTGCTGCCACATATTGTCCGGTGCCTCTGCTATTTACATTGAGCTCCTTCATAAAGAAGAATCAGCAATATTATTGATCCTGATCTGGTGGCTCGGTTTCAGTTACTTTCCCACCGCCACAAGGTTGCCTTTCTGTGTCTTTTCTATAAATACTTTCATGGTAATTGTTCGAATGAGCTTTTCTTTATGGTACCTAGACTTTTAAAAAACAATAAGCGCAGTACGAGTTGAGGCTACGATATCTCATCAATTTACAATTGAGTTGGCTAGATGTTGCGGGGTCACTCATATTATCAGCAGGTATAGCCTCGTGTTCACTTTAGTAAACAAACATACACAGAAATAATACTAAATGCATGTTAAATTGTAAATTAAAATCATACAATTTTATTGGTGCGTATTGGTGTTTATGTGTTTTAAGGATGCCTGTGATAAAAAGAACAGTCACTTCGTATTGTAACTAGCAATGTCATGAAGAGAGTTAACCTTCCAACGGCCGGTAGGGAAGAGAATGAATTGAGAGTTTTGGGCGCGAATCCGTTTTCAGGCAAACGTTTCTGCTGCTTTCTGTGAGAACTTTGATTTTTGGGTTATTTATTTTAGACACAATTTTAATGCCATTTGTTTTATTTTATTCTAATTATGATATTTATGATATTATTATTATGACTATTTTGTATTTTATTTATTATTAATAATAATAATAATAATAATAATAATTATAATGTTCCTACAATGCAACCGTAAATTCTATGCTGACTGTTTCTTTTCTTGCAGTTCTCGATTGAGGAACTCCCTTCCGGCTCCATGCTTTCCAGTCAATTTTAATCTGTAAAAAATTAAATGCAATGTCAATAGCTATCTACTGTCCTCCTGATTAGTCTTTCCTCTTCACGCTCATTATTAATGTTACAGTTCCTACTTCTTCAGTACTCTGTAACCCCTTGTGTCTTAATGACTTTACTGCAATGCATGGGGTGGTACAGATTTAAAAAAATACCAGCCACACATTTTCATAGTAACAAAAATACCAACAATGCATTTGTATAAAAAAGGAAATGAATAAATAAAATAAAATAACCAGCAATACATTCTTGTAAAATAAATTATTAATGTTTCTAAGAAAATTAAATTTCAGCATTAAATAACCCATAAGGTGTTGATAAGCCGCTAAATAAACAAGTAAACAAAGAAGAGACGATAAACCGAAACAAACCGATCGTATTAATAGAAGGAGATTCGTAGATCATGTATCCCTCAGTGCGTTTCCATCTAAGTAAATTTTTGTTTTTAATTAAAATGGCATTTCCAGTCAAAAGTGCGATCCCGAAGCTTCCGGTGGCATACAAGTACACTGAGTACCTGTCTATATTTCAGAGATGAGGTATTATGTACATTATTTACATTATTATATCGGGTTAATTTTTCACTCTGAAAGTTCTCCACTGCCTTAACCGGGTATTGAAATTAACAAGAGATAACTGATAACTGACATCCATTAAACATGTCACGTGGAACTAGAACAGTCTAACCCAGTGAGCGAAATAAAGGGTTCGGTTCGACATTCCAACCGACTAAAGAAGGCCGGAGCGTACAACGGCCGAAATGTTGTCATAAATATGGCGACAAAGATGAGGACAATAGTCCGAATAATGTAAATAAAGTACACTGAGTGTGATACTTAACTTTAGATCTCGTTGATGTTTCTATATTCTCTTTTTCTGCTGAAGCCGATTCATTTTCGAAACATGTCAAAACGGTGTTTTATTCCAAATTGTCTTATTAAAATTCAGTTGGATTTTCATGTGAACTTTACTCAAATTTATTCATTCGTAAACTTTTATTTTTGCTTTAGATTGCGTGTCTAATAAAACCTGACACTCCACAAAAGAAGTTAAAATATTTGAAATAAACATATATGCCATTATTTGAAAACCCCAGGAAATATTACTCATATCGTGTGTAACTCGACCACGCTCAAATATATATATATATATATATGTATATATATATATATATATATATATATATATATATATATATATATATATATATATATATATATATGTATGCGCGTAGTCGACTTAGAATGGAATGTTCGTTTTTTCACAATGAGACCCGGCTTCGAATCTTATCGTCGATCTGTCAGGAAGGTGACTTCCTGATGTTATCGATCTGGAGGGAAACGATCCCAGCGTGAGGCACATTTGGAAAGTTCCTGAAAACCATACCAGGTGTTGACCCAAGCTTTGTTAGTGAAATTGGTCGATGGAACACTTGGAGCGGTCGATAGCTAGAACGAAGTCACAAGTCATCGTGCCCGAGGGTTTGGGTGTGCTTGTGTTTTTCAGATTGGTGGCTATTCTAGATAACACGCTCTCTCCCAGAAACTGTAAGTAAGGTTGCGCAGCATAGTCGCAGTATAAACCACAAGTTGGCTCTGTGTGTGTTGAACAGACACAAATTTGCCTGAACAAGAATCTGCAATAGGGATTGGCTAGCCGCCTTAGTAGACGTATATTCTCGAATACGAGTGGTCATGCATTACTCTTCAAGTACGAATTGAATTCTCGTAGTCACTGGCGTATTTTGTATAAAAAAAAACCGTTAAAATTCCCTTCTCTTCTGTCGTGCGTCGATGGTCTAGGGATAAGATATCTGAATGATAGCAAATCAGTCGGGTTTCGAATCCCGGTTATCTAGCCACACTGAGGAGTTGTGATACAGCGAAACAGTTTGCCTGTGGATGGCTATATATATCTTTTTAATCATATTGCTATATATGTGTCTTTTTTATCATATTGTTATATATGTATCTTTTTATTCGGGTCACCCCAAGCAAGACAATGACGCTACTAAGACACTAGGGAGTTAATGAGGGTTAACGAATATGAGAAAACAAAAACATTATTTGGAGAGAGAGAGAGAGAGAGAGAGAGAGAGAGAGAGAGAGAGAGAGAGAGCAATAAAAGCTATAACAATTGACATTGCATTTACATTTTTGAAGATTACACTTGACTGGAGAAGTAAGAAGACGGAAGAGAATTTCATAAACTGAGAAGTGTGAGAGAAGAAACTGCTAAGATAGAACTTTCAACCCCATTCTGCCATTCATTGACACGAGTCAGTGGGTGTAGCACGCTGCCTTCCCGTATCTCTGTTGCTTTCAGTATATGAGAATAAAGTTCTTCCGCGTCTTCCTTCTTCATTCCATGTCCAAGAAACCTCCGGTGATTCTTAGTGATTCTGAGTTTAATTATTGTTGTTGTTGTTGTTGTTGTTGTTGTTGTTGCTGTTGCTGTTGTTGCTGTTGCTGTTGTTGCTGTTGTTGTTGTTGTTGTTGTTGTTGTTGTTGTCCTTCTCCTTCTTCTTCTTCTTCTTCTTCTTCTTCTTCTTCTTCTTCTTCTTCTTCTTCTTGTCATGTCTCTTTAGAACGTAGGCGATCATGACCATCCATCTCCTCCTGTTCCTTGTAGCTCTTAATAATTTCCTCTCTCTTTTGTTATTTCTCTCAGATCTTGTTGCGCCATCCCCTTGCTCAAACCCATTAACTATGCCACGCGTCCTACAAAGACATTCGTAAATGTGAGACTTTTTGCGCAAACCACACGACATTGATTTTGGATTTTATTTAATTATTTTTTGAATTGGTTCTGTTCAAGCAACCACACAAATATATATGGATATATATTTATGGAAACAAATTCATTTCAAGTGTTTTAGAGATTTATTTTATTTTTTTTTTTATTTCAGTAGGGAAATGATTTTAGTACTTCACGTCATTTTCACCTGATTTGTCACTTGACATGAAGAGGAATGATTATATCGAATCATTTGCTAGATTTGCTATGAGGAGAGATGGTTGCCTGTGTCTTGCTAGTCAATTTCTTAGCCTTTCAAATTTGTCAAAAATAATTTATTTTCTTAATTCATTTTCTATATTTAACTCCAATAAAAAAATAAAAAAATAAAAGCATCTCTTTTTTCTCCCCGGGTTCTATATTATGAAACCAGTTTTTCTACATTTAACTGTATTCCCCTGCATCGGTCAAGCATTCCTGGGACTCTACCTTGCTCGGACAATATCTGTTTCATAGCTTTCCCAATGCCTAATTTATAAATATAATCAAACATTTTAAACCACTAGACGCAAGGGATAATTGTATGTGAAATAATATAAGAATAAGAAAAAAATTACGGAGAGATAATAAACGAATAGGAAGTAAGAAGACAGTAGATAACTATTAACATTGCTATTAAATATTTGAAGATCAAAATTGACTCGTAAACAAGAATCCAGAAGCGAGTCGGAAGTTTGGGATGAGAAACTGTTAGAATAGAACTTACGGTTACATCTAGCAATTTCAACTGTAAAATAATGAGACCTAGCTGCCAATCTAGTACTGCGCTTAAATTCGTAAAGTTGTGGTAAGAAAGTTCATCAGAACGATTGCCACGAAAATATTTATAAAAAAAGAACGCTATGTTACGGCGGTAAGAAAGTCACTGAAGCCAAGATGCCAGATCTTGACCGATACCGTTGTTGATTATTCTTTTGGATTTTATAAGAAATCACTAAATACATAGCAGAAGCACCGGACAGTATGTGTTGTATATTTAGAGATTCTTGATAAAATCCAAAGAAGAATCAACAAGATTGTTGTTCCTCACCTGGCATCTCGGCTTCCGTCAAATTCCTGTCGTCGAATTATAGCTGCACTGTGCCTTTTCAATAATTACATTCAAAGTATTTGCTCGGACGAAAGCTTCGCTAGACTTTGTGAATGTAAGCGCAGTACGAGATTCGTAACAAAATCTCACCAATTTATAGTTGAATTGGTTAAATGTATCCGTAAGTTCTATGTTAATAGTTTTTTGTCTCGGACTTCTCGCTTGTGGAACTGTTGCATAGCCCCTTCGTTCTGGGGGTTTCTTGGTTGACAGTCTTGATTCAATCATGTGTTGCTTTCTTCTTTCTGTCATCTCCTGGTCGGATGATCGCTAGTTGGTTTGTTCGGAGGCAAAATGAGAACTTCAACAAAAAGGGATTTTCAAACTCATCTATTTTATTAATCACATCGACGTGTAAATATTTGACTAGCCAGTGGGGTCGCTCTATCACTCCTTCTGGGATAACAAGTTCCCCGAGATACAAAATAACCACGTTTAATGTGTATGGTGTGTAAAAGTCCACGAAAACACTTTCTAGCTCTAACATTCCCACTTTCGGCTCAGCCAATCAAAATCGACTTCCCTATATTTAGTCTACCGTCTGACCTCAAAGGTCAAAATGAGGAAGTTAGAGGCAATACAATTCCTTAAAGAATAATAGTCTTCTAGACTATTATTTAACATTCCTTAAACAACCATAAGAAATCATTTATGGATTTTGTTTCAGTTACATTATATTTAACAGGACTCTCTTCCAGTCCCATGCTTTCCAGTCAATTTAAATTCAATGTCAATTGTTATATCGTGATTGCTCTTCTCTTTCGCAATTTAATAACGTTTCTCTTTTTTCTTATTTGTTCACACTAAGTAAGCCTTTGTGCCTTCCTGTCCCTACTGCTCTGATATGATTAAAAATAATTTATGCGCGTTACTTGACTGGAAACTAGGTCTCACCGTTTTACGGATGAACTAACTAGATGTAATCGCCACTTCTATTCTAACAGTTTTTTTCTCCCGCACTTCCCACCGGTAGAACTTACAAATTACAATTTATGGTCATATATATTCGGTCTCAAATTATAGTCAGTGAGTGAAATCGCTTTAATATACAAGAAAACTATCACTGACATTAAACAAGTTATTTTTAAAGATTCAGTTCTAATGACGAATGTGTCACCCTACCTACGTGACAATTAAGAATAAATTTGGAGAAAACTAACGTAACGTTTTTGCATGACACTGGTAGCGGGTTAAACGATAAACGTTGTTCTCTTCTATGGTAACTCAAGATAGGAAGAAAATGTGGTACACAGCAGTTTTTTTTTCTGCTTCGACCGCCATATTTATCCGACCATGCATCAACCGTTTAGGATCATTTTTCATCGTTTCATTACGTTTGGATGGGGAAAATCTCGAAAGAAACCACATTAAAATTTCGCAAATAATTTCATAACAAAAACTGTGGAATGTTACTCAAAATCTATTGAAGACCTGCGTGGTAAATGGTAACAACTCATTGCAAATAATAGTAAATACGGAAATGGATAAAATGAAATCGTACATTGTTCTTTGCAGAATAAAATCGTACATTCTTCTTTACAGAATAAAGTAGACAAAACGGAAATAAATTTATGATTCAGCCTAATAAAAGCCACATTCAATTTTCACAAAAAAGTCATAACAAAAACTGCGAAATGTTATTCAAAATCTATGAAGAGTTGCGTGGTAAATGGTAGCAACCTATTGCATATAATAGTGAATTATCAATTGAATAAAATGGAATCGTACATTGTTCTTTGCAGAATAAAATCGTACATTCATCTTTGCAAAAACAGAAATTACCTATAACTCGACGTAATAAATACTTGAAATTATTTTGTGCATTTTTATAGCTGTTTTTATGTTAACCAAACCTATCATGAAATCAGTATTTGATGGCAAATGATTGCATAGTTTTATAAAACGTACGGCTGTTACTCTAGAGATAATTTAAATGGTAGTAAAGGTAAAATGTTGACTTAGAAAACGCATTCACCTTTGCCTCTGTGTCGCATAACCATTTTAAAAACCGTTCTTATCGTCTGAACTGCATAAACGTATATATGGTAATCTTTTCCGCGGTTTTTGAAATCAACTCAAATCTATGTTCGCTAAAAAGATAAAAGCGAATAAAGAGATTAAATGCAATTAAGAAAGATGATAACATCAAATTTAGCGAACGACCGAATAATTCCTCAAACTAAAGATTTCTTACAAAACGGAAAAGTATTAAAAGTCAACTATGCCTTTGCTTTAGAGAACACACACACACACACACACACACACACACACACACACATATATATATATATATACATATATATATACATATATATATATATATATATATATATATATATATATGTGTGTGTGTGTGTGTGTATGTGTTTGTAGGATGAGAAGTAAACTGAACTATTTTACTTCTCGCTATCCAAGTGCAGACATGCTGTCAGTGATAGATGTATTCCTCATATATGGCATCAATATAATGTATCCAGTAGTTGGCATTTCGATATGTCTGTGGATAAATGTATCAGGGCAAGAGTGAAAAAGTACATATTTCGGCATGAGTGTCGGAAATCAAAACAAACGAAAAGAAATCTCTAGAAGGTAAGATGGAAAGTTTTGCTTCTTTGGACAGTGCAATTTTTATGTGTAAAAAATTTATAATTTAAATATTTTTTATTTTACTTTTTTAAACCATTGTTCTTGCAAAAAGTCTTAAATATGTTTCGACATTCATGTAGCATGCATGTTTCCTCTACTGGATCACTAGCAAGAACCATAAAAATAAGGAATATTAAACACATTCAGTATCTAAGATTACGTATGTTTGTGGCATTTGCTACATTAATTGGGCTCTAAAGTCTGAATTTTAGATATCCATTGCACAATCTTTACAAATTTCCAAAATCAAAAATATAACTTTTTTGTAATTTTTCAATAATACTTAGTGAAATGTATATTTTTATACTCATACTTATTTTGCTGTTTTGTAGGATAGTGCAGATATGAAATAAAGCCATGAAATTGAAAATCTCACGAATGTGGAGGGAACCAACTGACCACTCAAGAAATTGATTTGTCTGTGACGTCGAGCTAGCAAGAATGCGACTGTTATCATATATCCAGAGCTTCTAACATCAGTCGTCCCAGTGCCACACAGCTCCGATCCGTATTCACTCCTTCAAAGAAGAGATAAGCCGTCTTCAGAAGAGGACAACAATTAAGAAGAAGATGTAGTTACAGATTACAGAGACGCAGCTGAGAAGAGAAACTAATACTGCCCCAACCAAAATGGCCTAAACGACAGGATCTTGATCTAACAAAGTACAATGTCGAGATTCATGCAGTGGAATTTGTTACATGAAGGTATGCAAGTCACATGCAAGAGAAAGCGTTACTAGTGCTTCTGGAGCTTGTTTTCCCGTCAAGTTGGGCTTTACTTCTTCCACAAGCTGAGGCAATTGGAATCGCCTGTAACCCCAGCGAGTGGCGCCTATTCGTAAACAGTTCATCCAGGAGCCTTAAAGTCATGCTGCATTATAACGGGGACATGTATCCATCTGTTCATCTGGCTAACTCGGTGCAGCTCAACGCGGAATACAATGTCAAGATCTTTCTAGATGCTTTGAAATATGAAAAATACGGTTGGGAAGATTCGGAGATTTCAAAATGGTGGTCTAGCTGATGGGTCTCCAAAGCGGCTTTACCAAATTCCCGTGTTATCTTTGCCTTTTGGGACAGCAGGAACACCATGGCACACTACCATAAGCGGGACCAAATTCAGTATGGGTACGAACAACATCAAAACTGAAAATATTGTTTCCTCCACTGCACTTAAAATTGGGCCATATGAAACAATTTGTCACAGCTCTGGGTCAGGTGTCTGCAGGCTTCAACTACTTTCAATACTTCTTCCCCAAGCTATCTTCAGCAAGAGTCAACACCGCTGTATTCGTTGGACCACAAATAAAGAAGATCATAAAGTGGAAGAAATTCCTCAAGACGCTCACTAGGAAGGGGAAAGCAGCGTGGAACAGTTTTGACGAATCGGTTCGGGGCATCCTGGGAAATCATAAGGCCGAAAACTATTGAGAGCTTGTTGATAATTTTACTATAAATGCAAGTAATATTGGTAATTGTTTCTATATACAATTTATTGTTAGTATTTTTATTATAAAAATGTATTTTTATACTTTATTAACGTTTAGTTTTTACTTGAAGTTCATTATCTTCCAATAGATTCGACCCTAACAGGTGCTACCTCCCCGGTTCAGAGTGGACCTGGGTGCAACAGCAATCAAGAGGTGTATCCATGCTCCTGGAAATCTACAATCTCCCGAAAAGAGGCCTTGCTGCCAGATGTAGTTTACCGTTATACTCAGGACTTAGATTTTCCTTGAGAATATTTCATTGGTTCTAATGCTTTAATCAGAATAGTAAGTAATAGTCACTGAAGCCTTATAAATTTACATCGAAAACACAAAACCCCTGAGTTGAAAACAAGTACAGTAAAGATATTTCTCAAATAGCGAGAAGAAAAGGCTTAAGCAATACTATTCCCTGTAAACATGATTTGGTTCTTTTTTATTTATGAAAACTGGGTCTGTAATGGAAGAAAATTAAACGTGACATTAACATAAATGTTAAAGTGGAAGTGTAGATTCAATTTCATATTCTGGTCGAAATGAATCATACGTAAAAATAACTGGATGTCAACCATTTGAATAGAAAGATCATTGAATTCAAACTAACCGGGTGTACTTAGGTCAGCTGAAAAATCCCGACCTTCGAATTGGGGTTTCATTTATTTTTTGAAGATCGTAGTTGACTGGAAAGCAAGAAGTCGGAAGAGAGTTCCACAAGCGATAAGTGCGAGAGAAGAAACTATCAATATAGAACTTATGGTTACATCAATTACATCACCAGTAAAACGATGAGACCTAGCTGCCAATCTAGCACTAAGCTTAAATTTGTGAAGTCGAGGAACTAACAAGGAAAGCGATATTTATTTGCATGATTATACAAAATGTGGCACAAGGCCAAAATGGGGAATGGGAGAAAAGACGGTCTTCGTCTGTCTTAACATTAAACTTGGCTAGACACAGACACTGACCCAAACATGCCTCAATATTCCTAGCATCAAAACAACGCATTCTTACTTACTTTTCTTACTACAGCGACCATAAGTCTCATTTTCTCTATGAAAGTCCTATATGTACAATTCATTGTCTTTGGGTGGGGGAATAAAATAACAATTGAATAATCTAAGCCCCAATGAATATTTACAAAAATGAACACAAAACTATATAGAAGAAACTGAACAAAATGGAAAGGTCATCAGAACAATCGTCATGGAAACATTTATAGAAAAAAGCATAGGGTAGCTACGTTACGGTTTGGAGAAGGTGATGGAAGCTGAGTTACCCGGCCAGGACCGATAACATTGCAGATTCTTTGTAGGAATTTGTCAAGAATCTTTAGATACAAGCAAAAGCACCATGTCAGATAAAATGCGGCAGGAGTATTAAATGTAATGGCGAATGGTAGACTTGTAAATATACAAGCTTGATTCTGTCGAGTATAATATTCTAGCAAGACACAGGGGACCAACTTTCTTTGCAGCAAATTCAGCAGCTGTTTCTATATAATCGTTCGAAATCACAGCAGTTTGTCATTGAATAAGAACTCAATTTTCAATTTGGTAGAAAAAGACAAAAAAAGTTTAGACGAGAGCTTTTAGCAGACTTCCAACCCGTACAGAAATACTCACATTACTCAACAGGTGTTAGGTTTATGAAGAACATACAAACATCCCTGTAAAAAAAATAACTATTGGTCGACGCAGAATCGAATAGTGAGCAAATACATCAAAAGGAATAACTTGCATAATAAAATTGAAAAGACTAAAATAAATAAATTATTTATAAAACTGTTTAAAATAATTTGAGTGATTTAAATATTCTTCAGAACAAGTTCACATAAAATTATGAGGTTTACGAAATGTTGGCCTGCGAACATCAAAAGACCGAAGAGCAGTAAAAAAAATTAAAAGATTAAAACAAATTATTTGAGAAACTCTTTAAATATAATTTCAGCAAATTGAACTGTTATTCTGAATAAGTTTCCGTTATGTCAAAAGATTTATGAAAAGTTGATTTCGTACCGACAGTAAAGTACCTCCTTCCTATGGTCTAGTCATATTAGATCATAACAATATATTAGTCATATTAAATCATAACAATATGGGTACGTTTTACATCTAACAAAACAAATATAATTTTAACTATATTGTGTTATTTCTTCACTTACGAAGAAAGCAAATTTTACATAAGAATGATTTTAAAATGCTGTCAAATGATGTTTTATCGAACTCACAATATATGCTTTATCCAATGATCTTGTCATCTATTCAAATACGTTGTGGTGAGTGTGAAATTGTGATAATAACTCCCTTCACCTATTCCCTTCAAATTCGGAGGAATGAGGAAGAAGGAAAGAAATCCGGGAGTCTATGTGAGATTTTTGCCATTCACAGAAATTAACCCGTGAGCTGATGAAGAAGAAGAAAAAATTCGCAACCCTACGTGGAGTTGTTTTTGAACTAATGAAAACTTTGCCTTCACAGAAATTGACCGCTAAACGAAGAATAAGGAAAAAAGAAAGTAGTAAGCCTATGCGAAATTATTCTTGATATAATATGAGGAGCAAAATGAAATTAATCAAAAGAGTGTCTGAAGTCATGTGAAAAGTTTCGTTTCAGTTCCTCACGACCAGAGTTGAATTATCCGCCAGTGTAAAATTAGTCGCAAATTATATTATCGGTCACTCACTAGAAGGGAGGACTTCAAAGAATTTTCTCTCAACAATACAAAAATCCTAAGTATTTCAATCTCTCTTCGTCTACATTTGAACGTATGCTTACCATATATCCGTTTGTCTAAAACATGTTTGAATATTAATTAGGGTCAAACAATTTAATCTGTTGTATGAACATTTCCTTTTCATGAAAGCGCGGTAAAACTACAGAATTTAAGAATTCTGAAATAAGCTACTGAAACTAATTCAAGCGTGTAAATTAGTCACTTAATTCGTTCTTTTGTTACAATTACACGTCTGTTTCTTCGTCATTATCATCCTTCATTAATCTACTTGGCGTGCGTTAATCAACTGATCATCATTAAACTCTAAGCCCCACTATAACGTAAAGTAACCCGCGACCAGATTCTCTTTAACAAGATTTCAGATCATTAATGAAAAATGTTCGAAATAAATTTCGTCTTACTAAAGGAAATTGTTTATTAAAGAGTTTGTTTTTAAATGAATAAATATATATTAATATTAAAAATCTTTTATGCAAAATATTTGCAATAATTAAAAAAGATTAGATAAAATTAATTTTGGAACTAGCAAAAAACACCACTGTTTTACAGATTACATCTTTTATTAAAATTAACATTACACATTTTATGCATTTTAATTACATCTTTTATTAAAATTAACATTACACATTTTATGCATTTTAATTACATCTTTTATTAAAATTAACATTACACATTTTATGCATTTTAATTACATCTTTTATTACAAGTATTATTATTAGTAGTACATCCTTTATGGATCTTTTATTTTTGCATTTTATAACAATAATTATTAAAGTTTTATGGACCTTTGTGCATTTGTTATTAAAATTATTATTTTTACATATGCGTCTTTTCTTATTAAAACATTTACTAAAATTATGTTTACATCTTTTATGCGTTAAGCATTTGACGTAGCAAAGTTTTCTTTTAGATAAGCAATCATCGTAAACGGGTCCTCAAAGACGCTAAGTATTTGATTGCATAGCCTAGCCTCTAACAAGTTTGGTTCACGTGATTACTGGTGGCTCTCTATGTTAAATGAGAGTAAATTCTATACTTCCTCTTTTCAATTTGACGTGTTAACATTTGCTGATAAAGCAGAATGTTTTGCTCCTAAATTCTCTTGACTCATCTGGAGCACCTTTGCTTGATGTTCCACTTACAACTTAGTTTCTATTATGTGATATGCATATAACTTCGTCCATGGTTTCTGCTATAATTTTCAAACTAGATTCTCACAAGCCATGTGGACTTAATTGTATAGCTGCAATATTCCTTTATAAATGTTCTGCTGGACTGTCTACTGTTCTTTCTAAACTCTGAAATGTATGCCTTGAAGTTTCTTACTTTCCTGCTTGTTGGAAATCATCTTCTGTAGCTCCAGTTTTTAATGCGTATCAACTGATCCTTCTAACTATCGGCCTATTAGCCTTCTTTCTCTATTCTTACAGTACAATAGGCTCTAATTAACTCTGACAAAGAATCTAACATAGCAGTGTCTTCTTTTAAATAAGCAATATGGATTTTGAATCTCTTGTCCAACTGCTGTTGTGTTAACGATTATTCCTAAAAGAGTCTATTATGCTTTAAATAAGAATGGTAAAGCTCTGGCTTTGGATATTTCGAAGGTATTTGACAAAGCTTGGAATACCGGTATTCTTCATAAGTTGAAAGGTTATGGCATTTATGAACGAACATTTGAACTGATTCAGTCTTCCTTCTCAAAACTTCGGAAGGAACGTTGTCTTGAATCGCCACTCTTCTAGATCTTTTTGCATAAATGCAGGTGTTTCCCAGAACTCTAACCTCAGACATACGTTGTTTCTAACTTTCCTAAATGACCTTCCTGATGTCCTCACTTCTCAATTCGATATCTGTACTGATGACACTAATTACTTCAGTTTTAATAGTAAGTCTGATCAGTTCGATGAAGTCAAATTGGTAGCTGATCACTAAAATCACTAACAATCAGTTATTAAATGGGGCAAGAAGTTTCTTTTTAATTTTAACGCATCAAAAACGAAACTGCTCTCCTACAATACTATGAGAGAACCCTTTTATACTCCATCAGTATGGCTGATGCTAACCTCCAGGAAAGTTTCTCATTGAGCCTACTCGCTGACAATAAATGGAAAGAGTATATTGAATCAATTACTAAGTCTGCAGCTAAGAAATTTGGTTCACTGTATCGTGCTAGACAATTTTTCTTGCTAGCTAAATCTTAAATATTTATAAGTCTACCAATCGTCATTACTTTGAATATTACTGCTACATCTGGCCTGGTTCTCCAGCTGTATATTTAGAGGTTTATGATAAAATCCAAAGAAGAGTCTGCAACGTTATCCGTCTTTACCTGACCCTTAGCCTTCAGTTCTTTCCCACCGCCGTAACGTAGATCCACTGTGCCTTTTCTATAAATACTTTTATGGTAATTGATCTGATGAGCTTTTCTCTATGTTAATTGACTTTATGAATTTAAGCGCAATATGAAATTGACAACAAGGTTTCATCAATTTGAAATGGCTATATGGAATCGTAATTTGCATGCTAACAATTTCTTCAATCGCAATTCTTGTTTATGTAACTCACTTCCGGCTTCTTGTTTCCCAGTCAGCGTTGATCTTCAAAAATTTAAATTCCATGTCAGTCGTTATCTTCTTAAGTCTTATTCATTTATTGCACTCTCTCTTTAATAATGGTTTCTCTCATATTCTCTAACACTCAGTAACCTCTTGCATCTTAGTGGTTTTATTGCCTTGCTTGTGGTGAAATGATTAAAATAAAGTGGCATTATTTATTGAGTTTTGGACTTAATAGAAGTGAATTGTTTCAAAATCGCGCCCTCTCGCCTCCAACATTTTTATGGCTAGATTTCCTTCAAGTATTTATGAGTTGTTTTCCTGTTACAACTTCTAATTATTATCCAATTACGCATAAAATATCACAATGAAAAATGTCAAAGAAGAATAAGTTTTACTTTTCTTCATTTTCGAAAGTATAAGATGAAAAAGTAAAGAATCCGTCGTGTTTTAAATCTCAAAGAAGTGTTGTTCTTCTAAAAGCTTTGATGTCTCTTCAGACGCAAAGTTACCAAAATAGCTCTCGTCTCACTTGGCCTTTTGATACTAGCTTCTTTGGTTCTCTTATTAAGAAGTTCATTACACTTTGATTAACATTTGCCTCGTCCAATTTTGTCCGAAGTGAAGTATATTGGATGCGAAAGGATGTTATACGTGGACAGGCTTTAAGAATGGCTTCCTTTCATTTTAAGGTAATGCTGACCCCAGTAACAGCTACAAAAGGGTTGCGACGACGAGATAAATTTGAATCTATGCCCGAATTACAGAAGAAACATTTCATATTATTTTTGATATCAAATAAACTAAATACATTTTTTAAAAACAGATAGTTAAATATAAAATATATACAATGAAGTGACCGAACGAGGAAACTCCCCAATAACCGATAGGCAAGTCTGCAACTGGTCATCTCCGGCTATATCACACATGGCTAATCATGCAATGATTTACGA
Source organism: Acanthosepion esculentum (assembly GCA_964036315.1). Lineage (NCBI taxonomy): Eukaryota > Metazoa > Mollusca > Cephalopoda > Sepiida > Sepiidae > Acanthosepion > Acanthosepion esculentum. The sequence continues at coordinate 97,803,385 of OZ038475.1, forward strand.
TAATATATCCGTTTGTGAATTTTTCTTTCTACAAAACAACATGCTTCTTTATTTTAGTTCTGTGTTAACATTTAACTAAATTCTTGGGAAGAGAACTGTACTTTGTTCATGAATTGCAGCTATCCAAGAATATTCTTAATTCTTTATCTATTCAACGAAAAATAAGGCGATAAAACCGCTAAGGCGCAAGGGGTAATTGAATGTGACAGAAACTAAAAAAAAAATTTGAGTAGAAAAGACAATACAAGAACAGTATTAAAAAGACAAGGTTGACAATGCATATACATTTTTAAAGATTGTAGCTAACAGGAAAGGCAGGGACCGGAAAAAAATATTCCTTAGTTGAGAAGGACGGAAGAAGAAAATATTCGAATATGATATACAGTTAAATCTAGCAATCTGAATGATTGAATGATGAGACCTAACTACCAATATAGAGCTAAGCCTTCAGGAAGACAAGATACCAAAGAGAGTAAATATCACCAGGACATTCACTCTGAACACATTTATGGAAAAGGGTGAAGATGCATTATGACGACGGGAAATGAATGAAGTCTAGATGCCAGGTTAGTACCGCTAATGTTGTAGATTCGTTTTTGGATTTTGGTCTCGTGATACATACCAGAAACAACTGAACAAATGTGGCAACAATATTTAATGCAGGGACGAACTGCAGACTTATACATGTGCAAGATGCGATTCGTTTTCTTTTTGATAGGAACCATAACGTAAACTATGCAGTAATAAATTGACGCATAATAATAGTTATGTGCATATAAAATATATTGTCCATAAAAATAGGTGTGTAAATATGCGGAGAATCTATCTGCAATGGCTAAAATACTAAACGCATAAAGTATTTAAGAAAATAATAAATTCTACAGTTATTAATAATCTTAAACTTAGGCTGAATACAGAAAATACTTCGGCTATACAATGTATGAGGGGAAATAAAAATGTTTGACAAACACAAGAAAAATATTGCAGAAAAAGTTTCTGAACTCAATAAACTGCGTTCAGTACTTAATGGCCTATTCATTATTTGATTTGAAGGTTGTCAGACGATTGAAATAATTTGAGGTAAGCTTCTTGCAGAAGTTAACACCAATGTTATGCCATTCCTACTGACAAATCACTTTAAGCTCATTCATGTTTAAACGCCTTCCATATATATTCTTTAGGATTGACGCCAGGGGAGACGAAAGCCATTATTGATTTTACCAGGAAACATACTTTTTTTCTGAGACAAATCGAAGTCCAACAAGATTAAATTATTAGCGGCCACACTCTTAACAATATAAGCTATGCAGATGACACAGTGATGAAAGCAGACACGGAAATGAAACAAAAAATTTCCGACAGAAGGTAGGGAAGGAAAGCTAGAAGAAAGGACTAAGAATAAAATACAAGAAGATACAATGGATGGCTATCAGCAAAAAGATAAGCCTAAAGTGCAAATTATAAATTGGGGATAGTAAAATCAAACAAGTACAAAATTTACATATCTGGGAAGTGGTCTAATAAAAGACGAACATCTCTACACTGAGGTCCGAATTGGTATGGCCAAAAATGCATTCCAGATGCTAAGCAGAATATTAAGAGACAAAAAAAATTTCGATAGAAATAAAGAAAATATTACTGAAGTGTTACGTGATATTTATCCTCTTGTACGGCATTGAATGATAGACAATCTCCTCAAAGATGAAGAACAGACTTGAAACAACAGAAATCTGGCTCCACAGAAAGACGCTGAGGATACCATGGACCGAACACGTAAGCAACGACGAGGTTTTGGAGAAAAGAGAAACACAAAGGACACTTATATTTAATATCAGGAAGAGGCAGTAGAAATTTCTGGGGCATGTAATGAGGAAGGAAGGCTTGGAAAATCTGATACTCATAAGACAGATTGAGAAAGCCGGACAGAGGAAAGCAGCGCGCAACATATTCAATGAGCTTGAGTAAATGGATGGTAGGACAGGGTTTGAGATAAATAATAAAAAGAAAAAAAACTTATTAAGAGCTACAAGGTACAGGAAAATGTGTAGGGCCATTATCGCCTACGCCCTGAAGGGACACATCGCATAAAAATAAAGTGTGCTTGGGATCGTTATACAGGAGTATGCAAAAGTAGGTATACAATAATAAAAAACAAAACGTCCTCACAAAACATATTGTATTGATTCTACAAACATATCAATAATAAACATACTTCTGTTTACCTGCCTGCAAAATATTTATTATTATTTATGAAAAAATAAAAATTATAGTAAACGTATCATTATAAAAATTATGAAAATGAAAATAATAAAAATGATTTGAATGAATTAAATGAATTCTAGTATTAAATGAATCATAGGATATATACTGGTAATCGTGGTATAATACTTACTGTTTATCTACTTTTGTAGCCCCCTGTACTTCTGAAAAATCCATCCTCTCGAATGTTTGAGAAATAATACATCTGGAACCATATTCTTGTCCCGTATCTTGCGATACACAGAACTATCCTATGTTATTTCAGTTATAAGTAGAGTACCCATATCACTTTAGGAAAAAAAAACTAAACCGTTATAATTCCTTCACCGTGCTTAACTGCAAAGATGGTATTTTTATTGTCATATGACTTGTCCTGATTTCTACTGACATGTATCAAAATGCTTTCACGGAGTCGTTTAATTTTAGTTTCATTAGAACGTACAATTTTGTCACAGAATATCGCAGTATATTATGGGCCCGTGGCCGAGTGGTTAGAAAGCTTTCCGACCATATCTATGGTCGATTTGTCAGTAAGGTGGTTTCTTGACGATATCGGCCTGTAGATGCGATACAAAAGATGAGTCAACGTTGGAAAGTATCTGAAAAACTTACCATGGGTTGATTCAAGTTTGAGTTGTGTAAACGGAACTATTTGTCGTCAATGGTTGTGCTATCATTATGAACGAGAGTTTCAGCTTACTGGTCTTGTTCAGATTGCTGTTCACGCCAGGTAGTGGATGTTATAGAATTGGTATGTATTATTTTGCATCTATTTCTGTTTAATTTATTATTAAACGCAACAAAATTAGCAACATTATCCACACTAATAAATTAAACAAAACTAGATACATAATACTATCTACCAATTCTATAACATCCACTATCCATAATACCTTATCCCATCTAATTAACATCCAAATAGTCACAACTACTCCCAAAACCATTTTGGATATGGTCAGATCTAAAACACACATATCGGTAAAAATTCGTAGCTGAGATTTTTCTTCACAATACATTCAGGAAACAAACAGAAATTTAGAAAAAAACAAAAAACAAAAAAACAAAAACGTGTCTATGAACACAAAAGAGACCTTATAAATAATAATTTAAAAATGCAGTAGTCTTACACAAAAATAAATTCGACGACAATTTTGATTTAAAAATGCTACACTCATCAAAAAGAAAGAAATTTGCTCAGAAGGAAAAGTTTCGAGGGTGCTGCCATTGAATATTATCAAAATATCAATCTACGCCCCGTTTTCTTTGCCAATATCAGCCTTCCTGAAGTAATTACTACTTTCACATGCCAATATACGGGAAAATGTGTTGAATAATCAAAGGATAACGGCTAAATTCATCATTTCAACTTTTGGAGATACTTACGTCCATATCACATCTCAATCCATAACCTTTTTTTTCTTATTTTCTTTTTCGTGTATACAAAATGACGTATTCTAAGGTACAAATGGCTGGAAATTTCAGCTAACCCGTTACTGAATGTTTTTAGTTAAAATAAATTTCCTTTCAAAGATGCTATATGGCGTAATTTAGGATCTAACGCCTAAATATTTATAATTAACTTGCTGAATATTCATGAGTGTCCTTAAATTTGGAAATTTTGAGTAACTGTCAAATATATACTTGTTGAAAAATGAAAGCATCTGATTTGCTTTGATAAAGTCCGTGGAATGACGAAACAAAGTATAGTTTTCATATCTATCTATCTATCTATCTATCTATCTATCTATCTATCTATCTATCTATCTCTCTCTCTCTCTCTCTCTCTCTATATATATATATATATATATATATATATATATATATATATATTGAGAGAGAGAGAGAGAGAGAGAGAGAGTGAGAGAGTATGGATAGGAACCCGATAAAATGATAGGATAAAGCGTAAGTAGGAAACAGATCTTAATCTAAGTTTGAGACCTTTTTCCTATTTGTTCTTTATTCTATCATATATATATATATATATATATATATATATATATATATATATATATATATATATATATTAAGTATGATAAATTAAAATAAAGAAATAAATTAAGTAAATAATAAACAAATTAACAAACTACGAATGCACACACAAAACAAGTAAACGGAATAACAATACACAATAAATAGCAAAGGAATCAACAGTAAAGTTAACAAACAACTCTATAATAAAGCCAAAACCTACTTCGATCCATAATTCTTTCCACTCAAGGGGATACCATTATTCTTGGTGCTACTAAAATAATTTGAAGCTGCCCATCCAATAACCGTTAGAATAGTAAAATATAACTGGCCATGCATCACCGACCAGCATATATAAATAGTCGACCCAAAACATAGCCTGACGATTACGTTTAAGAATAAAACAGACTTTCGCTCAAGTTTTAAGCTCAATGTCCACGCACACACAAACACGCGCAAACTCACACACACACACACACACACACACACACACACACACACACACACACACACACACATATATATATACATATGTGTGTGTATATATATATATATGTATATAAACGTATATTGTCAAATATAACAGACAACTGTTATTTATTATGTTTGAACATGAGCCGTTCTAAGCTTTGTATAGTTGCTTTAATTTGTTTGATGGTGAATATCTTTGTTTAAATGTTTATATAATCACTCTGAAGATAGCTCATGTGAGCGGAAAGCTTAGATCAATGAAAAGCATAATAAATAATATCCAAATTTTGGACAGATTTTTTCTTTATTTTCTCCCGAAATTAAAGCAACTATACAAAGCTTAGAACGGCTTATGATCAAACATAATAGTGGTCTTTTATATTTGACAATATATATTTGATAATGATGTCTGCCCAATACATTCATATATATATATATATATATATATATATATATATATATATATATATATATATATATATATATATATATACATACGAAATATCATTCAGATAATAATGATAGGATTGTTGTAAACGAGCTTTCATTCGTTAGAGGGAAAATTCCCGGAGTCCGGAGTCCGGAGTCCGAGAATGTATATCCAACTGGTTGTATCTTTACTTACTTGTGTGCCATCTGCCTGCAGATTATTCTAAAATTCTCTTTGCGGCGGTCAGGGGCTTCTGCGTTAGTTTCTAGCAGATGAATCGATGTGCTTGTTCACTTCCTTTACCATGACATCCTTTTCGAGGCATATCGTTAGTCACTTCAAGTTATTTACAGATTTGAGCGACTGTTCTAATTATAGTAATGAAGACCTGCGTTCGTTGTAGACATTTCTATGTCCGATTCTACTGCGTCGTTCAATTATCACCCTCGCGAAGAAATTTCCCTTCGCATGTGCCAGACAGATTTTCATTAACCGTTGTAATTACACGTAGACATTTTAAGATGTATGCTTTTGTGCGCGGTGGGCTTTGGTGGAAATTTGCAAATTAATAATTAGAACAGAAATCGATCACAAACTGAATTTCAGTTTTTATGTTACTTCATTTGCATTTTCACTGTGACGCCAAAGCTACATTCTGTGTATTTGTTAATAAATTTATGTGCAGGAGTTCGTTTCTTTATTTAACTTTACACATTTCTTAAATTCCATGTCCATTTAGGAAATTGTTTATCATGGCTCCCATCGGAACCCGTGAGTATGTTCTGGGAAATATAGTACAGATGTTTCCCATTGTTTTCTCAACTGAGTGAAATTAAGAGATATTTTCCCCCTAGAATGACTAGCACCCAATGCTAAAAAAGGTCTGTCTACCTTGCTGTTTGACCCATGACAGGGAGAAAAAGATATGGACTCCTGCCTTTAATGGTATTAGTGCGGAAAGAAATGTAACGTGCTAGGCCGAAATTTGAACTCAGCCTACCGGTTCCATTTTCTTTGTTGAGCAGTTACGCTAACCGCCATATACATTCCATTTTCAGCTCATGTTTTCGGTTATTAGCAACAATTAAAAATTCTCATGTATCCAAAATGTACATCTATCACATTTTTTCATTCTTCATTTTTCAGAGGAGGCACGGTGGAGTAATGGATAACGGCTCGGATTGAGGAATCGTAGAGCTGAGTTCGAATTCCAGTCGAATCCGTTGCATTCACTTACGTGCTGTTAGCCTTGGGAAAGGTGTGAATCCTCTTCTTCTCCCTCCAACTATGGGTAAATAGCAGGACAGACTGGGTTCTATAGCCTTGGATGGCAACTGGTCTAGGAGAAGGTCAACTCTGAATTCAAAACCATTCGGCGTCTGCACCGGCATCCGGCGGCCTCTTGGTTACTCCTGCCTCTGCGTCTGTGGAAATTCTGCGGCAAGTAAGAGCATATTCCTCCCTCCACTGGGATAGCACGCGAGGTGTGGGGACCGCGTGTGAAGTTCAAACTCCCTTGTTACTCCGTTTCAAGAATTCGCCGTTGGAATCGGGAATGGCTGTCGCTCGTTTCAGCATTGGCGACGGATCGCTGTGCTTGGTCGGCCTTCGTTCCGGACGCGGTGAATTCCTTGGAAGGAACCGGCTTAACCGATCCAGGTTGTATGCCGCAACATACATACATACTATCTCATTTTACTCCTGCAGATATTATATCTTAAACTTAAAGTTTTCTTATGATTAACGAATAGAACTATCAGATGATTACTCCTTTGGTGTGAGATCCACCCTCTCTTAATGCCCAAAACATGTGGCCTTTTGCCAATCTAAGTTAAGCTTAGTATAAGCTTATTTCTCTTTGTTGACGTATCAGAATATTTAAACACCTGCTCCATGGATATTCCTCTATATCAATGTGTGACACAAGGTCACAAATCTGGAACACTCAAGTCTGATAGGACTTATTACTAAGATATAATAATGTAATAATCTACAAGGACAGCGTGCTAATCATTATCCCAAGCCAAGGTGTAACTTACGACCATATCGCATTGAAACACCAGTTCTCTTACGATCATCGAAGTTAAGAAACGTTTAGCCTGGTCAGTACTGGGTGGCCGCTTGAGAATACCAGGTACTGTAAGCTTGGATGTGCACTTGGTATAACGTTTAATGGCACGGAATTGGAAATCAGTGAACCGAGTTCCAATTCCAGTCGGGATTGTTAGGAATCCATCATTTCAACTCCATCTATGGGTTAATTAGTAAGATTTATATCAGTAAATCATGATTATATCCAAAATCTTCCCACAATATAAAATTATTTTCTGCAAAATGTAGATAAGCCGTATAAACAAATCAGTGGTTCATTCAAAATCTAATTAGAAATCGTAAAACTCCCAGACAGAGTCTATGGTTGTGTTATGATTGTGCGGTTCAAGGGAAACGGGTCGGAACCAAGTGCTCATTGATCCTTAGTTGAACGAGTCAGTCTGCCAGTAGGGGACATAGTCATGGCCAATTACTACGCGGTTATGTTTAACCTACTCTGTTGTAACGGCTCTGCAATCTTTACGGGAGTGGACTAATTTGAGCAAAATGTCCACATTAAATTTGGGGGTGACACTCGGCAAATCTACTACCGGAACCCGTAAAATACTTTGTCTTGGTTAACATTCTTTACAGTTTTTTGAATGACGCACGGACGAAGACAAGTCGAATGTCATTTCAAGATTATAAGCGTTCGGGTCGATCAATCTTCAGACAATTGCCAAAAAATATGCAAGCATATTCGAGAACCGATGACGAACAGACTATCAGCTTTCTTACATGACTAGAAATAGAGCTTCTCATACGGAAAGTTTCCTATGCGTCTAAATGACTAGAATCTGGTAACTGATCTTTCCTCTGACTTCGCCCTGGTAGATCAATATGTGTAGGAGTGGTTTGTAAAATCCCGTACATCCAAAACTAAATCAGGACGCTATGCCATCACCAAGCAGACCTATCATGTTATTTCTCTACGCATGTTACAACAGTTTCTAAACGCAAGTTCAAAAATCTATCTGACCAGAGCTTGGACGCTGATCTCTCCTCTGACTTAGCCCTGGTGTTTCATTGGGGTAAAACTGACTTATAGTATTTTGGGGTAAAACTGACTTATAGTATTTTGGGGTAAAACTGACTTATAGTATTTTGGGGTAAAACTGACTTATAGTATTCAATACGCTCATAAATAATAATTAACTAGTGATGTTTGTCATACATTTAACATCTATTGCGACTAAATTCATATAAGCGGTCCATTTCTAAAGCTGCTGAAACATGGTCAGTTGATTGTACTGCTTCTGTAATGGACTCCTTCTGATATTCTCTATCTTTACAAGAGCCAAATCGGACCAATAAGGGAGTGTTGCTATTATATCTGGGTTGGAGCTGCCCAGTTTTCATTTGTCTGTCCTGGGAGAGTTCAAGTGTATACGCGGCCTTGTCTGTGAGGAATTATTTTCTACCTTACACCTTTCCGACAAACCAAATATTGCAAGTTTATCGCTAGTTACAGGGTAAGTATTCTGACGAGTTATATGCCTTGGTTCCAGCAGCCCTGACCTTTGCAGGTTGTATCTTCGGTGTAACAAGAATCATCCTCATTCCTTTCGTATTCCATTAATTAGAAGTAAGTTCCACTTTGACAGACCTTTCTCAAGGACTGCAGCCTTGTGGAACAGACACCCGGTAGGATATTGTCCGTACAATCCTGACTTCTTCAAGTCTAGACTTTCCTGCATAATCCCGTGAACTGTACTTCTTTCCTTCTCTTATGCCCATATGTCATCATACAGTAAACCCTACCTTGAGTGGATCGTGGTTTTTGTATTGTGTGAATATTAATAAAACAACATCTATCTATCTATCTATCTATCTATCTATCTATCTATCTATCTATCTATCTATCTATCTATCTATTACAAGATTGCTCGTTTTCTAGTCCTAAGAAAATTGTTCTTGCAAGCCTTTAGAGGTTTATGACAAGGATGTATCTTCTCACCGGACTTATTCAGCCCATACAGTGAGGCGATTCTGAGATAATTCGACGCCCTTTCTAGCAAATTTTGTTTTTTTTGGTATCTCTTCTAAGCCCTGTTCTGCCGCCAACTACCACAAGCACGTTAGGTATATTAAGCGCTGTTTTTCTTTGCCCCCTCTTGCCTTCAATATGTCCTGTGAATGTCAAGTTTTCCAAGCCTTCTTTCCTCATTATATGTTCTAGAGATTTCAACTATCTCTTTCTGATTTTATGTATAATTTTCAGTTTTATATCCATTTTCCTTAAAAGTCTTTGTTATTTACTCGCTCCGCACAAGATATTCTCAGCGTCCTTCTGTAGAACATCATTTCTCTTGGCACAAGATTTTTCTTAATTTTCCATGAGACTGTCCAGAATCCACTGACATTACGTAATAATTTAGTATTCTTCTTCTTGTTTCTAACGAAATTTTCCTGTTTCATAATACTTTGCTTAGCTTTTTGAAATCATATATCGCTATGTTAGTGCAGCTTAGGATTTCAGTGGCTGCCAATAATGAATCATGGTTCTGTTAAAACACTTCCCAGATATTTAAATTGTTGTATCGGTTTTATTTCTCCAAATTTTCATTTGTATGTTAGGTTGTGCTACTTCCTGACCACCAAGCATACTGTCTTTCTTTTGATGTCTACTCTTAAAACAATTAAATTACTTAAATTCTTAACTTTTTAACAGAACAATTTCACTTAAAATAACAAGGCGAAATAGAATAGAACGATAAAATCAAATAAATATTTTGTTTCCGAAATTTAAACTTATGATAGACCTTGGTTTGAGAAATATTAAAACACATGATGTTCTACCAATGATCGATTTATATGGCTATGCAGGATAAAAATAATGTTACTTTTTCTGTAGTTTTATGTCTAATAAAATCAGTTTTATTTTATCGCCTGGTGTCGCTATTTTTACTCTTGCTACTGAAACATGTTTATTCCGTCATATCTTTGTCATTTCAGAGTAGATTATAATTTGTAAGCTTTGAACCCTATTAGATTTCGTGTATTACTTTTGTTCAAATTTCGAATGTTATGTGTCATAGAGATCTGGGAACCTTTGAGACACCAAAACTTTTGAGATTGAATTTAATACCTAAGGCGTTTTACCGGACCCCAGTCATTAATAATATGTCGTGAGTCTAACATATATTTGAAAAAACAAAACAAAACAAGCAAAAATTGTGCAAACGTTTTGAAACAATAGCAAATAAATAAAATAGAAATCTCTCTCTCTCTCTCTTTCTCTCTCTCTCTCTCTCTCTATCTATCTATATATATATATATATATATATATATATATATATGAAGTTTGTAACTTTTTTATATACGCGGTACGTAGTGGAAAGTCCTCAATATCCGTGATAGAGCTAACATCCAGTTGCATGGACGGTAACATGATATTGAACACTTTCCACTAAGTACCGCGTATATAATATATACATATGAAGACATTATATATATATATATATATATATATATATATATATATATATATATATATATATATATATATATATATATATATATATATATATGTATATATATATATATATATATATATATGCATATATAAAACTATATAAAAATTTTTCATGAAACAAAAATAATTCGACCTAATATTAAAATTTCTTTTCCGATGTGTTTAGGCTTGTTTAATTTTACTTTATTTAAAGTTCCGCGTGGTTTTATAAAAAAAATATCAAACCTAATACATATAAAAGCCTCAAACCTTACACACACACACACTCAAACACACACACACGCACACACACACACGCATATATATATATATATATATATATATATATATATATATATATATATAAATATATAAAGAGAGAGAGAGCAAAAGAGAGAGAGAGAGAGTGACATGCATACATACAAGGTGCGATGGGTAAACTTTTATATTTATAATTTCGCGCTCGCGTTTTATTTGTTTTTGACATTTTTGACTGCGAAGTATAGTAGTGACAATTGGAAACTGCCTGTGAGAAAAAGAGCATCGTAATGCAATTCACTCTGCCAGAAATTTGAAATCGGCATTCGCACCGGAAGTTACAATATGTTCGGGTTTCAATCCAAAGAGAGTGCAGAGGATTCGAAAGCGCTGGATAAGAATAGCCGTTTCCGTAGAGGAAATATCCAGTATTAATTGACCAGACACACAACGCTACTGTTGGTTGAAATTTATAAAATCTTTCACTTAACAGAGATTTTCATGAAAATCTTTCTCGTGTCCATATGTTGCCGCTTTTTCTCCAATATTTTTTTTTCTTTTAATATAATTTTGATAAGTGAATCATAGTAATAAAATGAAATCTTTCCTCAAGCAATTTGAAAAAAAAAGGAAAGCTAGCGATTTACTAAGTTTAACTTAGATGTGGCACAATGTCAAAATGGTAAAACTTTAGCCCAAGAAGAGCAGATGGACAAAAAAAATTCATTAATACTGGTTTTATTCTGCTGATGTCGGACAATTTGAATATTTTTTTTATTTCACATAAAATTTTTCTTTAAGAAATTAGAAAGATTATCTCATTAAAATAAAATTTAAAACCAATTTCAAAAATGTCTGGATTGTCGGAATTATTAAAAAAAAATTAATGCCGGAAACATTTATCTCCAGGAAGTTGGCAGAATGAAGAATATCTGTGGAAAACAGAAAAGAAAAATAATAAAATGACTACCTTGAAGCGAATTATCTAATTTTATTTTCTCCTGTGATAATATGAGAAATTTTGTTCAAAGAATTGGTACTATCAACTAACCGAAAGATAAGCCAGTATACATATTTCATTAGAAAGGGATAAAAACGAGAATATCTGTTATGTTTGGAGAGTTTTTGAACACAGCAAATTTATCGGAATGGATAATGGAATTTGGAAATTCTTCCTTCGTATATTTCTGTGACAGATTGTGTCTTATCCGATATATCACAAGTTAATTTCCATATTAAGTGTTGAATTAATTATCACGGAAAAAATGTGTCAATAAATTTACACAGCAGGAGAAAACACGTAAGGAGGGTACAGATAAACGTATCCTCATATATATATATATATATATATATATGTATATATAAATAAAAAGGAAAGAACAGTAAGATATAAAATCCGGTGTTCTTATAGATATTTTTATTTTTTCACAATAGTGCTCTATGTAAATTTAAATTTACAGAGCATTAATATTATAAATTAATAGATTTAAAATATGGTTTTACCGCTACACAGTGATGACCATGTTTCAGAAATGGAAGCTAAAGCCCCTGAATTTAATTTTGTTATTAAACCAAAGACATTAGTTCCATTTCCTCATCAAGCGAATTTTGGAGTAACTTACTTTTTAAAATTTACGGTTGTTAACGGCACAGGAAAGATTCATAGTTTGAGGGTTTCCAAGGTTACCGATAAATCCATTCATCTAGACAAGGGGTGGTAGAGGGTTCAATTTTTAATTTTCGTTGTCTCAGTTAATAGTTACATTTGAAAGCGGGGTTATGTTTAGGGATGGGTAGGGATGTATCTTTTAACGAATTCTGACATCCGCTAAATTCATGTCATCTGGGTTTATTTCTAACGGCAAAAATTCTTATGGTATTATTTCTATTTGTATATTTAAAGATTTTGAGGGACTGTTTAGGTTAGAATATGTTTTATCCACCTTTCTAAAAAGTTATTTTTAATATTTAATATACTATACTCCTAGTTAAAAACCAAGTAAATGTATTAGGATTACTTACAGTATTTAAAATTATTTATTCTTATCGAGTATAAGTAAATATTATTTTATTTTATTTTATTTTATGTAAACTTTATGACAATGACGGCAAAGGTGGTTAAATTATTTCACTAATTCAATAAACTTAGTATTATAAATGTATATATGTATGTATAAAGGACATTTAATGTTCAATATTATATTCTAACTTATTAATTTCACATGACTTTCGGTGTTCACTTGGATTCTTTCCAGTGTTTGAATTGCTTTGAGAGAGGTGTTATGGTTAGAGTACGTTTTATTTAATTACAATTTTAAAAGATATTTAGGTTAGAATCTGTTTTATTTAATTTCAATTTTAAAACATTTTTAAAAATTCTACTTTCAAATTTAACTTTTTAATTTTAATCGGCTATATTTCTTTATAAACCAAGTAAATGTAATATAATTATCTACATTATTTAAAATTATTTATACCCATCAAATATGAGTATGTATAATAATCAGGTAATTTTTTTTTTTTTTTTTTTTTTTTTTTTTTTTATAGATTATTTAAAGATTATTTAAAGAAAACTTTTGGCAATGACGACAAAAAATAGCTATTTCATTTCTCTGATTCAGTAAATTTTTATTTTTTATAAACTTAGTAATATATAGTTTCTCATGTATGCATAAAGGACATGGGTCATTTAATGACCTACATATTCTAGCTCTTCTTATTAACTTCCATTTCACTGTAGGTGTTTTATTGGATTCTTTTAGGTGCCAAAAGTACTTCGAAAGAGATGTTTGACTTTTATACTTATTTATCCTAAACGAGGATTGATGTTGGTAGAACCTCTTTTTGAACTCATGGCTAGTGCAACCTATATAAATTTTTATGTTTTCAGGGTTTTCAACAGAAGATATATTACATTGGTATACTACTGATTCTATGCAACATTTATTTTGTAAAGGACAGTTTTGAGGGTTTCTACAATTACATAATTTTTGTTCACCCTCATTAGTTGTTGTTTGTATTTTTCCCTTGTCTACAATTTTTTGGTTCTGGTATAAGTGTTTATTTAAGATATTAGTATTATGTTTCTTAATTATCTTTTCTAGGTTATCAGTACAGCTATAACTTAATTTTAGTGTATTTCTATTGAAAATGGTACTAAGTTTACTTCCACCGGGAAAATGCTTGAGTATTAATTCAAGGAATTTTTGTCCCAATTTGTTTTTTACCATTTGGTTGTATGGGGGTGTATACCAAATTATTTTCCTGCTTCTGTTTTTCCTATGTTTACCGTTTTCATTTTTAATATAAGTTAGTTTTAGGTTTTTGTAGCCACTATCTTTTAGAGCTTTATTATAGAAATTAATATGTTCGTCGAAAATCTTGTCATTTGCTGAATTTGTACTAATTCTTTTTCGGATAGATAAAGGTATATGTTTAATTATAGATGAGGGGTGATTTGATTTAGGGTGTATATATACAGGATTCGTATTGAGTTTTTTATAAGGTGTGTATGTATTGTTCTTTAAATCTAATGTTATATCAAGGAAGTTAACTTTTTTAATTTTAGTGCTAACGGTAATTTTTAAACCCATGCTTTTAAATTCTTTATATAATGCCTTTCTAATTTTGTCTATTCTGAAGTTAGTAGAATTCCTAATAACCATGAGACCATCGTCCCTGTATAGACCAATGTCAGTTGAATCAATATCACGATGCGCTGTTAGGTTGTATAAAATAAAAAGACCAATAAGATCAGAAGACTCAGCTGAGTCTAGTGATCCCATTGTGATGTCAAAGTGGTCATATGAATTTTTTACCCATTGCTCACCATTATGGATCAGTACCGATTTCTTCGCATTTAATATAATGTTCTTTTCATCATCAGTAATATCCGTGTACTGGGTGGCAAAGTCCAACGCATTCAAGAACAGTTCTTTAGATATTGATGGGTAATAATTTTCAATATCGAACTGCATTAGTGTACAGTTGTTTTTTGCTTTTATACAGGTGAACCAGTTTATCACGTCTTCGGTATTTATCCAAAGTTTGAGGCCTATTTTATCTTTGATTTGTTTATTTATCCTTTCAAGGATCATTTTACTAATTTTTCCTATATCTGGTCTTGTAGGATTAATTATCCTTGTAGTTGGATTAGCCTCGAAATCTGGTTTGTGGTCTTTTAAGGTTATGTAGCTCTCTTTTTCAGATAATTTACCTACTCTGTCACTGATCTTCAGTTTATCAGTGATTTTTTTACTACTATTATTGATATTCTGGACCATATTTAGGTTACTATTATTTGCTTTTTTGTAGTTCTTATGTAAGTCCTTATTGAATAGATCATTATAGTCTTTCGTGGTTGCCTTATAAAAGTTTCCAGTTTTGTCTGACTTTATTAAAATTTTATCAGAAGTGTTTATTACTTTCACTATTCTATCTAGGTGTTTCTGGAAGTGGCATTTTTTCTCCCTGAAGTTTATGCTGTTTATCATATCCAAAAGGTCATTTTCAAAAGCCGACAAACTATGAACAAATGGTGCTGCTTTCTTGCTTTTAAAACCGTAAACCTCCTTGTTTTTATTTTGTAAATCATTCCGTTGAAGGAAGAAGTAGGCCTTCCATCTCATCCTTCGTATGAGTTCCTCCGTCTTTTGCATTAATGCAACGAAATATTCCTTTTTGTTTGTATTAGGAATGTATTGTGAAAAAATAAAAATATCTATAAGAACACCGGATTTTATATCTTACTGTTCTTTCCTTTTTATTTATATATACATACATTGGCTCCTAATCAAAGTCGAGCACTTTAAATCTTTATTTTTATCAGGAAAATATGGAGAAAATAAATTTCGGAATTTCTCTGAAAAACATTCCTAATACAAACAAAAAGGAATATTTCGTTGCATTAATGCAAAAGACGGAGGAACTCATACGAAGGATGAGATGGAAGGCCTACTTCTTCCTTCAACGGAATGATTTACAAAATAAAAACAAGGAGGTTTACGGTTTTAAAAGCAAGAAAGCAGCACCATTTGTTCATAGTTTGTCGGCTTTTGAAAATGACCTTTTGGATATGATAAACAGCATAAACTTCAGGGAGAAAAAATGCCACTTCCAGAAACACCTAGATAGAATAGTGAAAGTAATAAACACTTCTGATAAAATTTTAATAAAGTCAGACAAAACTGGAAACTTTTATAAGGCAACCACGAAAGACTATAATGATCTATTCAATAAGGACTTACATAAGAACTACAAAAAAGCAAATAATAGTAACCTAAATATGGTCCAGAATATCAATAATAGTAGTAAAAAAATCACTGATAAACTGAAGATCAGTGACAGAGTAGGTAAATTATCTGAAAAAGAGAGCTACATAACCTTAAAAGACCACAAACCAGATTTCGAGGCTAATCCAACTACAAGGATAATTAATCCCACAAGACCAGATATAGGAAAAATTAGTAAAATGATCCTTGAAAGGATAAATAAACAAATCAAAGATAAAATAGGCCTCAAACTTTGGATAAATACCGAAGACGTGATAAACTGGTTCACCTGTATAAAAGCAAAAAACAACTGTACACTAATGCAGTTCGATATTGAAAATTATTACCCATCAATATCTAAAGAACTGTTCTTGAATGCGTTGGACTTTGCCACCCAGTACACGGATATTACTGATGATGAAAAGAACATTATATTAAATGCGAAGAAATCGGTACTGATCCATAATGGTGAGCAATGGGTAAAAAATTCATATGACCACTTTGACATCACAATGGGATCACTAGACTCAGCTGAGTCTTCTGATCTTATTGGTCTTTTTATTTTATACAACCTAACAGCGCATCGTGATATTGATTCAACTGACATTGGTCTATACAGGGACGATGGTCTCATGGTTATTAGGAATTCTACTAACTTCAGAATAGACAAAATTAGAAAGGCATTATATAAAGAATTTAAAAGCATGGGTTTAAAAATTACCGTTAGCACTAAAATTAAAAAAGTTAACTTCCTTGATATAACATTAGATTTAAAGAACAATACATACACACCTTATAAAAAACTCAATACGAATCCTGTATATATACACCCTAAATCAAATCACCCCTCATCTATAATTAAACATATACCTTTATCTATCCGAAAAAGAATTAGTACAAATTCAGCAAATGACAAGATTTTCGACGAACATATTAATTTCTATAATAAAGCTCTAAAAGATAGTGGCTACAAAAACCTAAAACTAACTTATATTAAAAATGAAAACGGTAAACATAGGAAAAACAGAAGCAGGAAAATAATTTGGTATACACCCCCATACAACCAAATGGTAAAAAACAAATTGGGACAAAAATTCCTTGAATTAATACTCAAGCATTTTCCCGGTGGAAGTAAACTTAGTACCATTTTCAATAGAAATACACTAAAATTAAGTTATAGCTGTACTGATAACCTAGAAAAGATAATTAAGAAACATAATACTAATATCTTAAATAAACACTTATACCAGAACCAAAAAATTGTAGACAAGGGAAAAATACAAACAACAACTAATGAGGGTGAACAAAAATTATGTAATTGTAGAAACCCTCAAAACTGTCCTTTACAAAATAAATGTTGCATAGAATCAGTAGTATACCAATGTAATATATCTTCTGTTGAAAACCCTGAAAACATAAAAATTTATATAGGTTGCACTAGCCATGAGTTCAAAAAGAGGTTCTACCAACATCAATCCTCGTTTAGGATAAATAAGTATAAAAGTCAAACATCTCTTTCGAAGTACTTTTGGCACCTAAAAGAATCCAATAAAACACCTACAGTGAAATGGAAGTTAATAAGAAGAGCTAGAATATGTAGGTCATTAAATGACCCATGTCCTTTATGCATACATGAGAAACTATATATTACTAAGTTTATAAAAAATAAAAATTTACTGAATCAGAGAAATGAAATAGCTATTTTTTGTCGTCATTGCCAAAAGTTTTCTTTAAATAATCTTTAAATAATCTATAAAAAAAAAAAAAAAAAAAAAAAAAAAAAAAATTACCTGATTATTATACATACTCATATTTGATGGGTATAAATAATTTTAAATAATGTAGATAATTATATTACATTTACTTGGTTTATAAAGAAATATAGCCGATTAAAATTAAAAAGTTAAATTTGAAAGTAGAATTTTTAAAAATGTTTTAAAATTGAAATTAAATAAAACAGATTCTAACCTAAATATCTTTTAAAATTGTAATTAAATAAAACGTACTCTAACCATAACACCTCTCTCAAAGCAATTCAAACACTGGAAAGAATCCAAGTGAACACCGAAAGTCATGTGAAATTAATAAGTTAGAATATAATATTGAACATTAAATGTCCTTTATACATACATATATACATTTATAATACTAAGTTTATTGAATTAGTGAAATAATTTAACCACCTTTGCCGTCATTGTCATAAAGTTTACATAAAATAAAATAATATTTACTTATACTCGATAAGAATAAATAATTTTAAATACTGTAAGTAATCCTAATACATTTACTTGGTTTTTAACTAGGAGTATAGTATATTAAATATTAAAAATAACTTTTTAGAAAGGTGGATAAAACATATTCTAACCTAAACAGTCCCTCAAAATCTTTAAATATACAAATAGAAATAATACCATAAGAATTTTTGCCGTTAGAAATAAACCCAGATGACATGAATTTAGCGGATGTCAGAATTCGTTAAAAGATACATCCCTACCCATCCCTAAACATAACCCCGCTTTCAAATGTAACTATTAACTGAGACAACGAAAATTAAAAATTGAACCCTCTACCACCCCTTGTCTAGATGAATGGATTTATCGGTAACCTTGGAAACCCTCAAACTATGAATCTTTCCTGTGCCGTTAACAACCGTAAATTTTAAAAAGTAAGTTACTCCAAAATTCGCTTGATGAGGAAATGGAACTAATGTCTTTGGTTTAATAACAAAATTAAATTCAGGGGCTTTAGCTTCCATTTCTGAAACATGGTCATCACTGTGTAGCGGTAAAACCATATTTTAAATCTATTAATTTATAATATATATATATATATATATATATATATATATATATATATATATGAATATATATATATATATATATATATAGTTATCTATTACATATATATATATATATATTTACATATAAATATATATATATACATATATATATATTTACATATGAATATATATATAGTCATTTATTACACACACACACACACACACACACACACACATATATACATATATATATATATATATATATATATATATATATATATATATATATATATATATATATATGTATGCAGGTGTGCAGAAAAATTGGAAAGAACACGTTAGGTACGTAATCCGGTGTTCCTTAGTATTTTGCTTTTATTTTCAAAAAGACAGTGCTCCATACAGAAGTAGAGCTTATATTATAATATTTTTAGTTTTTAAAAATATGATTCCTTCTCTACATAAGAGTTCTCAAGTTTCAAAAGCGAGAGCCGAAACCCCTAACATATTTTAAATAAAATTATGTTAGGGGTCTCGGCTCTCGCTTTTGAAACATGAGAACTCTTATGTAGCGAAGGAATCATATTTTTAAAAACTAAAAATATTATATTATATTATATATATATATATATATATATATATATATATATATATAATATATATATATATATATATATATATATATATATATATATATATATATATATATATATATATATATATATATATATCCACAGACAGACTATTTCGCTGTATCACAGCTCATAAGTGTGGCTAGAAATCCTATCACTTCAAGTCGGGACCAAAACCTGACGGATTTGATATTAGTCAGAGATTCCTAGCACTGGGCTATAGATGCAAGGGACGGAGAAAGGCGCATTTATGCGTATGTCTTTTTTCAAAACACGCCAGTGACGTAGAGGACTCAATCCGTTGAGAGAGTCTGGCATTAATACCAGTAATAGTCACTGTTTACAAATACGCAATTTTTCTCCACAATGCTCGACTGAATTAATTTATTTTCGGGAGCTATATATATATATATATATATATATATATATATATATATATATATATATATATATATATATATATATATATATATATATATATCAATAGCAAAATCCGCTACTCAGCGATTCATGTAATAACAGCCATCAGGCGACTCTCCCGATTATCCCTGTCATGATTGTTAATCCATGAATAATGAGTAACTTTGAATGCCGTATTTTGGTATTAATAATATTATTATATTTAGGTTGTATCGACTCTGGCATTGAGCTCTCAGTTTATTTTATATTTTGAGCACATATCTTTTATTCTTAATATCTGCATATATATATATATATATATATATATATATATATATATATATATATATATATATATATATATATATATGTATATGAATGTATTAAACATTTCAGTATAAGCAGTACTTTAATTTAATAATTTAATGCAGATAATGAGGAAAAAACTCAAAATATGTTGATCTAGTGTTAGTTTTGTCCAAACCCAAAATATTAACCAAACAACTCGATACATGTTCTTGAATAGCCTCATCCTGATCTAGTTTCTCAAATGGATGCCGAGAATGGCGTCCAAATGGATTCATTTTCGCAGATCAATAATTTAAAATCTATTCTCGCTAATGAAAACTTTGCGTTTTGAGAAGGACACTCCCCTCCATCGGATGCCACAGACTGACGCTATAGAATCTCAAATGATTTATGAAATCACTGAATCCGCATCACGTCAGGATTTTCAACAACTGCAACAAATACAATAAACACATATAACTGCAAAAGGGATTGTCTAGTCGCCCTAGTAGACGGGTATCTTCGAATACGAGTGGCCAGCTATTATTTTATTATACATACACACACACACACACACACACACACACACACACACACACACACATATATATATATATATATATATATATATATATATATTAGTGAATATGCATAATATCCCACGTCTCTATAGAACGACTCGAAGTTTTATCTGTATGAAACTCCTAGTTGTTTTATCCACGTAGCATATTATGTGCAGTCACTAATAGATACTGAAGAGCTCTGATATTTCCCATTTACCAGTTTTTATAACACTTGAGGAAAAAAATATGTACATGCAAGTATATGTGCTTACACGTATGTTTTATTATATTCATATCTATCTATCTATCTATCTATCTATCTATATATATATATATATATATATATATATATATATATATATATATATATATATATATATGAAGCTACACGTATTTCCGGGGAATATGATTATTACAAACAGCACCTAGTTAATATGGTTTTAACTGATTTCTCTGAATTTCCACGCTTAAAGGACCTAAGCGTTTTATCATAGCTTCGATGAACTTCTGCCAGTTCTTCAACTTGGTTGTGTCAATCAGCTTCTGTAGGTCTGTTCAGACATCTTCACTTGTTTCAAAATGAGAAAATTCCGGTTGAAAAAGGAAAAAAAAATCTTGCAGAATGCTTGACTTTTCGAATAGTAATCATAGGGAATTTCTGTCACTTTTTTGGAATCAGAAACTTTCCAAGCGCACTTTACTCTTTCTCTGCCTATAAATACCAAACTATCTCTTTCTGATTTTAAGTAAAACTTTCCTTTTTGTTTCCATTCTCTCTAAAACTTCTCTGTTGCTGACATTTTCGGTTCATTGTATTCTCAACATCTTTCTGCAGAATTACATTTCTGCTGCTTCAGATCTCTTCTTCATCTGTGAGGGGCTTGTCCAAAATTTACTCCCATATATGAGTACTGATATTGAAGAACATCCTGGTACTCTTTTCTTTGTTTCTAACAACATTTTTCTGTTTCTCTTTTTCAGATTATCATCTAAGTGATTTAACCATCTTGACACCATTTGTCATAAGTATCACTGAAAAACCCGTCAAGTAATCCGGCTAAAAATAGAACAGGTTAAAAACATTTTGTGTTAGCCCCACTAAGTCTCCCCAGCTGAGCAATGGTGAGAGGAAATGTCCCTTCAGGCCTTCAGTAATAGTACCACCATTCATTCAGTTTGGCTGTTAAACGATTTGGACAATTTTACTGTTACACATGGTACATACACACACACACTCACACACATACATACACACATATATATATATATATATATATATATATATATATCGAGTATGGATAGGAATCCAACAAAATGATAGGAAAATGAACAAGATTTTAATCTAACATGTTTCACTTTATTAAAGTTTCGTTAGAGATCAAGATAGAAATGATAAAAATGATAAAAGCAAAGAGACGCAGATCAATGGTATGTTGTGTTAGACATTTTTTTTGCTTAGATACGTGTCACCTGTAAAGAAGTAACAGATAATATTAAAATATTTTTATTGGCCCTCGTTCGATAGCGTTCCTTCGGAGAGTTGGCTGGATTGCGTCCCGATTAACGGGCGAGCCTCGCGAAACAGAGTGCCTCTTGCAGCGTGTTTCATTGGTGATGGTGCAAGGTAATGCTTTCTCCATTATTGCGGCTGACAGAGGATAGCAACAAAAAACAAAGTTTTATTTTTGTTTATAGATACTTTGTTGAAATAAAAAAAAAATTGTTTAAAAAAATAATATCCATCGTGGAAAAAAATATACAAATATATATGGCCAAAAATGTGTAAAATTCAGTAAGTACTTTTTTACGATATCCTGTTGTTTCAGAAAACAGGTCTACATGAATCAATATATTGCACTGTCAAAAATATTCTACCTTTTTGATGAGTAGTTTTTTTTTTTAAGTTATTACACACCATGCAAGTCAATAAAGCCGCTAAGAGTAAAGTTACTGAGGTTGACAGTGAACGAAATTGAGGGCACGTTACGTAGGAGAAAGGACAATAAAAAGATAGGATTCAAAAATACAGAAAATAAGAACTGACGTTGCCTTTAAATTTTAGACGATTGTAGTTGACTGAAGAATTCCACAGGTGAGAATTACAAGAGAAGAATCTATTAGTGGAAAAGTTACATTTTTATCTATCAATTTGCACACATAGCAGAAGCACCAGCCTAGAAGTGACAGAAATATTCAATGTACATACGAATGGTAGACTTATAAACGTGCAGGAAGCACCAACCTAGAAGTGACAGAAATATTCAATGTACATACGAATGGTAGACTTATAAACGTGCAGGATAAATTTGGATTAGAAAAATAATTCCAGAACGACACAGCAAACCAAGTTTCCTATCAGCAGAGTTACCAACCGATTTTTTCTTTTTATGTGCCATGTCCTTTCAGGACGTAGGCGATCAATATTCTCCATCTTCCTCTATACCTTGCAGCTCTCAGCAAACTCTTTCCTCTCTGCTTCCTTCCGCAGATCACGTTCTGTCATCCACCTGTTCAAGCTAGTCAGATATGTCACACGCTGCTTTCACTTGTCTCTCTTTCCCTCTATTTGACCCGTGAGTATCAGATTCTCTAGGCCCTCCTTCCTCATGGCTAACAACTCAGATTATCAACCGATAGCAATCGCTAATTCAGTCCCCGAAAATCCAGGACTTCAGATGAAATTTTCTAACAGGCAGGCCCTCACCAATAATAAGACTCTTCTAACACAATCTATATTCCCATCTGGCCTTTTACCGGACATTAGAACAAACAACAACACTGTTCTTTATCATCTTGTAAAAGTATTATTTTAACATATTCACATTACTTACATATGTTACCTCTGACTATCCCTCCTTGTCGCGTTGGAGGGGCTTGCTTGGTCCAGTGATTCTGAGAGCGATAATGTCACGAATTCTAAACTCCTGGCAGGAACAGACTTGGCGCGACCAACCCACAAGACCCCGTTCTGAAACAAGTGAATGACGATTACAGCAGACGTCAATGGTTGAACCAGCGGATAAAAAAGGCTACGCATGACTAAAATGCTACAGAAGGCGCCACTCGTAATTATAAGAGAGTCAGCAGCGGCAGTCCGTTGCAGTTTTATAACTGGATACTACATTTCTCCTTCCATATGTCCCGCAGATGAAGTTCATGAAATCAAGTGTATGCGTCACTTTATAGGAAGTTAAGGTCTATATTAAACAGATTCACATCGTAGCACTTACTTATACTTTGATTTTTTTTTAACCAACTCTTGCAAAGCCAAAAGGCAATAGGGAATGCATGATAGGAGCAGGTTTTGGCCAAACTGGAAACTTGTAGTCCTGAACCTGCACGTTGGCGGTGAATTTAGTCATCAACACCATCGTCACAAAGGAAACGATTAGCAAAGAAGAAATTAATTTCTCGGATACGAGAAAAAGCCGATGATTACTTATTTAATACTAATGTGTTTATAATCGTAAAAGAATATCCATTTCTTAACTGAAGCATCAACACTCTATTTAGAGTTTTTGGTTATATATTCTGAACCGCATTTTAATTATATAAGTTAATCCCCTTCCTGTTCGCGTTTATTTCCTTAGTAAGACATGATAGCCAGCGTTGTTGTTGATAAGATCAGAGATTGAAGTTGATTAGATCATAAAATTGATGACTCTTTACGAAACGTCTTTTTTTTATATTCTAATCGCGATAAAATCTCTTGCGCATAAAACTGTAGATTAAAACAAATCTCAAATCTTTTGTGCAGTAACTTATAAAAACGTTTAGGGAGCTGAATAGGCGTCTCTTTATGAGCTATCTGCGTAATTCAATTTTCAGTTGTTCAACTCGTTTAAATTGAATGAGCATTCGGAAAACAGGAAACTAAATAGAATTAGCGTGCCACGATTCCCATTCAGTTATGAGAAAATTACATTCTTGGGCATTTGTCTCTCTATAATTTCTTGGATGCAATCGACTGCTAGGTGACGCAACTCAAGTCAAGTCGTGACGTTTCACACCAAACTATTAAAACACTATGAGACACGCTAAATAAAGAAAAAGAAAAGAAAAGAATACCTGACGTCTGAGCCAATTTCTCTATTATAATTGAAGTAAAATTATTGGTGATTTTCATTCATTGCTAATCTTCTTGACACCAAAATGATTGCAAAAATCAAAAAAAATAATTGATAATAAGCTTCAGTTAGTCAGTTATGTGTCACGCGTGATACACGCGAAGGCGATCATGTATTTTTCTATACATTACTGACGAGGCAAATTTTTTCCCGCAGTAGGTTGCCATTTGTTTCTGTGTTAGACCAGTTGCCATCGAGTTGCCATATAGAACCCGGTCTGTCCTGCTATTTACCCATAGTTCTGGGGAGAAGAGGAGGATTCACACCTTCCTCAAGCGTTATAGTACGTCAGTGAATATAATGGATTCGGCTGGATTCCTCAATCTGAGCCGCTATCCGTACCCCCCTAACATAACTGAATAACAAGCTTACTGTATGTATAAAACTTAAAAATCAAAATTTGATAATGATATCGAGTCGGAGCTAAAACTAGTCTTTAAGAGGTCCCTGGGCTAATAGAATTTTGGGGCCCCATTTTTCTGTATGTTTTGCCCCCACTCCCCGTGTCTATAAAAGAAATTTATATTCTTAGATAAGTCCCAGATACTCTAAATCGTTTCAAATTACTTCAAATATGCCCCTTCCCGTACGTTCACAGAATTTAACAGTACAAGATCACAAATAAAGAACACATATGACATATCACTGAGCAATAGTAATGTAATAATCTACTATGGCAACGTGTTAATCATTACCCCAAGGCGAAAAGCCCATTGATAACAGACACCAGTTCTCGTACGATCATCGAAGTTAAGAATCGTTTAGTCTTGTTAGTACCTTGATGGGTGACCGCTTGGGAATACTTTTTAGATATACAGGCGGCGTAATGTATAATGGTTCGGAGTTATTAATCGGGAAGCAGACTTCCAATTTCAATTAGTTTCCATATATACACTTACGCGCGAATATCCTTCGGAAATATATGAATTCACCTCTTTTTCCCCAACTATAGGTTAATTAGTAAGACATGTATCACTAAATCATTATTATCTCCCCCACAAAAAAATATTCGTACAATGTAAAAATATTTTCTGAATTTAAATAACCTGTAAAAGTGTTGATAACCCCCCAAAATGAATCAATCAAAGGAGACATTAAATCTTAAAATAAGTATATCTCCTCTGTTCTTATATCTTTATATTTTTAGTTTTATCAGCGGCCTAATACTAGAGGGACATTGACACCCGCCTTCGTTTTAGAGAGTATGGACTGCAAATAATATTAGACTATATGTAACTCCGGCACCGTATATATTGCTGAGTTTAATGTTAACGTATATACTCGCGTATTATGCGACGTTTGGAGCCCGAATTTTGAAGCCAATTTTAAGGCTGTCGCGTCATATACGAGACATAAAATTAGCGTGTGTACTGATGGCCATGGCTACGCCGTTGACCAAACTATATATCCATTTACTGTAGTCAAATTAGCTTCAAAATTAGGGCTTCAAAATTAGGGCTTCAAAGGTCGCACTTTCCGCGAGTATATACGGTAATTAATTTAATGTCATCTGACTACCAATAAACAAATGAAGGTAGGACTATTTTATTGCACCACTCTTTCAAATAAGGAAGATTAGTTTGAAAAGTGTACATTTGAAATGCTGGCCGTTACCAAGGTTAGAAATATTAAATCTTACGACGAATGAAAAAGATGGCATATGGTAAGATGGTAAAAGATGGTATATAAGAGACTTCTTCTTCGGTCCCGACAACTCTCTTATATGTTGATGTTATATGTTATACAGTGCAGTAGTTTTAGTGTGATTTTTAATAAACAATGCAAATTTAAAACATTTTGTTTTATACTGTGTGCCCAGCAGTATTATGCTGTTATATACTCTTATCTATTTTTTGTTTTTATTTATTATGATCTAACAAATGAACAAATGAACTAACAAATCTTATTCATTGAGTAGCATTTTTGTAATATTTTACATTATTTTTCTTATCGAATATCGTAAAATATTTGCATATTTTTCTTGTGAATCATAATTAGAATTCTGATGTGAATATATTTTCCATTCAATGTGTAAAATACAAAAGATATCAATTTTATCTGGAATCATTTTTGAAATAGTCAAATCCTGAAGTCAGTTTGTAAGCAAAAACCTGCGGAAATTAGTTATTTCTGTACATTTTTCAAACGAACTTGAAAACTAAATCCTCAAATATTGGTAAAAGCTATGCCTCTAATTTTTGGTGTCAGTGCTTTTCACATCAAACCCCAGGATTCATACCGAGGAGAATGTTAATTCTCTAAAAATGAGAAAAATCAACCTGCCCTATTTTATAGCCTTCGATGGAACGCAAAACTAGATATACGTTTCTTCATCTATGTCGTGCCATGAGGACATAGGCGATCAAAGCTTTCCACACCTTCCTATCTCGTGTGGCTCTTAGCAGTTTTCCCTCATTACTGAGTCTTCGATTTCCACATTCCGTCACTCATTCACACAAGCTCATCAGGCAAGAGGCTCGCTTCCTTAAGCTATCTCTCTTGTTCTCAATATGCCCTATGAGGGTTACGTTTTCCAAGACTTCCTTTCTCATTATACGTCCAAGAAATTTCATTTGTATTTTCCTGATTCTGCGTAGATGTGTACTTTCCGTTGCCATTTTCTTTAAGACTCCCTTCTTGTCTACTCGCTCCGTGCATGGAATTTTCAGTATCCTTCAGTAGAATTACATATCCGATGCGTATAGTTTTCTGCTCGACTGTAGGGAGTTGCTCAACATTCCCTGCCATATAAGAGAGTGGATAACACATGGTAATCTAGCACTCATTTCTTTTTTTTATAACGATATTTTCCGTTTCTCAGCACCTTTCTTAGTTTTGGAATCCTTCTTTCGCTAGTACAATGCGCGTTCGAATCTCGGTGTCGCCTTTTCCATTCTCTGTTAAAACGCTTCCCATATATTTCAACTTGTACCGGTTTCATGTTTATAAATTCAATCTTGGCCTTTTTCTCTTGCAGGTACTAGCTCCAAGTTTTTTTTTGTCTTGTAGTTAATGGTCCTTTTTACTCGCTTTCTTCTGTCCAGGTATAGGGCGTCTTGTAGTTTTATTTCCGAGTCGGACATCAAAAGAGTGTCCTCTGCGTATCGTATATTGTTAAACTTCCGTCCACCGATAATAAAACCTAGTAGGGTCTTCTACCAGGATTTATGATAACGAAGATTTCCCGACCCAATTTAAAAGGACGGGTTTTAAGACGGGTATTTCGAAATAAATTCTGACAACTGCGCATTCTTCTTTATTTTAATAAAGCGGTCAATACCTCCACGGTGTTTTTCCACTCGTAGAAACAGATATTAAAAATTATTTACAGATTTAAAATTCCTTTTCTGCTACCAATTTGCCTCTCGTTTGAGAATCACAATTTTGTACATTTAATTTCCGAGGTAACGTTATAATCACAATGATTTTGTATAGTTTTTAATGACCGTTGAACTAGTGGAATAATAAGAGGGGACATTGATCCCTTTCTCTGACTCACAGTTAAATGACCAATTCTAAGAATTTATTTTGAAATATCCCTCTTCAAACCAATCCTTCGAAACTGGGTTAGGAATGTTTCAGTATCATATTGTATTTTTTACATGATTAATCTAATTTTGTGTTTTATCCAAGGCTATACCCTACAGCTTTGCCCCTGAATGAAGTCAAGTATGTTAATCCTAAATTAATTCTAAACTAGAATTTTTGTTAATCATTTTACCAACAAAGCCACTAGCACGAAGGGGGTTATTTTGTGTGAAAGAATACAAGAAAACATTATTAAGAAGAGAGATCAATAAAAGAACAGGAATTAAGAAGACAGAAGATAACGACTGGCATTGCATTTAAATCTTTGAAGAACGAACCTGACTAGAAAACAAGAAGTTGGAAGAGACTTCCACAAGCTAGAAAATAAACTGTTAGCACAGAAGTATGTTAGAAATGTTTTAACAAAGTAATATCTAATACTTAGTTAATTAACAAGTCTATCTAATAGAAGTACGAATTATTATATTCTTGTCGATAAGAAGGAAAGAGAAAATTCACATGCATAAATAAATCAGAAAGTGATTTCAACTTTAACAAAAATATTCATCAACAAAGCATAAAATACTTTCGAAAAGTTGTCATATTTATATTCTTTTTCACACACATTATTTATTTAATGGCATATGAGAAAAATACTACGCTACGATTTTATGACAACTTCAAAGATTTTACTGTCGGTTCTTAGGTTACCATAGTCGGCCAATGCAGACAATATTTCAGTAATTTACTTTCATATTGAAATGGGACATCTTGGAATCTAACATGAATGTTTTTTTCAAAAAATAAATACCGCAAACATTCAATGTTACAAAATAATAAAAATTAAACTTCTCATAAAACAGAAGGCCGTCTACTGAATTCCAGCAAGCAATGGAATATTTATATCACAACCTTTTATTTATTTAAAAATAAATCTTCAATGTTTGAAGTTGTTTTAACATTTTAGCATCGTAAAATAAGTAATTAGTCCATCATTGCACATCTGCAGAATTTTAGGAATGGTCTCCAGTCAAAGACGCAAAAAGTATCGTTGCTAGGTTTTTAGTTGGCATCTGCTTGTTTTCAAACATTCTGTAGATGCTTTCAACACTAGAAATAAATGGGATATATTAAAAAAAAACGACATCTGATCATCCCAGGATAATTTTAATAAAATTTAGCAGGCTAATGAATAATTAGTGGAATTTTCGGTAGGTAGGTGCTCTATACTTTGGGTATATAAAGGAACTGAACATAGAATAGGCTGAGATAAGGAAATTGAATACAGAATAGACTGAGCGAGAGACCTTTCGTCCAACATTGCAAGTTACTACAGAACCAAAACATTGACCTAAAAACTAGATAATCTCATCAGATCGAGATTTTGACAAACAAGGATAAAGGTGCCCGCTATATGACGGTCTATTAAAACGACCGTTTTTCCCATGACACCGCTTTTTTAACTAGCTTCACAAACTTGTTTTCAAAAACGATGATTATAATTGTTATAAAACTTAAACATGAAAGGGAATTTATACTTTTACTCTGTTGTTGAGAATTGACAACGAAAATAATAAACACCATTTATTTATTAGATTATTTATTTACACTGTTTGTTATATTATTTATTGGGATGATTGGCAAAACATCGGCTAATTGTCAATTGATTCAATCTTTATAAAATCGTAAAAATAAGGATTTCCTTTTAGTTGTTTTACATAGTTTAATAATATAGTAAATCATTACAAAATTTAAAAAAAATATTGTTTTCACATTTATTTCTTTTTTTCAGTACTGATAGATAATTTCATTAGTCATTTAAATGTTATAATGTTTAAAAGTAGTTATACAATTTTAGAAAAGATAATTAAATAAACAAAACCGAAAATTGTTAGCATAAGACTCCAAACCTTGTTTGACAATCAACCTAGAGTGTTTAAGTTTAAGTATTAACTCCTCGATTATCCACTGAAGTTGCTATCCATCGGATAACCCTCACCCCAAAAAAGGAATTCAGTCCGCGCATTGGATTGGTTGTTACGAACACCCAATCCAGAGCGCGGAAAACGTGGTCTACTTTCGTCTAATTTAGTATAAAGGCCGGAGTCTCTGTTAGCGTTTGATTGCGGAGGGGGAATCAGAGCTTGGTCTCATCTGATTGGGGTCGGCTTGTGATGGGGTGTATGATGTTGAAAGACACGAAACTCCTTGGTGAACCAAGTCAATTTATATCTCTGACGACTTCCTCCGGATTTTTATTTAAGAGCGTATATTCAAAATAATTTTATATATTAGGAAATTAGTTTTAATTGGATTAATTTTTGGAATGTTGTAAATATGAAATCACTCTTGTAATTAAGCAGTCTAATAAATAAATAGTGTTCAATATTTTTGTTATGAATTCTCACGAACAAAAAAAATGTTAAATTCCCTTTCATATTTATTATTAAAATTCTAATCATCGATTTTAAAATAAACATTGAAAAAGCGTCAACCTAGTTTTAAAAATGCGGTGTCTGATGCCTGTATTTTTAGAAAAAGTTTAAATTAATTGATAATAACCATTGGTTTCCAATGAGACGCCAACTAATGATGGCTGCCGTTTAAGTATTAAATTCCTAAACATTACAACCAAGCAAAGTTTTCTTTGTATGATTGCAAGACTAACAAACAAAAACAACAAAGTATTACCGCTGAGGCTGAAATAAAATGAGACAAGTCATGTTAAAAAAAGGTTGGCATTAATGGTTAAATGGATAAAAGCGGAATATCTCTTGTAGGCTATGTGGGGGCGACTTGAAGATGGAAGATTTGCTGTGTACGAGCGCGTTGTAGAAGTTGAGTCAGGCCGGTTGACCGAGAGAACACTAGTGAACACTGGGACTGCCTGTCTGCTGCTTTGAATATCACCGACCGTGTCCTTTTAAGCAGTTAGGGTAGGTATAAAACTCAGCGTTGTTTTTGTCATGCTTTTGCTTTATTTTTAGTTGTAAGGTTTTTTGCTTGGCACCGACGTTTAGATTTTATTTTAGATTTTGGTGGATTTGTTTTGTGAGTGGGATGCAATAAGAGCAACGTCTTTGTTTTTAATTTGGCTTTCGTAGCATTCATATCCGGCCGACAAGTTTTGGTGTGGAGTGAATCAGAAAGAGGTCTCATTGAAAGAGGATTATCACAGTCTGAAAATATCAAGTTATAATTAATAATTTTGGAATATTATAAAAGTATTAAGTTTATAATTAAATATTAAGTGTTATTAATAGATAATATTAATAAAAATATTAAGCTATAATTAATAATATTATGTAACCATATAATTATTATACGCGAATACTTGTGTTCTATGCTAAAATTCATCAGGCTGAAATTTGGCAAGTTATTTCTTCACAGTTCAGCCTGACGGCCATTTATCGAGTAATGTTTGTATCATACATACAAGAAGGACTTTTTGTACATTTCTTCTGCTGAACCTGGAATTCCATAAGGACCCGAAATACTGCATTCTAAAATTCCACACTTCCAGCAGATTGCGCCAATGATCTGAGAAAAATCCCCTAAAATGATTATATCCTATACCTGCCCTCGTCACCCGTTTCCTATCACCTCAGGACTTTTTGAAAAAAAAAAAAAAAAGGAGAAGAAAGACAGAGCCCGCGCTCAGAAATGTTTAAAGTGGTGCTAGGATTGCGCAGTCAACTCGCACTTAGCTCCCGGAAAAACGATTTCAGTGGCAAGGAGAGGATCCGAGCCGACCGAGGGCTTGTGTGAGAGTAGCAGCGGGCTGCTGAAGTCCAGGTCTGTTTGGGTCCCCCTTAATGCATGCCCACTAATGCACAAAGTTTGGCTACCGAGAAACTTCGATTGCATTTCCTCCACTATGGTTCCATTACGCTCCTTAGAATCTCCAGGTTAGCCGGGTTACTTCACCGCCGCCCAGCGGTGGGCGTTGCTTTAGTAAGATTAGTCTAAGCTATTTACCCATAGCTAGGACCTAGATGCTACCACCCCGGGTTAGAGTGGACCTGGGAACAACAGCAATTGAGAGGTGGTTCAACACTCCTCAAATCCTCCCAATCAGACCTTTGCAAAATAACACTGTTTTAGGAAGTGTGTGTGTCTGAGAACTTTTCATCCGTCTATTGCATACTTGTTAAGATTTATACAATTATATATACATTATCAACGATGAAGCGTCATTACTAGCGACAGTGTTTGTATTTCTAATGTTTCATTTATATATTACTCTATGAATACTGGGAATTACTTATATGACAGCTTCCAAATTTGATTGGTTTTAGCGATTTAGATATATTTTAATTATATTCTCTCTGAATATTAGCGTCAAATAATTATCCCACTATCAGTTTTATCATCCTTTATTCTGTCTCTTTGCAGACAGAGAACGTGAACAATGATAAATATTATAGACCAATATATGAGAAATGTTATGAAGATTACGTCTGATTACTCACCCCGGATCAATAAATATCTGCTGAAGAAAACAATTTCAAATTGAAGCGGTAGGTTGTATTTTGTCTATATTTCTGAGATGAGGTCATTCAGTTATGTGCCATGCGTGATACACGCGTAGGCGATCATATATCTTCCGATACATGACTGACGAGGTAGATTTTTTCCCGCAGTAGGTTGCCATTTCTTTCTGCGGTAGACCTGGTGCATCCAAGAACCCGGTCTGTCCTGCTATTAACCATAGAAGAAGAGGATTCATACCTTTCCCAAGGGTATTAGAACTTAAGTGAATGTAATAGATCCAACTGGAATTCGAACTTGGCTCTCCGATTCCTCAAGCCAAGCCGCTATCCATAACTCCACCGTGCCTACACTCTTTACATTGTTTAAAGTGTTGTCATATTCACGACGTTTCGGCTGTTGTACGTTCTGGCGTTCTTCAGTTGATATACCTTTTAATTTCGAACCGAATTCTTTATTTCGTCCACTGGGATAGATTTTTCTAGTGCCACGTTTTTTATGGATATCTTACTTTCAGTTATTTCTCTTTAGTAACTCAACTGTCCAAGTTTTTATTCCCATCTCTCTTGGCCAGGTATTGAACTCACAACTCTTTTGGTCATATCACTGGATTACTTCATCTAACGCTTTTATACACTGTGTATGGGGACATTAGTGAATTAAATTTTGGATATTATAAACCTAATTCCTCAAATACAATTTTCTCAGAGCTCATATTACAATTTGTTGTTATTGTCTTTTTTCAGAACAAACTATCCCAGTGGACGCAATAAAGGGTTCGGTTTGAAATTCCAACGTGAATCACCTGAAGAAGGCCAGATCATACAATGGACGAAACGTCGTGAATATGGCAATAAAGATGAGAACAGTCTGTACGATGTAAATAGTGTAAATAGGTTGTATTTTGTTGTGACTTTTTCTCAGACTGATTGATATAAATCTGCTTATATATATTGTATGTAAACCATGAACGTGAATTTTACAGTCACTTTTAACAGTCTATTCTAGTATTTTGGTACCTTGACATCATCAAGTTAAGCCCAGTTCTAGATTGGCAAATAGGTTTCATAATTGTTAGTTGTAACCGTAAGTTCTGTGCTAATACGTTTATCTCTCGCACTTGTCGCTTGTGTAATTCACTTCCAGCTTCATTCTTTCCTATCAACTACGGTCTTTTAAAATTTGAATGCAATTTAAACGCAATCTCTTTTGAATCCTGTTCTCTTAGTGTCTGTTTCTTTCGCTCTAAATCAACACTTACAACATATTGGCTTTTATTGCGTTGCTTGGAGTGAAATGATTAAAAAAAGGAGGCATATTGACAATTGTAAATTAAAGACATACTTAACACCAGAAAGGGACCGTTGAAATTTCTATGGCACATAATAAGGGAAGAAGGCTTGGAAAATTTGATACTCACATGACAAACAGAAGACAAGAGGGACAAAGAAAAAGAACGCATAACCTACCTAGTGAATATTGAATGGAAGGTCGAACAGGGTTTTGGAGATATAAGAAAAGACAACATTTATTAAAAGCTACAAAGGACAGGAAATTGTGGAGGGCAATTATCGTCAACGTCCTGAAGTGACACGACGCAGAGAATAAGAGTTGTGGTCAAGAAAAGAAAGTTAGCAATAAGTTTGTGCCGAACCAGTTAGAATTTTCAGTTGTTTCATAAATACCTATTAAATAACCCTTTTTAATAAGTAGTGCTAACGATTATACATGCATTCCCACAGACATCTGTATATAAAGAGATATTACAAATTCCCAGCTAGAAAAGGAAGCGAATAAATTAGGACACTGAAAGATCAAAACTGTTCCACATATTGTATTTATTACATAATCAACCGAGACGCTTATTTAGAAATTCGATTGAATAGAAGCGCTTTTTTTCGTGTGTGCACGTAAAAGAATGGTGTTTATGAATATATCTCTCACATCTCAACAAAGGCTTTACCTACATTTAATAATTGCTGTAATTCTTTTTATTCTTTACAAATTCAAAGATCAATATTATTTTCAAACAAAAGTTGCAAATCATTTTTCACCACGGTCTATGTGATCCCTTTCAAATATATTATAATTCCTAAACACTGATGACAGATGTTCGTGACGGATACACGTTCTGAGAAACGGGAGAGAAGAACAATAAAATATAAGACAAAACCTATGGTGGCAAGATTCTCTGAAATGAAAAATAATGTCAATAAACTTTTGAAAAGAGATTAGGCCAAATTAAACGGAATATTATTAAATACGAATGAGTGAGGGTCAATATTAATTTTATTTTTGGAGATTTAAAGAAAATAAACGAAGGAAACTCAACGAATTTATATGCTGAAATAATAATAATAATAATAATAATAATAATAATAATAATAATAATAATAATAATAATACACTATAAAAAAACTATTAAAATACAAGGATGAAAGTAAAAATCTCAGAAATATGGCACATGTGGACATCAATAATTCCAGTTGCTGTTGGAGACTTCGGATTGATTGGAAAAGATTCCGATATACCCGTTGAAGGGATTTCTGTAGACCATAAAGAAATACCAAAAATTGTACTTACAAATACAGCTTACACATTACAAAGATCTTTATATATGTAAAATGTGAAAGGTCTAAGGTTTTCTTTTCAAAAATGATCAATGGAAGATCCCACGAAGGCATTTCTGCTCTTAAGTCTCTGGTTGGGACCAAGAAGGAAATGTCTGTACAACGGAAACCCAATAATAATAATAATAATAATAATAATAATAATAATAATAATAATAATAATCCGAAATTGGTATTACAATGAGAATAACGTGTTTTTCGAAGCTCCTGAAAAATTAACGTTTTGTTTTTGTTCTTTATTTGGAAACGAGAAGGAAAATCCCGAGCACCGACCCGAAACTCAAGGTATTAATCGTACCGAGAAGTGAATGGCTGCTGCGTTATGAGGTCGCAAAAGATTCCTACAGGTTTCGGAACTCTGTTTGTAAAAGAACGTTACCTAATGTGACGGGCAAACTTGGGTGGAATTTTGGAACAATATGAGAACTAAAAGTCAATCCAAATGTCCAGTATGGCTCTTCCAGTCTTGAAAAAGAGAGCCCATCCATCAGTAGGGAATCTACATGAGGTCGAAATATCTACAATAAGAACAAACACCTTCACAAATAATGAATCTTCAGGCTCACACAACCGGGATAATCCCAATGATAGTCCTGCAAATTCTCTAACTAGATTGACAACGAAACTTTTAAAGAAAGTAACGCTAAAATGATCTTGTGAGGAGTACACAATCGTTATGACTGCATTCTATGAAGCGTTGCACAAACCCCAGAAAAACATCACACACCAAAGATTACGTTTAGCGAGAAAAGTTTGGACAAGCAATTAAAAAGTACACTGACAAAAATGAACTAGCCAACGTAAGAAGGTACATTATGAGAAATAACCGATCGATAGATGCTGAAATCAAAGAAATAAAAAGAACTGGAACTAGAATAAGTGAATCAACAAAACATGAAAGGGAAATAGAAATGAAAATAAAAAAGTACTAACATCACACAAAAGACAGATCATAATGAAGAAACTGCGATACACATCAATCACTGTGTAGATAATGTTGACAGTTTAGAACAGATGGAAAGGCGGGGACTTAGTGGCTCACAACGCTGCAATAAAACGAGTCCTAAATACATTAAACCGAATTATTTTACGAAAGACAAGAATAGTATACAGGAAGCTAAGGAAGAAATTCTGAGGCATATAACTCAAACAAAATACTGAAATTGAAGAACGAGAACAACTCAACAAAATTACAACCAACAAAGACTAACCTCAAAACTTTTAGACTCTACAATGCAGCACTCAAATTACTTCTGTAGGAAATAGACCACAGAAGTGAATTATCAGTACTAGAAGCTTAAGGGCTAGAAAAAATAGAAGAGTTAAAAGAAAATTCAAAATTAGGAACGAAGTCTTGTCAGCTGAGGAAGAAAAAATAAAGCAAAAAATACAACTGAAAGCTCAAAGAATCAGACGCTATGAAAAGAAGATTAAGATTCTACAGACCGAAAAAAAGATCTTTTCAAACCGATGCGAAGAAATTTTACAGAGAAATAGGCCACCAAAAGTTGAAGAGAACCACCCCACCGACAACAATGGAAGAGGTTATACAGTTCTAGGAAAAAGATATGGGCTTGAACTAAAAGAGCATAACAAAGAAACAGATTGGATTATGCAAGAGTTAGAAGGGATGAAAAATATACCAGAACAAACATGGAAGGGAATCACATAAAGAGATGTTGAATATGCACTGAAAATCTCCAGGAATAGATACAATATTTAGGTTTTGGCTCTATTATGTAAATACAGCACACAAAAAGCTAGGCAAAGAACTTCAAGAAGTGGTCAATGATCCTACTAAAATCCCGACATGAGTAACCGAAGTAATTACCTTCATTCTACCTAAGAATGGTGACATAAATGATCCAAGAAAATACAGACCAATTACATGACTTCCCACCACTTACAAACTGTTGACATCTAATCTGACAAAACATACATATTACTCTTCAACAAATAGGGTGCAAACGTGGCTCTTATGGATGTAAAGACCAATTACTTGCTATTGAAAAACTGTTTTTGTACAAAGAAAAATCTTAGTAGTACCTGGATAGATTATCATAAGGCATTTGATACTGTACCCCATTCCTGGATCTTAAAGTCTTTAAATATATACAATGTGTCACACGTCGACGTCATTTTCATCAAACAAATTATGCCGATATATAAAACAAAAATATCACCTCAATCATATAAATAGAATCTATATGTCTGGTGAAACAAACATTAACAGAGGAATATTTCAAGGTGACTCTTTGTCTCCATTACTATTTTGTATATCACTAATAACGTTAACCACCGAACTTAACTGGACGGAATATGGCTATATTTGCATTGATAAGTCCAGAGAAAAACTACTTTCCCATGGACGAAATGATCAACTGGATGGAATAAATTGCTTGAATCTCATTAACTGTAATTCACTTATATACTCTATAATAAAAATTATATTGTGCTCTCTTTTGTGGATCAGTTTTAATATTTTATATTAATATGTCTACTTAGATTACTTACCCATGAATTTTTTACGTGGCATATATATATATATATATATATATATATATATATATATATATATAGGCTGCTGAAAAATTAATTTCGTGTGAGCTGTCTGGAGAAGGATGTGTGGGTTTGTAAACAGTGACTATTAAGTCTGATATAGCAAGACTCTTCGGTAAATCGAATTGAGTCCTGTTGGTCACTGTGTGTTTATCTAAAAATAAATACTCTAAAAAATTCACCTTCATTCCTGTCGTGCGCAAAATTTCCGGCTGACGCCAATTCAGTCGGGTTTCAATCCTAGCTAGATTCAACCGAACGTCTAGCCACACTGAAGAGCTGTGATACAGCGAAACAGTCTGTCTGTGGATGACAATAATATATATATATATATAACGGGTGTTACAATGACTTGGACTGATTTTAATGTTAATTAATTTGTTTCTCTTTCAGATTTGGCGGGCATTTGGGCGATATTATTTTCCATATATAATTTCCATGACATAAATAACATGATGCAATAAATAAATAAATAAATTTTTTACCAATAACACTGATTTCTTTAGTGCTGACTTGGATCTGTCTTAAGGAAACACCCTTTATATATATATATATATATATATATATATATATATATATATATATATATATATATATATATATATATATATATATATATACATATATATATATATATATATATATATATTTGAAAGAGATGGTCCTTCAGATAAATACCTTACATTAAAGAAATAAAAAAATAACAATAAAAATATAAAGATAATCAGAGCCATGAGTTTTGTTTCTTGAATATCCCCTACTGTAGAGAAACCAAATGCCGACATTGGATGGGCTTAATGCTAGTCATGCTTGTAATGTAATCATGTTTCATTGAAAGTGATGAGCTGTTACAAATAATTATACGTGAAAATCCCGGAGAATCAAATTCTCCACAAAATATCTTCTACAGAAATTTGCTCAAGAAGTAACCACACAACGCAATTAATCTGGCCGTGATGCGCCGCTCTGTCAAAATTCATTCACGAAAATGATCAACCATTTTAAGAGTTAAGATCGTTGAAGGCTATATCTATATAGTTCGGTCTGTCGGACATTTATCGAGTAATGTTCGCATCATACACACAAGCAACTTTTTGTAATTTTCTTCTGAGCAAACAGGAATGACATGAGGGCTCGGAATACACCAACTGCAAATTCCACACCTCCTGCAGACATAACTGAGAAAAATCCATTATAAACGCAAGGATGTGGAGAACTGAAACTTTTTAAAAGAACTTTATAAAAGAAAATTATATAAACAGAAGACATTCTTTCGTCTAAATTTTGCATATTTGTTAAGATTTATATATCTTTATATATTATGAAATCTAATAAGCATTATTTAATTAAACATAAAATTATATTCGAATGGCATTACTGAAATTAGCGAACTGGTCTCGGAAACCCAAATCACTGCGATATTTGAAAATGGATTAAATAATTTAAAAGACACACAAAATCAAAAAGACACACACACGATCGCGTGAAAGCAGGCAGGATTGTTGCAATATTATCGACAAAAACTCTGTGCAAATAGCTTATGAAAGACAAAAATACTCAGACGTTGGATAATATATATTACCATTTTCACCGGAAACCAGATTAGCCCATAATATAAATCCCCAAATCCCAAAGGATATTTGTTGGTTTTTACTCAAACTTATATATATATATATATATATATATATATATATATATATATGTGTGTGTGTGTGTGTGTGTGTGTGTGTGTGTGTGTGTGTGTGTGTGTGTGGCAACACAACTCCATTTACCGTAAACTTTCTTTAAACTTAATAACTCAAAAAAGATGTCTATATTTGTGAGATGACGTATTGTAATCATACTATTGTCCTCACCTTTATTGCCACATTCATAACGTTTCGGTCGTTGTACGCACCGGTCTTCTTTAGGTGATTGGAATTTCGAAATGAATCTTTTATTTCATCCCACGTCCCATGCCTCATACGGATGTCTCAGTTATCTGATGGATATTGAACTCACAACTCTTTAGGTCAAACCAATGCATTCCAACAATGCTTTTACCCTTTATATTTCCTACCACAGCTGTGTGGGAGGGCGTGCACACAGTCCTTCGTCATGTTCTCTTTTAGGGCGGGCCTTACTCGGAAGAGGTGTCTGTAAAGTGTTGAACCACTTTTGAAGTTCGTCCTGGGGTTATGTGGACCTCAGATATATTTTTTCCGATAATCCATTTCCATAGGGTAGGAAGACCGAAGCTGGTTTCTGAGTGTTGTTATCCTCTTGTACCCTTCTATAATAGATTGTCGAATCTGCTGCCATGTATCCAGGGTAGTTGTAGGGTACTGCTTATAGTGACCATCTCCTGTTCGTATGTCTCTGGGTCTCCACTTATGAGTTTTGTTCGATATCGGACAATCCCATTCTTTATACTGTAAAGGTAGTGGGAGTTGAATTTGAGGTACGATCCTTTGAATGTTGGCTTACGATATACGGAAGTCTTGAACCCATGCTCCATATCGAGGTATTAGTGCATCCAGGAATGCAAGTTTGTTGTCATCTTCTCTCTTTATTGTTAATTGTATCGATGATCTTATTACTTTTTTTCAATTTCCGTCATCCCATGTTAGATGCTTTTTTGACCACTTCAATCTTCTCTTCCGATGTTTTTGGACCTCTTTCTGGTGTATCCCCTACGAATCTCCGCCATACGGTTGGCTTTAATGTTGTGGATTCTAATGCCATTTCTTCGAAGTATTCCATGTATATGTTTGCCATTGCTGGTGATAATGGCGAGCCCATTGCTAAGTCTTCGTCCTGTGAATATATGTCTTATCGAATTCTGAGGTGTGTTTTTTTGCGGACAGAAATTCAGCATCTCCATCAGGTTATTTATTGGTATACTGGTCCATTCTTCTTTAACACTTTCGCCCCAGCCCCTCAACCTCCGGCGTCTCACTCTCTGGGTTGAGGTGTCTATTCGTTCCTAACCGAACTTGAGGGAGTGGCCATAGGTCCCCTGAAAATCCGTAGATTATTCAACCGGTCCGCTGGTTTAATCCTGCTTCCTGCCCACGTTATATGTTTAATCCAGAAAGTAGATGTGATGTCCGCCGACTGAAGAT
This sequence comes from Acanthosepion esculentum, assembly GCA_964036315.1. Lineage (NCBI taxonomy): Eukaryota > Metazoa > Mollusca > Cephalopoda > Sepiida > Sepiidae > Acanthosepion > Acanthosepion esculentum. Next base: position 97,844,686 of record OZ038475.1, read on the forward strand.
GTAGACGGAGCTGGGGAGTCTGCGGTAAGAAATTTAGAATGCAGAAAAAAAATTAATATCTGCAGACAGCCGGACAAGCAACTATTCAATGGTTGAATTGTTAATGTTTTTTATATAGCAGAAAAAATAGTATAGAAAAGAAACGGGTTACAGAAAAGTCATACATTGGATGAGAGAGAGAGAGAGAGAGAGAGAGAGAGAGAGAGAGAGAGAGAGAGAGAGAGAGAGAGAGAGAGAGAGAGAGAGCATAACTACGCGTTTATATAGATAAACCCGGCTGTTTATAAATGACCCTCGGCCCTACTTCTTCGCGCGCGATTATCACGGGGTTCTGGCTGCTTCAACCAAAATCATGTGAATTCTAAAGTTCCTTTTAGCTTACTCAGCTCTATTTCAATTTTTAATCGTCAAAAAATATTGCGACTATTTTTCCATTGTCTTCTGATGACCCAGATTCAATGGGTACAACTTCTGCCCTAGATCAGATTTCCCCATCAGTAAACAAAATGCTTTGATTTAATTTCGCTAATCAAATCTACTCCAATTTCAATAAAAAAACGTGTGTGTGTGTGTGTGTTCCCCAGACTCACTCTCTCTCTCTCTCTCTCTCTCGCACACACACACACTTCAAGGGATGAGTCTAAGGTCGGTCTGTCCCTGAGTACCGATAGTACCTGCTCTTTGGGTACCTTGGTGAACTAACTCACGACGTCCGGGTTCACCATTTGGTAGGATTGGAGGGGAGCATCTTTGATTATTTCCACGAAGTGTGCGAAGTTTCGGACATATGAAGGTGACTTTCCTATTCATGGGTCAATTATATCTACATGGAAGCGACTCTGAGGGTGGCAAACAGAGCCTTTCAGCTAATTATCAGCTTAAGCAGAATCCCGTCTTCGTGAATTTTGGAGAGACAATATATGTGAAATAGATTAGTGTAACGCTGCGACAATTATTTAATATAAATATATGTAACTATCTGGTGTAGCGACCACGGTTGTTGTTTCATTGTGGGCCATATCGGTTGTATCACTATATTAGTCTCCATCGCAGTCTTCAGGCCAATGTCCCACTGTCATTGTCACTTATATCAAGTCAGTCGTCTTTTCATCAGAAGAAACCTTTTTGTAGCATTAAATAGTGTAACGTATTTGGTCAGTATTAACTACATCGTCCATAGTAGATCAATTTTGCGGACTGCAGGTCAACGTTCCGGCTAAGATAAAATTATCACTGAAGAAGATTAAAGGGAGAAACTCTTTTTTACCAATGAATATTATCTTGATGATTGCTGTTTCGTCTGTTCATGGGTCAACGAAAAGGTACCGCCACATCTTTCTTCTCTTCCTTCTATGTAGGACTTGCGACCATCAACTGACCCTACAAATATGTTGTATTTCAGAAATACTTTATATCTACAACATGTACGAGACCATTTTTATCTTCCTAATACTTAGTCTATTTATTCTTCTGTAATTTACACAATGTTACACACATGCATACACACACAAACTCACAATAAGAGATAGATAGAAAGAGAGAGAGAGAGAGAGAGAGAGAGAGAGAGAAAGAAAGAAAGAAAGAAAGAAAGAAAGAAAGAAAAAAGAAAAAAGAAAGAGAAATAGAGAAAATTGATCATAGTCAGTAATAGATTTTAATTTATAAGGTAGCTTCGGCTACATGCATTTGAATCGCTCATTAAGGTAACCGTCTAATCGTACACATCTCTGCCGACTAAACAATACTTTGTCAGTAGGAATACATATATCTACCTATCGCCCGGTTTATAGATACCCCTACTTGTTTTTGAAAAGGAGTATAGATTTATCATCTAATACCTTATAGGTACAATATTAAAAAAATTAAATCCAACGCCAATCGCCATCTAATGTTTGCCTGAACTCTGTTTTTTATGGTCCATTCCTCTTTACAATCTTCTCATTCCATTTCACGTTTTGTAACCACCCGCGTCCTAGTTGCATTATCACATTGGTTGGCGTCAATTCCTTAAGAAAAGTACTGCTTGTTGCTTGTTCTTACTGCCATCAGCCGTATTTGAGATTAAGAAAATCGCATATTCTGTCACGATTGTTGGACCAACATATTTTCAGCAGAGCCTTTGAGATTACGGCCATGTTTTACTTTCGAGACAATAAAGACTTCCTTATTTATCTCTCCCCACTAAGCGCTTGTGTAAACCTATCCTGGTTTAATATCATCTACGCCTGAAGCCATCGATATTCATTTATAAACAGATATAATCTGACAGATAAGCATATAAATACGATTGGTATTGGTTAGATCATCATATACAATGGCGTACAAAACTTTTAGATCAACTACATAAAATTATTATACACCTTTATTTTAATTAAGTCACGCTTGTCTTACAGAATGGTTTTATTAGTGGTGTCTTTGAACCTTGAGGATTGGAAAATAAGTGGTTGCGTTTTTGTAGGTGCCATATTAACAGAAGATACGACGCTTTAAAAAGCTTGAAGCTGAAAAGAAGGCCATGGAAAACTCTTGGGCCAATGAAAGATTTAATATAAAACCATGATAATATGCACAATTTTAAGTAGGAGTTGTTCCATTGTATTAACATGAGATTAAGGTATTTGTAGATAGACATTACCTTAATGTTTTTAACTAAAATTATGGCTAGAATCTTTGCTGAAACAAAGATAAAGACTCGATGAGAGATAGTCATCTAAAACACGTTTACGGATACTGGAAGTGTTTTAAGTTCAAAGAAAACCGAAAAATCACAACAGTTAGACAAGAGAAATGGAAAACTGATTGCGGGAGTTTCGGTAGGCAATCAAAAATTAACAGTCAGACTAGTGAAGATTGAATGTAGCCTTTGAACACGGACTATTATGAAAGAACTTGAACGGGTGGATGACAAATAATCATTGACCAAAACACATCGGAATAGAAGATTGAAGGGGTCAAAACAATATCTATCATGGGATGCTGGAAAATGGAGAAAAGTAATTTTTAGTGATGAAAGCAAAATAGAGCTATATTCTAATGCTGGAGAAGACCACTTGGAGAATAACTCTATATGAGCTACTAAAAAAGAGTGTAAAATATGGTGGTGTTCAAGCCATGGTGTGGTAGAAAAGTGGTAAAAGTTGTTTGAAATCTAAACTGCGTAAAATATATTAGTTTAATAATGTCTAATATTTTGCCAGATGATGACAATTGGAAAAAAATATTTCTAAAGTTTGTCTTCATGAATCAAGGACATCATCTTACAAGAATTATTTTTTGTTCTCACGTGGCAATGGAGGGTGGTGCATTTCTCTCTTCCTAGAATCTACTACAGCTTTTATCGTTTATGCAAACAAGAGGTTTTCAAACGGTGCGGCGCGCTTCATAGTTGCAGTTGAAGAGGATAGCAGGTGAGGCGGAATGATTGAAAAACAATCAAACATTCAGAAACAGTTTTTAAAAAATTCGTATGCCAATAATAAATATGATTACAAAATTTAAATATTATCATGGATGACGTGTAATTGCAGACATGAGTCACTGCATAAATAGTTATAAATAATTATAGATCGAATTTATCATTGTGATATTTTTTAATTATATCAAATGTTAAGAATATATTAACTAGGCTCCGCAAATTGGAGGAGAGAGTTATCAATGATAATTTTATGACTTTGAATCCGTTATTATCATCCTTTAACACGCACACACACGCACACACACACACACACACACACACACACACACACACACACACACACTCTCTCTCTCTCTCTCTCTCTCTCTCTATGTGGCAGCAATATGACCATTAAAACTTATATGATTCCCTGATATTTGGAGTAATTTTTGAAAAAATCAGAATCACCCCAAGCAAGGCAATAATTCTACTAAAACACGAGGGTTTACAGGGTATGGAATAATTCTCTCTGTTTTTTTTAAATTTTAAATATACTTTTTATAACGTGAAATTTGGTGAGAGTGAGCTAATTATAATCCCGAAAATAATGCTTAGGAGCCACTGATTTAAATTGATCCAGAGAATGCAAACGTTCAGCATGACTAGATACACGACCACCAAGTAACATTACACCAGTTTTATAAAGGCATCAGGTAGAAAACTTCTGAAAGATACCATAGATTACACAATAAACTATGACCATTAAAACTTATATGCTTCTCTGATATTTGGAGTAATTTTTGAAAACATCAGAATCACCCCAAGCAAGGCAATAATGCTACTAAAACACGAGGGTTTACAGGGTATGGAAGAATTAGAAACAGAAATATTAATGTCGAGCAGAAAGGGAAGATAGTAATCAGGTGGAGAGTAGATAGCAATTGACATTGCATTTAAGTTTTTGCAGAGTAAAGTTGTCTGAAAAGCATAGAACCAGAAGCGACATGTGCGAGAGAAGAAACAGCATCGAATTTACGGCTACATTTAGGCAGGTCAACTGTAAATTTATGAAATCTCGACGCGAGTCTAGTGCCGCTCTTAAATTCAAAAATTCTACTTATTACGGGGAAAAGGTCGTTTGAACAATTGCCATGAAAATATTTATAGAAAATACATAAAGTGGCAAACGTACGGCGATGGGAAAGTGATCAGGACCAATAATATTGCTGATTCTTCTTTGGATCTTATCAAGGAGCTCAAGGTAAATAGCAAGGGCACCGGTCCATATGTGGCAGCAATATTCTAAGCCTGGGTGAATGATAGACTTATAAATATGCAAGACAGAATTTGGAGAGAAACATTGTCACGTCCGACATAGTGAACCAACTTTCTTAGCAGTTGACCTAACAATGGATTCAATATAGTCTTTCCTCTTTATATCAGCAAAGAACCTGAGCCCGAGAAGGCGCAACGCGTCATTTTCCTGGAGAATAGAATCAGCTATGCCGATTGAAGGCAGCAAGTGTTCTCTAAGATTTCGATAAGGCGTGTAAATGTCTGAATTAGTGACACTAAGTAATTCATATTTTGAGGTTTTTTCTATTTAGAAAATATATTTTAACTTTTGAAGTAACAGACTTAAGTTTTGTTTAATAAAAATCCTTAAAATAAGATCGGAGACCTTTTTTCCAACATTCTATCTTACACACGGGTGCTTCTTATCTTTTAAAAAATATGGTATTACCCTAACCGAGTTGGGTTTCATTTAATGATCTACAATTACGTCTACCCATAAATTTTTGGAATTTTCCAAATTTTGATCTTAGTTGTAGTTTATAAGAATCGAGAATGTCAGTTGAATTAAGAAAATTAATCATAAAACTCACCTGATAGACACTAAATTCACAAGGAAGAAAAACAACAAAAGCAAACAACGAAGGGGTTTGCAAACGAACAAGAAGCTTACAAATCAAAAATATGACATCTACGGCTGGTGTAGCAATTTATTCCGCTTGGCACACAGTGCAAGATTAATACATTTCGGAATCAGTTGTGCGACTGTCAATGTCAAAATCGTACAAAATTTTGTCCCTCGATAGTGGAGCGTAAAAAATTTCAACAGTATGTTAAACATTTGATTACTTCGATTCTGGTTTCTTTTCTCTGCGAAGAAGTTCCTATAAAATTTGATTTTATATCCTTACGATGTATTATCATTTATAGAAGAATTTCATTACCGATATTATTAATAAATCATACGAAGTCTATGATTTACGTGCAGTTTTTCTTGAACTGTCTTTCCCCGTTAAGAATAACTTACGTACCAGAACAAAAATTTAAATAAATACATAATTACAGCAGATAAATGATTGGTTCATTCGTTTTCTACGACTTATCAGCCCTGTGCTAGTCCTGGGTATGACTATAAACTACACCCGGTCGCAAGACTGCTGATCGGGAAATTGTAGTCCTTGAGGAGGGTGAAACCACCTCTTAATTGCTGTTATTCTCAGGTCCACCCTGATCCTGTTAGGATCCCAGCTATGAGCAAATAATGAATTCACAAAGAAAAACAATGCACTATAAATGTATATAAAACATTTTCATAGTACAAATACAAACAATACAATTTTAAAGCAAAATGAGCAACATTGCATTTTACCCGTAGTTTCAAGGTACACAATTTCGTACAAAGAGTTTAAATTACATTTCAGCATTAAATGACCCATAAAGATTTGACATGCCATTAATCAAATCAATCAACTCTTTGCAGATTATTTAAATCCAGATATATTTTTCTAAGCTCGTAAGAAATGTTTGGGGAGATATTAATGATTTGCTGATAGAATTACTAATTAACCCATATGTAGGGAAAGACCAGGTGGATTATTTATACTTTTTCCAAGAGTGTTTGCGCAAAAGTAAATATAACAAACAAAAGTTGAATCGGAACTCGGCTTTCCAATTAACAATTCCGCAACATTATCCATTACACCATGCGCACATCCAAGCTTACAACACTTGATATTAGCAAGTGGTCACTCATCAAGATGTTGACAAGGCTTAGTGTTGCTTAACTTGTGTAATCATACGGTGTTTCAACGTGATGTATCTGTAAGCCTATAGTATTTTTAAAAATGTGTATACATTATTTCTAAATTCAAACATAAGTCGATGTTTGGACACCAACTGATGTACTTGACCGTCTGGGTTCGCATAATCACAGTGAACTATACCGTTGAAAAGTGTCCGAAAAACGATAATATTTAACTGTATTAAATGTTGATAAAGCTGCCATTCTTATACGTGTTAGCGCCAAAGCAAATTGGGACTACCACAATATATAATGAAAGGGTTGTTAGAATGTTAGCGTTCCAATTATAAGACCTGTTGTAACAGCCAAGATTATGCCCCGACCCTGAGCCCGGGTTTATTCTAGACTGTTTTATACCCGACATATACGAGGTACAGTCAAAAGACTTTTATCAGAAAAACATATATTTAATTCAGATCAACATTAAATACAAGTCTTCAACAAAGTAGGATCCTCTAACTTTAATACACATGTTGTAGCTCTACGGCTTTTTCTGGAAACCACCCTTGTTTTCCTTCAAAGTGAAGCTGTCCCTGTCGCATGTCACAGCCTCTTTAATCTCAGGCACATCCTCAAAGCCGACACTACTGAGCTTCTCCTACAGCTTCGTGAGCATCCAGAATTCGCATAGGGCGAAATCTGGACTGTAGTCAGAATTAGGGACATTCTTGAACCCCATATTTGCCAAATAGTTGGTCACTAAGATGGATTTGTGGCACGAAGCTTTATTCTAGTGCTAGTGCCACTGACCAGATTTGAAGAATTCTGGTCTCTTGCGACGAAATCTATTTCATGGAATTTAAACTAGCAAGTATTCATAAATGTATTAAACGAAGATATTATAAAATGAAAATGAGAAATAAAGTTTTGAATAGTTCAAAACAACATCTATATGTGGCTCTGAGGTACATACCCGCCGACAGAACGATAAAGAACGTCTTGTCACTGCCAAAATCAAAAAAGAAAGAGAAAGACGCTTTCAGATCTCCCGCCGCCAGTGATTATCGTCAACGGGCGGTGATCCGACAACTTTCACCTATTCAAAAACCTGTCTAGCATTTGAGAAATTCTGACTCAATTTCTAGGATGAGGATTTATCATTATTCATATTCGGATTCAAGTGTTCATCCTTTTTATTATTATCACAAAATTTCAGCCGTTGTGCTCTCCGGTATTCTTCAGGTGCCTGTCGATCCGAGTAATAGTCAGGGAATTACGATCTGCGCCTAATTCGCTGTCCTTGTCCAGTGATATTTTGCTTTGCGGAAAAATAGCCGAATGGATTAAAGCGTTGTTTCGTGAATTTGCTGATAATTGTATTTGCTGATAAAATTATATTTGCTGATAATTTTCTGATAATTGTGAGACTAATCTCCTGGGCCGGAGTAGACTTATATTCAGTGGAAACTGAAAAGTATAAAAATAGGAACAGAACCCAATATCCCAAGATATGGACGGTGGAAGGAAAACAATCTACACCCGTAGATTTAATAAAGGTTTCAATTCGAAATTCCCTAAAGGGGGAAGGTGGGATGGTACAACAGCCTAAATGTTATGATTATAACAACTATGCTGAGGATACTTTTCTGAATGAAAATAGTTTTTTTTTAATGATTTCCTCCCAAGAGGGCAATAAAGTTGCTAAAACACAAAGGATGAGTGAGTGTGAAAGAATAAGAAAAAGGAAAAGCGTTATTAAGGAGCGAGAACAATGAAAGAAGAATAATCAAGAAAACAGTAGATATCATTGCGTTTAGATTTTTGACGATCAAAGTTGGCTGGATGACAAGAAGCTGGAACAGACTTCTATAAGCGAGAAGTGCAAAAGAATAAACAGTTAGCCTAAAACATATAACCATTTCAAGTGGAAAGTGATGCGATCTTGCCGCCAATATTTTGCTGCGCTTAAATTCATAAAGTTTAGGAAACATAGACGAAAGTTTACCAAGGCAATTACTATGTAAGTATTTGTAAAAAAGGCAGGGGTTTCTAGAGGTGAGAAGTACGAGAAAAATTACATCTTGCTAATTCCGCTGTAAAATGATGAAGGATTTTGCCAAGCTAGAACTACGCTAGAACACTAACCATCAATTAAATTTACAACACTACTAGCCATGAGTATATCATACCTGATTTTGAAAATATATATAAAAAACAAAAATTAAATGTAAATCTTTATTTAAATATTTTACATGCAGGCGCTTCAAACGTTTTACTTTGAGTTAACATTAATAGGAACTGAAAAACATATTATTTAGGTAAGAAAATTAGGTACTGCAAAATGTAATTAAAAATAAGAAAATTTGCGCTGGGTACTATAATCCTATGGTTAATGTTCTAGGGTTAAATTTATAAGCTCTAGGTAACGTACAACAAATTTCTTCAGAACCATAACTATAAAAGTAACCATAATCATGAAATTATTTATAGAAAACATACAGAAAAACTACATTACGTCGATGGGAAAGCAACTGAAGCCGGAATGCCATGTTAGGACCAATATCTTAGCAGATACTTTGGATTTTATTAGGAATCGCTAAATATCTATCAGCAGCAGTGTTTGAGAAATTGAAGAGCTGTGCAGCATAAGAATTCACATGAAAATGGAAATGTGAAGTGTGCGGAGACATCTTCCTTTCCAAGGCAGGATATATCAATCGCGCCATGTCTCATTCGAATTCAAAGAAGCAGACGGCATATATCAACATCTCTCCTCAACACCAAAATTATACGACCTGTGTAAACTACAGTAAAATGTATATGCCAGTATCTGCATAAAAAGCGTCAATGCACAAACTGGAATGATCATAATGAAGAAGTCGAGTTTTGTCTGCCATGTTTGCTACAGAACGTGTAAATTAGCTGCTGGTCTTCGGAGCTATCTCTGAGGGTATAGATGTAAGAACGAAAATAAAGGTAATAGCGAATCGGGGGAAGCATGCAGACGGCAATCATCTGTCAAGATGGCGGAATTAACATATATGGATGTGACATTTTCTCCATTTTTTGCGAAAAGGAAAAATGATTAAATGCAAATCAGAAAATGTCAAACAGGATGATTTAAAAGTCGGAAGTAAAATATTGTAGCATAAATATACGATTATTACTGCATGTATTGTCATAAACGGAAAATTAGAGCAATTTCTGTGAATGTAAATAGACATCATCTTCGTGTTCCATGTGCCGTGTACGTGGGTGATCATGGTTCTCCAAAACTCATTGCCTTTTGAAGCTCTGAGTAAGGTTTATTTTTTTCTATACTTCCCAGTTTATGAAAAAGATTCCTTACTGTCTGTCAGCTCCCCCCTCTCTCTCTCCCTATATATATATATATATATATATATATATATATATATATATATATATATATATATATATGTACATATAAATAAAAAGAAAGAACAGTAAGATATAAAATCCGGTGTTCTTATAGATATTTTTATTTTTACACAATAGTGCTCAATGTAAATTAACAGAGCATTAATATTATAAATTAATTGATTTAAAATATGTTTTTTTCGCTACACAGTGATAACCATGTTTCAAAAATGGAAGCAGAAGCCTTCGAATTTAATTTTGTTATTAAACTAAAGACATTAGTTTTGGAGACTCCAAAATTCGCTTGACGAGGAAATGGAACTAATGTCTTTAGTTTAATAACAAAATTAAATTCGAAGGCTTTAGCGTCCATTTTTGAAACATGGTTATCACTGTGTAGCGAAAAAAAAACATATTTTACATCAATTAATTTATAATATATATATATATATATATATATATATATATATGTAAAGTGAACATTGAATTCAACACTCAGAGGCGACAGGCTGTTTCATGCTGTTTCATGCTAGAAGCAATCGTCAGGCGGCCTAACGATTGCGTCTAGCATGAAACAGCCTGTTTATTAGCAAATAACTCGTCTACAAAAACGCCTGATAAGTATGGACCAATCCAATATGTGTGAGTGCGTGTGTGTGTTTAAAAGTCTACCATCTACCCTTGCCCTGAATATTGCTGCCACATCTGGTCTGGTGCTATATATTTAGAGACTTTTGAGAAAATCCAAACAAGGATCTGCAATGTTATCTGTCCTAACCTGGCATCATGACTTCAGTCACTTTTCCACCGCCGTAATGTAGCTTCCCTGAGCCTTTTCTATAAATACTTTCATGGTAATTGTTCTGATGAACTTTCCTATATGATACCTAGACTTTATGAATTTAAACGCAGTACTCGACTGGCGGCAAGGTCTCGTCATTTTACATTTGAAATGGTTCGGTTTAACCGTAAGTTCTGTGCTAACAGTTTTTTTCTATTGCATTCCACGCTTATGGAACTAACTTCAGGTTTCTTGCTTTCGAGACAATTTTGATCTTCAAATATGTAAATTCAATGTCAATCGTTATCTTTTGTTTTCTTTATTCTTGTTCTTTTATTATCTTTCTCCTTAATAGTGTTTTTTTTTCATATTCCCTAACACTCAGTAAAACCTTGCATCTTAATGACTTTACTGCCTTGCTTGGGGTGAAATAATTATATATATATATATATATATATATATATATATATATATATATGAAGAAATATAGTCTTAAAGTGTGCTATATTTATGGGATAAAGTGATCAATATCAGAGATAGAGCGTGTGTAAATATAAAAGTGAACAGTCTGTTTCATGCTAGATGATTGCATCTAGCATGAAACAGACTGTCGCCTCTAAGTGTTGACTTCTATGTTCACTTTTATATTTATATATTGGCTCCTGAAAAATTAATTTCGGTTGAGCTCTCTGGTTTGAGGTGTGAGTTTGTAAACTATTTAAGCTAATATTGCACGACTCTTCGGCAGAATTGAGTCACTGTCAGTCACTGTGTGTTTATCTAAATCTAAAAATAAACACTCTAAAATTCACCTTCATTCCTCCCGTGTGCCGACGGCTTACTGGTAGAAGTTTCGACTGACGCAAATTCAGTCGGGTTTCGATCCTAGCTAGAGGCAACCGGACGTCTAGCCACACTGATGAGCTGCGAAACAGTCTGTCTGTGGATGACAAATATATATATATATATACACATACACACACGTTTGTGTGTGTGCTACTATCCAGGATTTTGATTTCTTACAGGACATGTGCTGCCTTAAGTATATAAAACAGTTGATTTCAATCATGTCATAAATCGAAAGCCATCTTTTTCTTAAACAATTCTTTCTCTGCACAGATCGTTTTTATTACGGTACGGACGTGTTGATGAATTATAGACAGAATTTATCACAGACGCAGCTCTATAAGAACAATGCTTTTAATAAGTACACACACAAAATTATGGTCTGTATGCAAGCAACCCATTGGCATTGAGTAATATTTAGCGAGATTATCCAAACTCATGCGTTCGACACTCACTGAGTGTCCCATAGAAAACTCGACATCAAATAACGCGACAAAGTTGTCTTACTGAAGTTAAAACATTCTAACGTAATTGATTTTTAAGAACGCGAAATGATTGATTTTCAAATTCTAGAAAAACTAACATAATTCCCATGTCGTGTTGTCTGCTTTTAAAGTCATTACTGAAAAAACATTTTTTATTCCATTTAAATAATGTCTATTGATACCGAAAGCGAATGCTATATCGATTATTCCCTGCAAACACCAATATTTATCAGTTGTTTATATCATCATGGTGATTGTAGATTTACTATTTACAAACGTATAGAAAGTCTTTCAAAGAAAACAGAGAAATTGGAAATGCTATGTAACATCAATCCTCCTTTATGGCAGGGCATTCTGGACACGTTCTTCATATAGAAAGAGGAGACTTGAGGCATAATAAATAAAGGTTCTACAGAAGGATGTTGAGAATAAATTCGTCTCCCCAACTTCCTATCCTTTGCAGTTCTAAGTAATATTTATCTCCTTAGTATCAATTTCAGTTCCTCTTCTGATCGGCTTATCTCTTATTTAATGCCAATATTAAAACCAGTAGCAGAGATTCTCCAACAGAGGCTCCACCTCATAATATCTACTAGCCTCTATCTTGACTGGCTCTCAAACCTTATATTGTGTGAATTCTATTATGTCAAATTAAATGCAAATGAAATAGTGCATACTTGGGGTATCATATGGAAATTTGTTTCTATAATTTTCTGATATTTCTTATTTATCAATACTATACTTAGCTGGCACAGGGATCCGTCCCTGTGCTGGTGGTATCACGGCTACGACTAGCTTGGAGCAGCTATGACAAGGCAAGGCCAGCTATGACTAGCTTAGACCAGCAGTGACCAGTTTGAACAAGCTATGACCAGTTAAGACTAGCTTGGACCAGCGGCCCGAGTGGAAATATTCGGATCTCCACGTCAAAAACTGACCTTGTGTCACAACCCGACTCATTTGGGGTGGCGGGTGGGGTATTGGCAAGTAAATATCTACTTAACAATACCGACCTCCATTTCAATTAGAAACCTACAGATTATACTGAATTACATTGTATCAACAACAGGGTTTAATCCTTGACCAAATCTGAAACATTTGACGCGAAGTGAACACACATTCCTTCAAACTTAGAATTTGAATTTTCTTTGCCGATTCAATTTACGATATTGTAAGCACTTAATTCCATCCATAATGCATTCTATTAGACCGTGAAAAAACTTTAATTAAATACGTCAGTAGAAGACGAAAATAGTCTTTATAATATTTATTTGATCAAATCCTAAAATGTTATTGGAGAATGAAGAGATTTGGAAGTCTAAAATGAAAAAAACGTTGGAAATTGTTTATGTTTATATCAACAGGAGAAATGATATAGAAACTATCTCAATTGTTGGTTATTGTGGCTATTTGTGGCTATTTGTGGCTTTCTTACTTTGCTCAGTTCGGCAGTAGGTGCAACGGATGTAATCAGCAGCGTACAACCGGAAATCTCAGAAGGCCTTGACTATTCGCCCTCTTTCATACATTTTTAAAAAATTTTCAGCGTCCTCTAGCTTCAAGCCCAGCTCAAAGGGCGACACACAATCCTTAATGCAGAATACATGGCTTGCCTTGGCAGCCTGACTTCAGATTTCTCGTTCCTCCCGTGTGAACAAGCGGAGAAACCTTTCTCGAGACACCTGTTAAAAGGAAAAGCTACGTACAACCCTTGCTACTCAGGACTCGTACCAGTCCTATAAGTTTGTGGAACTCCCTCCCGGCTCCTTCCTTTCCAGCAAACTTTAATCTGTCAAAATTTAAATGCAATGTTCATCGCTATCTATTGTTCTCCTGATTACTTTGTTCTCTTTCCGCTCATTATTAACGTTTCTGTTCCCAATTCTTCCACACCCTGTAACACCTTGTGTATTATTGACATTACTGCCTTGTATGCAGTGATACCGATTTAAAAACATAACCCACAGAGGTGGTAATATGCCGATAAACAGGAAAATCCAACCAGCAAATAGGTCATCAATCTTGAATACATTTTTTCTTTTAAGCATAATTGTATTGAAAGAATAACCTCAGGTCATGGACAGTAATTTATTTAAGTTTCCTTACTCTCCTGCGGACTGGAACCCCTTGCCGTAGTGCAATGTTTAGCAAGCTTTTATCGCTATAATAATTACGACTGAGTAGTGAGTCCTATCCTTACTGTGTACCACATACTTTTGGACTTGAGCCGCATCAAAGCTACGCTTAGAAAATCACATCACTTTACAGCATTGTCGGGGATGTTCAAAGATTTTAAGCCCAAGCCCCAGGCCGTACCTCTCCTTTGGGGCTGAGTTTATTGTTCAGCACCCGATTCGTCTCCAAAAGGCGAAGTGTCGAGGGGGCTTGCGCAATTTTTCCACGGTATTTCAGATAAACCCACTGTAAACTTTGACATTGCATCACGTTCCTTAATAACGAGGGCTCATTGAAAAATACCATCACACCTTTGGGGACTGAAACCCCCTAATTCTGCGCAGTGGCATTTTTTAGTGTTCTTTAGGTGTTAGGTCTGTGGGCGTGTTACAACTCTCATCCATTAATATAGTGGTTACTTGCATAGGCTAGAATATAGAAGGATGGTAGGAAGGTCAGTAGCACGTTGCTTCTATATAGAAATTACATTGTCGTATACAGATGGATGGAACGCTTTATGTTTCAACATTCAATAAAGCTGACTGGAAGGGGACCGTCCCCTGTAAGGTGTTCAGGAGATACTCGGTGGCTGGAGATAGCATAATTCGAGGTGTATTTTCTTACTTTTTTCTTTTTGAAAATACGGTTTTATTAAACGAGGGCTGTCACCTGGAAAATAATTTTACACCAGGGCTTATCGACTGCGCTGCTTCGTGAACCATATGAGGGCATCGATTTCGCAGGAGGCACGTTTTATATTTCGAGAATTCCACACTTTCTTTTACGATAACGCTCTTTTGCGTTGAAGAGACTCCTTATCGCTGAATAGCAAACCTAGTCAACGTTCTTGTTTTTCTTCAGTTTTTCAAAGTTGCAGGCGCTGCCACTATTTAAGACATCAGTGACAGCGATGACATTGCTATAGTACACTTAAGAATAACGCATAGACAGCAGTGTCTGAAGTTTTTCGATGAGGCGGTAACATCGTTGGTGCATGAACTAAGCTTATGTACAGACATATTTGGTAGAGCTCAATTTTAATGACATTCCTTCGGTTTTTATTGAGATGATGGTAAAGGTCTCTTTTGCGTGTCTGTTGTTAAAATATTTATTCAAAATTAGTACCTACAGATATCTATCTATCTATCTATCTATCTATCTATCTATCTATCTATCTATCTATCTATCTATCTATCTACAAAAAGTTCGATCAAACAGTAATGACTGCTCTTCTTTATATTACAACAGATTTAATGGAATTTGTACATAAGTTATAACATAGTTTATAGGGCACCGCCCAAAATCTAGATGATATGAACCGGTCAGCTGATCCTCCTTCTGATCATGCACTGAGAAAAAAATTGATTCAAACTAGTTTGCAACATTCAATACCTCTAAAACTGAGCTAATAGCATATCATCAGGACCAATAAGACCCTGAATTTTCACCTATCATGAAAAGTTGTACACCAATGTGGCTCCATGCCAGGAACGTTTATTGGTACTCAAGTTAAACCCAAACCTCAAGTGGAACACAATTCCTAAAGATTCTAAAAGAATGCTCGATTTCTTGTATCGCATGAGGTAGCCTCTTCCTAAGCACCGTGGATTCAGGATTGGATGCTTCCCTGATCAACACAAACTTAACTTCTTCAAGTCTATGGTCAATCGTTATCTATCGTACATATCCTCAAAGTCTGCACTTACCTTCTCCTCTTACGCCAATGCAAAAAAGCGAGTTCAGTTCTTCCTTTACCTTAAGTGTATCCTGGGATTTATATGGAAAGAAAATTCTAGTAAACATAAACTATAATGAATATAAATATCGTCCTCAACATGTCAACACTCGGGATTGAACTCAATGTCCATTCTTATATTTTTATAAACTTTCTCTCTGATATTGAGCACATTTACCCATACATATAGCATGCATTAAAACAATATTTTAAAACTATATTGTTTACCGATTTTAAATGTGAATTAAGTTTAAGCATCTAATGATTTTTTTCTTTTTCTTTCAGATTTAAAAACTTAAATCTTTGGCAATTTCAGCCCTGGAAAGATTAAAAATTATATAACCTGTTAAATTCATCGAAGTCTATTAAGAAATGGACGTTCAAATATACGGCATAATGATTCCGCTAGAAAGAAATGCACACCGAACAGTGACCTGTTGTGGATGCAGTGGCAGTTCAACGCTCATCCTTGGATTTTCATCAGCTTAAATGCGACAATTTTGCTTATTAAGGAATCCACCAAGAGGATGTTTTGCGAAAAATCTTCCCCGGCTTGTCTTTGCTTGCGCACACAGTTGATGAGTGTACGGCGCTCCAAATGGTCAGCAGGTTTTAGTTCTTATGTCAATTGAACATTGTAAGCGTGTAGAGAAAAATCTTTTGTCAAAATTCGACGTAACGTTGTTGTGGAGAGGTCCAATACCTGCCCGCGATGACGAATAGAGGTGCTTGGATTTTAGGCCATATTCTCGAGCACTGCAGCAGTGTTTTCAGCTGAACGGCGTAAAGGAGAACGCAATGGTGTTTTCGCATCTGCCACCGACCCGGTTTGTTTGAATTTACGAACAATTATTCCAAGTGCATTCTCAGTTGGTTGATTATGTTAAGCCCCCAAAAAATCGCGAAGTGCACGAAATGCATTTCTGTTTGAACGTTCATTTTCGCAATATTCTTCGATAACTTTAACACGTTGTTTGATTGTGAATCTTTCGATGATTGAAATTGCCAAAGGCGTAAGTTGTTAAATCTAAAAGTAAAAAAAAAAAATTAGACGTTTTAACTTAATTCACATTTAAAATCGGTCCAAGTTATTGAAACACCCCCTCTCTATCTCTCACTATCTCTCTCTCTCTCTCTCTCTCTCTCTCTCTCTCTCTCTATATATATATATATATATATATATATATATATATATATATATATGTATGTATGTATAAAACTGTGCTCGATGTAAAATAACAGAGCTAAAATGTATACTACTAATAAATATAAATGAGTTGCTCACCATTTGGTATACCTACTTAGTTTCATGAACGTGGCAATCAAAATGCACTAACTGAAACTGACCGTTATATATATATATATATATATATATATATATATATATATATATATATATATATATATATATATATAGATATAGAGAGAGAGAGAGAGAGAGAGATAGAGATAGATAGATATATATATATATGTATATTGTTATGGACAATTACCACAGCATAAAGTTCAATAAGAAAAGATAAAAAATCTGTCACTGTCTAGAAGACGCTAGATTTACTACTCCATAGTGGGCGGATTTTCCACAGGGTCGAATAAACGAATTCGGAACGACAACCAACACTATAGAACTATAAACGCCAATATAAAAATTAACAAGTTTTAATTATAACTAGACAATACATGAAAACATTTAGGGAAGGGGATGAGTGGGAAAATGTGTTCTATACTTTCCTGTATGGAAAGATCTATGCGTTTTGTTCTGAGGTTAAAAGTTGTAACAAAAACTTAGCTTCAGTCTTTTGTCTGAAATAAAATAGAGTTTTCTCTCTCTTTCTCTTATGTTTCTCTTTGTTCTCTTAACTTTCTGACCAATTTGTTTCGCTCGAGCTGCAGTGTATTTTAATCTATTCTTCAATGTAGCATTCGTTATTCGGATGCAAAGATTTGGCGCTGTATAAGTCACATGTTCTGCAATGCAGAATTCTTTCATCCAATTGAATCTGTCACATATGCCTGCCTTAGTTGATCGTCACGTGTTACAATTCACTTATGCACTTGATGTAGCAGAATAGTGTGTTGAGTTTAATTAGAACTCGTCTTTTATCGTGTGATCTCTTGCTTTATTGTAACAAGTAAAAAGACACATTCCCACATGATTCTGTACTTGGAATTCGTGTGAGTTGGGAGATAGCATTCATTTTCTTCAGTTCGGTAAGTGCGGCTGAACGACGATTTCATAGCCAGTCCGATTTCTTGGAGTTTCGTCACCCAACTCTTCTGTCGATCTTTTCCCGCTCAACATTCGTACTGGTCACGTGATTCTGTCCGTGTGTGAGAATCTATTTTTAGTTTGCTGGGGTTCAGTATATCTGACCTGATTGTTTTTGTAGTGAGCGACTACTATCAAATATTGAAATAGAGAGGTTATATTATTAGAGAGATATGAAAGACAGATTGGTCGCCAAGTGTAAAGTGGTTATGGGTTGCGTATATATATATATATATATATATATATATATATATATATATATATATATATATATATATGTGTGTGTGTGTGTGTGTGTGTGTGTGTGTGTGTGTGCGTGTGTGTCTTTGTAAAAATATCATTCGAGTGTATCTGTAAAAGGAAAATATGAATAAATACAAAAGGAAATTTTATCTTAGCCGACGCGTTTCATCTTCTGACGTACTTTATCAATGTAAGCATTTTATTTTCTCACAAGTATTTATACACAACAGATAAAATTTTATTGGTTTTCAAAATCTCTTGGTATAGAAGTTTTCATCAATTTTAATCAGTTTAACGGAGAAACCAAATGTAAATAAATGACGTATAAATAAAAAAAAATGTCTTAAAAATAATTGTCGAACTTTGTCCATTTCATAACGTGTGACGTCATTTGTTTACATTTGGATATGCATTGAGCAGATATGAATGTATTAGAGAAAATCATGGAGAATTCTGTTTAAAAACAGTAAAATCGACCTTGCTAACCGAGCGCTCCTCTACGGCCCAATCGGTTAAGGGACGCCAGGGTACATGACCGTTCCGTATAGGATACAGGTTCGATTCTTGTTGGAGGACGCATATTGTCTATGAACATTTCTCGGACATACAGGCCGGTAAATGTTATTGATAGTTTATTATAAACAGAGCATTTACTTAAATATTTGTATCTATAAAAAGAACGTATAAAAATAAAAATAAATGCCTTAAAAATAATTGTCGAACTTTGTCCATTTCATAATGTGTGACGTCATTTGTTTACATTTGGATACGCATTGAGCAGTTATGAAAGTATGAGAGAAAATCATGGAGAATTGAGTTTAAAAACAGTAAAATCGACCTTTCTAACCGAACGCTCCCCTGTGGCCCAATCGGTTAAGGCACGTCAGAGTATATGACGGTTGCATATAGGATATCGGTTCGATTCCAGTCGCGGAACGCATTATTAATTTTATTTTTAAATATTATTTAAGAAAAGTTTTTGACGGCTAAAAATAGCTCTTTCTTTTCTCTGATTCAGCAAGTTTTTATTTTTTATGAACTTTTCTTATTAATTTCCATTTTACTGTAGGTGTTTTATTGGATTCTTTTAAGTGCCAGAAATATTTTGAAAGGGATGTCTGATTTCTGTATTTATTAATCCTAAATGAAGTTTGATGTTGATTGAACCTCTTTTTGAACTCATGGCTTGTGCAACCTATATAGATTTTTGTTTTCGGGATTCTCAATAGATGAGATATTGCATTGGTATACTAATGATTCCGTGCGACATTTATTTTGTAGAGGACAGATATGAGCGTTTCTTCAGTTACATAACTTTTGTTTATCTTCATTTGTTTTCATTTTTATATTGTGTAAATTTCTTTGGTTTTGGTCTAAGGGCTTATTGAAGATATTAGCATTATGTTTCTTAATAAATTTTTCCAAGTTTTCAGTACAGCTGTAACTTAATTTTAGTGTTTTTTTTAAAATAGTACTTAGTTTACTTTCTCTAGGAAAGTGCTTAACTATTAATGCAAGGAATGTTTGTCCTAATTTGTTCTTTATCATTTGGTTGTATCGGGGTGTATACCAATTTATTTTTCTACTTCTGTTTTTTCTGTTTTTCATTTTCCTTTTTTATAAAAGTTAGTTTTGGGTTTTTGTAGCCACTATCTTTTATAGTTTTATTATAGAAATTAATATGTTCATAGAAAATCTTTTCATTTGCTGAATTTTTTCGATAGATAAAGGTATATGCTTAGTTATAGATGGAGGATGATTTGATTTAGGGTGTATGTATAAAGGATTGGTATTGGGCTTTTTATAAGGTATGTATACATTTTTCATTAGATCTAATGTTATATCAAGGGAGTTAACTTTTTTAATTTAGTGCTTACCGTAATTGTTAAGTTCAGGCTTTTAAATTCTTTATATAATATCTTTCTAATTTTATCGATTTTAAAGTTAGTAGAGTTCTTTATAACTATAAGTCCATCGTCTCTGT
Source organism: Acanthosepion esculentum (assembly GCA_964036315.1). Taxonomy (NCBI): domain Eukaryota; kingdom Metazoa; phylum Mollusca; class Cephalopoda; order Sepiida; family Sepiidae; genus Acanthosepion; species Acanthosepion esculentum. The sequence goes on from OZ038475.1 coordinate 97,865,010, forward strand.
ATAAACCAATGTCAGTTATATTAATTCCACGGTGCACTCTGAGATTGTATGATATAAAAGACCTATAAGATGAGAAGACTTAGCTGAGTCTAGTGATCCCATTGTGATTTCAAAGTGGTCATTTTTATCCATTGCTCACCTTTATGTATCAGTACCGATTTTTTCACATTTGTAATAATGCTCTTTCCTTCTTCAGTAATATCCGTGTACTGGGTGGCAAAGTCCAACGCATTCATGAACAGTACTTTAGATATTGATTGATAATATTTTTCAATATCAAACTGCATTAGTGTACATTTCGTTTTCTCCTTTATATCAGCAAACCAGTTTGTCACGTCTTTGGTATTAATCCAAAATTTCAGGCCTATTTTTCTTTAATTTGTTGATTTACCCTTTCAAGGATCATTTTACTAATTTTTCCGATATCAGGTCTCATTGAGTTTATTATCCTTGAGAGCTGGTAATATACATACTTATATTTGATACGAAAAAATAATTTTAAATAATTTAAGTAAGGATTTAAGTCCTATTTTCGGGCTCACCAAAAGTGCGCATCCACTACAGAGACTCGAATTCGGACTGTTTTGATACAACGCAAGAATCATGCCAACTGTACCGACGCGACACGCTGACGAAGAAGAAACTGAATATACTTGTTATAGCGCAGCTACTTACTAATTCCGTGGTGTTACACCTCATAAACTTAAGGATTGTGCCCCAAGACCCACGTCTTTCTTTTCCTCAGAAAGACGTGGCTCTTGGAATGCTTGAGTATTACGATGAGTATTACCACGGAATTTGTGGGTAGCGGTGATATACCGAGTCTATTCAGTTTCTTCTTCGTCACGGTGACCTGTTGGAATGACGCTTGTGTTGTATCGAATCAATTCGGTTTCGAATCTCAGTAGTGGATGTGCATTGCTGATGAGTCCCAAAATAGGACGATACGGTCAGCCAGTGCTTTCTGCATTTTATTGAGGATTCTTCTAAACACGATGAATTACTATAATATATATATATATATATCATTTATTATATATAAATAAATAATTATCGCTCTACTATCGGTATCGAGTCCTCTTTTGGATTAATGCTGTGGACGTTGGAATTTATATATTACTTTCGTTCTCATCGCATCGGATAATATATATATATATATATATATATATATATATATATATATATATATATATATATAAATGAACATTGAAGTCAAGGCACAGAGGCGACAGGCTGTTTCGCGCTAGACGTAATTGTCAGGCCACATTATTGTTGTCGGTATTTTTGTTTCAAATCATATCTATAATAGTTTTGGATGTGCTTATCATAATTTCCATGTTGCATAAATTGAATAGATTGTTTTGGATAATGGATGTTATGAAATAAGTTTATTGTTGTTAATAACATTGTTATCTTTTTGTGTTCGTATGCCATTCATTTAGTATTGTGTATGAAATGATAAGGTTATTGGATCTATTTGAAAGTGTTTTCTCTGTATTTATCTGGTCTTGTATATAAATGCTTGTCACAAAATAAAAGCCTTACATTTGCTTTCATAAAATCCCTCAAAGTATGAAACACGTCGATTAAGATAAGTTTGCCTTTATTCATATATATATATATGTGTGTGTGTGTGTGTGTGTGTGTGTGTGTGTGTGTGTGTGTGTGTGTGTGCGCGTGCGCGCGTATGCGTGTGTGCGGGTGCGTATGTGTGTTTGTGTGTGTTTACAATAAAATACAAATAGTCAATTTTGACCTTTATTTTTGCTCGTGAGAGTTGTGATAATACAATAAAAGGCTATTTTGTGACAAGATGTAAATACATCTAGATACTTGTTACTCTGTGTAAGGATAAAAACTACACGAATTCTTAAGACAGCCTTTTAAAATATAGGGAATAAGCCATAGCTACAAACTTATCGTGGTGTGAATCTTATAATAAGGCATTTTACAACCTCTGCCTGCTACTGAGATTATATATTATATATCTGTTTATTATTTCTATATGATCAAATAAATAATGAATTCTACATAAACAGCTTGAATCCCGTTTGTGTAGGACAAGTCAATGATTTTCTGATAAGCACTTAAAAAATACATGTTTTTTTACATAAAACGTTACTTTTAGTGGCTACCTGTGTTTTTTACAACAGTGTGCATTACATCTCGTAGCCTGCCCGTCTTTATTCATTTTTCTCCATTGCGCAGGTCGGTAGGCGTAATACATACTGTGGGATATAGAAATTCTTTAGGTACCATGCATGCTGCACGCTTGGACGTTCCTGTTTCTTTTTCATTCCTGAATGACTTGGCAGAGAAATTACCAGAGTAGTTTGCCCTTATTTTCTGCTGTAGACTGGTTACCAACCAATTCTATAGGACACAGTCTGTCCTGCTATTTAACTCATAAGAGAGAAAAATTCATCCCTTTCGCAACGGTATTTGGAATGTAACGAAATCGAGTGGAATTTCTAATTCCAAGCCATCACACCACTTTCAATTCGAAAAGAAGTCATTTATAAAATATCCAGCGTTTATTTAACAACCTAGTGTATTCCTATTGTATTCATATATATTTTCTAACAACCCAAACGAACTATTCTATTTAATCACCTTCTTTCTAAATCAGGTATTCCATCATTAAATAATTATATCCATCTTAATTCTACGAACATCATACACACACACACACACACACATATATATATATGTGTGTGTGTGTGTGTGTGTGTGTGTGTGTGTGTGTGTGTGTGAAACAGTGATGAAATAAATGGTTTAAAATATTTAAAAATCAAGTGATGGAGTTAATATACGGTACTGTTGACTTGGCTAGGTTAGCGGTTGGTTGGTTAACTGTTGTTCTCCACATGTCTCCCCCCCTCTCTCTCTCCTTTACCAGTTGGCCTATGACTCGTCTGAACTTCATGGTTTAATATAGTTTATCTCTATACAATTTGTTTTTTCTTTTTATTCCATTGTTTGTAAACTACATTTCTGGCTTATTCACACGTTTTGCTTCTAAGAAAACGAAAAATACAAAAACAGGGGTGAATTTTAGGAAAATATCGGCGATTTGCAGTGACCTGAAACGATTCGGAAATATTTCTATTAATTTTTAAAGTGGAAAATTAATTTGAGATATGAGTCTTTTGACTTACAAGCTCGGAATTGGAACGAGTTAAAGTAATATCTCAAGGCATTAATACACACACACACACATATATATATATATATATGAAAAGTGTATATATATATATATATATATATATATATATATATATATATATATATATATATATATATATATATATATATATATATATATATATATATATATATATATGTATATATATATATGTATATATATATATATATATATATATATATATATATGCAATATATTATATATATTATATGCGCGGTAATAATTGGAAAGCGCTCAATATCAGAAATAGAGGTAACATATTTAGCTGGATTGGTGTGAGTGTGTGACCCTGGATTTCACGCTTTTGCGATCGTCAGCCAAAAGTTTCTTCCTATTCAAAATTCAGTTCCCCCCCCTAGATTTGTTGCCAACCAAAAGGTTAAAGTGCTAAGTTTTTTCTACTATTTATTTATCGGGAGACGAAGAGATCGTACGTAACATTTTGAAAGGTATTTGGTCAAATGTTACTGTAATGAACTTGAATGAAATTAAAATTTCACTTTCAGATTCCTCAGTATCAACATTAAACCACCCACACTTCTACACTTTTCAATTTTAATCATAGAGGCCGTAGCCCAAAATATCATACCATTTAGGAAGAAAATTAAAACCATCCCGGACCCGCAATCCTGGATTTTGGATTGCAAAGTTTTCATTACTTCGATTGTCTCGCAGATTTTTTACGTATTTTTTGTGACATTTTTTTTGTAGGAGATCAATTTTTTAAAACTTGGAAATAGATTTGGGAATAATCGTAATTAATTCCGAAATACAGCGAAAGTCACCAATGAAATAAAAATAATTGTTTTTACGGCAAGTAAGGACCAATGTACATCAAACTGTCTTTAAATTAAATGGCGACAGAATTATCGTTGAACTTTTAACAGGTAAGCTTAAACATTACTGTAATACTTAAATGCAGCGATCAGTTTTGAGTTCTTCTGCAGTTTATTGATGCCTAACGCATCTACTTCTCCCTACCTATTGAGATGAAAGTTCAATCAAGAACCCTCCGAAAAAGCTAACTTAAATGCCGCCCAATAGAGCGGCTTTTTAGCTACTATATATAAGTTGTTGCCTTTGTTTTTTTGTTATCGAACTCCTCCTAGGGATTTGGAGATACATCACCATAAGTATATATATTCTGAAACTATATTACCTTGCGTACTTGGATAAGTATATTTCATTTTGACCAAAGATGTTCCCGAGGAGCATGAACCCCCAACTGAATGTTTTCATTTTCATTTAAATTAAATTTAATATTTGAACAAGGGAATGGCTGCTATTCAAAACATATGAGAAAGCCAGAAGATGGAGCTCACATCGGCAAGATTATTGAGAAATATTGAAATGCATCATTTTTCTCCAGAAAATATAACAATGATTTAAAATCAATCATCATTTTCTGACAAAAATTGTGTATAACGCAGCAAGGCGAGGGTAACTTGACTAGTTTATTTGATAAATCGTATTTTCCTTGCAAGGACTCGTCTTGTTTCCAAAACATGTTTTTCCTTGTCAAGCTAGAAGAGAAATAGATTTTAAACGTCCTCTGACATTCGTTTCCTTTTCATAATTTTAATACCATCTGACATTCTTTGCATTTTCAACATTTTAATGTTTTCCGTGTTACAGTTGAATGATCAACCATGAAACGAAGAATAGTGTAACTTTCGAATTCACTTTTAACACGCCCTTAACATTTCACGAAAGATGCCGCTACCGACGTATACATCTCTGTAATTCAACTAATAAATAAACAAGTACTAATTTTCCTGTAGTCGGCGAAAAACCTTAAAATCGGCTTAACTTGTCAGTACAAAATTATAAATCTGACATCACGCAAATAAAATTGAATTCTGCTAACTTTATACAGAATACTTTCCTTGAAGTTTCGCTGATAGCGTTTATTTTCGAGAGAAGATTAATTTCTGAGGCTAATCTACTGACCTGTTAGAGACTATTTAAAATTTTTCATTCAAAGCAGGAGTAATTCTCTTTGAGACCTACCTTTGATGCAAGACAGCGCACCAGTTGGCAAGAATAATTCATCATCGATTTTAGACGAAAAACTAGATTGAATATTATTCATCTCAAATGACGATATATAATTGTCCATTCGTTCTAGCCACTGAAAGGAAGCACCATCAAGAACCTTTTCTTTTAATTATTGCCAAAACCACGAGCCATTCTGTTTCCTGACCTACTCATTGTAAAGGAAAAGAGCATACACTTTTGTCAAATAAGAAAACTTTTCAATGCATTTTATTTCCATGAAGTGAAATAAATCATTCAGTATGCCTATATAATATAAGTCTGTATTATATAAGGACATTGTCGCCTATACTTGTAGTAATAGACTGAAAAATTCGTTCAAGATCTCAGTTCATTGCTACGTTGTTTTGACCTTCATCAATAGCGTAACGAATGGACTAAGGTTGCCTGGTTAATTAAAAGACATCCCAAACATCATTTCAGTAGATAATGTCTAGGTCATTGAATGGATTATTTAACATTTAGATCCAAGATGTGTTTTCTCTATAGTAAAATATTAGATACATGTTAAATTTAAACTAAGGTCAGAAAAGTAGAGATTGGTTTGGTTTACATCAAAGATTCCTAACGTGCGGCGCATGCCCCAGCGGTAAGGCATGGTAATATTTTGGTGGGGCATGCGTAGGACTTACACCCTTCGGCTTACCGTGCCAACAGAATAAGAGGGCTATTTGAGAATGAGTTATTAACAGTGAATTGTTTTCTGGTGAGTCTGAGTTGGAGTGTCAATTTTTATGTGTGTTAATACATACGAGGCATATACAGTATGTATACATAACATTATTTTGTCTGTATATACGTACGTGCGTAATTTGTATACATGTGAGAATTAAATGTTACGGTGTAGGGGGGATCCAGAATTTTAGAAATACCAAAGTGAGGCATATCCCAAAATCGTTTGGGAACCACTGGTTTACATGAAATACAAAAAGATAAATGCAGGTTTTGTCCCCCACGGGAGTGGACAACTTAGATATCATTTCGGTTCACATTATATTCATAAAGGTAGGCACAAATCCAGTTTAAAGAATAATTTTTTAATAATTTCTGCGCAAGCAGGCCCTTAAGAAGCATGAGTTTACTGAGGGTGTAGGTAACTAAGAAAACGCCATTGAGCGGAGAAAGACAATAAATATGTGATGATCATACTTCAAAAGAATGCAAGAAGAAGGGAAATAATTCGATATTCGAGAACGGCCAGAGAAGAACATATACGAACAGAAGGTAGGTATACACGTATCAATTTCAACACAAATTTAGCTGAAAAATCTAGAGCTGCGCTTAAAATCCTGAGGTTGAAGTAACAAAGAGGAAAATTAATCAGAACAGTCGCAATGAACATCTTTTTAGAAAAAGGCACAAAGAAGTGTCGTTACAGCGGGGGAGGGAAAGTTATTGAAGCGGTGAAGCCAGGTCACGACCGATAACATTGCAGATTCTTTTTTGGATTTTGTCAAGAATCGCTAGGTATATAATAGAAGCACCTGGGACACTTTGACATGTTGCAATGGTTGGAAAGCTTGTCTGGCTAGATCAGTTACGACTAATTAGTGATTTCGATCGAATTAGTGATTGCTAATCGGTGAGCCGAATCCCAATTCCCGTTTTGTTTCTCATATTCATTCACGCGTATAATCGCCGGAGGAAAGGTATGATCTAACTACTCCTCCCCTGCTATGGGTTAAATAATTAGGAAGTCTTGTATAACTAAACAATTATTATATCCCCCGCCCAACAAATCTAAATATATAATGTTTCCCAGCTACAAAGGGTTGATAAGCCGTAGAAAACGATTATATATATATATATATATATATATATATATATATATATATATATATATATATATATAAGGTAACCAAAGTTCTGTCCGTTTTTTGATTAGTCATTGAATGAAGTTGAAATATATACGAAATGCGTGTAGCAATTGTTTTCAAATTCGGACAGCCGGAAGTAGGAATATCAGACGTTATAAATAACACGCGCACCGTGCCCGGCCATCAGTTATGAGCCGGACAGCTGTGTGAAGGATGGAAGTTTCTAGAGATCTCGTTCGGGGCTGTTTACTTTACGACGCCAAAGGAGACTTATCAGCAGCTGCATCAAGTTGCCGCATATGTCAAGCGTTTGGGGATAGTACTCTGGATGAACGTACTGCGAGGCGTTGGTTTCGAAAATTCAAGTCGGGAGATTTGTCTATCCATGATGAGCCTCGCAGTGGACGACCACAGGTCTTGAATGACGGAGTGCTGAAGGCGGCCATTGAAGAGGACAGTAGTCTAACGTGTGGTGAACTTGCAAGACAGTTCAACCTTTCCGATTAAACAGTTAGACTTCACCTGCACCGCCTAGGTAAGACGTACAAACTGAGCAAGTGGGTTCCACAAACGCTGTAGGAGGTCTACAAGGGATAACGAGTGGCAGCCTGCGTATCGCTGCTTTCTCGCCACCGTACCGCATCCTTATTCCATCGAGTGCTTACCAGTGATGAAAAGTGGGTTCTGTACGAAACTCCCAAGCGTTCCAGACATTGGTTGTCTCCTCAGGATGCTGTCCCTCACACCGCAAGACCGCCTGTGCACCCACGCAAGATTATGCTTTGTGTCTGGTGGACAGGTCGTCAGTTGGTTCATTATGAACTGCTACCAACAGGCCAAACGGTCACTGGAGACATATACTCGCAGCAATTGAAACGTGTGCAACAGGCATTGCGCCAGAAGGATCCAGCACTGGTGAATCGTTAAAGGTGTGCTTTTCCTCCATGACAACGCCAGGCCGCATGTCGTTCGAGTGGTCAGGGATACCATACAGCAATTTCAGTGGGAGACTTTGCTCCATCCACCTTATTAATCTGACCTTGCGGCATCCGATTACCACCTCTTCTACTACCTGGATAATCATCTTCGTGGGAAATCCTTCACCAATGAAGCAGACTTGAGCAAAGCCCTCACGGACTTCTTTGCGTCAAAACCCCCGAGTTCTACCGCAAGGGCATTGAACAGCTGGAGACACGTTGGCAGAAGGTGCCAGATGCCGATGGCGATTACTTCGAAGACTAAATATAAGGTACACATACCGTGAAGCGTTTTCTTTTTTTCCTTTCAAAACGGACAGAACTTTTTTGGTTACCTTGTATATAGTCGTTCTCGCATTCTGACCATGAGACCCGGGTTTGATCTCTCCGTGATTGATTTGTCAGGAAAGAAAGTTCCAGTTGTTACCGGAATGCTGGGGAGGTGTCGATCCCAGCGTGCGCACCTTTGGAAAATGTCTGAAAACCATACCACGAGTTGACCCAAGCCTTGTAAATGAAATTGGGTAGACGGAACCATTGGGTTCTGTCGATAGCTGTGCTAGCACTAAGGCACAACTCATCGTGGCCAAGGTATTGAGGGTGCTGTTATTGTTCAAATTGTTGATCACGTTAGATTACACGCTCTTTCCCAGAGACTGTAACTAAGGTATGCTCAGCATAGTTGAAGTTTAAAATAAATTTATATATATATATATATATATATATATATATATATATATATATATATATGAAGAAATATAATTTTAATGTGAGCTATATTAATGGAATGGGATAAAGTGCTTAATATCAGAAATAGAGTGTATGTAAATATAAATATGAAAATGAGCATTGAAGTCAACACTCAGAGGCGGCAGGCTGTTTCATGCTAGATGCAATCGTCAAACCGCGAGTTTTGGATTTTTCTCGACTATTTATATATTTGGGTCAGTAGTGCATTGTGGGTAATCCATTCTGGCGGGAGTGGCTTGTTTATTTATTTGGGTTAATTTATTTTACTTGTTTTTTATTTTCATTTTTTTATTTTTTGTTATTTTCAATTTTCGATGTTTTATTAACGGCGGAAAAATTGCTTAGGTTAGACCCACAACAGTCTATTATTGCAAAAACCGTCAAGCACGTTATTTCTGAAGTATATTTGTTTTACACAGGATGTTCTTGTAGTTCAGTCTGTTAAGTGCCGTACATAACTGTTGAAACTTGACTAATGCATGGAATAATAATGCAAACACAAAATGTACTTAGAATAAAATGTATTGAAACAAGAAAGTTTACACAATATTTACATATAGTCTTTTGTATATTCCTGGGAAGACCGTTCCTGGAGAATGTGTTGACTAAGTCGCAGTCGGGCAGTGTCTCTAGTTGGATCTCTTGATTTGCCTCCCTGTCTTCCGGTACCAACCATATTTATATCGTCGATACTCCACTATGCAAATTAGGTGGATCCTACCACAACAATAACACACGCCATTTCGATTCATGATTGACATTTCCCGCAATAGGTTTCCGTTTCTTTATGCGGTAGACTGGTTGCCAAATAAGGCTATAGGACCTAATATACCTTCCTATTCAATCTATAGATGGTTTGTGAAATGATGGCTGCCTTTAACCATAGCTATTTGCGCGTAAGTGAATGAACGAGCCTGAAATTCGAACCCAGCTCCCCGATTTCTGAGCCGTTATCCATTCCACAACAACGGCCAGCACATCATCTTGTAATCGCAGTATTCAATATTGAAGGCTGAAAAACGAGTAATGATTATAAGTAAATCATTACTTATCTCTACTAGGAGTTTTTGCAGATTCTGAAACCCACTCATCAGATGACAAAAGTATTTTTGATTTATTTTCATATATCGTATTTATCTTACAAGACGCTGAGCTATGACGTAAAATTAATTGAATTTGTATTTTTAAGAGGTTGTTTTATGACAAGTTTGTTTTTCTTTCAGGAGGTTGTTTTATCATTTTTTATTTATTCATTCGGAAGTCAGGTATTGCGACTTTTAATTTGAGTTATGTGTGTAGCGAATAATTTCCATTTTGGAAAGGGATGTGGAAATGTTTTTATAATAAATTAATATACAAAACGTAGTTTTGGGGCTATTTATAACTTATTAGCTATTGGATATATTTGTAAATGAATTTTTATATTCATATTATCGTCTTATTTATTGAAAATAATGATAAGCTTGTTAATTTCATATTTCTGTATGAGAAATAAAAATGAAAATAGTTATATTTCGCGAATGGGAGATGTGAAAATAATTGTTTGTTTGCGTCATTCTATACTTAATATGTGTCACGTGAAGAACTAACAGGGTCGGTCAAAAACTAATACACGCGTTAATTTAATTACAACATTTAATAAGAAAAACCTTCGAAATTTATTATCATACATAATGAATATCAGAGAATTCCTAATTGCATCCTCTGTGTCGCTGTCTTCCTTCTCCGTAGTGGTATTCAACTTTTACGTGTATATCTGATTTATAATAACTTCTTGTCTTGGCTGTTCTTAGCTCAGCGGCTTACGACCGCATCACGTTGGACCGAAGTTAAGCAACGTCGCGCCTAGATTCGTTTGCTTTGGTTTGCTTGACGGCATATCACCCTCAATGGGATATTTAATGCCGACAAAACTTTTATTGCTGGTAATATTTTTTTTTAAATCTATTTCTGGTAATATCTTTTTTTCCAAAAATGTATTGCTGGTAATAACTTTCAAATTTGGATTGTTGGTAATAATTTTTTTACAAAGTATTTCTGGTGTTAAAACCTATTTTTACACTTACATTTTGACCCCAGGTTGGGGGTTAACTATTTGCCCACAGCTGGAACCCTAGCTGCTGCTACCAGGCCGGGTCAGGGTAAACCTGAGAACCCTAACAATTAAGAGGTGGTTCCTCGCTCCTCAAAACCTCCTGATCAGAGGCCTTGCTGTTGGAGGTAGTTTATCGTCTTACCCAGGACGTGGATGTTGTTTATTATCATACCCAGGAGGGGTCGATCCTGGTCCGTGCCTAGATGGGTAAGAGATAGAGAATACCAGGTGCTGTACCCTTATGTCTGTGGGAGGTGTAAGCTTCGTTGTGCAGGTGGTGTAATGTATAATGCTTCCGAATTGTTAATCGGAGAGCCGAGTTCCAATTCCCTTAGGCTTTGTGGTATTTACTTAGACGCAAATACCCGCGAGAAAGATACGAATCCACCAGTTCTCTCTCCAGCTATGGGTTAATTAGCATATCTTGAATCACTAAACTATTATTACCTCCCAATCAAAAGATAATCTAAAAAATATTTGCTGACTTTAAATAACCTGCAAAGGGTTGATAAGTCGTAGAAAACTATTGAATCAACCAATCAATTCCTAGAATTACCTGCTACATCGGAAATGTAGAATCTGAGATCAAAATCAACACGAAAGTGCAATCTACCAGGCTCTGCTGAGGACGATCCTCCTATACGGCGGCGAGACGTGGTCAGTTAGAGCTGGAGAGCTTCATAAGCTTCATCCGTTGGCAACATCTCGAACACCTCCACAAAATTGGTTCTACTCAACAATCTGTTTACAAGGCGTCTTCGGTCGTTTGACCATGTTCTTCGTCGTGAATTTGGCTTTTGGCCTTTTCGTTCTTCAACGTTACTTTTCTTTTACTTTATTATTTACACTCTGTTATCAGTAATCTAGAGTGGCCTCCACTTGTTTCGTTACGCTCCTCTTTGAGAGAGCTATATCTGTTTACTGAGACTATCAATGGACACTATACGCGAACCTTGTATTCTCAGTTGAATAAAGCTTTCTTAAAGCCTAACATACGTACTTTTGTCATTACACACTCCTTCACTTTTCTATTTTTTTCAACGTCTTTCTCCCCGCTACCCCCGCTGTCTTCTTTCCCCTTCTCTAGACTCTCTTTTCCTTTTTAATTGCTTTCTTTTCTTCTTTCTCGTTCTCCCTATCCTCCAATAATTCTTTACCATTCTTTACTTTTATTTTTTTTATTTCGGAAGCCTCTCTTTCTAAAATTTTTCTTTCATTTCTCTGTACTTATATATATATATATATATATATATATATATATATATATATATATATATATATATATATATATATATATATATATGAGGACAAGGGAAGAAACAGAGAGAAAAGAAATAGCGATTATAAGAAGTACAGAGAAATGAAAGAAAAATGTTAGAAAAAGAGGCTTCCGAAAAAAATATAAAAGTAAACAAAGGTAAAGAACAATTGGAGGGTAGAGAGAAAGACAAAGAAGATATATATATATATATATATATATATATATATATATATATATATATATATATATATATATATATATATATATATATATATATATATATATATTCACATATATCCATCCATTTTATCTTTCTCGTTTCTCATTATTACTCTTTATATGCAGCTGTACGAAACGGACCGGAGAGATAAAATGTGTTCGAGCCCAAGTAGGCCGTTCTTCCAAGCGATAACTCTCCTTTGGGAAAGGGGCTTGTGCAATTACATGGCGCCTGAGCCGTTTCCATAAGATGAAGTGCTGAAGTGTCTTGAGAAACTTTTGTCCGTAATCCATGTACGTGTGGGCTCCAATCTCACTTTACACTCGACCTTGGGTCACGTTCCATTCATTTTGGCGTAAGTATATTTATATCAATTATTAATCTCCTAACTCTCTCCACTTTCCCCTCAAAGTCTGCCTTTGCGACCTTTGCTCTTTATTAAACACCAATTTCGTTTTGATATTGTCCTTTTTTGTTAATTCAGCTTTCTTTTATCTAATCTCTTATTGTATCTTTCCATTCATTAAAATTATTTTACTTGTTGGAGATTTCATTCTCATAATGTTTTCCCTTTCCTTCTAACCTCTGTTACTCCAATCTTTCCCTTTCTCTCGTGACATTCTTACCTTTTTTAATTCGCTCTTTCTTTTCTATGCTTTATTTTCCTCGTAATATTATTCCCCTTTCCTCTTCTTTCGATTCCATCTCTTTTTCTATCTGCCATTTTCATCTCTACTTTCCTTTTACTTTCCACTTCATCATTTTAATGTCTCTGATATTTTCTGTTTTTATCGTAAACATTATTTCTATTTTTCCTTTTAAAGGTTTTATCTGACTTTTCGTCACCGCTTTCTTTCTTTCCGTCTCTCATTAAATGACTCTTTCTCATTTTCACACTCTTTTTTTTAACTCGCTGCCTGTCTTCATTGTTTCCTTATCCTTCATTCATTAATTTTTCTTTCTTCCTTTCACTCTTTCTCCTTTTCCTTCTCACACAGTTTTTCAGCCTCCGTATTCACCGTCCCCACAACATTCATTCATTTATTCAATTTTCTTTCTTTCTTTCTTTCTTTCTTTCTTTCTTTCTTTCTTTCTTTCTTTCTTTCTTTCTTTCTTAAACGCTCTTACTCTCTCTTTCTGTCCTTTCCTCTTTTACACATAATTTTCTCTACCCGTGTCATCTGCACCACCCAATATTTATTTTCTCTTTCCTCCACTATCACACTGACTGACCTTTTCTCCTTCACTTACTGTTTTCTTCCCCTCCGTCTTCACTACCTTCAAAATATTCTTTCTTTCTTTTTTCTCTTTCTTCCCCGCCTCTCTCTGTCCTTTCAACATTTTCTCACCCTCGGTTCTTCTTTGCCACCATAACTTACATTCATTCATTTATTCTTTCTTCCTTCTTTCATTTATTGATTGCCTTCTCGGTCTCTCCTTTTCTCACTGAGTCTCTCTCTCTCCCCACTCTCTGTCTCTCTTTCTCTCTCTCTCTCTCACACACACTCTCTCTCCACTTTTATACACAGATTTCTCAGCCTCGGGTATTCATTGCTCCCATATCTTGCATTCATTCATGTTTTCTTTTTTTCTTTCTTAAGAGAAAATAATTATCTGATGAAGAAGCCCATAGGATCGGAGCCAAATTGACCAGTTTCTTCTCAGGGACTCTAATTAAAAGTGAGAACTACCGCCTCCTTATGGTTGGGAAATATGGCGCAGTTGAATCGGTTGTTAAGTTTAACGAACTGAAATTCGACAAGTCAAGCGAAAGAGAATCCAACAGACTGTTGCAAATGGTGGCGTCTTCATCTATCAATGATAAGTGCTGTACTTTTAAACCGTTCGATGCTAGATAAACGTCATGGCACTAGAAAATAATTATGTGTTATGTGTTTCGTTTTTGACATAGATTCAATTAACGTGAACGCTATGTGTATTGCTATGTTGTTAATTATTAACATCATTGTGATTCTGATCATCGATTAAAATTACATCCATTATCCATTATAGCATTTTCGATCCTCACTAGGGTATGACGACTTGTTAGTAGTTTAGAAAGATAATCTTAGTACAAATGACTCTAGCTATAAACAAGCATGTCACAAATAGAATTTATTAAACGAAGGCGTGGACATTTTCATTCACCCTAACGAATATATAGTGGCTAAGCAAATATTAAATTATTATAAAGGAAAAAATTAAATATCAACATTTTCAATATTCTGTGTGGATAGATAAGTACTCTGAGGGAAGTTGGGGAGAACTCTTATCGCACACGTATTAAAAGAACCCGGTATAAGATGGACAGATAATTTGGATATATATACACAATTGACTAATCCAGAACTAAGGCTTACAAGAAATGAGAAGTTGTGGACCCATGTCCTGAAATGACACGGTACATAGAAGAAGGAAGCTATATATATCTATATATATATATATATATATATATATATATATATATATATATATATATATATATATATATACGGTTTCATCATTACTAATCTGGGATCTGAATGGTGCCGGATAAGAAATTGTTACCGTATAAGCGATCTTGTTAGAGTTTTCTCTTGTTCTTTAACCAATAAAATGTAGATGCTACTTATTTTGAGAAGGTCCACCTTGTCTACGAGAGGGTTGGGAATTTCATAGACTGACTGTGAAGGAGTTATGCTAGAGCTGTGAATTCTTACATACATTAATTTCAACGCTTATTAATAACGCATTGCTTATTTCCTGGTAAACTGACATTTAAGACTGTTCATCCTGTTGGTCAAAATAAGCATCAGCAGCAGATATGATGTCATCATCACAGCGGTACTGGTTTCCAGCCAAGTCTTTTCTCGTGTTAGGGAACAGATAATACTCAGATGGGACGAAATCAAGAGAATGGGGATGGTGATCAAAAATTCTAAGTCTCAAACAGCAGCCATTGAAATGAAAGACTTGTGTGATGAAGCATTGTTCTGGTGATTCAAAACCCCTTTCGTTTGTTTTCCTGGGCATTTGGGTTTGATAGCCTTTCGTAAATTGGCATAGTACTCTCCATTGATGGCATGTTCTTTTGAAGATGTTCAATAATACACAAGGCCTTTTACATAAACAAACTGAGCAATCACCTTCCCTGCAGATAAAACGACCTTGGCCAACTTTGGAGCAGGTGAGGAGAGGTGTTTCCACTGGATGGTTTGTTTCTTTATCTCTGGATCAAAGGCTGAACCCAACACTCATCCTGAGTTTGGAAACATTCGAAACCAGCTGCATCTCAATCAAGTAATATAAGATTTTCCCCTGACGGGAACAGCATGGTGCCTGATATCGTGGAATATACTGAGAAGAAACGTACGTCCAGACCTCGGGTCATCTTCAAGACTCTCCCTTCCTCTCCTAAATTCAGCTGTCAACATTTGCACAGTTGATAAACGTGGAGCATGATATTCTAATATAACAAACATGTCAGCATGTATGCCATTGGGTGCTAAACCTTTTTTCTTCAGGTACTTGAATGCCAAACAACAATGCCAAATGTTGTCCATTTTCAAGGGAAGTCGATACTAGTTACATTTGAAGTCTTTTTTTGAACAGCCAGATAACAGTATACCTGGAAATAAGAATCTATGGGGAGAGACAGGTTCAAAACTGTCCAAATGTATTTGTGTGAAAGCAAACGCAATCACCTCGTCTCGACTCTGAACTGAACACAACGAATGCACTCTCCACGCCCATAATGAGTATAATTTTGTATTTTATCAAGGATCTCTAGATAACACACACTTTATTTTTCTTTATTTTTTGGTTTTGTTTTTTCCTTATTTATAGCGAAGAATAAAATCTTAGGATTTCTTACCCTTGAGCATGCAGCATACAACTGGTCATGCGTAAATATATCTTTCTGGGGCAAAATTCAAACTTTTTGAATTGTCTGACCTTGCGATATTTTTATTGTTTTCGCAAACACAGGGCGAACTTGAAATTGGATTCTTGTATATAAAAACTTAAAGAAATGTATGCAAAAAACAAAACAGCAGTTTTATTAAATAATTGTTATTTTAATCATTAAATATGTTAAATGTTGAATAATAAAAATATTAATATTTCCAAAAAAGTAATTCATAAAAAATTACTGTATTAAGCTAAGCACCCTAGTAAAACCAACTGTACTTTGTACTTTCTTAACTGTTTGCACTTCTCCCAAACATTTTGTTTTCGATTGGTCAATGTATGGCTATATTAGTAGGTGTGACGGACGTAAATACATAATTTTATATATAGATGGATATCTTTTCGGAATGAGAACTCGGAGAGTCGAGTTCGTTACATTCACCTACGCGCGCAAATACCCTTGGGAAAGGTTATGACACTATCTCTTCTCCTCCCAGCTACGGATTGAATAGCAAGACAGTCTATCGCCAAAATAAACGGCAGACTACTTACGGGAAAACCTGTCTTGTCAGTCATAAATCCAAAGTGAGCGTATCACGTATGGGACTTACTCGTTTCACTGAATATTATAAACAAATGCGTTATACTTTTACAATGCATATCTTCTTGGTTGGGACAAGAAACTCTTGTTAACATTTTCATGTAAAGCTGAGCGATGTTTTTTTTTTTTGCCTTTCATAGCTATAAATGCATAATAATAAATCGAATAATTTCCCATAACATGACATTGTAAAAAAAATACTTTCTTTTCTTTCATTTAATAATATTGAATTCCGCTGGAGCCTTCGTACTTGTCACTTTCTACTTAAAACACTCGTTTTGTTCCTCTTCCAAGCGTCTGTCAAATGGCAATCCTTTTTGGAACGAAACACCAGTTGTTCAATGTATTTATAACTTTCCGGACTTCTTCAGGCAGTGTTATACTAATGTTGTGGTAGGATCCACCTAATTTGCATAGTGGAGTACCGACTATATAAATATGGTTGGTACCGGGAAAACAGGAGAGGCGAATCAAGAGATTCAACTAGAGACTCTGCCCGGCTGCGACTTAGTCAACACATTCTCCAGGAACGGTCTTCCCAGGAATATACAAAAGACTATATGTAAATATTGTGTACACTTTCTTGTTTCAATACATTTTGTTCTAAGTTCATTTTGTGTTGCATTATTATTCCATGCATTAGTCAAGTTTCAACAACTAAGATCAAATTTATTTTGGAGTTTCCGAGAACACATTTCGCCTTTAGATGCCTATGAATATTCACGACAGGCTGCAGTCAATTTGGATAGCCTTCCTGTTTAGTTCATATTAACACACGGTGAAACGTGTTCGTTATACCAATCTTCTAGTAAATTCTTTGTCCAAATGAATCGCATCAAGAAAATTACATAAAAACAAAGGGAAATCACTGAAAACACTTATTGGGCAACATATATATTATTTACCTTGAAAAATATTGCATAATATTTCATATTCCAAATGCAGTAGATTCCATCTTATGGAAATAAATGACGAAGTCTACTTTATATATACTATTATAATTTAGCATATACATTTTAGTAAATTATATAAAAGTATTATAAATTATTATAAATATATATGTTATCATTATATTATTATTAGCTATATAAATTATTAATTTTTTAAATTACACAAATTTTATAAATTATACATATTTTTGCTTTAATAAAGCTAAACAATGTATTAAGAAACAGGAAAATTTCGTTAGAAGCAAAAAAATAATGCTGAACGTAATATAATTAATAAATATAAATACATTTCTCACTTCTGCAAAGTTTTTATAAGGCGTAGAAAACAAATCAACCAACAAATAACCAACAATTTAGTTTTTAAATATTCCACATTATGACATCAGATGATTTGCTAAGAAAATTGAAATATTGTAAGAACCTAGACACAAATTTGCCCTTGTGATTTAGTAATCATTGCAAATTCTATATTTTTGCCTTAGTAATTTTCCTCATTTTGGCCTTAGTAATTTTCCATCTGTCCCTCGGTATGACAACGAATGCTGGAAAATCGCTTCACAGATGAAGAAGAGATTTGAACCATCACAAATGTGGTTCCGAAGAAGGATGTTGAGAGTACCATGGACTAAACATGTGACTAATAACGAAGTTTTAGAGAAAATGGAAACAAAAAAGACATTTATACAGAAAGAAACAGGTGAAGTTTTTAGGACACATAATGAGGGAAAATGGAAATTTTGATACTCTCAGGGCAGATTGAAGACAAGAGGTACGGAGAAAAACAACGCAAGCTTCTGTAAATGGAAGGAAGAACATGGTTTAGGACAGATAACAAAAAGACACAATTTATTAAGAACTACAAAGTACAGTAAATTGTGGAGGGAAACGGTATATAGAAGACGAAGAATGATCAACCTAATACGAAGCTCAAGAGACACTCAAAATAGCGGGTTATGAATTGAAGATGGTGAAGTTGGAAGTGAAGATCAGGAGGATATGGAGTATAGATGAAGGTTAACCTTTGACGTGAAGAGATTAAAGTGGAAGCAACAATGTCAGAGACTATTCGAAAAAGTAGCGACTTTGAGGAAAAAGAAAACGGAGTGAAAACTTCTCCTTACATTCGGTGTACAACTCCTTGGACGTAGTATGGAGGTTCTTACCTTAAAAAATCTGAACTAATTAAATTAAAAACTGAAGTTCTTCTTAAAATTTGCCATTAAAATAGCAACGGAGTATCGATAGACTTTGCGACGTTGTGTCTGAAACTGCAGTATAAATAAGATATGCCCCACCTGGCGGCGTACTTAAGCTATATGTTGCATAAAATTATCTGTTATTGCAATAGAATCTTTGTAAATTATTCAACTTAGATGATTATAACTGATTTTCAATTCGAATTGCTGTCCCATTTTTCTTTAAGAAAGAAAGTGAATCATTACATTTGAAATGCACAAGCAATATTTACGGATTGTTCTTAATTCTATCTAACAGTGTAATAACGCTCGCAATTAAAAATAGAATTTCATTATGAACTGCATGTCACAAATTTAAAATTAATTACGTTTCAGTAAATGCTGGGGCTCAGTCTACATTAAAAAAAAGTAAAACTAGTTTTTTTTTCGCATTTTGTAGAACTTTCTTTCATTCTCCCCTTTGATTATAACTTATTTATTCGCTTTATCATGCGCGATGTGCAGGTGACATAACGGATAGTCGTTCGAAATTAGAAATCGGAGTGGTGAGTTCAACTGCAATTAGGTTCACTTCATACGAAATTACGGTCGTATAGCCTTAGAAAAGGTATGAATCCATTTTGCACCAGAGGGGTCAAATATTAGGACATATCTGTAAAAATCACTGTTATTCTAAGAAAAAAGTTTAATGAAATATTCAAATACTAAATTTTAAAAAAAGAATTATTCTTACCGTCGAAAATATGTTTCTGTTTTAAATAACCTACAACGCGTTGATAAACCGTAAATAACAAATCATTCAGTATCATTCGAAGTTATTATTATTATTATGTCAATGATTAATATTTTCATCATCGCCGCAGCAGCATAAAGAAAACTCTATTCATACTTATTGTTGGATTTTACACACGGTGTAATATATCACCAAAAACAGCAGGCGTCTTCATATTTCAAGATTACTCCACGAGTCTGTTGTCAACTAAAATAACTGAAATTCCCTTGAAGATCAGGGTTCAAAATTCTTTGAGTTAGTCTAGGAGATAATCCATGTTGCTTGTTGATAGTCACAAATAGGGATTTCCTATTCTACGGATTTTTCAACACTTGAGCAATTTCTAAACTCTTTCCTTATTCTCATTTGGCCTCATCTGCTGGAGCGATTACACCAACCATTTAAAATATCATTTTTTAGCAATAGCCCCGTAGTGCATAATTTCAACAGGGGATGTTTTTGTATTCTCACAGCATTTTTTGTGAATTCTAGATGATACAGAGAGTTCAGATATTGGTGTCCACTTGTAGATTTTCCTTATGTCATTATGCACCATTCAGTGTGAATGCATCCCAGTGTCTTATTTGTCTCTCTCCACACGGGTGCCATTAGCATACATCCACCAAAGAACAAGTTAAATGATAAAAAGGAAAGCATCTAGGTTCGATTTGCCCTGAAAGGTTTTTCTTACCGATGGATATAGCGAATCAGGATCATTGCCAAAATTGTTTTTGAATTATGCCATATAATCTTTTGAAGAATATTCCACCTGTTTTTGTTAAATATTTTTGTTAAGGGGTTTATTACGGGGAAGTGTTTTTTTTTATTATTCCTATATCTAATAGACAGAAACATTATACTAAATATAAGCTTGGAAATCATGAAAACCAGACCTGCCTGCAACAAAATAACAAAGAGATGTCTACTTTGTCTACAAAGTGGCAATAATCTCCTGCACTCAACAAAAGGAATTATTAAACCAAAGATCGGAAATAATTTTAAAATGCAGACACGAAAATAAATATCTCCTATTACAGTTCATACCAAAAAAATACTTCTTTCTTTTTATGCACCATGTCCTTTCAGAACGTGGCAATCATGGCTCTCTACCTCCCTATATCCCTTGCATCTCTCAGCAAACTCTTTCTCTCTGCCTCTTCCCACAGACCACGTTCTGTCATCCACCTGCTCAAGCTCGTCAGGTATGTCACGGGCTACTTTCCCTTGTCTCTCTTTCCCTCTATTTGACCTGTGAGTATCTGATTCTCCAGGACCTCCTTCCTCATTATATATATATATATATATATATATATATATATATATATATATATATATATATAATGAGGAAGGAGGTCCTGGAGAATCAGATACTCACAGGTCAAATAGAGGGAAAGAGAGACAAGGGAAAGTAGTATATATATATATATATATATATATATATATATATATATATATATATATATATATATATGTGGTGTGTGGTCACTGAACGAGTGAAGTATTTGAAAAGATCATAACTTGTTCCTTTTCAGTTTTTATTTATTTACATATAATATCCAGCAAGGAGCAAAACTAAGTGAGATTTTCTATTCTAGCGAAAGACCAATTATTCAAACTCAGAGAAAATACCGGCAACATTTTAATGACAGAGTATTTCCTAGCAATGCATACCAAAAATATGCCATGTAATCTTTTGAAGAATATTCCACCAGTTTTTGTTAAATATTTTTGTTAAGGGGTTTATTACGGGGAAGTATTTTTTTTTTATTATTCCTATATCTAATAGACAGAAACATCATACCAAATATAAGCTGGGAAATTATGAGAACTGCACCTGCCAGCAACAAAATAACAAAAAGATGTCTACTTTGTCTACACGAAAAAGTGGCAATGATCTCCCGCACTCAATAAAAGGAATTACTAAACCAAAGATCGGAAATCATTTCAAAATGCATACTCGAAAATAAATATCTACTATCACTGTTCATACTAAACACCTACATCCAGGAATAATATAACAAATAAAAGAAAAGGAATTAAGAAAACAGAAGATAACGATTGACATTGCATTTAAATCTTTGAAGATCAATGTTGTAGGAAGCAATAAGCCAGAACAGTTTTTCACAAGCGAAGAGTGCGAGAGAATGAACTGTTAGAATAGAATATATGATTGCATCTAGTAATTTCAACTGTGAAATGAATTCACATTGCCGCCAGTACTGCGAGTAAATTCATAAAGTCTTGATACCATAAAGATCACCAGAACAATTATCCTGAAGGTATTTATAAAATAGGCCATGGGAGGCAACTTAACGGCGGTGGGAAAGTGGCAAAAGCCGGGATGCAAAATTAGGACCAATAACATTTCAGATTCTTTTGTGGTTCTTATCAAGAAACTCCAGATACATAGCAGACGCAACAAGACCTGAAGCAACAATATTCAAATCATGGACGAATGGTAAACTTATAAATAAGTAAGATAGATTCTGGCGAGAGAAACTATCAAGCATTGCACAGTGAACCATATTTCCTAGAAGCAGACCTACCAAATGATTCAATACAATCTTTACAGTTCATGATATCATCAGCCCGAGAAGACGAGTCTCTCGTCTCAAGGTTAGGATCAGCCTTGATGATGGACGGTAAAAAAGGATTCTCGCCGACGATAAAAAAGAGAACAGGTTCGTTTTGAATGCGTTGAAATTAGCAACCCCCAGTTAACAACAAATTGTAGGTCATTTTTGGGATCAACTGCCAATTTGCTCATATCGAATTGATCAAACTTATTATTAAGAGAGGAGTGAATAGTTGTGTCATGAGTAGAGATACCTGGTTTAGAACTGATCACATCGGGAAGGTCGTTGATGAAAATTAGGAATAACATTGGCCCATGAAAAGAGAACTGGGGAAAACATGCATTTATGCAAAAAAAAAAATCTAGAAGTGTATCAAAACAACTTTCAGTTCGCTATTTGAGAAGAAATCTCCAAAATTAGTCCCAAAATATCAAAAACTTTCAACTTGTGATTAAGACCAGTATGCATGCTAAACCCTGTCAGATACCTTCGAGAAACCCAAAGCTACATTGAGTTCCACCATTCTTATCTAAACCTTGATAGACTCAGCAATAATCGTTATTATAACAGAAGTTAATCTAGAGGAGCGAAAGCCATATTGCGTATCTGAACGAGGAGACTGCAAGGTGCGATGCGTAAGAAAAGATGTGCACTGTGTTATAAGGGATATCGGCTCGGTATGAGAAGTCGGAGATCCGAGTTCGAATTCAAGTTGAGATCGTTACATTCACCTACGTGCAAATACCCATGGGAAAGGTATGAATCCATCTCTTCTCCTCACAGAAATAGGCTGAATAAAAGGACAGACTGGGTCCAACAGTCTACTGCAGAATTTCATATCATAACTGTTTTTGAAATATGCCATATCTGCTTTTGAATGACGGTTAAGACGAATAATTAATGACGTCATATCTCCCTATATACGCATTTTGAAGACATTTGCAGACATGAAAACATTGTGCTTCCATTAATTCTTTAGAAGTAATTTCGTTTCTCGGAGTAGGATTCAACTTCGAACAGCAACACAATCTTGATCTGATCTCTATTTTTAAAAGGAAACATTCTTGGGACAGCTCAGAGAAATTCACATCAAGTGCAAATTCATATAATAGAATATTATTTCCCTGTCCAAGCTGGGAAAAGTTCCAATTAATCACACGCTGTAATTGTTGAATAACGATATTACCTCCCTTAAGACAATCGTTCCGGTATTCTCAAGTGATTATCACTTGTCGCTAGCAGAATAGTTTAGCTGAAAGTGTCAAATCAGCGCAACATCGAAAATACACATCAAACTGCCTTTTAAAGCCGTTACAAAACTATAACAGACAACGTTAATAATTAATGAGACACCTGTTAAACACGGCAGCTTCGAGAAGATGCGCGGGTAACACTTAAAGCAGACATCGGAAAACAACAACAATCAATAGGCGAATTCTTAAATTTCGAGCTGGCACATAACATTTTTGCAACGTTGCTGTAATTTGTTTTTAGAATATATAACGTTGTGACGAGTTAATGGAAAATTGCAATCGCTGTTTTCATGATCCTAATCTAACCGATGTTATAACTTCATAACATTCGGAAGAGCATTAGCAGACAAAAATCCACACTGGTCAAGTAACATCAAATGATTTTTCTTCACTTAACACTATGTTTACACCTTCCTGGGTATGAAGATAAACTACATCCGCGTCCTGGGTAAGACGATAAACTACGTCCAGCAGCAAGGTCTCTGATCAGGTGTTTTTGAGTAGCGTAGAACCACCTCTCAATTGCTGGTGTTCCCAGATCTACCCTGACCCGGGGTGGTAGCACCTGTTAGGGTACCAGCTATGGGCAAATAGTTAATCGTGAAACTGGGGTAAAAATGAGTTTTAATACCAGGAATACTTTGTAAAAAAAAATATTTTCAGCAATAAATTTTTGAAGAAAACTACTATTACCAGTAATACCTTTTTGAAAAAAAATATTACCAACAATACGTTTTTGAAAAAATATTACTAGCAATACATTTTTGAGGAAAAAATATTACCAGAAATAGATTTTTGACAAAACAAAATATTACCAGCATTAAAAACTTTGTCGGCATTAAATAACCCATTGAGGTTGATATGCCGTAAAACACAATGTGCCAAACGAAAAAAAATTAGTAGAAATAGCATGGCATAATAATAAGAATAACATTATAAAACAAGACCACCACTGCGTAACATTTTAAAAAGGAAAGCACACTTATTTACACAATTACGAAAAAAGGTACAATTACAAGTTTGCACAAAAATTTCCTTTTGTACAGCTATTAAGGCAGGATGAAAATTTGAAATGAAGAAACCTACTTCCACTTGCCCCCGGAAGTTCTCTGAGGCATAGTAATGTTAAAAGAAAACCCTTTTAACTTCACACATTTTCCGGCTTGAAAAAATTTCTTGGAAATCTTTTCGTTTTTGGCTGTCTAACCACGGGATAATTTTCGCTTGAATTTTCGGTCTCTTCGTGGCTGGGTGGTAACTGGTGCCTTCTTTGATGTTCTCTTGATTTTAAATGCCTTCTCCCCTTGTTGTCAAAACTCTTATTCCCGTATCTACCGACATGGCATCTATTTATTTAAAACATTAGACTCACACCGGCCACACTATACGGTATATTACAAGGCTTGAGACCACGTCTCTAATTGGTTAGTATATACGAAAAAATGATTTTCACTAAAATCAATTGGATTATTCAAAGATTTTAGCGGGTTTTAACCACCCTGCCAAAGAGATAATAAAAATGGATCAATTTTTACACAGTCTAGCCTTCATAAAAATGAATTCTCTCAAAAAACCTGTAAAAAACACCTAGACGATTATATATTTATACAATGCTAATATTATTAAAATAATAAAAATAAAACTGTTATATTATGTTAGGCAAACAATGTTCTTCTTGATCACGGTGATATAAGTAATTAGTCAGGTCAGCTCACAATGAAAGTAATGGCTGAACATTCTCACCAGTAAGGCATATTTTCTTTTGTTTAGTTACAAAACAGCCTCTGACAGGAAAGTGCATTCAAAGAAGAGGTGTGTCAGTGAATTCATCTATACGAAAAGAAATAATAAAATAAACGCATTGAGTTTTGCTGAACATTTACACAGCACGTACAGTTATTCAAGGGTTAACACTTTTCTGCAATAGCCATAGCAATGATATTCAGCACATTTTTCTGCAGGGTTACGGTTATCGTTAGCTCCTGTTCATCGCTTGCCAAACATGCGAAACCAGTGGTGATGACTGTGTCATAAATTGCAGTTTTCATACAAAAAACTTATTCCATCCTTTGGGTTTTTAATGTTCTCGTTATCTGTTGTTGTCTGTTTATTTTTAATGTTTTTCAACTAATACAAGGTTCACGCGAAAAACAACAACAATTGTTGTTTTAACAACAATAATAATAACGATTAAAATACATATCGAGAGCATAGTAAAACCAACAGATAGAGAATGCTTTCATTGCTCAAGAGTAACTCAAAATAGAGTGATACTGAATGAGGAATACAGATAATGTTCGACCCTAGATTTGAGGTAGTTGAGATTGTAGTGATCGGGAAAACTTCTTATCAGCAGTCTCTTCCATAAAGTAACGGTTTTGGAAAGAAGCTCTCTGAATAGAACGTATTTCCTACCAATTTAATGGGACGGCGATTCGGTCCCGTATACGTGGCTATGCTTATAGATAGTTGTCATGATCTGGGCAATGCAACTTCTTCGAAAGTTAAAAAGGAGCCATTACTTTCGGAGCACCCCCCGCGTATTAGAGAAAGTCATATTGATTTGTGTTCTGTTTAATTCAGCAAGCATTGTGGTTGAAACGAGAATGTCATTATAAGTGAAGTGTAGATATCAATGAAGAATGATAGAACGGAAACAAAGCTTCAGATTTCTGTCATTAATGTTAATTGAAAATTAGCCAAAAGAAGAATGTGTAGAAAACAAAAGATGACTGTCAAATTAGTGGAAACATTAATATATTCAATTAGTCATCTTTAGAAAGAAGCCGGGAAGGGAAGTGAAAACTTGAAAACGAATAGAGACGCAGACAGGATCGAGAAAACAATAGATGAATACTTCAGTTACAAGCATGGCAGCTGGTCATGACATTACAGATTTACCTCCCTTGATGACGAACTAACGGATAATAAAGCATCCATGAAAGTCGATATATGAGATCTACATCCTAAACAATGATTTATTCTTAAATCAAATTTAATTCTGATCTGTTCGAGAAGGTGAAATTGGCAATTGATCTAAAAATGACCAAGAATCTGTTGTTAACTGGGGCACGGAATCTCTTGTTAAATTTAACGCCTCAAAAAAAAAAGAAAAGAAAAGAAAAAGAAAAACAGCAACAAGAAAACTGCTTTCTATTAATCTTTCCTGTCTGCCTTCCATAAGCAAGGCTGATGCTAACCTCCTGAACAGTGCCTGGCTCTGACTTCTCAGGCTAAAGTTATTTGCTAGGTTATCTGGCTACGAAAGTTGTTTCAGCGTGTCGTGCTAGACAAACGTACTCTCCAAAAAATCTATCTTAAATATTTATAAGTCTCCCGTTTGTCAATGCTTCGAAAATTGCTGCCACATACGTTCTGATGCCGCTTCTATATATTTATAGAGTTTTTATAAAATACAATCCAAAGTAGAATCTGTAATGTTATTGGTCCTGAACTGGCATCTCGGTATCAGAAGCTTCTCTGGGCTTTTTATATAAATATTTTCACAGTAATTGTTCTGAGAAACATTCCTCTATAGTAACTGTACTTTATGAATTTAAGCGCAGTACTAAATTGGCAATATGCTCTAACCATTTTACAGTTGAAATGCCGATATATAAGCATAAGTTCTAAACTAACATTTTTTGGCTTGAGGAACTCTCTTCTGGGTTGTAACTTTCAAAAATCTAAATGCAATAACAATCATTATATTCAGTCTTATTGATTCCTCTTCTTTTATTGTTCTCGTCCGTTAATAAAGTATTTTCCTTGCTCTTTCACAATCAGTTACCTTTTGTGTTTTAATGGCTTTATGGTCTTGCTTGGTGGGAAAAGGGTTTTAAAAATGACGAAAACAACATTTTATTACATGATGTGTATGTAGCATGTCCTATCAAGGTTAGGATTTAAATAATATTTTCAAGTTCCATTAATTCTAATACTAACTACTAAAGACGTTTCGGTAAATGTCACGAACAAGCCATATTCTACAGAAGGATACTGAGAAAACTATGGACTGAACATGTTAGTAACTATGAAGTTGTAAGGAAAAGACTCGGAGATATCCTCACTTCTTCATTCTTTTGTGATGTCAACGAACACTCGTTGTCACTTTTGTAATGCTCGTTGTAGTAGAGATTTTGTAATCGCAGATACAACTATAGTAACGCCGTTGAACAATACTGGTGTCAGGCGCCTTTGAATAACACACGTACTAACAGTACTTGCTCGATAATACTCGCTCGAAAAATAACCACCTAATAGTGACCCGAATAGTAAACCGTATCGTGATGATATTCACTAATCGCCCCACGCGGTCGGATGTGGCAAAAGTCCGAGTTTATTGTGTGGTACCGAGCCCGTAGGGTCGGCCAAAAATTCCCCGTTGACCTCGTAAAAAACGGGGTCGGGTAGCTGTCTCCCGAGACGAGACTCTGCCTTCGACATAGGCTCGTCTGGGTATCCTCTCTGCCCGGGTAGACAGTTTGACAAGCAGACTTCGGAAGTAATTCGTGATGATATTCACAAACTGCCCAACGCGGTCGGATGTGGCACAAGGCCGAGTATATTGTAGGGTATCCGAGCCCGTAGGCTCGGGTAAAAATTCCCAGTAGACCCCGTAAAAACGAAGTCGAGTAGCTGTCTACCACACCACCCTTTGGCATAGCCCCGTCTGGGTTGCTCTCTACACAGAGTCAGAGAGTTTGACAAGCACACTACCGAAGTAATCTGTATCGAGACCACTTAGACATTACGCTAATTCCAATATATACATTTCCGTTACCATCACATTATCTAATTGTTCAAAATGGGATCGCCTGTGTTTGCTCTTTTGTGATCTGTGTTAAAACTCCAGTGTCGGCAGCGACACTTTATTACTATATAACACCTTCAATATGCCCTGTAAGTGATAGATTCTCCAAGCCCTCTTTCCTATAATGTTCAGCTGTCCTTTTCTTATTCTAAGTGGCTTCGTTATTTTAATTTTTCTTAAAATTTCATTGTTAATCGCGTGTTCTCTCCACGGTATTTTCAGCATCCTTCTGTATAATATTGGCTTATCGCTAATCTGATAGATTGAAAAAGAATTCAAGGATGTTCTAGTTATATTATTATAGTGTTTTCAATAACACTTATATACACCATTTATTATAATAGTATAACAAAAAGAATCTTTGAGAATGAGTATTCGTTTTACCAAAAGCGCTCAGAATCAACAAACTTTTGGACGATTTTTACGCTCATTAGGTACACCAAGGATAGCACTTTCACGCATACAACAATAACAACAACAACAACAACAACAATAATAATAATAATAATAATAATAATAATAATAATAATAATTATTATTATTATTATTATTATTATTATTATTATTATTATTATTATTATTATTATAATGTACAAAGACAGAAAAATCAAAACTAATCGCCCGGACATCATGAACAAAGACCACAAGAACAGAATGATCTTTCATATTGACATGAAAATCTCTCAAGATTGTAATGTGTCTTTGAAGATCTTCAAAAACTATCATAATACGAGGACCTTGAAGTGGAAATCCTAAAAATGTGGCACATGAGAACATCAATAACCCCAGTTGCAGTCAGAGCCTTAGGGTTGATTGGAAAATGTTGCGATAGGCTGATTGAAGGGATTCCTGTTAGCCTATGCCTTAAAGAAATACCAAAAATTGTACTCACAATGCAACTCACAAATTTCCAAGAACTTTAGATATGTAAAATGTGTGCGATTTCCGTTTTTCTTTTATAAAAAATGATCAGTGGAAAATTTCATGAAGCCATTTCTGACCTTAGGTCTATGATTGGGAGACGGAAGGAAATGTGTAGACAACAGAAACACAATGAAATAATAATAATAATAATAATAATAATAATAATAATAATAATAATAATAATAATAATGATACAACACTAAACAAAAGTACTTTCTCAGCCTTGTTTAACGAAGCATGTACAAGGTGAGGCAAAATTCACGCATCATAGGGGTTAAGGGAGAGGTCGAAAAGGTCTTGTTGAGTGGCCACCGAGGTCACCAGACTACATTTCCATGGATTTTTTTTCTGTTGGGCAATTTGAAATCAGTTGTTTATCACTCGCGCCCAAGAAATATTGAGGAATTTAAACAAAGAATTAAATATGGATGCAGTGAAATGAGAAAACTCTTTGACGTGCTAATGAAACTTGCAATCACAAAATTTAAATGTATTTTGGAAAAGGAGGATGATATTTTGAATATCACATATGAACAGTAAATAAAATATTCGTGTTTAATTATACTTTTAATAAATTATCCCAATAGTGAGCGACTTTTACTTCAGCCTGTATATTTTATGAGTCTGCTCGTCTTTCTGTCTGTTTCTGTATGTGCGTGTCTCTGCTTACACATAGAATCTGTTGGTGGAGGCAAAACAACTCAATAATCATGGTTAATATTTACTGCATAGGAAATAAATAGAGAAAGGCGTGTTTTTCCCTCTTGTAGATGTCTATTGAGGTTTTTTATTCGCTGTTGCGAAGTTACAATTAATTGTACATCGAAAAGTTTAATATGTTGGTTGTGTTATATAGGAATAAAGTGCCGCTGCCGACAATGGAGTTTGAACACAGATCACTAGAAAGTAAAAAGCGAGCGATCCCATTTTGAATAAGTAGATCACGTGATGGTAAAGGAAATGTATATATGGGAATCACTATTTCTCCTACTACTATACTATTCTCTATACTATTCTCTATACTATTCACTATACTATTTCTCTATATGGATCACTATACGGATCCCTATCCAGATCACTATTCGGTGGTTACTTTTCGAGCAAGTACTATCGAACAAGTACTATTAGTGCGAGTGTTATTCGAAGGCGTCTGACACCAGTATTGTTCAACGGCGTTATGTAGTTGAAATCAGGGATTACAAAGTCTCTATTACAACGAGCATTACGAAAGTGACAACGGATATCAGTTGACATTACAAAACGTTGGTAGAGGAAGAATCATTGATTGGAAGCAGATTTGAATTTAACATTTCCTCATCAAGTTACGATAGTCACTCGGCGTTTTATTGAGAACAACGAATAAAACAATTTCATTAGCAAGCGATATATAATCTTCCCCTAACAGAAGATGACTAGTTCATGTATAGGCTACAAATCCTTGGCGCTAACATTAGGACCTTTCGACTAAAATATTTTGACCAATGTTGCATGCTTTTAGTCTGCTTTTGTTAATTCCCGATTGCTGTAAAACTGTTCGCCCTGTGTCTATTCTATAACAAATCAAATTATATTGATTCTCCGTTTTTTAAAAGGTAAACTAATTTTTACTTTGAAGTCGTCACAAAAGAATGTAGTGATAAAACGGTGGCCATGATGATACTAGTCAGAATACTATTTCCATGTTTAGATGACCTGCATTTCTTCGTTCCACCAGTTCTGACCTTCACGGCTAAGACGCTCCATGCTGCGCACATTGCAGCGAATCACTTTTATTCCCTTCGTATTTCATTGGTGGGATGTAAGTTCCACTCAAGTAGCTTCTTCTCAAGAACCGGTGTCTTGTGGGACCTATTACTAAGAAGATGCTTCCCCAATCACTACAACCATAACCTGTTCAACATAATCTGTGCACCGTAGCCTGATGCCTGGAGTTGATCTTGGGCCTTGTACAGTTTGCATCATTGCAAAATAAATAAATAAATGAATTGCAACTGTCTCTTTCTGATTCTGCATATAAGTATTCTTTTTGCTACCATTTTCTTTAAGACTTCGTCCATGGACCTTCTGTAGAGCAACGTCTCATCTACTTCAGGTTCCTCTTCAGAGTGATTATCCTGCTTTCAAAGGCATGCAAGAAGATTGACATTACATAAGAGTTCAGTATTTCTAATGCACAAAATCCGCCATCATTAGGCTTCTAATATTGTTATTAATATTGCCGAAAATTAATTTTAATTGACACCATTCCACGCATCAAATCACATCCTACTAAAATTTTATTTCAAAAGACATTTCTTCTGTGTCTTTCTGTTACTTTCGCTAAACCGATGAGCGTTCTGAATTCGGTCTCTCACTTGACGATTTGATCTCTACCAAAACACTTCGGAGATATTTAAACGTGTACTTGTTTGATGTTGATATCTCCAAAACTAAGATATGCATAATAAACAAATCATTTTTTCCTGACCTGTTATACGAAGATAGACGTGCAACACCCTAGCCGGTCGTCCAAGACTTTCAACACCACGGCTGGTGGCTGAAGTGACCTCTTCAATGTAGAGCTAAACTTATCCCACGTTGTGAATTAAGTTTGATCATAAGTCAGCTAAGATCGAATCGTTCCAAGTATCTTCGTGTTGGGCTGGTCCAAGTAGGACGAAGACGGACAGGAAAAGAATAACACTCGAATAAATTGAACAGAAGTAAATACTATATTTATATCAGTCCTCTTTACAATAATTGGTTTATATCAGAGTTCGCATGCTATTAATTATCAGCCCAACCCGCATCTAAATCGGAAGTGATACTATTGTCGACCTGGCAAAAATCTGGTTTGCTGTTATTGGTAAAGTTTGGAGCAAGACTGAAGTTGGAGGCTTCTTTTCGCAGGCAATCTGCCGTCTTGTCTCTGTCTTCTACTCCGACTCTTCTATCTTCTGGCGAATTCGTATTTATTGACATAATTTGGGGGAATTCCCTTCTCCCAATCTCTCATATTATTACCTCTCACTAAACCTCCTCGGTGAGCGTGGGTGGCTTATCCACCTCCTCCTGTCTCGAATCAACTTTCAAACAGGAGAATCAACTCCAAATTCGTTGTTTACAAAAATGAAGTTTTCGCTTTAGAGCTTGCATTTGCAGCTGTGTGTCGATCAACAATTCCCCCCCCCAAGTCTGTGAAACTTTTCCATTTTTCAAACTGCTCGACATACAATTCAAGTCGCTTATGTGTGAATAAAATCCTCATGTCATGCCACGGGTTTTTGGTATTAACCCTTCTCGTTACAATTTCTCTCAGCAAATAACACTTTCTTATGTTTTCACAAAACTTTCTTCCGTTTTACCACGGCAACGACAAATATTATCACACTTAGTAACTATAAATATCAAATATTATTTATCGAATTTGTTAATAAAATAATTGCAAGTAGCTTTTAGGCTATGTCTCGTAGATGGAGTTAAGAAATATAAAAGAAACTCTCACTTGTATACTACTTAAAACCATAAGTGATTATGGTTTTCATCAATTTACTTTGATTCGTAGCTTTAAAAATGGCGTGTATCTTAACTGAACCACCTGTATTTATATTCTGTCATACATTTAAACAAGCTCGTTAGCTAGTTTCGTCCCTGATCATCTGCTCTTTAATATGTTTCGTAATTGTCAATTCCTGTCAGGCGTCATTTTATGTCTTTATCATATCCTAAGTACAAGCGTTCTTTTGGTTCTTATTTCACTTAAAACTTCCACTTTGTTCACATGTTTCGTCCAAAATATTATCAGTATTCTTCTGTAGAACCACACCTTTGTTGAGCCAAGACACCCTTTCATCGCTGAGTAAATTGTCCAGTATTCACGGCCACATAGAAAAATTGATATAACATCGCAATTCAGCACCATTTTCCATTTTTAAAGAAGAATATTCTGTTTATTAATATATGGTTAGCTTTTTGGGGAGGCACTTTATTTCTAGACGCTTTCAGATTTGTGTCGCAGTGGCCACCACATCGTCCGTGGTGGATGAGGTGGTTCTGCTATCATTCCCCGGAAACCCGACTTGAGCCCCGCGATTGTTTATAATCATACATAGGATGCGCAACGCTTTGAACTCTCAACAGAAGGCATCTTTGATCCAATGGCAATGACAATAACAAGTCAAAATAATTGGGGACTATTTTGCTGTATACCCTTTGATCATTCCGATGATAAGTAATTGCCGGTGCCATTAATGCTGAAATCATGACAACTCTGCCATTGCTTACCGTATTAACTTTCCTTAAGCGTTCCCCGTGTAAGTACAGGGCCGGCGAGATGCTCCTTGACCTCAGTTATCGATCGGGAACCGCTGCCTTCAGCGCGATATCTCCGTATGGATCTCTCTTTCTCTCCTTCTCCCTCTCTCTCTCTATATATATCTATCACACACATACACACATACACGGTCTCGCGCGTACATTGAGATACATACACAAGCACGCCTTTTCTTTTCCAAATTTTCGTGCTTTTAAAATAGGATTTTAATACATATGAAAATAACATTTTTATTTAGCTACTCATTTACAAATTGTTTCATTAGTGGTTTTTTAAAATTGTTTATTTTGGTCTCATTCTTTTGGGAAAACGTGAAATGAACGATAGAACTCTTGAGGGTCTAAAATAAACAAGCGTCTATTTTGAACTATTGGTCTTCAGGAAACAAATATGTAAGTTTCTAATTGAATAAAAACGGGTAACTAAATAAACATGTTATATATATAAATATATATATATATATATGTATCGTATTATATATTTTGTGCAGCAAGCTTTCTGTTATTATCATATATATATATATATATATATATATATATATATATATATATATATATATATATATTATATATATTTTGTGCAGCATCCTTTCTTTTAGAAATGTTTCAATGAATATAACAAAGAAAATCTGATTATTTTTTTTATTTACATTTTACCAACATTCTTACTAGTTTTCTTCGTTTAGTGGGAGTAATGAGTGCAAAAACTGTCCGTATTGTCCATTGTCCCAAGCACTTTCGACCACGTCTTTAACCATTTTCAAGGGGGGTTGTTTTCAAAGGGTTTTTCTTTTTTGTTGTGAATATCTCTTCATATTTGACTATTTACGATGCATATTTTGTATTGTTTTGAATACTAGTACATTGTTAACTGTATGAGAGCCACTATTATTCTTAGTGTCTTTCAGATTTCTATGTCGCAGAGGCCACCACATAGTCCATGGAAGATGAAGGGATTCCCTATCAGACCCCGAAACACCTACTAGGGCCGCGTGATTGTTTATAATCATTCATAGGATGCACAACGCTGTAGACTATCAATATACTATATTTTGCCTTGTTTTTATTACCCAATGGCGACACTATGTTTCATGCTTAAACGCAATCGTGAGGCCTGCCGATTCCCGCCAAAAATTATTTAGTTCCAAGTGCCAGTTGATAAAATTCTTGGTTGGATCTAGCGACTTTATCCAAAGTGTTGTGAGTTCAATACCTGGCAGTGGTGAACAAAAACATGGAGAGTTGTGTTAAAGGGAGATAACTGAGATATCCGGAAGAGACATGGTCCGTGCAAGTAGAACAATCTACCCTGGTAGACGAAATAAACGTTTCAGTTCGAAATCTTGATCACCTGAAGAAAGCCGGAGCGTACAATATGACAATAAAGATGAGGACAACAGTCAGTAAAATGTAAATAATGTAAATAAAAACATATAAAGCTCGTCTTCTGCTTTAATAGTAGCTTCGCGTATCACACCGATATTCCAAAGGACGACTTTCTTTACTTCTACAATTACATAAGGGGTTAGATTTATGAATTCATGGAACAAGTTGTGAATTGGTAACTAAATATAAATGTTTTCACGTGTTATCACGTGTTTTCACGTGTTATCACGTGTTTTCATATGTTATCACGAATTCCCCACGGCTTATTTTTGGTCGTTATCACCAGTCGAAGCTTTTTATCCATGTTATCCATAAATGACATTCAGATTTCCTGTTAAAACTCTTATGAAACCTCTATGATTTTGAAAAGTTCTTATCAATGAAATTGATTAACATTTTCCCCAATTTCGATTTTCCACACTCGTTGGATAGAGGAGAAAGCTAAATTATATGTTGACCTTCAAGTTTTGCTTGCAAATCAAATCACATGAATAATCACGCTCGTTTAATAAATTTTACCCTTTTACTGGAATTGGTTAGGAAATATAACAAGAACAGTGCGGTGTCTTTAAAGAAACCGGAACTAGGAATACGATATTTATACTTAGATAGATATGAGAAATATCATTACAGATGCAGAAGAATTAATGCCTATGTCTTATAGAGTATTCAAAATATTTTTTAACGATACCAAGACCTATTTGAACTGCTAGGTAAGCTTGATTTATTTGAGAAAGATATAATTATCCCCAAATTACGTTGCGAAAAATAGAAAGGGGTGTAAGACAAGTATTTACCAGATTTATTTAACCTTTACAGTGAGGCGATCCTGAGAGAACAGTAAGTTCTACCAGAATTTATTATTGGTGATAAACATCTTAACAACCTAAGATTTCCAGATGACACAGTTGATCGCAGACACAGAAAGAGGAACGAAAGGTAGTCAAGGAAAGCGCGAAGAAAGCACTATCAATTGTAAGAAGAACAAAATGTTTAGTTCTCAGAAAATTGAAGAAAATTTATATATTTAGAGAGTGTAACAGTGGACGATAAATGTAGCACCAAAATCTGAAGGCGCAAAGCTCCCTTAACTCCCGGGCCTTTTCTCTAGCAAAGCACACCCAAATGAAGACACGTCTTTCTTCGTGTTATGTATACTTGGATTCAAAAAATCAATTAACCCAACACTTTAAACACACATGAATTATTACAGTTATTATTCGATGCCATTAGATTAGACGAATATTCATGGCTATATTGTTACATTTACAAACCTAGAATATTGTCCATTGCATACATCAGTTGTTTGCTCTGTGCAATGTGGCGCGTTCTGTCTAGATAACATCAACAAACTAAAAGCAAACATTTGAAATTTTAACTTCGGACAAGACACTAAGATAAAAACATGCGTTCGTGCAATGTTATTATTTGCAATGATGATATGCTCCTTCTGCGTAAGTGGCTTAGATTTACATTATTTACATTATTCGGACTATTGTCCTCATCTTTATCCACTGTGCCATCCTGCACAGTAGACAAAGGAGTTGGTTAGATCCAGTTAGATCCAGTGACAGGACCCAAAGAGCGTGAGTTCAATGCCCGGTTAAGGTAGTGGAGA
This sequence comes from Acanthosepion esculentum, assembly GCA_964036315.1. Taxonomy (NCBI): domain Eukaryota; kingdom Metazoa; phylum Mollusca; class Cephalopoda; order Sepiida; family Sepiidae; genus Acanthosepion; species Acanthosepion esculentum. Next base: position 97,901,678 of record OZ038475.1, read on the forward strand.
ACTTTCAGAGGGAAATTAACAGGAGATAACTGATAACTGACATCCATTAAACATGGTACGTGGAACTAGAATAGTCTACCTCAGTGGGCGAAATAAAGGGTTCACTTCACCTGAAGAAGGCTGGAGCGTACAAGGCCCGAAGCCTTGTGATAAACATGGCGACAAAGATGAGAACAATAGTCCGAATAATGTAAATAATGTACATAATACCTCATCTCAGAAATATAGACAGATATTGGCTTAGATTTTCTGGTAAAGTTTTGTAAAAAAATTACTTGCTTCTAATACCAACCTGCTGCTCCTCCGCCCTCCATTTTTTCTAATCAGCATTGTTCGACTCTCTGGATAATTCTTCTGACCCCTAAGGAGGTACGGTTCATTTTAGGAGTTGTAGGTTTAATCCATAGCCAAATGGTAGAAAATATAGATTAGGAATATTAGGCTTTCAAATCTAAACACCGACAACTAATACCTGTGGGAATTTATTTCGTAACTAATCCACCAAACAAGGACTGATACTCAACTTATCTTAGTCTTAGATGAAAGGAAATATTAATTGAAAAGATTATTTTAATTCATTGTCTCAAAAGGTGGCAGTGTGTTTTTTGCGTTACCAAGAAACTGAATTAACCAGATTGAAGTGACTTAAACAGACATCTACGAAAAGAACGGTGGATAAAATATGCTCGAATAGAATAACTATACAAACCGATTTACAGAAAAGTATCTCCCATTTATTCTTTGTAAAGACCGAGAGAGAGAGAGTCCACTTATTAAAATACAAAACAGATCCCTAGGCGAATAGCACAAAAAAGTGGGGGAAAAAAAAAGAAAAAAAGAAACGAGCCAAGATGGGTCCTACTTTCTGGATCGACCAACTGAAATGTTCTTTGTTTTTTGCCCTTCCAGTTTTCATTTAGTCTTCCAGTGATCAGAAGCTGCGAGAAGAAAACAATCTTAATTTAACTGATTATTTTGGCCAATATGTGAGAAGCTGCAGCAGTAGATTTAGAGCCGTACATTTATCTTGTCAGACTAGTCCCATTGAAAATGACCCTAGCTTCTCAATAGAGCTCCCATGACCACCACTTGCACTACGGAGACTTCCATCTTGGAAGTTTGATAAAAATATCGGAACTGGTGCTATTAAAAGAAAACTACAACACATATCAAACCGGCACTTAATCACCTTCGAAATACCTCACTTCTGAAGCCACACACTTTATTCAGAGTCGTTTCCATTGATACAAGCATTCCTAGAAAACGTGTTTTGAGATAGCAAGCAGCAGCCTCATCCCATTCTCTTGGATTTCTTCGACGTATTGAAATCTTGTTTCTTTCATGTAGGGATTTGATCTTTGGAAAGAGGGAGAATTCCCAAGGAGCGAGATTTGGGGAATATGGTGGCTGTTGGACTTGGGGAATGTTGTCCTTGGCCATAGATGGAAACTCGGTAGTGTGGCGAAACGACCACACTCTACACACATTCCTTCCAAGCACTGCTATAAACCACAGATACGAGTAAGAACGTTATAATTGAATGCGCGACTGTGTGCAAGATCAGTCTGTGCCAAGCGACTTCATTCTGCGTACATTAGCTCCGTTGCTACAGCAAAAAATCTGAGAATTTTTTTTATCAAACCTAGTATTTATGTTGCATTAGAGGGCATGACTTCTGTGCACGTACAAAGAGTTTGTCTTTCTATTCAACAGAAACGAATTACATTCTTGAGGCGCTTGAGGAGAAACAAAATCTTTCAGAAGAGTGCAATTGTCTTTATGCTGCAATTACAAGTGCAGTCAATTAAATATGGGGCTTTTAATAACCTGTCCAACCAAGATGTCAGTAATCACGCAGAAGTAATTATTCACGAATTAACTGGTTGCATAAAGGACGACTCAATACTGATTATACTATTCTAACGACGAATCTATTTACATTGTCTCTGTCTACCTATTCATTTATTCGTTTTGGCAATGGATATGCAATTGTACTGATTTAAATTCTTCACAGTTTCCTCTGGTTTGCAATCCTTTATTGACACGCCAGACTCATAGAATTTGTTTTCTTTAAGTTTCTTCTTTCAGGCAATGATTCCTTTTCAACGAAGACGTATAATTAAATGTAACTTATATTGTGTTGTAGAGTTGCCGAATTAACACCTTATTGAATGATCAGAGTTTGGAAAAATTGGGAACCAGAATTTTCATTCTTCTCCTTCTTCTTCTCTTTCTGTAAGGACGTTGGTGATCATGGCTCTCCACAATGTCCATTATTTGTAGCTCTTAATAAATGTCGCTTTGTTATGTTTTTTAACACTGGTACTAGTATCCATTTACTCAGTATCTAGGTAGATCATGCGTTGTTTTCTTTGGAGCTCTTGACGTCAACGTGTCCTGTGAGTATCAAAATCTCCAAGTCCACTTTCTTCATTATGTGCCCTAGAGATTTTAAGTGTATCCTTCTGATGTTAATTATAAGTATCCTTTTTTGTTTCTATCTTCTCTAAAACTTCATCGCTACTCACACGTTCAATCTGTGGTATTCTCAGGACCCTTGTGTAGAACCACATTTCTGTTGGTTAAAGTTTTATCTTCAACTAAGAATGCTCGGCATTTACTGTCATATAGGAGGACTGATATTACGCAACAGTTCAGTACTCTTTTTTTTTGCTTCTAACAAAATTTTCCTATTTCTTAATATTTTGCTTAGTGCTGGGAAGGCATCTTTTGCTACTTGTTTTTAATACAGATGTATATCATATTATCTGCTATTACAAAAAATAGAAATGGGTGTAAAGCGAACTTGTATCTTGTCAATGGATTTATTCCCCCTATATGACAGCTTACGATCATATCACGTTGAGATACCGGTTCTCTTCCGATCTCCAAAGTTAAGCAACGTAGAGCTGGGTCATTATCTAAATGGGTTACCACTACGGAGTAATAGTTACTGTCTGGGTCTTGTCATGGTAAACAAATTGGAATTGGAAGTCGGAGAGTAGAGTTCCAATTCCAGTCGTGTTTGTTGAATTCGCAAATATCCTTGGGAAATGTATGAATCCATTTCTTCTCCCTTGTTTTTCAATTACTAAAACTAAATCATTATTAGCTGCAGAAAATTCTTAGAATATAACATTTTTTCTGGCTTTAAATAACGCGAAAACTTTGATAAACCGTAAAAAAACAAATCATTCAATCAATAAATACATCCACCTATTTAGGAAGGTGATCTTTGGAGAAGTAAATGTTCTAGCAGTACTTATTATTGGAGAGTACTTTCTTAACAAAATGAAACGCAAATGGCACTGTGTTGATAAAAGATATGGAAAGAACACATCAGAATCTACTCGGCAAGCTAACAAAGGAATGCGGGAAGAACGAATTAAAAATGCGTGTATTGATAATGCGTGTGTGATAAAATGTAAAATAGAGATGGTGTAAAGCAGTGATTCCTAAAGTGGGCGTTACCGCGTCCCTCCTAGGCGATGGAAAGATCTAAGGGGGCGAAAGAAAGTGGGAGCCTAAATAGTGGCAGTAGCACATTTACACCATGAGACACCTACATTTACCCATAGATATGGATTCAAGGAATTCTCCCGTAACGAATGTTACGAACTTGGCCGGAATTCGAACTCTGCTCTCCATTTCCTCAACCTGAGCTGTTTTCGATTACTCACAACATGCACACACATTGTACTGAAGTGGATCTCGCCTGTACTCTACAGTGTATTCCGGTTATATAAGAATTATTATGGGAACTATTAAGTTACTAATTTGATCTACTCTGCTAGCACCAAGAAAATACACTCAAGGATAGCTATCCATTTGGAGATGCGTCATGTTTGATACGCAGTTTCAACCAAAAGAAGTTTGGGAACTGCTGGTGTAAGGTAACCGTAAAATGCTAATATAAATAACGCAATGACAGAATGAGTAATGCTATCTAAAAAGAGAAAAAGTCCATGCCTTCCAACAGGAGGATTTCACTTAAATGGCTTCCTCTATTGCTCAGAGGAATCATAATTTTTTTTTAAAATCACGATTGTTTTTCTGAATCTTGCTACAAGAAAAATAATATTTTGGTTAAAAAAAACTGATAAAGTTTAATATTTTTCTGTCTCATTTGCCTTTATTCTCTAAATGTACAGGCTGAAAATTATCATAATATTTGTTAAAAACCTATTTGTTTCTGAAATGAGAAATTTATCTTTGCAAATTTGTTAGCTTTTGTGGGCATTTTTGATAAAAGATTTCAGAAACTCCGAAATATTTGTTTAAGAATCTTTAATAGCCATGATTTTGATATTAAAATTTTACCTTTTTCATTTTACATGTTGTCAGGTTATATTGCATTTAAAATTATCATTTCATGTATGGCGAAAATTAACCTGCATACAAATGAGAATTCAATTGGAATGAAATTAGATTGTCATTTAAGTAAATGGTGTTGGGAAGTTCGTATGATGAAAACATTTCATGCGTTGAAATTTAAAAAGAAATTTTTCTCAAAAAAAAAAAATTTTTCAAATCAGTGCCATTATATGTTAATTATGTGTGAGGCTTGTAAAATAGGAAAGAAAACGTTTCACAGACCAGTGGAACAAAGATGCCGATTTAATTGCACATCTTCTTAAATGACTGATATAATTTGACGGTAAATTGTTTCTTAAATTGTTCCAGAGCTTTTTTCAAAAAATTTTAATAGGTGGAGATAGGTTCACATATCATCCCGCTCAGACTCCTCCCCGATCTTTTGAAAAGGATTAGAAGTATGTCCCTTATTTCCTTTTTAGGATTTAGTTACTGGTTGTTGTCTTTGTTGTCCAAAATGTCTTTAACCAAAGATATGATCTTTAATTAGTTTTACAGTTGCCCTCGGTTAACTTAAAATATAGCATTCTGAATGTCAGTTTTTGTTGAAATCACGATTTTTTTATCGACGTGACATGGCTTCTATATTATCATGGCATGCGTTCTGGTGTGTTCTCCTCTTTGCATGAATTGAAGTGTGTTACTAACAGTTGTTCACCTATAACTAGATGCAACTGAAAATTCTATTCTAATATTTTTTCCTCTCGATTCTTACATGTCGGATTCCCTTCCGAAGACTTTAAAAAAATTAAAATGAAACGTCAATCGTTGTTATCTGCCTCCCCGAACCGGGTTCTTTTATTGTCCTTTAAGCTCACTCTCGTCACAAAAGTTTGCTTATTCTATTTCAGCCCTGCTAATCACTTGCTTCTTAGTAATATTATCGCCTTGCTTGAAGGGAAGTGATTAAAAATATTGAGAAATATTCAGTAATTTGTTACATAATGATAACAGCCTTGAATAATAAAAGTAGAAATAATTACTGTAATAATCATAACATTGTAATAATCTTGAAATAATATTGTAATAACATTGTAGTAACATTATAATAATTGTAATAACATCATAATCATAGTATATTACTCTTTGTTTATAGTCAAAGAGCATTTCTCAGTAGATTTATCAAGCTCATATAGTAGGCATTTACTTTTGTAATGAGATATGTTCCCACTGTATGCTTTAAGGTTGTAGCTTTGTGGTGTACCAAACTGTGGTGATATGTTTAGCAATCTTATCTCGCAAAACATTACCAATGACCCTCACTTGGTGCCTCACATATCTATTTAGTTCAGTATATGCCTTTTATAAGGGTTCAACTTATATTAGATTCCGAACACAAATACATAACGAAATTTCTTAAAATTTTAGCATACATAAATCTCCAAATCCAGAGGTCCTTCGCACTCCTGTTGAAGGAACCGCACCCTGATTGACCACACGTTCAGGGTTGTAGCGGAAATCACCCTGCTTGGCCAATTGTCCTCTGGTGAGGCTATTTACCCGTTTTGGGAGTAGCAGAGTGTTGACTTTGAGGAGTGTTTTCGCTCTTTGGCAGCTCTTGTTTCTTTTTTGTTGATGGGGTTCCACTTAGGCTTTTTACCAGCAGTTTTCGTCACCGACAGCACGATCATTCCGTTTCTTTTTTCTTATTTCATCCCAAGCAGCGCGGGAATGCTGCTATCACACCGGGGGGGGGGGGTAAAGGGAGTGAAAGTGAGAGAAAAACTGAGTACAGGGAGGATTGAGGAAAGGAAAAATATGAACGGCATACAAGAAGATAGCGATTGACGTTGCACTTAAATTTTTGAAATTGTAGTTACCAAGGAGGCAAGAAGGGAGTTCCACTGGCGGGAAGGATGAGAAAAGAAACCATTTTAATAGTGGCGGTTGTATTTAACTATATCAGCAGTAAAAGGGTGGGCGCGAGATGACAACTTCGTAACACTCTTAAATTCATGTAGTCGGGGCACCAGGGAAAAAGCTCGTCAAACAGTTGCCATGAAAATATTTGCAAAAAAGACAGAGAGAAGCCGGGCCAATTCTGTGAGAAAGTGGCTGAATTCGAGATGTCAAGTCAGGATCGATTACATTACAGATTCTTCTCTGGATTTTGTGAGAAACCTCGTGATGAATAGCAGGAGAACCAGACCAGATATAACTGCAGTATACAATGCACGGGCGAATGGTGGATTTTTAAATGTGCTATATAGACTCTGACAAGAAAACATTATGGCACGGCAGTGTTGTTCTTCTCCTAGACCGGTTGCCCGCCAAGGCTATAGGACCCAATCTATTTTGCTATTTTCGCATAGATTGACGGAGAAGAAGCGATGGATTCTTACATTTCCCAAGTGCATTTGAACTTAACGATTGTAGCGAACTCGACTGGAATTCAAACGCGTCTCTCTGATTCTTCAATCTGAGTAACTAAGCTCCTCTCTGCATATATATAGAAATGTATATTACCAGCTCTTGACAAGAGTCGTTCCTTATCGATCTTATTGATCATAAGATAGAGAAAAAATATGATTATCTTACAAGTAGTTAATAGTAATCATAAATGATAGATGTCGGAATTGATATATTTACTGGGTGAAGGCATTGGACAAAGCGTTTTATAGCAGGAGAACAAAAGTTTGAAATTCTAGTTACTTTTTTATTTGTATCGATAGAAAATCAACCGATATAGAATTGATCGCTTTTAATGACATGGTATTAAGACGTGATCTTTGTTCTTTCGTTCTCAGAATGTAACCAAACAAAAACAATGAAAATACATGTGAAGCTGTCGTCTAGTCGTCATGTTTCTTTTTTTTGTGTATTACTTTCGTTTATGACAGACGAGATATCAGTAAATATTAAACTGAGCCATTTATATATTCTCATATACAGAATTAAATCAACACTAATGGCACCAAAACTGACAGATATTATTCGAAATTCATAATTATGGCTAGAATTAAATATGACAGTGAAAATATTTATTTTTCTATGTGCAGTGCTCCTTCAGAACGTTGGTGATCTAGGCTATCCATAATTTCCCGTCCTTTGTTGCCATTTTGTTATCTATCCTAAAGCTTGCTCCGGCATCCACTTACTCAAGCTTGCTAGTTAGGTTATGCGTTGTTTACCTCTATCCTTCTTTCAGCCCATCTGGCTTGTGAGTATCGGATCTTCGAAGCAGACTTTCCTCGTTATGCGCCCTAGAAATTTCAACTACTCGTTAAGTAGTTTTTCTTTCCATTTTCTCTAAATCTTCAACGTTATTCACATGTTCGTTCCTTAGTATTCTCAGTATCATTCTCCAGAACTACAATTCTGTTGCTTCAAGTTTCTTTTTTTGTTCTCAAATTTTTACTACTTCATGCAGAATTCGATGGGGTATATTTTGATGAAGAAATGATACCCGTATGACGTATTTGGAATCGTGCTCAATTCCTAAAAGATGAATTCTCAATACTGCCCGGGATCTTTGAACCCTCATAAAGAAACTTGCTGAAAATTGACTTGACTATAGAACAGTATAATTTTCCTGAATATATGGTGTGGGTAATTCGTGAGATTTTTGGAAGAAGTAAAGGGTAAAAAAACATAAAAAAATAAGTAACGTCCTCTGCTTGTTTTAAATTAGCGTAGTTTTTTTTAAATATATCTAGTAAGAAATCAATTTGAAATGTTAACATTTTGTCGATATAATATTCATTTGAAAATAAATTGATTCTATTATGAGCCTATAAACATACATTTCTTATTGTTTGGTTGATTTTGTTTAGTGGCATATCAATCTCTACGGATAATTTAATGCTGTAATCTAAATCTTTTTATGCAATTTTATGTCTTGAGCTACAAACATATTGAACAGAAGTTTGTACCTTCAACTATAGGTATTTTGTACATAATTATATACCTTCAGGCCAATATGTTTTTTTAAATACATACTTTGTAGATGATAAACTGTCTTGATAATAATTACTTATAAAAATATGTTCCTGGTAATTCTACTATAAAAATGTTCTAAAGTTTTTAGTCATGTATTGATTGTCGTTTGCTATAGAAATATATTGCTGGTAAATCAACTATAAAATGTGTTTAATAGTTTTCTAGTGTGGTATTGATTGTCATTTTGACATAAAAATATATTGTTGGTAATTTTACTATGAAAATCGATTGTTGGTAATCATTTTTTATTTTATAATAATATATCGTTGGTAATTTGTTTTTATAAAAATGAGTTTTTTTCGTATATTTTTTTATAAAAATGTATTTTATACATTCTTGGTTTTCTGATTTTTGATTGGGTATTTTTCTATTTTCAAATAGCTGGGACAGGTGCTACCACCCGGGATAAGGGAGGACTTAGGAACAACAGCAATTAATAGCTGATTCCACACACATCAAATAGATTTCTGATTTCCTCAGTTCAGATAAAACTAAAACTCTCAAAATTAATAATCAATGTCGAGACTAGTTGTGCGAACGTAATTTATTGTTGGTTAAAATACATTCGTAAATTCAATAACCACAACTAAAAAGATACGATGAGGAAACGGAATCATTATCTACAGTTTAAAAATATATGTATTTATATTTCCACCATATACATCAACATAATAATAGCTTTACGCCAAGCATCCTATGAATGAGACGTTGTACAATATTCCACATGTTACATTTAGAATATTAACTTTAATTCCTATTGGTCATGAGGAAACATAACAGATAATATTTTATTCTCTAGCGTTGTTCTCTTTTGATTTGTTGATGTCATCAAAAAAGCAGCCTATTTAGTAAATATGAAATGCTTACACTGAAGAATATAAGGATTTACGAGCAATGTACTTATTTATTCAGCCATTTTGGTTCTTGTTTCAACAGTTGAAACACGAGTGGATTAAAATCGTATAAAGTTCGGTATAGTTTGTTAAACGAGCGCATAAAAATATTGTATTTCCTTTAATTTACAGTAGATGCTTTTAATCACAAACTCTCAATCGCTGTAACCTGTGACCTTCGTCAGATGTTGGCAATGTTTGTGAAGATGACACCTTGTTCCTAAAATTACATTTAGTGCAAAGCTCTGTGTGAACACCTGAGACTGTTTTACAAATTCCAATGACTTAAAAGAATATTATACGCACAATTTCTGTCATATTTTCAAAACCAAATTTTCTTTTGTTCTATTTAATTTAGTACTCTCAGTCGCCTCTTGTTGTCTATCGTTGGTTCACTGATCGAATAATTTTTCTATACCATTATGTATGTTGTTTCTCTCACCAGTTTCCACCTGTTGTTCCTCTCTATTATTTTCACATCCTTACATACGGGTCACTATGCCAGTCTTTCTCTACTGACATCTGTGCTTAAACTATCTCTATAGTAATATGAACCGTGATGGTAATATTAACCGTTTCCTTCTAGAGAAATGGCGAGTTATTAAGCCGTGATCTTTGTTCTTTCGTTCTCAGAATATAACCAAACTCACAAAAACAATGAAAATACTTATATCAAGCTGTCGTCTAGTAGGTATGTTTATTTTTTCCTCTTTTTTTTCGCGTATTACTTTTTTTATGACACACGAGATATCAATAAATAATAAATTGGCCCATTTATATATTCTCATATACAAAAGGAAATCAACACGAACGGCATCAAAACTGACACATATTATTTGAAATTCATAATTATGGCTAGAAATAAATATGACAGTGAAAACATTTCTTTTTCAATGCGCAGTGCTCCTTCAGAACGTTGTTGATCGTAGCTATCTATAATTTTCCGTCCTTTGTTGCCTTTTTGTTATCTGTCCTAAACCTTGCGCCGCCATCCATTTACTCAAGCTAACTAGTTAGGTTATGTGTTGTTTGCCTCTAACGCTCTTGTCTTCAGTCTGTCCTGTGATAATCAAATCTTCGAAGCCGACTTTCCTCGTTATGTGCCCTAGAAATTTCAACTGTCTCGTTAAGTAGTTTTTCTTTCCATTTTCTCTAAAACTTCATCGTTCTTCACATGTGTCCTTAGTATTCTCAGTATCCTTCTCTAGGACTACAATTTTGTTGCTTCAAGTTTCTTTTTTTGTTCTCAAATATAGTAATATAAACGGTGATGGTAATATTAACCGTTCCCTTCTGGGGAATCATTCGGCCTTGATTGACAGCCAGTACTACTGTTAGTTGACATTTATAAAATCTTTCTATTAAGACAATTTTTCAGGAAAATAGGGTTCTCATGTCTTCTTAATATTATTGTTTTTTCCAGTTTTGATAGGACTTCCTTACTAACCTTTTGTTTGAAGTAGTGTTTAATGCCAGCCTGTTGATTATATCATTATGTTTTCTGTAAGTTACATGTGCTATCCATTTAAGTTACTGCTGCTGGTGGTGGTCCTCAATTGATGTAGTTTCTGTTATTTGGTTCTATGATTCTGATTCTGTAGCGTCGGAACACAAGGTTCTAAGAAGAATGATTCTTGCCAATACCTGCAGTCTTGTTTTGCTCAGATATATTTTTAGTCGTTGATCAGAGAAAGTGGTTGTATACAGCTGATAGTTTAGCTTATTCTGAATGGGTTTTTGGTGCCATGCATGACATCCAAATGAAAATCTTGATTCGATATGGATATTTAAAATGTCTCGACTTTTAAGGTTAATGTTTTAGATTTCCAGCGAAAACGCCTCTAACACAATTTCATTAACTCATACTAAACTTGCTGTAACTGATTCATACACTGAGGTGTTTGTTTTTACAATAATGTTCACCTTGTATAGGGACCAAGAGACACTAGTGGTAGAAGGTTACAAAGTAATTGGCACATTTTATTCTCATATATGAGAAACATAACGGTTAACTCTAGAATTGAACAGGTCGAGATTGAAGTTATTGAGGAAGCCTCCTCTTGGGAGTCGGTTCCACATGGAAATAAGTTACGGTGGTACTTAACGTTACTTATGGAATAAAAAGGGGATGGGATTGATTCAATACAATGTGCGTGGCACGGCGGCTTTTATCTGTGAACGTTAGAACTTATAGACCCAGGGAATGTATTAAAATATTTAGTATTTACTACTTCCACATCCTTATGATTTTAAATGATAGAATTAGGATAGTTGCCATCACTGCTGTCATTCCAATTACAGATCATTGATTTTGTCTTGGAAAAGTTTATCTGGAGTCCTATTTCTTAGGACACTTCATAGCATATGTTCAATTTTTGTTCATGATCGTTCGTATCCCAACGACGAATAATAATGACCTTGAACATGAAATAAAATCAACATGGATTACTGATATCCGATAATACTAAAGTTTTAGTTCCAGATTACCCACTCTGTAACATGTGTAATCAATTCCATAATGGTATTAAATATTGTAGTTAGTAATCAGAACGACGTAAATTAAAATGGCTACAATACTACACCTTGAAGAATTCAGACAAATTAATTTTAATCTCCACAAATAGAGAAAATGATGGTGATGAGCAAAATTTAAAAAAAATATATGCAAATGAATTTGAACACTGACAGCGTTCCATTGCGTAGAGATAAATATGATTTGTTGACGCTGCCCACTTTCTTTATTCCTACTTCACCACACTTCCGCTAAACGTTAAGCCTTCCCGCGCTAAGAAATTAGTACTGCTGTTAGTAAAATATTTCAGTAAATTTCCAGCAATTTTTAATGAATAGTTTTTAAGATATTTGGAATTTATGAAAATTGTCTGCCTGAAATTATTAGCCACATTAAACTAATATTTGCTTAAGACCTGTGAAATGTAATAAGAACTATTTTTTCTCTTTTTCCATAATATACGTTGAAACATGGGTAATGGGAAGGGTCTAACACCTGCTGAAAAACTGAAAATAAAAAAAAGTTAGTGAGTGAGGGAATATCCGCATTGAAGATATCAAAGGAAATTTGCAGAGATCATCGAATGATAAGGAAGGCTGTAGAAGCAAAGGAAAATGCTTTAAGAACTTGCTTCCTCGAGATGAAAGTAAACTAACTCGAGTTATAGCGTAACAAAGACTTTTGACCAGCGATCAAACCTTTGAAAAGGTTGGAACTGAGGGGGTCAAGAAGGACAAAAGGTGAAGAATACTTTGTGCATTGGGATCTGAAAAAAAAAACCTCTGAGACAAACTCCTCGCACTGAAGCAAATATTTTAAAAAGTCAAAATTGGAACAAGAAATGCATGGAGATTGGCTTTTCTGAAGTAATTTTCACGGACGAATCTCGAGTGACATTTGATGGACCTGACGGATGGGCCAAAGAATGGATTTTATCAAATTCAGACGTGCCTGTGGCTAAAATAAGAAAGAAGCAGGCGGTAGTATTATAATTTGGGCTGGAATTGTCGACCAGTTCCTTATTGAACTATTCAACGTGTATGAAGCAGTTAAACAGAACGGTGCTAGCTATTGCAATTTTATCAACAATACTTCCTTTGTATGGTACAAGTCCCAGTGTCGCAGTTTCAAAGTGAAGTGCGTATTTATGCACAACAATGTCCCTTTTCACATATCTAAGCATCCCCGTGAATTCATTGAGCATAAAAGATTTACAGAAGAGAAGATAATGGAATGGCCACCATCAAGTCCTGACCTGAATCCGATCGAAAATCTATGGCCAAATGTGAAGATCAAATTATATGAAGGTGGTAAACAGTAAAGCAGACCCATGGGAAGCATTAAATCTACCATGTCGGAATCTGAACATATGAAGGAAAAAAAATCAAAATCAATGCATAATAGATTAATGTTTACTGCGATTAAGTCTTTTAATCATTTCTTGTCTTGTATAAATAATTTATTTTCTGAACATATAGTGTTTTATAACTGTCCGAATGTTCTATATATGCAAGCGCTCCCGACTATTCTTATTAGCCATTATCAAGCATGTTGTTTTTTATTTTTATTTTTTAAAAGAATGTCTAGAATTTCTATATATATCTGAAGTGAGTGCAATGTTTTTTTTTTATTTATTTTCCAGACAACTTTAGCACATTATGGCCATAATCATAGATGATGTTATTGAGTGTTGATTTTTCTTTTTTATTATTAGTGTTTATCATTTTTAGCCATGTTTACATGTGGATGAGGCTATTATATTTGTATTTTCTACGAGTATGTCGCGGATGGGGTTTGGTAGGTTTCCATATCTGTTTAAATGAGGCAAAATTGAGATATGGTCAGTGAGATGCAACGCGGAGACTTCCTGAGAGGCCATAATTAGAATGGTCATACCCCTACATGGGTATGGCCATTATAATTATTGATGAATTTAGGTGGTTCAGGAAAGCAATCTCTTAAAGGTCATGTGAATGCGTAAATGTTATTGTTTCTTTGGAATCTGAATCTAGCAGATGATTGTTGACTATAAGATTTGCAGTTTTATGGTAGAAAATTAATTTAATTATCTTGTTCTGTTCAACGTTCGCTTTGTGCATGAAACTATTCTTAACGATGAGGAAATTTTATATATATATATATATATATATATGTATATATATATATATATATATATATATATATATATATATATATTATTGTTATCCACAGACAGACTGTTTCGCTGTATCACAGCTCTTTAGTGTAGCTAGACGTCTGGTTGACTCTAGCTAGGATCGAAACCCGACTGAATTGGCGTCAGTCGGAAATTCTACCACTAAGCCGTCGGCGCACGACAGAGATGAAGGTGAAATTTAGCGTATTTATTTTTAGATTTAGATAAACACACAGTGACTGATAGTGACTCAATTCTGCCGAAGAGTCATGCTATATTAGCTTTAATAGTCACTGTTTACAAACCCACGCTTCCTTCCCACAGAGCTCAACCGAAATTAATTTTCAGGAGCCAATATTATATATATATATATATACACACACACACACACACACACACACATATATATATATATATATATATATATATATATATATATACAAAATATTAGTGGTCAATATATATATATATATATATATATATTTCCAAGAGGATAGAATCCAGGTAGAGCTCAATTTGTATTTGTAGGTCTGATGAATTGGATCGAGATTACAATTCCAATTTAATAAATAATGACCATGGAATATTAGTGTTTGAGCATATATATATATATATATATATATATATATATATATATATATATATATATATAACGAAACACACTTGTAGTTACTAAAATACCACTATTATGAAGTTGGCAGTTGAAAGTGTTCAATACTATGTACAAGCAACAAAATAAATAAAATGTAAAACTGGGGCAATTGATGTTTCATCCGTTCAATGAGAGATCATCAGGCTAGGATCAATCTCTATCGACTGGCGCTGAGAGTGTATGCCTTTAAATACGGTTAGAATAATTTTGTTGTTGTTCTTCTTCCGGATCTGAGTTTCATCTCGGTTCCATATTTACTAACATCTGCTTCTCATATATTGGCATAGACCCTTGGTTATTCCCGCTCACTTACTGCATAAGGAAACATCAAGATCATCAATTATTTCTCCTGGCCCAATTTGAAAAATTTCGTTTCCTCTTGCATAGCTCTTACTTTTCTATAGCAATCTTCATCCTACCTTCGGATGAGTGTAGTGTTTCTCTTTTATTTCTCACATATATCTTGACAGAGTAGTGCTATTAAGATGTTTACGCAATCTAAGCGACGTTAAATGGTTGGGGTAAGTTTTCTTTTTAGACATACCTTCCGTTGAACCAACATAATTCATTGTGGGTTTATAATTTGGTTCTGTATGCGTCGTTGTCATTCAAACATTGCACACTCTCACACATGTATGTATATGTGCGTGTGTGTTTGCGTGAGGGCGCGTGTATAAATATTTCCCAGTTTGTAAACAAATAGGATTGTGTACTATATATATATATATATATATATATATATATATATATATATATATATATATATATATAAATAATATCTTATTCTAATGCGTGAAAGTGTTTGAGTATATATATATATATATATATATATATATATATATATATATATATATAAATAATATCTTATTCTAATGCGTGAAAGTGTTTGAGTATATATATATATATATATATATATATATATATATATATATATATATATATATATATGATAACATGGATTTGTATACATCCGGTTGAATAATCCTGCTGAAAGACATTTCAGGGTTAATTGACTTGGTAACGATGTAGGCAGGTTGTGATGGATTTATCAGAATGATAAGGGACATTTACGCTGAAAGACATTTCCTTTTACCTGGGATACGGAAAGGTCAAGAGAGAGCGAGAAAGAGAGAGAGGGATGAAAATGAGTGTGAGAGGGAGAGAAAGAAAGAGAGATGGAAAGGGAGAAAACGAGAGAGAAATAGGCAGAGAGAGGGAGAGAGAAAGAGAGAGCGGTTAAAAGAGAGGCAGAGAAAGAGAATGAGAAAGAGAAAGAGTAACTGAGATAGGGAGAAGGGGAGAGAGAGAGGGAGAGGGAGAAAAAAGGAAAAGAAATGCGAAGGAGAAAGAGAGAGAGTGAGCAAGGAAGAAACTTCAGATGTAAGTAAAGACTATTTACGTGAAATATTTTACCCATTTTGAATTCCAATATATTTCAGGTAACTGAACACAATTCACTTCGACTGATTTTCAAAATGTCTGTAAATATCATGGTATTACGAACGTGGTAAACCTTTTAAACGTTCAAGTGCGAACGACAAAGCAGTAGCGTTTGTGGAAATATTGTGAGAAAAGCGAAGAGACAGTCCATTTAGACAAACTCTTTAAATATCGGAGTTGGATGATCACCAGTAGAATTAATGCCCAACAGAAAGACCATTTTTGATATAATTAGGCCAGATGTCCAGAATAATTCAAGGTCTAAAATAACGTCAAGTCTTTTGAAACTGGCGAATCTGTTTTGTTTCGACTGTACAAAGAACTGGAATGCAAGGATAGAAATCGTTAAAAACACATAAATGACTAGGAATGGTAACATACATAAACTAGAAATCCGATCGAGAAGCAAAAAAAAATAATTTTTTTTATAAGAACAACTTCGGGTTATCATCAGTGTTTCCATTGTTATTTTGGGGAACCGTGGAGAACCATGTTTTTAGTTTTGAACCCAAAATTCCAAACATACTCCCTTGGAAAAAGGTGTATCTCCTAAGGGAAAGTAACAATTATTTTGTTATAATACAAGAATGTGGCACAAGGCCAAAAGGGTTGGATATGGGAAATCTTATCTTCAATCTGTCTTATCTTCGACTTCTCTAACCACGATTACTGGCACAAACGTACCACAGTATTCCTTATACCAAAACAACACATCTTTATTTAGTATTCTTACTACATCCAACATAATACCACAAAGTCTCTATGTAGTCCTAACTAGTCCCCATATGTACAATTTGTCTGAGAAAGGGTATAAAAATAACAACATTTAAAAATGAAACCTCAATGAATATTTAGAAGGGAAACTTGTTGTCTATTAAAATGGAATTTTATTTTACAAATTGTATAGTGAAATACACTAAAATAGTCCCATTACAAAATATGGAAATAAAGGGTGTTACAATAACTTGGACCGAGTTTAAATGCGAATTAAGTTTAAGCGTCTAATGACATTTTCATTTTCTTTCAGATTTAACAACTTAAGACTTTGGCAATTTCAATTTGAATTGAATGCTATAGATGTCCAAGATTTGTAGTTCCAACAGGACGGCGCCACATACCCCACAACCAATGCAACAATGTATTTATTGAATGAGAAGTTCGCAGGTCGCATCATCTCGCGAAACAGCGAAGTCAATTGGCCAACACGATCGTGCGACTTGACGACTTTGGTGTCTTCTCAAAAGTAAGGTCTATGCCAACAAGCCAACAACAATTCAACAGCTGAAGGATGATATAATAAGGCATATTGTTGAGATCAAAGAGCAAATATGCAGAGACATCATCAAAGATTTTGACTATCGAGTGGACGTGTGCCGTCGAAGCCTTGACGGACATTTGGGAAATATTAATTTTCACACTTAATTGCCATGACTTAAATAACATGATCCAATAGAGAAATAAATAAATTTTCATGAATAACACTGACTTGTTTGCTGCTGATTTTGAACCGTCTTAATGAAACACCTTTTATAACAGATATAGGCAAATTATATTAATTTCAGATGACAAACTTTGATTAGATTTTTACTTTATTTTCCCTATTTTCGAATGAGTTCAAATCAAAATCATGGCTAAATTATCCAAATTTCATATTTTTTTTCTGGCTTTGTTCGAGTACTTTCGACTGCCTCAGTCATCATCACGAACTGGATATTCTCACCATGGAAGACATACGGCGAGATCACGTTAAAAAACCTATTCTTGTGCGAACACCGATGTTTAGAAATCTCGAGCCTGGTCAGTATCTAGATTGGTGGCCGCCTGGGAATACCAGGTTCGCTAAACTTGCATGTACAGCTATGGTGTAATTGATAAGAGCACAGGATGGGACAACGGAGAGGCGAGTTTCAATTCCAGTTGAGTTAATTATATTCACGTACGCACACATATCCCTGGGAAAGTTATGAATATACTAGTTCACATCCAGTTGATTAGTGGGAAGTTTATCAGTATATCCTTATTATCTCCAACAGATTCTTACAATCTAAAGTATATTTTGGCTTTAAATAACGTAAAATATGGATAATCCGTAAAAGAAAATTAAAAAAAGATATCAACCTGACATCCTGAAATCGGTGGTAAAGTTACATTCAAATTTAATTAAAATATACACGTATCGTAGAAGGAATGTAATGTGCAGAAATATTTCATTATGTCTATCTGCACCGGAAAGCAATCAAAGCTATGATATCGAAGATGAAGATCTTATTAAATGAAACATAATTTACAACCGGTGGGGTAATGGATAGCGGCTTGGATTGAGGAATCGAAGAGGCGATTTCGAATTCCAGTCAGATCCATTACGTTCATTTTCGTGCTGTTACCTTTCGGATAGGTATGAATGCTTATCCTCTACCCCCAGCTATGAGTAAATAGCAAGACAAACCGGGGTGTATAGCCTTGGATAGCAACTGGTCTACCGCAGAAAGAAATGGCAACCTACCGAGGGAAAAATCTGCATCGTCAGTCATGTATCGAAAGATACATGATCGTCTAAACGTGTATCACGTATGGCATATAACTATCTGATATATAAATATTCGTGTCAAGTTATAATAATGCTTATAGAATATTTGATACATTTCTGTTCGTTTTTGAAGAATGATTTCTTCTTGAATTCTGGGCAAAGCAAAAAATAAAAATAATTTATTACTTACCCTAGTAACCGGTTTTTAGATATTCTATCAGTTAAACTTATTCTGATATGTCTAGGTATAATAGTAGATACAATCAGTTTAACAAGTAAGCGGACATTTTTCTGCTTTGTGCAAGTCTGATTATTAAGTCGAACGATGACACTTTGAGCTCCTTAACTGCTATCCGAAAATCAATATTAATAAAAACTTCCATATTTGCAAGCCATGTCTTCGGGCCCGAACATATTATGACAGGTATGCAGAGTCAACCGAAAAATATGGTAAAACTAACGAACAGAATATATGAAGCGTAATCATAAAGAAAGTCTCGTTATCCAAAGTTTGTTGGGAGAAGATTTTGGTTGTTGAGTAGCACTGAAAACGGAAGACGTGGGGAGAGGAGAATTTGTGAGGATCCAAGCATTTCAATCAATGGAGTCTTTGCTTTCCTTCTCAACAGATGAGAACCGTTAACAAGAATTTATGACCGTTCCGTGTAATTATTCATCCACAGAATGAAATGTCTGCTTCTATGTTGCATCTCACTGGGAACTTGACTGTGATGAATTTGCCGATATTCAAATTGATATACTTAAATGGGTATATATATATATATATATATATATATATATATATATATATATATATATACATATATATATATACATATATATATATATATATATATATATATATATATATATATATATATATATATATAGGAGAATATACAGTTGGATATTTACTAAACATAGCATAATCTGGCACCGACCACTGAAAGCTCAGGCAAATTATAAGAACCGACCTCATTTGAAATATGAAGGGTCTTCTTAAATTGCTCTCACGCAAGGCGTTTTTCATACAAACACATTCACGCAAACAGAAAGCGAGAGACATACATACACACACACAAACAGACAGATACGTTTATACACTGGCGAAAATAAGTTTAAGACCGATGGTTAAAGGCTTATTCATTTAAGAATATGCTTGTAATAAAACAATATAAATTAATTTTATGCAGAATGTTTCGAATGATGTAAAAATTGAATATTTCTTTGTATCTTTTTTTCTTGAAAAGATTTAATCCTGTATTAAATTAAATTATCCAAATGCACATATAAACGTAAAAATTAATATATAAATAAAAAAATATGTGTTTAAATAAAATTCAAATAAAGACAAAAGGAAAAGAAATCATTACCCACGTGTTTCGCGTTGTGATGGACTATATAATGTTTAAAAAAATCTCCCTTCCTAAAATGTATATCTCTTTTCCAAGCTAACATACTTGACCATAAATATTTTAAACAATTAAAATAAAACGGCTTAACTTCAAATCTTTCCATGATTTAAAATAAATAAATACGTAAATAATTTACCAAATGAAAATAACATGACATTTTTATGTCTGTTTATATATACTTGTTGCAAAATAAAATCCTTCCATTTACACTCACAGGATGAAACACGTCTGTAATGAAATTTTTTTCTTTTATATGTATTCGCACACAGACACACAAGCACACACAAACACACACACTTATATACATAAGTATGTATGCATATATATATATATATATATATATATATATATATATATATATATATATATATATATATATATGTATATATATATATATAAGTATGTATGTATACATATATATATATATTTATTTAAGATTTATGTTATATATATATATTTATGTTATATATATATATATATATAGATATATACACATATAACATACATCTTAAAGAGCCAGGAGCAACCTACCTAGGTTTCACCTAAACAGATCTTTAAGGTATTCTGGCTACAGAGGAAATTACACCAAACAATTTTTATTGATAAAACCACTAAAAACTAATAGTATAAAACCACGTGACACAAGAAGATATGAGAAACCCACAGAGCCTCTACAGTGTAGATTCTACACCAATAGCCAGAATTTCCTATGACTACACCTATTTATCTCAGATCTTTGATTTAATACATTATTAGGTTCATCGGAGGTGGCTGCTGCTAATTTTTCCTCCATACATAATAAGCAATACTTGTCGTCTCCTTTATACTTATGGCATTTTTTTTAGTATTTTCCATTTTAAAATGGGCTCAATACCATCTTCCTTTTTAATATCCCATATGTATGTAGACAGGGTAGTGCAGTGTTTTCTAATTTTCTTGCTTAAAGCTACTTAAAGGATTATAGTATGCATGTATATATATATATATATATATATATATATATATATATATATATATATATATATATGTATGTATATATATATATATATATATATTGATGCAAGTTTCATTAAATAATATAGACAAGTTTTGTCTATTTATTTTATGTAAATTTTTTTCATATCATCTGATAAGCTTAATAATCACAATATTCTTACATATTTTTCAATCCTATCTAAGCTTTCGGCTTACATCAGCCATTATCAAAGATGACAATTACAATACAATATATTAAACAATACACGGATAACACAATAATGATAGTCTGTTTATGTTTACAAGGAAGATTTCCAACAAGAATAAAATCGTGCATACGAGACGCTGGAAGCGAAAATCACATCGCTGCTCATGTCGTCACACGTTACCACGCGAGAGTGAAAACGATACGTATTAAATATGGGAAACCGTTGGTATAAGCCAATGGCTTCTGTTATAAATTATAGGCATTTAAGAATATTTGTAGATATTTCATAGTTTATTTTGTTCAGGTTAAGTTTCAAATGTTTTATGTATATAGCTTCAAGCATTTTTAGGCTTTGTTTATTATTTTTATGTTTAAGTTTAGTTGTGTTTTCAACGAGGATTTTCCGGAATTGTGTATGCGGCCAGGCATGTTGTTTTAAATGCCTAAAAATGTTAGAATTATCATTCAAATGTAGTGTCAAGCTCCGTGAAAGCGAGTTTGTGGTGTGACTAACATAAGTACTATTTAATCCGTTGGAGATACAATCTATCAAAAGGCACTTGAATTTGTAAACTACGTTGTTTTTTTTTCAAATCGTTAACCGGGAGAGAAGAATCATTGCAAATAATTGTGTTGGATATACTAGATTTAGTGTAGTATATGATTAATTTAATTTTTTTGCTAGGATTTGTTGTAGATATGTTAGTATTTACTAATTTTTTTAGTATATTTTCATCTTGTTTATAATTAGAATGCATAGGATTACGATATAGGAGATTAATATGTTTGAGTTGAAGCAGTATTATGTTCTATTTGCTTCGTATTGAGACTTCTAAGCAAGCATCTTATTTGTTCAACAACTATATAGCTTGGAAAGCTATTGTTAATAAGTGTTTGTTTTATATTCTTTAGTTCACTGTAAAAAATCTGTTTTGTGGATGAATTAGTTTCTGCACGCTCTATTAGATTTTTTAATAATTGCTAATTTGTAGTAATATGAGCATTCGCTCTTGTATTTAAGTGTACACGAATTTATGCTGGTAGGTATTTTTGTATGGCGAAATAGTAAATTTGTTATTATTTGTGTTTTTCAATATGTCAAGGGAGGGAATTTGATTATTAGTATTGAGTTCATACGTGAATTTAAGGACATAATTATTTTGGAAACGTTTTTGAAGTTGAAATACACACAATCTCTCTCTGTCTGTCTGTCTCTCTCTCTCTCTGTCTCTCTCTCTCTCCATATATATATATATATGAGTGTGTGTGTTTGTATATATATATATATATATATATATAAAAGTGGACATGGAAGTCAGCACTTAGAGGCGACAGTCTGTTTCATGCTAGTGCAATCGTCAGGCGACTAGTGCTGTTATATAACAGCACTAGTCGCCTGACGATTGCACTAGCATGAAACAGACTGTCGCCTCTAAGTGCTGACTTCCATGTCCACTTTTATATTTACACACGCTCTATCTCTGATATTGAGCACTTTACCCCATAAATATAGCACACTTTAAGACTATATTTCTGCATATATATATATATATATATATATATATGTGTGTGTGTGTGTGTGTGTGTGTGTGTAAAAATATCTATATAAATAATAATATATTTGTAAAAATAATATACAACAAATAAAGACAGACGGAAAACTTTTCTTTACCGACGCGTTTCGTCCACTGATGAGCTGTATTTTTTAAATGCCGTCCCAAAAAGTTATACCAAGCTAACAAAAAAATTAAGACAAAACGGTTTAACTTCAAATAATTCTATTATTTAAAATTAAATAAATGCATAAAGAAGTTATCAAATTAAAATAAAATAATAATTAATAATTACATAAAAAATAAACCGCTTTTACACATTATTCTCTATTTAGCATTATATTACAACACTTAGAGCCCTCCATAGTTAACCTTGGCTGTCACAATTAGCCCGAAGAATATTAATGAGTGTTCTTAAATTTAAATATTTTGAAAACATAATGACATTTTTCATCTCTTTATCAATACTTGTTGCGAAATAAAATCTGTACATTTATCTTGATAAAGTTCATCAGAGAAAAGTAGCACGCTAAAATTCATACAGTCGGGGCACTAGTAAAATAGGAAAATATTAATGAACATTCATTGTTGTTAATATATTATTATACAGCTAATTCCTGCAGCAGAATAGAAAGCCCACCCAAGAACATTTTTGTTTCTTCAACACCGACAGAGACATGTGGTTTTTTGTAAATATGTTAAGCTTACAGTTTCTGAGACAGAGCATATAATCTCAAGATTTCAGCAGTTAAACAAAACTAGTTCTCTCAAACACTCTGCCACGATGACTTCTTACTTTGCGCTAATTTCCGAACAGTTTGGCCTATTCAGCATCATTCATAAAGTTTGAATAAATCCGAAATATTTTTTCAACCACTTCCGACTCTAACGATTACGGTGAAACATGTGAAAGTCTGTCGACTCTTGGTGTTGGGCTCTTGTCAACTATCATACGCTTCATCTCTCATATTGCGCACTTGTAACCATAAATATAGCATATATATTCTTATAATCTTTCTCTCTCTCTCTGCCACGAGTGCAGTTATTTTTCGGTTATTATATATATGGGTCAGTGGTGCAATGTAGGTAGTCTATTTTACTACTTTAATAAAAACACCAATCAAAATTTAAAAAAAAATATAGAAGATAAAAAATAAAATAAAATTAAATAAAAACAAGCAAAATAATTTGGCACAAATAAATAAATAAACAAATAAACGACTTCCGGTAAAATAACCGCCAAAATAGACTACCCACAATGCACCACTGACCCGTATATATAAATAGTCGAGAAAAATAACAGCAGTCATGTCCTGACGATTGCATCTAGCATGAAACAGACTGTCGCCTCTAAGTGCTGACTTCTATGTTCACTTTTATATTTATATATAGAGAGAGAGAGACAGAGAGAAAGAGAGACAGAGAAACAGACACAGACACAGAGACAGACAGACATAGAGCAACAGAGAGAGAGAGAGAGAGAGATAGAGAGAGACAGAGGTAGGTTTATTTCCTTGACGACTTAGCGTATAAGCACTTTAAGTTTAATCGTAATTACTCGATTGAGATTTTTTTCTTTGGACTGGACCTGAAGGCACTGGACATTTTTTTTTTGTCCTGCTCGGATGTTTCTCGTTCTTTTTTTTCAAATTTTTAGCCCAGATACCAATTTCTTTCGATATATTTATATTTGTGAATTGAGCCATCCGGGTTCTTTCCAACAACCGAGTATATATATATATATATATATATATATATATATATATATATAAAACAAAAAAGGGGGACGGGTCGCTCGGCGGCCCTCTTGTAAAACTATGAAAAATAAAGAATAATATTTTTTTAAAAACCCACATTACAACCAAAAAAGTTTGCGGTACCTCTCTTCTTTTTAATATACACACTTTTCTCTCGTTGGAACCATTATAACCTCTTCTCTTTATATATATATATATATATATATATATATATATATATATATATATATATATATATATAAAGGGAAGAGGTTAGAGTTGTTCCAAAGAGAGAAAAGTGTATATATTTAAAAGAAGAGAGAAACCGCAAACGTTTTCGGTTGTAATATGGATTTTAAAAAACATTTTACGCTTATATATATGTATTAAAAATAAATATGTTATATATATATATATATATATATATATATATATATATATATATATATATATATATATATATGTGTGTGTGTGTGTGTGTGTGTGTATATATATATAAATATGTTATATATATATATATACAACTAAAGATGTTACCTCTATCACTATTTATCTATCTATTTATATACATACACATTATATATATATATATATATATATATATATATATATATATATATATATATATATATATATATATATGTAGTACTCAGCGAATAAGGATTTAGGTTTGTTGCAGGTTCTTCGACGACTAGCTATGTCTAACAGACAGTTCTTCTTGAGGTTGTTGCTAATGAAGTTTTGATATCTGCGAATGCTGCCTTTTTACGATGTTCTCCTCTTGCACTAAGGGTTGATTCAGAAAAGCAATTTGGCTGTAAGGCTTTATAGCATCTTGCCTCAATGTTCAAAGCATTAGTTTTCATTTGACATTATATATGACTGGACAGGAATTACGGGTATTTTTTGTTAGAAATGTTGAGTGTCTATTATTGTTAGAAATGAAAGCATCCCAGTGAAAATTGTAACTTAGCCGGAGGTACCGCTGATGAAAGTATACGAATGAATGTGCATGTAGTGTCACATGACCCAAGAATTGGCTCTATAGAAAATGATGAATAGCATGATTGTTTTGTCTTCTCTTGTTTTTTTATGGCTTTTAATGTGTTTTTTTTGTTTTGTTTTTGTTTCATTCTTCAAATACGTTTTTGCTGTATACCAACAGCTTCTGTCTATAATTCTGAGATTGTAACTATTTATATTACAGTTTAACCCGGATATAAGTGAGTTGTCGGGGCCGGAGAAGGAGTCTCTTATATCCGGATTTATCTTATATCCGGGTTTGGTCTATTTTGTTTTATTAACACAGGTTCTAATTTGGGACCAGAGAAGATCTCTCTTATATCCGGGTTTCTCTTATATTTCCGGTCTCTTATATCCGGGTTACACTGTATTTACATTGTTCGGACTGTTGTCCCTATTTTATTGTTATATTCACAACGTTTCCGGCGTCGCATAATCCGGGCTTCTTCAGGTGATATACTTTAAAATTTCAAACTGAATCCTTTATTTAGTCCATTGGACTAAATTGTTCTAGTTCCACGTCCCATACCTTTTCTAGATATTTGTTTCAGTTAATTCCCTTCAGTAACTCAACTTTGCAATTTTTTTTTCACCTCTGATGTGGGAGGGTATTAAACTCACAACTCTTTGAGTCAAGTTACTGAATTATTTCAACCCACGCTTTTATCCACTGGTCTATGTATTCACAAGGCAGATAAATACAATATAGATCAAGAGCCAAAAAAAAAAAGAAAAGAAAAAAAAAGGGAATTGAGTTACTAAAGGGAAGTAACTGAGTTTGAGATATTCAGAGAAGGCGTGGAACAAAAAATCTCAGTGGACAAAATAAAGGGTTCGATTCGAAATTCCAGCGTATTTCACCAGAAGGCCGGAGAGTGAAACGGTCACAACCTCGTGAATATGACAAGAAAGATGAGGACAACCGAACAATGTAAATATTGATTTTCTAAGCGCAGCTTTTATGTGGCACAAGGCCGACAGTATAGGTGACTTAGTGAGGATCGAACTCACTTTCAGTCGTAACTCTTATAGCGAGAAAAGCTTGCTAACCATTACACCACGCCCGTAAATGCTATAAACAGATACTAAAAGCTAGTTGCATATCTATTTAGCAGTATATTTGCTGTCAATCAATCAATCAATCAATCTATCTATACAATTAAAATTTTGTAATTATGCAAATTTAATCAAAAGAATTCCGTTAAAAATGGCAGGAATGTAATGACTATTACAGTTTTAATGAATTTTCTTATCGGTAGATTAGTCTTTCATATCTTCCTGCTGAAGACGGAGAGGCAGTTTGCATTTTATGAAATGATTTTTAATTTTCAGTATTGAATATTTGTCATGTGAGCATGATACTATTTTATGAGTTTTAAAACTATGCTTTCGTAATGCGGAATATGAGAATTCCCATACCAATTCCCGGTTACGCGACATCGCAGAGATTTTAAATTCAAATAAGAAAATAACATCATGTTCAAGAGACAACAGAAATATTCAAAACTCGAAAAAATTCGTCCGATGATGCAGAGTATATCTATGCCATCAACACGAGGATAGGAATACTAATTAAGGAACAAGAACAAATAAATGAAAAAAGTAATAAAATAAACATGTCTGTTTAATGCCGAAATCTAAATATACTGAATGAAATTTTATGACTTTCACTGAATATATTTTGTATATAATTTTATACTTTGAGTGATGGTATGTTTTAGATATATAGTTTGCAGATCGCAAAATATATTGTGGGTAATTTTCTTGATATTTTGCTATAAAAATGTATTGTTTCTCATTATATTATAACAATGTAGTGATTTTTGTTCAGGAGTTCACTATTTGCCCGTATCTTGTACCGTGATAGATGCTACCATCCCAGGCCCGGGTGGACTTGGAAAAAAATCAATTAAGTGGTGCTTCCAGGCTGGTTAAAACCTCCAATCGACCGATCAGAGGTCTTGTCATACCCAGAAGGAGAACATTTACTGCTACGAGCTAAAATGATCGCGAACAGTTTCCGTATTCATTCAACACGACACAAAAGATAATCCGTAACAAGAAAACCTTTAAAAGTATAATAACCAAGCCATTTCTGTTATCATTAAGAAAACTTATTTGACTAAGCATTTGTTGCCGTGATGCAACACACACATATGTATGTATATATATATATATATATATATATATATATATATATATATATATATATATATATATATATATATATATATATATATATATATATATATATATATATTATATATATATATATATATATGTATAAAAGTGTGTGTTAACTTATTTATTTATTTGCTTATTCATTTAATATTTATTACGTCTTATGAATTTTTATTCATAATTTTTCATATAGATTTTTTATATTTTTCATTTTTAATTTTAATTTTTATTTTTAACTATTTATTTATAACAATTTTATAGATTTTATAGATTTTATTAGTCATTCATATTTATTTAAATATTTATATTTTCATGTATCTATTTATCTCATTCATGTATTTATTTAAATATTTATATTTTCATGTATTTTAAAAGAAATTTTAACATTTTATATTAAATCCAATTTCTTTAGTTCCATTCCAGTATCAATAATTAATATTTTATAGCTGATAACACACTACGCTAAAATTTTATTAATAATTGTTTATATTTTATGTTTATGTGGTAACATCAGTTGATTTAATTGATTAGATTTATGGTCATGGTGAATATAATTGATTATTAAAAAAAAAAAATTTTTTTTCAAGGGGTGTTTTTTGAAAATTTTTTGCAAATAGTGCCTAACTACGGTAGCATTACGATAATCTGATATAATGTCAAATAGAATTTGAGTATACACTGATCACCTGAAAATTGCGTTTGGCAATATATATATCCACATCGTATATATATATTAAATTGTGTATTTTAGCAGCAATACTTCTTTTACGCAAGTATAGTTGAAAGCAACTGACAAGCTGTGCTGATTGAGTTTTTATATAATTTCTCATGTGTCCGTATATATTATTCTTTTGTACGAATGTTTTCCAAGCGATTTTGGCTATAGTTTTAGCCATAATCAACGATGGATTTTATTTTGCTTTTAACTCAATATGCACATTGTTTTATGCGTGTATCTAGAGTTATAGGAGTGTTTTATTTTCCAAATGCGATCAGCACATTGTGGCCGTGTTCAAAGTGGATATTATTTAGTGTTGGCATTTTCTTTTTTAATAAAACAGCATTTTTTCCCACGACTCACATACACACACAAACACACACACACATATATATATATATATGTATATATATTGGTATCACAAGGTTCTTGATAATGAATGAACGCTGAAGAGAACACGACAACCAACATGAACATCAGATAGTTTATCCATAATTTTGACTCACGTATAATAATGCCAATATTAAAACGTTTCCTACAAGGAAAGGTTTGGCATTCATTAACCGACCACCCAGCACTGCTGTCGTTTGAAATTAATAAAATCTTCACTTAAAATCTTTTTCATGAAAAAATGTACCCTACGTAGTATTATAATATGAGATGTAATTGTCGACCAATCCATGCTTGGTCTATAGAAAGTCGATGAAGCAGTTAAACTGAACAGTGCAAACTATTGCGATTTTATGAACAGGATTTTCTTTGCACGGTGCAAATCCCAGTCTCGGAGTTTCACAATGATCCTTCTCATGTATCTAAGGTCACCCGTAAACTATTTGAGAGTGAAAGGTTTACAGGAGAGATGATAATGGAATGGCCGCCATCAAGTCCTGATCTGAATCCGATCTGCAATCTATATGGCAAACAATATAACAGCAAACACAACTATGGGAAGCAATTAAAACAACTATGTTGGAAATTGAACTTGCTGAAGTAAAAAAAAAATAACAAACTTATTGGATAATAGATTACTGGCTGTTATTGAAAAGAAGATTTATTATATTAAAATATAAAGGATTCAAAGACTTATCATATGTGTTCGCTATATATATATATATATATATATATATATATATATATATATACATATATATATACTGGACACTCGCGTTGAGTGTCAAGGAGCTGTACTCGGGACAGACACTTGATTTCTCTGGCAAGTAGTCTATGAGGGAAGTTCACAGACTTTTTGGGATAATACTCTAATTTTCTGTTATCAGTTCTTCTGAAAAATATGTCTGGAACTGCACAACCCTTCACCACTACTGTTTATTCATATGTATGTTTAGATTTTTGGGCGAATCCGTAGAAACACACACATACATTATATATATATATATATATATATATATATATATATATATATATATATATATATATATATGTGTGTGTGTGTGTGTGTGTGTGTGTGTGTGTGTGTGTGTGCACTTTAAAAATGTTAATTAATACAGCTAAGAACGTATATATTAGCGATATATCTACAAGTAAGTCGTATGTAGTCCGATCTTTAAATTGTCCAAAAATGTTCAAAATTCTGCTCTTTCCCAGCATGTTGCCATTGCTGTGAATTTTCTAGTAAAAATCGATGTTCAGATAACGAAATTAAAAATAAGTTGTTCATCAACTAAAAGGTCTATTTTGTAAGTGGCTAAAGTGACTCTTACCCCACTACCAATTTAAGAGTGGTGATGGTGGTATTGGAAGTGAGGGTGGTATTGGTACATACTAATAAGTTGATCAACAATTTTACCGTTGTTTTGGTATTTGAAGATCGATTTTGATCTTGAAACTGTCCGCAATGATAATGAGTTTGTGAAAACCGGGATTTAAACGTGTTTTAAAGTTTTTAAATGTGACTTTAAAATTCAATACGTATGTGACTCCAGACACACATACAAACTTATACACACAAACAAACAACAGACACACACACACGCAAGCACACAACCATTGTTGCCCTCCATCAACATGGCCGTTCTGGGTCTGACTATAAACTACGTCCGGCAGCAAGGCCTCTGAACAGGACGTTTTGAGGAGCGTGGAACCACATCGTAATTATTGGTGTTCCCAGGTCCACCCTGACCCGAGGTGGTAGCACTTGTTAGCAAATAGTAACCGCCACGCCCGCAAATTGGGTTCAAAACACTATGAAAATGTAAAATCTGTTTTAATACCAGAAATACTTTTTTGCAAAAAAATATTACCAGCAATACATTATTTCCAGCAATACATTTTTGAAAAAAAAAATATTACCAACAATAAAAATTGTGTCGGCATTAAATAACTCATTCGTGACGATATCCCATAAAACAAACCAAACCAAACCAAACCATCAACATGGCTAATGTTAACCTCCGGAAGAGCAACTCATTGCGCCTGCTTTGACACTTGATTTCTACTGACATGAAGTGAAGTTATTATATTGAATTAATTGCTAGATCTGTTTGCTAAGGAGGTTATACACTAGGAGTTCTATAAAACTTTTCTCATTGGAATCCATCTTTCATATTTCAAAATCTACCATTTGTCTTTGCATTGACAGCTGCTATATCTAGTCAGGTGTTCATGATTCATTACCTGTTCGGCGTTTTTCGAAAATATTTTTTGTAGTTTGATAAGATGACCACACTTTATACATTTTCCTTCCCAGCACTGCTATAAATAACAAAGATCAAAATGTCGAAAAGATCCAAATAATAGTTTATAACGTATATCTGTCTTACCTGGCATCCCGACTCATTGATATTCCCAAAGCCATGATATGGCTTCTCTCTTTCTTTTCTATAAATAATTTAATTGTTCCAAAGAGCTTTCCTGTTTGGTATTTCAATCGCATGAATTTAAGTGAACTACAAGATTTGCCTCATCGTTTTAATACTAACATAGCTATGGATAACCTTAAGGTCTATTCTAATAGATACTTTTCTCGCCTGTGAAACTCTCTTCCGGTTTCTTACTTTCCAGCCACGATCTTCAAAAATTTAAATGAAACGTCAGTTGCCATCTTTTGTCTTCCTGAATCGGCTTCTTTTATTTCCTTTCTTCCCATTCTTTTCCACTCCAAGTAAACAGCCGTTGCGTCTTAGTGGCATTATCGCTTTGCTTGGGGTGGACTGAAAATACATTCATACATACATACATACATACACACACACACACACACACACATATATATATATATATATATATATATATATATATATATATATATATATATATATATATATATATATATATATTTCTACGTAATTAGATAATCACATAATCATTCCCTTGAATTTAAAAAAAAATTCCATAACGTATTATTGTTCTTTAGGTATTAACAATAAAAAATCTTTTTCACCCCTTCATACGATCACATGGCTTCGCCTGCACGTGATAACATTAACGCGTCTCTTGAATTAAAAATAATTCATAACGTTTATTTGGTTCGTATAAATGTAGCAATACGATTCCGCTGAAAGGTAATTGGCTAAAGTTAAAAAAATCGACCCTGATGATGAACGATGACGTTCGAAAGTACTCGGTTGTCTTTTGGAAATTATATATACCGATATAATTTTGAAATAAAAAGTCTCATTCGAAAATATGAGAAAATACAAAAGAAAATCTGCAGGACTAAGTTGTCTTTGGCGTTTAATACAACGGGTTTAAAAGAAAGGATGCTGCCTAAGTACATATATTTCATATATATATATATGTATATATATATATATATATATATATGTGTGTGTGTGTGTGTGTGTGTGTGTGTGTGTGTGTGTGTGTGTGTGTGTAAGTGTGTGTGTGTGTAAAATTTTCTCAGAATTAACCTGTAGAAAAAGACAAGATGTATAGAACAAATCGACATTAGGAAGACTGTAGTTTTAGCCGATGCATTTCGTCCAATATGGATTATTAAGACAAAGAAACGAAATTAATTTATTTATATTAGTTTTGTACGTTTGCTAGGGAGAATAGAGATTTTACTAACATTTTAGCATATGCACTAGTCATATATAGAAATAAATTCAACTACTATTTTGATTTTGTGAATGCTCCACTCATAAAAAATAAAATGATTCTCTCTGAAGGACAATCGTCGTGAGTGCCGCCATTGAATATTATGCAAATATTAATCTACGCTCCTGTTTTTTCCTAGTATCGTCTTTCCTAACAAAATCACTACTCTCCCAAGCCAACGTACATAACAAATATATAAAAATTTTTTAAAGTAACTGTTGAATCCGCCAACACAACAAAACTTCTACATATGAAAATATTCTCTTCAAACATAAAGTACTTGACGTAATTTTTCAGTTGACCATATGACCATATGAATATGCAATATCGTTCCTAAATTCTTCGACATTTTGTTTTTTGTTTACAGATACTTTGTTTCAATAAATTGATTTCGTTTTTGCCATTTGATGAAACGTCGGCTAAAACTACACAGTTTTCCTAATGTCTTTCTCCTTGATATATATATATATATATATATATATATATATATATATATATATATATATATATATATATATATATATATATATATATATATATATACATATATATCAAAGGAAGTCGTTATAGTAGTTCCAGCGAGAGAAAAGTGTGTCTATTAAAAAGAAAAGAGAAACCGTTTTTGGTTAAAATGTGGATTTATGTTATGTTTTATATTCCATAATTTTGCTACACATCTTTCCGGCCTCACGACCTTCATCAAGCAAAGAATGGATATTTCCATATATTATTAAAAGAAATTAATTTTTCTAATGTTTTTCGATGTTAAACATTCTCGATATTTGACTTTCTCTTTTTTGTGTGTTAGTGACCTAAATGTCTTTCTTGAACTGGCAGTGAAAATATTCTTTGCGTAAAGGGTAATAAAACAATTGCATTAAACAATGAAATTATATATACCCGGGACTCTCCAGTCGACTGCGATATGTGAGAATATAACACTTCAGGGGTTTCTTTTCATAACTAAACAGCCAGTTTCTCCACATTAATTCATTATATTGGTGAATGTTTATGCAGAGACATAATTGATGACATAGAAACGGTGCAGCGTACCACGTAGTCTCAACAGTACAAACTTTGAATTCAGTGTTTTCCTTCTCCTAGACTCTCACACAAAGAGAGAGAGAGAGATAGAGAGAGAGAGAGAGAGAAAGGGGAGAGGGGGAAGTAAAAGTGAAAGAGGTAGAGAGAGAGCTTTTTGCCTGTTATTTAATCCACAGGTGAGGGGAAGAATAATTAGAACCATAATATTCGCAAGTCGTTATTATTCATTACACTAACCGAACATCCTATTCCTTTTCTCTCTCTCTCTCTCTCTCTCTCTCTCTCTCTATATATATATATATATATATATATATATATATATATATATATATATATATATATATATATATTTCTGTATTTAGCTCTTTTAGGCATGTCTGATTGAATAAGTTACAAACATTATGTCTGCTTATCTTTATCATAATCCTTTAATATTCAAGAATATTTGTCCGTATATTACAGATAAATGAAGCAATAAATGCACTGTATCAGTGAGAATCGCATTTATTACCCAAGTACTTTCCATCTCTTTCTGAGATCATCATCACAGGTGCAATTGGTAAAGCGAAACTATGTCTTACTGAATTTTTCTTTTGCGTTTAAATGCTATGGCTGACAGTTATGCTTTAGCGTTCATTAGAACTTAAATAGTTATCCATTATGGAATTGTTTTTATGTTTGAATGTCATGGTCGAGCGTGCATTAAAGCAAGAAAACTCTTCTTTTTATAGGCATTTGAGTTCATTATTACAGTATTCGTAGCTGATCATATTTAGTCTCAAATGAAGATTGTTTCGAGGATCTGTAGTTTTATAGTCATAAACAGCATTGGCCGTTGAAACTTCAATGCTTGACAAGATCTTTCCCGATTCTTTTCATACAGAGACTGCTGGGCTATTCACTGATACGTCTTACTAATAAATTGCATCCATCTCTCTCTATTTTGTATTTCGTCATTTCAACTGCGTTTACTGTAGATATTCAGCAACATTGAAGCAACCGTTTTCCTAAATCTATTATCTTTTCTTCCCGCTATGTTTGACGTCCACCTGCACTTATGCGCGCCACTCACTTCAATGATATCACTTCTCTTGTTCTGTTCTCTGATCCACTTTGAACTCCTTTGCTATCTTTAAGGTATTCCTAGCATTACTCTGTTCATTGATCTTTGCCAGCTTTTAACTTGGTTTCCAAGCGATTTTCTTAATTTCCATGTTGCCGTTAGACATTCATTATACACTCACTTGACGTTTTAAGCATGCTGGGAATTTACTCTGATCTATCTTTATTAAAATAACACCCCCCCACACACACAACACACACACACACACACACACATACATACATACATACATATATATATATATATAGTTGAACATCGATTTGCAATACCGCCACTTACGAAATACTCGTCATACGAACAAAGATTTGTCAGAAAATTCGTTTCCGCTTAGTAATTAATTTCGAATTACAAAATTAAGAATTGGCTTCTCCCCACTTTCAAGTCAACCTAGATATTTTATATAAATATACCGTAAACACTTTTTAATCTAATCTAAATATTTTATGTTTTTATATATAATAATATAATACGATAATATTATACAGTATTACAGTAGTTTCTTATACCGTATTTTTATATTGTATTTTTATACTCTACTAAACATTTGTAGATATATTTTTATACTGTATTTTTTATTCGCATATTTTTATGTTTTATATACAGAGTAGATTATTATATTATAATATATTTTATATACACAATACTGTATTATATTATTATACAGTGCATATTTCTGTACACTTCCATGACACTAGATGTTGTGTGATGCTACGAGCATTGCCTCATCCCACTCATTCCACTTTGTTACCTCATAGATTAAACATTTTTAGTGTACGCATATTTGTGATTATATTAGTGTAAGCGTAAAAAAATTAGTAATGTGCAAAACTTTGTGTACAGTAATGAATAGAATCCATGTACATTACTGTACAGTACAGTACAATATAAATTTTATCAAAATTTATTGAATTAAAAGTCGGTAAAATGTGACAATGCTGACTTCGTTTCGTCTAATTTCTATGTAATTTAATGTGCGTTTTAGCCTAATATACAATGTATAATCATTGAATTTTAAACTGACATCAATGCAGTACACTATACAACATGTAAAAAAGAAAATTATAATGATTAATTAGAGTAAAATAAAATGTACAAAATGCAGGTAAAACACGTAAGCTAAGCAGGAAAATAAATGCGCTTCCAGTTCAGATTCATTTGTACGGCACATTTTATCACTGCACGTTGTTTCTTTACATTGTTCCATACAGCAACTGTACTGTACAGTTTAATGTGTTACTGTAAATATTACTGTAGATGTAAAATACATTATAAATCTTAGTGTGTAATTTTTTGATAATTTTTGTAGCCCAAAATGTTACCCAGGAAGCTGGTTGCTGTTAAGAAGAGGGAAAAATATCCGTGCGAATGAAGATCATTCAGAGGCCCGATGAAGTTACCTGTGTTTCTGACCTTGCCAGTCTATACGGACGTTCAGCCATCAACAATTTGCACTATCCTAAAGAAAAAAGATAGAAATTAAAAAAAAGTTTGATGCAGCCAAAGGAGCTAGCATAATTACCAAGAGTCGTCCAAAAGCCCTAGAATATGTTGCGAATCTGTTGTTGGTGTGAATGAATGACAGGAAGCTACGAAGTTATACGTGTTTGAAGATATTACATGTTTAAAGGGAACTGTACGTGGATCTTATCAGAAAAATACCAGATAGATCTTCTGAAGGCAATTTAAGGCAATCTGAGGATATTTTGATAAATTTAAAAACATCCACAGTGTAGTGAGACATGGAGAGGCAGTGAGCACTGATAAAGCTGCCTCGTTTCAGATGTGTTTTGATTTACTGAAAATACAAACCTGACCCTAAGAGAATTTTGGAAGTATCATTTCTATATTCTAAATTGCTTAAATCTCAGTGGCATATTTATTTACATTAATTGTGTATTATCTTTAAAAAGTACTTTCATTTTGCATAAAACACGATTCTTATTGATTTGTATATCATGCATTTTGTCAAGAATCTCCTGATATACAATAGAAACACCAGGCCAGATATGGTATCTGTATTCAATGCTCGGACGAGGTTTACATTTATAAAAGTGCCAGATGGATTCTGACTTGAAAAAAGTGCCTAGTAGTAGACGTAAACATTGATTCGATATAGTCTGTCCACTTTATGTCAGCGGAAAATATGATTCCCATGAAGGCGTAGAGTACCGCTCTACTGAAGCTTAGCGTCCTTCATGCTGATGGCAGGCAGAAAAGATTCTCTCTTGTGATTAGATTAAAGCAGTTTTGGTTTGAAGGCGTTAAAATGCACAGACTATTTCTTGCCCCAGTTAACCACTGATTCGACGTCTTTTTCTAGAGCAGTTGCCTGGTTTGCTACTAAGTAAATGGTAGTGTTATCTGCATAAATACCTAGTTGGGAATTGATTGCATTCGTAGGTATAAAGATAGAACCCTCGGGGACCTTCGTTACTATGTAATAATCCGGAAACATGTCCGTCCAGTTCGACCTACGTTACACGATTTGTTTGGATTAAGCCAAATATTCGACCCCTGACACCGTAGCCCTTGGATTTGTGGATAAATCCAGCATACCAAAGCTTTTCGAACGCCTTTGATAAATCCAGTGTCACAGCTTCTAAAGCAAAGCAGAAGCCATAGTGTTTTTCACACAGAAGGTCATGCGGAGTAAGATGCTTAACCAATTCAGATTGCATATATATTTGAACGAACAGACACTTTGCCTCTAATTGCAGTAATATTACGTAATAGCTACCAATAAACGTAATATATGAGTATGAACGTAACCGTCTCTTTAGATCCTTGTTTTTGAATATTGATCAGATTACGATATTCTTTTACAAATATGATATCCTTTTAAGATCTTTTTCATAATTGCCCAAGAGGGATTGAAAAGACAAACCTTTTTATACCCATATGGAAGCGTGTAAACTAAAATGCTCCCTGGTCAAGTTTCTTTGGATTCACGGCAAACTGACAATAAAAACAGATTCTGTTTTTACGCGAAAATTAGTAGTAGTATGAAACATTATTTGTGTCATAATTTTTTTTAATAGCAAGGAAAATAATACTTACTAATTTTCTTTAGTACAGTCTATGAGGACAAGAATTAATTTAAGCGTTATTTATAAATTTTTAATAACAACAAACTATTGCAATTAAGGTGACAGAAGGCAAACGTGGAGCAATTAATATCACCGAAGACGGCGAAGTGAATGATTCCATTACCGATAATAAATTCATCAGACAAATGGAAGACGGTGTTATTTTCCACAGGAAATTTTATTTCATCTATTTCATCAAAGATAGATAATATCATTCTTATATCGGTCAAATTTTTCAGGTTGATTTAGAAAATATCTGTCTCAGTCTAGGTTTAGATAAGAATGGTGAAGCCCGGGCAATTTATTTGGATATCTCGAAGGCATTTGACAGGGTTTGGCATGCTGGTCTTCGTCACAAGTTGAAAGACTATGGTAATTTTGAACAAACCTTTGAACCGATTCCGTCTTTCTTATCAAATAACGAAATGAAAGTTATCTTGAACGGTTACTCTTCTAGATCATTTTGTACTAATGCAGGTGTCTCCCGCTGCACTATTCATGGGCTTGCGTTTATCGTTATTTTCATCAACTGCATTCCTGTTGTCATCTATTCGCAGATCGATATCTATGCTGATGACGCAAATATTTAGCTCTGTGTTAATAGTAACTCTGATGGATTCGATAAGTTAAAATTGGCATTTGATCTAAAAAATGATCCGTAATCTGTTGTTAACCGGAGCAAGGAATTTGTTAATTTTAACGCCTACAAAACGAAATTGCTCCCTTTTAATCCTCTGAAAGAACCCTCTTTACCATCCATCAGTATGACTGATGCTAATCTCCAAGAGTGTAACTCATCGCAGCTTCTCGAAATAACGTGTTCTACTCACCTGAAGTAGAAAGATTATATTTAATCAATTTTACTGCTATGAAAGTTGCTGTGTTGTGCTAGAGAATTTTCCTCGCCACAATCCATCTTACATATTGACGTCTATCATTCACCCATGCATCTGGTCTGGTGCTTCACTCTATCGTGATAGACAACTTTTCTTATCACATTTACATTTACTCATATTTATAAGTCTATTATTTTCCTTGCTTTGAATACTGCTGCCAAATCTGGTCGGATTCTCCTGCTATATATTTAAAGATTCTTGATTAGATCCAAACAAGTATATGCAATGTATTGATACTTATCTGGTATCACGGTTTCAGTTAAGGTCCTACCTCAGTAATGTAGCATCCCGGTGATTTTCTATAAAAATGTTCATAGTAATTGTTCTGATAAACTTTCCTCTATGGTATCTAGACTTTATGAATTTAAGCTCAGTACTAGATTGGTACCAAGGTTTCATCATCTTAGAGATGACATGGTTAGATGTAACCGTAACTTCTACGTTAATAGTTTCTTCTCTCGGGCTTTTGGCACATTTTTCCAGTTTCCTGCTTCTTAGTCAAATTTGACCTTCAAAAAGTCAAATACCATGTCAATCGTTATGTTCTGTCTTCTTAATTCTGTTTCTTATGTTGTTCTCTCTCCTAAATAATGTTTTTCCCCATTTTCTCTCACACTCTGTAACTGTTGGCATTTAGTTACATTATTGCTTTGCTTGGGGTAAAATTACAAAAAATAGATCCGAAATATGCCATTAGTGCCGTTATGATTGTCGAATAGAAGCCATATTGAACATGGTAATAGATGTTTATGCAGTATCGTCGTTTTATTTAAATATTTTTACGTGTAAGGGAAGAATGATTGTGCACGCAATGCAGTATTATTATCCCTTTTTCTTGAAAATTGAGGAAGGGATTGTCGCTATGCATCGAAGATAATATGCCGTAATTAGGTATTACAAGATGTTGTACATGTAGAAATGTGTTCATGGAGGCGATGCTGTGTTTAGTGAGAAATTACGCGAATATAATCTGGTTCAATGTTTTCGATCAATATATGGTTGGACATTTGAGATACACGAGTGTTAAAGTGAAAATGTATAATCTCGAGTTAACGCTTGAATTTCTGGGATGAAATGTTAATATTTACACTATTTGCATTCGAAGTACTGTCCTAATCTTTGTTGTTGTTATCACGAGGCTTTGGCCGTTGTACCCTCCGGCCTTCATCAGGTGTATATAGATATGTTTAACCTACGTTGAATGCCGAACCGAACCGTTTATTTAATTTCCGTGGGTAGACTGTTCCCGTTCCAATCACTAATCATGGGTAGTGGATCTTATAAAAAATACAGGACGGCAAAGATGTGTCAATGCCATTTGCTGTTTGGCATGGCTTGGATTTTAAGATCGGCTAAATTATATGCGCGAGTATCGCCAAGCTTATAATCACGTAAAGTGTATTTATAGAGGCGAGTTCAAATATTGGTCTATGTTGCGTTTACTTTACAATAATCGCACGGAAAAGGCGCAACTTCATCTCTTCTAGCTTAAGACAACATCATGTTCAAACACCAGTGCTCTTCGGATCAGTAAGTTATGTGCCATGCGTGATATACGCTTAGACGATCATGTATCTTTCGATACATGACTGTCGGGACAGATTTTTCCCGCAGTATGTTGTCATTTTTTCTGCGTTAGAACAGCTGACATCCAAGGCTATAGAACCCGGTATATCCTACTATTTAGAGAAGAAGAGGATTCATAACTTTCACAAGGGTATTACCACAGAAGTGAATGTAATGTATTCGACTGGGATTCGAACGCGGCTCTCCGATTCCTCAATCTGAGCCGCTATCTATTACTCCATCGTATCACTGAAGGTTATTATTATTATTATTATTATTATTATTATTATTATTTCCTTTGATATCTGGCGTTTACACATTTCTTTCCGGGTCCCGCCCAGGGACCTAAGGTTAGAAATGGCATCATGACACTTTCCACTGAAAAAAAAAAAAAAAAAAAAAATTACATAGATAAAGCCCTTCGTAAAGTGTGGGCTGTACTTGTCAGAACAATTTTTTGTATCTCTTTGAGGCTTGGACTTCCAGGGATCCCTTCAATCAGCCTACTGGAATCTTTTCCAACCAGTCCAAGGGCTCCAACTACAACAGGAATTGTTGATGTTCCCATGTGCCACATTTTTGAGATTTCGATTTCAAGGTCCTTGTATTTTGACAGTTTTTCGAATATCTTCAAAGACACATTGCAGTCTGCAGGGACTGCCATATCAATAAGGAGGCACTTATTTTGTTTGTGGTCTTTAATAACAATGTCTGGGCGGTTGGCTTTGATTGTTCTGTCAGTGTATATTGTGTAGTCCCATAGAATTGTAACAGGTCCTATCTCCGTAACCGGGTCAGGGTGGTGTTCGTACCAATTTCTTCCAGTTTCCTTCCCATAG
Organism: Acanthosepion esculentum; assembly: GCA_964036315.1. Classification (NCBI taxonomy): domain Eukaryota; kingdom Metazoa; phylum Mollusca; class Cephalopoda; order Sepiida; family Sepiidae; genus Acanthosepion; species Acanthosepion esculentum. The sequence continues at coordinate 97,942,592 of OZ038475.1, forward strand.
GAGTTGCAAATTTTCCAGTGCAGATATTGGCCCACTCTGTCATGCCGGTTTTTATATTCAGTGGATGCCAATATCGTGCAACCTGATATAAGATGATCAATGGTTTCTGGATATTTGTCACAGAATCTGCATCTTGGGCTAACACAGTATTTTAGTATATGTGCTTGATAATTCCTAGTTAACAAGCATTGGTCTTGTGCAGCAATTATAAAACCCTCAGTTTCACCTTTCAACCCTGCACTACGTAGCCACTGATGGGTGCGGTTTTTGTCTACGTCTGCTTGTTTGGTACGGGCAGAGTATTGGCCATGGAGCGGTTTATTTTGCCATTGTTTCTTTATCTGGTCGGTCGCATTTGTCTTTGCATTTTTTTTAAAGTTTTTTGCAGCTTCAGCCGGTGTACAGTGATGTATTTGAATTTCTGTGCCCATTTGAAGCTCTTTTTTGAATTTTTCGGCTTCCTTTACTACAGAGTAGAGACACTTCCTACTTTCATGTTCCTTGACACATACCATCATCCAGTCTTCTGTTTTTTCCAAGTATCTTTGGAGGCCAATTGTTGTACTTTTGTAGGATAGTTCTAGTTGAACTAGTCCTCTGCCTCCTTCGGATCTGGGCACATACAGGCGATCAATATCAGCTTTGGGATGATGCATGCGGTAGCAAGTGAGGAGCTTTCTCGTTTTGGCGTCCATTCGCTTAATTTCAGCTATGGTCCAGTTAAGTACATTAAAGCTGTATTGCACCACAGGAACAGCTAAGGTGTTTATAGCTGATATTCGGTTTTTTGAGTTTAGCTCAGTATTTAGTACCAGGCGTACACGCCTGTAGTACTCCTTTCTTACCTTCTCTTTCATTTGGGAGTGTTGTATGCCATCTCCCTCACTAATTCCTAGGTACTTGTAAGCTTCATCATGCTCCAATTCTCTAATCTTCGTGGCAAAATCTAAATCTATTAAGGGTGCTTCTAAAATTCTACCTTTCTTAAATGTTACTTTAGCACATTTATCTAATCCGAAGCTCATGCATATGTCGTCACTAAAGTATTTTACAATATTAAGTAGGCCCTTCAACTCATTGTCGTCTTTGGCAAAGAGTTTGAGATCATCCATGTATAGTAGGTGATTGAATATGTTGTTATTTATTTTGTAGCCATAGCTACTGTTGTTCAGTTCATGCGTAAGAGGGAGTAAGGACAAACAAAACAGAAGTGGAGACAAAGAGTCTCCTTGAAAGATTCCACGTCGGATATTTAGTCGGTTGGATATGACAGTGCCCCTGGTGTGACTAAGGTATAGTTTGGTGTTCCACATTCCCATGCTGTGCTTAAGGAAATTTAATACCACAGGGGAGACTTTGTACATTTCCAAAGTCTTAAGGATCCAAGAATGTGGAACACTGTCAAAAGCTTTACGATAATCAATCCACGCTGCACTGAGATTTCTACGTCTGCTCCTGCAATTTTCCAGAATCATTTTATTTATTAGTAATTGGTCTTTGCAGCCATATGAACCCCTCCTGCATCCCTTCTGTTCCAGTGGAAGAATGTTGTTTGTTTCTAAAAAGGAGTAAGCACGGTTCGTCATGACAGACGTGATCAACTTATACGTTGTGGAGAGACATGTTATCGGTCGATAATTTTTCGGGTCATCTGTTTCATTTGTTTTTGGTATGAGGTATGTAATACCTTCAGTAATCCATTCCGGGATTTTATTGGGATTATTTACAATCGTTGATAATGTTTCCGCAAGTATTTTGTGGATAGACGAGAGATGATAAAGCCAGAAATTGGGAACCTTGTCATTTCCTGGGGATTTCCATTTTTGCGATTTCGTTAGAGCTTGCCTAACATCATCTGTGGATATATTTTCCCATTCTTGCAGAGGTGTATCCAACATTCGTTCTTCTTCACGCCGGATCCATTCAGCTTTAGGGTTATATTCTTTCGGGCTGCTCCAAATATTTTCCCAAAATGTCTGTACAGTATCAATCGATGGTGGCCTTTCGACATGTATAGGTTTTTTTCCAATTTCCCTGTAAAATTTCTTAAGGTCCGTTTGGAATATTTTATTTTGGCGATAGAACCTACAACGTTTTTCGTATCGCCTTGTTCTCTGTGCTTTTAGCTGAAGTTTCTGCTTCAGCATTTCCGTGGTTGGTGGAATGTCAAGTAGTGATTTAATTTTGTGTTTCCTCTTGATCTTTTTGCACTTGCTCGTGGAAATATTAGGGTTTCTGGTGAGCTCATCTAATATAGAAAGCTCACATCTGATTTGTTTTATTTCTCGTAACAATTTTGCTTTCCAAGCTGGTTCTCTACGTCTGTTAACTTTATTTATAGTCTTGATCCCAAGCTTCAGAGTCGCTGCTAAAGCTGTTGCGTATATTACGTTTATTATTATTATTATTATTATTATTATTATTATTATTATAATAATAATAATAATAATAATAATAATAATAATAATAATAATAATAATAAAAAAAAAAAAATAAAGCTTAATTATATAATATTTCTTTGATTATTAAAAACTCATAGTTTTTATTATTGAAAAATAGAATATTGTTGTCTTATGTTAAATAGCTATTAAGGGGTTCATCAAGAAAAAAAAGAAGGGAAAAGAGGGCCATAAATAAAATATAGAGTCCTGAATAAAATTCGGAGTTATTTTTGCTGTTCGTGTCGAAAGCGTTGCAAGCTGAGAAAATCCGAGCAGAACATACATATTAATAAATGATCCGACCTGTTATTGTGTGTGTGTCTCTGTGTCTTCGGGCAAAAGAAAAACACGAATATATAAAAGACAGTATGTCATAATGCATTAATATTTAAAACCGATTGTAGTTTCGCTACGCGTGAGAAATGCCCGCTCTTAAATTGTTAATAAAGGTGACTCTTTTTATCTGCAGGTTACAGAATTTTTAATTTAATCCAAAATTCCTAACTTCCAACGTCCGACCTTTAGTGGGCGGCGACGTGGCTAAAACTACCGGTAGATGTCATGCCGTTTCTTGATTGGTTTGGCGTTTTGTGATTCGGCACCACTATTGACCGCCACGTCCATCCACAACCCTTAAGGGGTTTTCAAATCGATCCGCTTCATGTTTTAGTCTCTGAAGGAATGGTAGCTTTGCTAGCTGAATGCAATTGCGTAAGTGTATATAATATCGTTAAAGACACTTCAAACTCCAAAAGTGGGGGACCGTTTCAAAATTTCACGATTTCTGACATGCTATTCCGTATATTAATGAATCCACCATGTTAATATTGGAATGCTGAGAATAATAGTTTTTGCTGGTCCATTCTAGAGAATTACAGAAGAGTAATTTCTTTACGGGGCTTTTACCAACTCCATCAAACTTCAGGAATTGTCTTTGACAAAATATTCTGTAATGTTCTCTTGGAAATGTAAAACGATGTAGAAATATATGGATCGATATTGCTGATATAAATCAGCATAAACAACCTGTCGGAATTCGAACTCTTTTTACACACGTTTGTGATGTCAACGAACATTCGTTGCAAATTGTCTCATGTCAACGCATGCTCGTAGTCACTTTCGTAATACTCTTTGTAGTAATGACTTTGTAATCTCAGATACAACTATAGTAACGCCGTTGAACAATACTGATGTCAGACGGCTTCGAATATAACTCGCACGAATAGTACTTTCTCGATAATACTCGCTCGAAAAGTAACCATCGAATAGGGATCCGTATATCGATCCGATTAGTAACCCGTATAGTGATCAGTATAGAGAAATAGTATAGTGAATTGTATAGAGAATAGAGGTCCGTATATTCATAGAGGATAGTTTAGAAATTGTGATCCGTATAGTAACAGCTGAGATGGTTGCTATAAATAAACTCTTGTCAATTGTTATTTCCGGTATTTTAAACTGGAAATAGCCTATTTCTCTTTTCGAAGAAGGTTAAACTTTCTTTTTCCAACGCCATTTTAAATTCTTCTAGACTCTACATGAGGTGTAACATCGATTAAACCCACGTTAATTTTTTCGTGATATTTTGTCAACAAAAATGGCCGCATCAATATCCAACAAAGACTTTATTCAGGAGATTTTCTTTGATTAGGACTTCGATGATGATTTTGACGGGGAAATGGTCGATGATGATAACCACACTAGGTGTTCATATGCTTGCAACCTAAAAAAAAAAATGCAGTAGCCGGGGGAACACTTCTAGAAAGAAATTAGCGTCGTAAAGTTTATTAAGGCCGTAGCCTTACTTCTTTTTATTGGTTCATTATTGTTTTCAATTTTTTGTAGTACAGTGTAACCCGGATATAAGAGAGTTGTTGGGACCGGAGAAGAAGTCTCTTATATCCGGGTTTATCTCATATCCGGGTTTGGTCTATTTTGTTTAGGTAAGTAAGGCTCTAATTTGGGACCAGAAAAAAATCTCTCTTTTATTAGGGTTTATCTTATATCCGGGTCTCTTATATCCGGGTTACACTGTATAATTTTCGATTTATGTGAACAAGATCAACACCTAAAGTACCCTATTAATTAACTATTTACAATGCTATTGGTTACGAAAATAAAATGAAACAGTAATAATTTTCGGTTTCTAAAAATATCCGGAACAATTTAAGAAAATCTGGCTTTAATTAAAGATTCGTAAAAATCCGGCATATAACTGTAATGGAAAAGGGGTACTAAGTGCCTGCAAAAGAAGTTTCTTTGATGTGTAAAATAAATGCTTCTTCTTTAAGCAACGAATCCGAATATATGAAATCAATGGGCTCATTTAGGTGCTGAATGTATTATGCCGTGTAGATCCATTCAAGTGCTGAACCATTTTATTTTATTTATTCTTATTGTTCTAGCTCTCAATATCAGAATATCGAATCATGTTCTTAAATCGCCGCGTAAGTTCGAGAATTTCATATGGATGCCACGTATGGCGCCAGATGTGTTCAGAAATATCTAAACTGTCAACTGCATCCATCGCTTTCTCAGATCGATATTTAGAAATGTCTTTGATCGAATGCACCCAGCAAAGCATAGCCTGGATCACGCTTCTTTGAAACTTGAAAGCCAATGCTACAAAATCCCAAACAAAGAACTGCATATAATAAGAGAAAGCACATCACTTGAGGACTTAAAAACAAACAAACAGCAACAACCAAAATGGATCGCACATGTAACTCGAAGAAAAAATAATGATGTAATCCCGATATAGACATTTCACACAACCAAATACGAGAGATTAGGATGGAAGCCGTCATCAATACTGGAGAGTATTATTATTATTATTATTAGTAGTAGTAGTAGTAATAGTAGTAGTAGCAGTAGCAAAATCATGCAATTCTCTCATTTAGATATTTGAATCGATCGGTTTCATTTACCCGACATGAAGATATACACTAGTATGTACTTATTTTAACAATATTGCACACACGCGGCTGTGCTGAATGTGCCTGGTATACTCTTATAACAATGTGGTGGACTTCATAAATTTTTAACTTAGCATCACATATTTGGCGTGCATCTCTCCTAACCCATAATAATAAGAAAATAATGAATAGTAGTAGTGGTAGCAGTAGTAGAAGAAGAAGTAGAAGAAGAAGAAGAAGAAGAAGAAGAAGAAGAAGAAAAAGAAGAAGAACAATATTTTTCCCGATTTTCTCAATGTAAGACTATAAGTCCGACGCTATAAACTCCAACGCCTCAATGATAACTAAGAAATAGTAGCGTGAAGATCCCACAAAATCAAGAACTTGTGGGATTTCAGCATCCAAGCAGATCGCTTCTTGAAGCCACAAATCTAGGCATCAGTGCCGTTGAGAAAAACAGAAAAGGCCTCTTCATGGGCGTGGCAGAATGTGGGATTTTCAGGCTACTATTGTACCAGTTATCATTGGGGAGTCAGGGTTTATACCGTCGGACTTTATAGTCTGACATTGAGAAAATCGGAATCAAATCTTGTATCCTATCGTTTCAGAAGTCTGTTTTGCCTTGATGTGCAACGATTCCGTGAAAGGTGAACTCTGTCTGAGGTCGTACGACTTGGTGGAGAGATATCTGGTTGAAAATGAAGAACTTGCGAAAGATAATAATAATAATAATAATAATAATAATAATAATAATAATAATAATAATAATAATAATAATAATAATAATAAAGACTACAAAAAAAGAATGTGCTTTTTAGTGATATGGCACTCCCTGCAGATTACAATGTATTTTTGAAGATCTTCAAAGATTATCAAAATATAAATATCTGGAAGTAAAAATCTGAAAGATGTGGCACATCAGTAATTCAAATTGCAGTTGGAACACTCGTATCGATTGGAAAAAGTTCCGATAGACGCATTGAAAGGATTCCTGGTAGGCCATGCCTTAAAGGATACAACAGATTATACTCACAAGTACAGCTTACACATTACGAAGAGCTTTTTCTATGTAAATTGTTTGTGAGCTTACGTTTCTTTTATTTCTATGTTTTTTTTTGTAAATGATCTTTGGAATATGTCATGAAGCATGTCTCTGGTTGCACTCTAAAGGAAATGTGTATACTATAGATATAAAAGGAAATAATATAAGAGTAATAATAATAACGATATGTGAGTAAATAATTATATTATGGAGTCGGACTAGGTAGAAATGACCGTTTGATATAGAATTATAGACGATGTCAGTGAGTACTGTGAATAAAATAATCCTACTGGGAGGCATCTTCCCATATATGACCCAGAGTCATTTCTGATCCATTTTGTTTTGTAAGAAAGTGAGTTTTATAAAAAAAGCAATCATTTTTCATTATTTCTTGACTCAGGGAAAATAAACGCATTTTGTACAGAAATATGCGTACGAGATGAAAAGGATGTACAAGAAAATTGGTTATAATATTTTAATACGAAGACATCGAAAAAATAGTTTCCAGTAATCAATAGTTGAAAAGGTTATTTCAGTGGAAAACCATTGTAACAATCACGATCCGACAAATATATTTTCTTCTGGCGAAATTCTATGTTGTGAATTACATTAAAGAGTTTTAGCGTAGCTCCTTACAGGCGCCATTCCATGTTGCTTACCGAATCGATATTGTCATTAACCCGAGGTTAGTTGTGTGCCAATCTTTTCTTTAAGAAAAGGAAAGAACTATTCAACAAAACATGCATCCTAACTTTACTATCTCGTCAAGTATACGCAGTGTTGCTAGAAAGAAAATGCAATCTTGAAACCTAAAAACAGTTTCCTCTTAGCACTAAGTAATACTTCTCCTTTTACCGTCCAATACAGATCTAGGTATATCCGTTGACTCACTCATTTTCAATATGTCCTGTGAGTATCAAATTCTCCAAGCAAGCTTTTCTTATTGCGTTTACTAAAAGCTGCAACTGTCTGTTTCTTTTTGTTTCCATTTTCCTTAAAGTTTCATTGTTGCGTAGATGTTTCGTATTTGTTATTCTCAGCATGTACTAGTCACGTTAAGCAAATGCTAAATCTTTTGACTCAAATGAATAGACAGGATATACGAGGTGCATTTTGAGATTTTTTGAGGAGAAGCAGTTATAACTCTCTTAAATTCTTCTTCTTCCTCATGTGCCGTTTCCGTTTAAGGCATGAACTAACATAGCACTCCACAACTTCCTGTCCCTAGCAGTACTTAATAAACTTTGTCATTCTGTTACTTCCCCTAAGCCCTGTTCCGCCATCCCTTTACACAAGATCACTAAGTAAGTTATGCGTTGTTTTCCTCTTTCTCACTTGTACTCTATCTGTCCCGTGTGTATCTGATTTTCTAAGCCATCCTTCCTCAATATGTGCCCCAGAAAACTCAACTGTCTTTTCCTCATGTTAAATATTAGTTTCCTTTTTGTTGCCATTTTCTCGTTACCATATATCTAATAAGCTGTCCGGCTAACTTCTGCATTTCAGATTTAAAGATACAGTAGGAACAGCTCTTTGAACACAGCCTACTAAACATTGCTTGTCAGAGTTGACTAGTTTGCAGAATGTGTGAAGATAATTTGCAAGCTTCTTGTGCAATAAAGTTTTGTGTTGACAGAAATTGGCTGCAAAATTCTCTCTCACTGTCCTTACAGTCCAGACCTCGCTCCCTGGTTGTTCCCCAAGCTGAAAGAGAACCCCGTCAACATTCGTTTTCAAGACCTGAGAAGATAGAGGAGGCTGTACAAAGGCCCCCCCCCTCCACACCTTCACTTTGGATGACTTACATGGAGATCTTTACGAAGTGGCTGGAACGCTACAACAAATGTATTGAAGTTAGAGGTTGCCTACTTTGAACAAAAAAAATAGAATTTTGTGCTTCTGCAAAACCAATAAATGTCTTTCCTGAAAAAAATCTTAAAACTTCTGGAATGCACCTCGTAGAATGCTGATTTTTAGACAGAGTGAGATTTTATATCTGAATTGCTGAGATAAGGGGTTATCATTATTTACTTTAGTAACATTCAGACTTATGCTCTCGTTCTTGTTGCTATTATCACAACGTTTTAATCTCGAAATCTAAAAACAGATTCTTCGTAGCGCCAAGTCTTCTTAGTTTTCTTACCAGTCTCTGTTCTGCTATCCATTTGTACAAGCTCTTTCTGTAGGTTATTTACTCTTACCCTTTGCCCCTTCTTTTTTTCAATATGTCCTGTAAGTGTCAAATTCTTCAAGGCAGTATTCCTTAATATTCTTCCCAGAAATTACGATTGTTTCGTTCTGATTCTAAGTTTAAGGGTCTGTTTTGCCTCTTTTCTTAGAACCTCATAGTTGCACACATGTTGCATGCAATGTATCCCCAGTATGTTTCTGTGGTGCCACATGTCTGTTGCTGTAAGGCTAATTTTAATTCATGAAAAAACTACCCACAATTCACTAGCATAGTAGTGAACTGCTATTACATAGCAGTTCTGCACTTCTTTTCTTTGTTTCAAACGAAATTATCCAGTTTCTTAATATTTTGATTAGGTTTTGGAAGCCCTCCTCCTGTCTCTTTCTCTCTCCCGTTTTCATAAAACGTGGAGACGAGAGACCTGTGAAATATACTCAGTTAATTGCATTGGCTGTCGAGATAAAATGTCTTTAAAACATTTCTCATATATTAGTTTTGTAAAAGGAAAAGGAGAGTTTGTTGACAAATAGGAGGAACATATTTGGGTTAAGGCTCCTTATGTATCATAACCTGATTGTCCCAAACAATAATGTCGATAAATGTGTTGCTTAAATACATCTTTTATCCCGCCAGTATTTCTAATTAGAGGTTCGCGCAGTGAATGTCATATACTATAATTGAAGGACGAATAAACCGGCAAGAATTAACTAATGAGACCTTGCAAGTGGAGAGTAAACTATCCGCCTTGGAAGGCTTAATAGTAGGGATTGCTAGCGAATCCTTTTGATTAAAGTGCAGAAGAAAATTTCTACTTCTTCTATATACCGTTTTCCCTAAGAACGTCGTCGATCATGACTCTACACAATTTCCTGTTCTTTATAGGTCTTAGTAAATTCTGTCTTTTTTTATCTCCCCTAAACATTGTTTCGCCATCAATTTAGTCAAGCTCACTAGTTAGGTTATGCTTTCTTTTTACTCTCTTCCCATTAACCTTATGAGTAGCTCACTTTCCAAATCAGCGTTCCTCATTATGTGCTCTAAAAATTTCGACATCCTTTCCTGATGTTAAGTATATATCCTCTTTGTTTTGCTTTTCTCTTCGTCGTTGCTCACATGGCCGTTACATGTTATTCTCAGCGTCCTTCTGTAGAACCGCATTTCTGTTGCTTCGTCTCTTCTTGAACAGCATTCACTGCCGTATAGGAAAAATGATGTTACGTAACAGCTCAGCACTTTTCTCTTTGTTTCTAACCAAATTTTTCTGTTTCTTAATATTTTCCTTAACTTTTGGAAAGCATCTTTTGGTGTCGCACTTTCCGCCCTCTATTAAAACACACCCCAATTAATTCAGTTGTTGTAGATTTTTATTTTTGTATCTCCAATTTGTAATTTGCATGTTGGGCTGTTGCTTTTTCAGACAACCATACTTTTTTTCCTAGTAACTGATGCTTATTCCTTTTTTCTAGCTTTCCTTCATTAACTTGTGCAGGAGTTTCTTTGTTTGAATTTTTCTGTTATCAACACTGTTTCATTTGCATAAATTTTGTTGTTAAGTTTGCGATCGCCATTAGTAAATCCTGATACCACTTCTAATTAAGTCAGAATTGCTTCCCTGTAATGATTAAATAACTCCATTCAGACTCAAGATTTACTCCCCTTGCTATTTTTCTCTATTTACATTTCCTATCCGTATGCAGTTGGTTAGCTCCCGGCATGAATTCTGGATTATATTATGAGTTTACCTATCAGTTCAAAGACATATTTTATCAAACGCTATTGTATAATCTACGAAGCTTCTGTAGGAATTCTTCTGGATTCGTTTCTGTTTCTGCTTTACTACTGCAGTTAAAATATTGTTTTAAAACAAATTGCCGAATTTCGAATGCTTAATCAGAAATATTTGAGCATGTCGGTCGTGTAGATCATTTCTATTTATTACATTCGTCAACAAAG